>JAZHEH010000889.1:0-1200000 GCA_036589455.1 Ateles fusciceps
CAAGTCATTGTGTTGCTTCTGGGGAAGGAGAAAGAAAAAAATCTTTTAGGTATTGTACCACTAGTACTAGTGAAGGCAGTGTGCGATGTATTTCTTCACGATGTTATTTTTCTTATATGGGTAGCAGCTTCTGATTTCCATAGAATGGGATTGATAATGGCAACTTGCAGAATATTTTAGTGGTAAATTCTTTCAGAGTTGAACTGGGCGTGTTTTAAGCTGCAGCTTATCTGTCTTCTTAAAGTTTTGCTCTTTCCTCAGTATTTAGTGACTTCTGAGAAATGTGTCTTCCATTTATTTGTTCGTTACTTTCAGGTCATTAAATGAGTACCTCTAAATGGCACCATTTATGATGCCATTTTAAGATATAAGAATCTTAAAATCAAACAAGAATGAAAACGTATACAGAAAGTCTTACATGGAGTGGAATCACCAGCAAGGACATACCCTCTGCAAACTTCCAAAGCAGAAAAAAAACTTTTAGTTACATGATATGATAACCAAAATTATATAAAATTAGCCACATAAATTTGAAAAAGTCCAGTTTCTTTGTGAGATAACAGTATAAAACATGTTATTTTTCATCAAAATTTGAAATAAGTTGGGAACCTCTGCAGCTCAGCCACTGGCTGATGCACTGTCACAAAGTTGCACTCCAACCCTCTCACTTCTGTGTCCTAATTTCTTCCCAGGTACTCCTGCTGAGTTTGAGCCTCAACAAGGAACTCAAGGAAGTGCCAATTAAAACACTGATGTATCTTTGCCTGGCTGGTTTGCAATGATTAAAAAGACTGATAAAGTTTACTGTTGGTGAAAGCTACAGGCACTCTCTTGCTAACCCTAAACCCTGACTAACCCTGACCTCAGGCCACTCTTCCCCACAATCCCTCAGGTATGTCCCATTTCTGCTAAATTTTATCCTCCAAACTTCTAACCCTTAATACTCTAAATACAAAACCAACCTATAGGCAATCACATCCCCCAATTTAATACTAAATTACACTAGGAAATGAAATCACAAGAACAGAAAGGCATAGATCAATGCCTACCATAATTATACAATTAATAATGCTCAACAAAATAATCATAATTTGATACTAGGACATATTTAAAGGATTACAGACCATGATCACTATATCCTTTTCTCAGAAAATCAAGCTGGTTTTGCATACTAAAGCCATCCCTGCAAATAAACATTAAATAAGCAGAATGAAGAAACCCAGATACTCATCTCCATAGATGCAGGAAGTACTTTTCACAAAGTCAACACCATTTCATCATAAAAACACCCAACAAACTAGGGATAGGAATTTTTGTTAACAGAGCAATCAGCCTCTATGCCAAACCCATAACTAGAACCATCTCCATTGTTAGGGCCACATATGACAAAAACACAGCTCACATCATAAATAATGGGGAAAAGTTAGAAAGCTCTGCCTCTAAGATCTGGAACAAGTGTGGCTACTTTTACCACTTTTATCCATCATAGTACTGGAAGAGCAATTAGACAGGAGAATGCAATAACAAAGGCACCCAAATTGGAAAAAAGGGAAGTCAAATTGTCTCTGTTTGCAGGTGAAGTGATCACATACATATAGAGAGAAAACCCTAAAGATTCTACAAAAAAACCTACTAGAAATAATAAATTTACTAAAGTTGCAAGACACAATATCAATATACAAAAATGAGTAGCACACCCATGCACCAATAGTGAAACACCTAAGAAAGAAACCAAGAAAGGTACTTTATTACAGTAGCTACTACCTCCACCAAAAAATGATACCTAGAGATGAACTTCACCAAAAAGGGGAAAGATCCCACAATGAAAACTATAAAACATAGATAAAAACTATTAAAGCAGACACATGTAAATGGAAAGGTATCCCATGTCCAAGCACTAGAAGAATATTGTTAAAATATCTATATCACCCGGTGGAATCTACAGAATAAGCACAATCCCATTAAATTACAAAAGACATTCTTCATAGAAATAGAAAAAAAAAATCCTAAAATTTACATAGACACGCAAAATACCTGAGACAAAAGAATCTTGCGTAAAAAGAAAAAAGCTGGAAGCATCACACTACCTAATTTCAAAATATACTACGAAGTATATACTACAAGTGGGACTAGCAAAAAAGGGGCAAGGGAGAGACAGAAGATAGAGATAGATAAAATAGACAGACACAGACAAATGAAACAGAATAGAGAACTCAGAAATAAATTCACGCATTTACTATCTACTCATTTTTAACAAAGGCACCAAGAAGGCACCTTTGGGAAGGACAAACTCTTCAATAAACTGTGCTAAGGAAAACACAACACCCACATGTACAAGAATAAATCTAGACCATTATCTTACCATATACAAAAATCTACTCAAAATAAAGATTTAAATGGAGGACCTGAAACTACGAAACTACCAGAGAAGAAAAAATAGGATAAATGCTTCGTGAAATTGGTTAGGACAAGGGATTTTCAAATAGACATCAAAAGCACAAGCAACAAAAGCAAAAATAGACAAGTGCAATTACATTAAACGTAAAAGCTTCTGCAAAGCAGAGGAAGCAATCAGTAGCATGAAGAAACAATCCAGAAAATGGAAGAAAGTATTTGCAAACTATGCATGAGGCAAGGGGTTAATATACAAAACATATAACGAACTTCAAACTACTCAAAAGCAAAAATACAAATAATCTGATTTAAAAATCAGAAAAAGATTTACCCCAAACCTTTGTTCCTCACCATTATTTCCCCATCTTCTTTTCCCAACTGCCTTTGGCCTGCTCCCCTCTCGCCACCCTTTTTTCTTCCTCCATCTACTCCAAAACTTTTTCACCATTTTTCCCCAGTGTCATTTCGAAAAGGCTTCTCTGTTGTCCCCGCTCACTACTGTTTTCACCATTCATCTACCCTAAAACTTTTCTTCACTGTTTTTCCCCACCGTCTTTTCTACCTTTTCCTGGCCACCTTCTTTTTCCCACCTCCTGCTCTCGTCACCCTCTTTGCTCCTTCATCTACCCAAAAACATTTCCCCCATTTTTTCTCAAAGCCTTCTCCCCCACTCCTGCTGCTTACCACCTCTTTTCCCCTTCATATACCCAAAACTGTTTTCCTCATTGTCTTTTCCCCCTTCCTGTCACCCTCTTTCCCTTCTCCATCTACCCAAAAACATTTACCCACCCTCTTTCACAAATCCTTCTCCTTATTCCTGCTCACCACCCTCTTTCCCCATCTACCTCCCAAATTTTTGCCCAGTCTTTTCACAAAGCCTTCCCTGCTTCTCACTTGCCCTCTGCTTTCCCCTATCCTGCTTGCCACCCTTTTTGTCCTCCAGATACCCCAAACTATTTTCCCCCATTGTCTCTTTCCCAACCCTCTTTCCCCACTCCTGCTCGCCACCTTTATCCTTCTCCCTCTTGCCACCCTTTTCTCCCTCCATCTACTTAAAAATGTTTTTCCTCTTTTCACAAAACCTTCTCTCCCTCCTGCTTGCCAGTCTCTCTTCCCCCTCCCTCTCTGCACCCCCTTTTTCTCCTCCCACTTGCCACCCTCTTTCCCCCGCCTCCATCTACCCAAAATCATTTTACCCACCGTCTTCTTTCCCTGTCTTTTTTCTTCCAATTATGTTTTTGCAAATCTTCTCTCCCTCCTGCTCACCCCCCCGTTCCCCCTCATCACCCTTTTTCCTCCTCCCACTTGCCAGAGAGTGAGACTCCATTTCAAAAAAAAAAAAGGAGAGACTGTTAAATGTGCCTAGATATCTTCATAAGTCATCTATTTTTTGTTTTCTACATATCTTGAAAGGCAGTCCCGGCCGGGCGTGGTGGCTCACGCCTGTAATCCAAGCACTTTGGAGGCCAAGGTGGGCGGATCACCTGAGGTCAGGAGTTCAAGACCAGCCTGACCAACATGGTGAAACCCCGTCTTTAAAAAAAAAAAAAGAAAGGCAGTCCCAAATGGCATGTGTTTATCTAGGTTGTAAAAATACAACATACTTCCACTTCCCTTGAATATAAAACAGCATTGTGGGATTAGTGCTTTTTCCTTGGATCATTGTTCAGAATGAGGGTCAGCCCCCAGACAACCATGTTTTACTGTCATAAACGGCAAGAGAAAATGTACAGCTCAATTTACCCAATGGACAAAAAGGCTCAAATGATGGCACAACTTGGCAGCCAAATTCCTAACAAGTACAGACTTTGGACATACTGATCCCTCTCCACTTGCAACAGGGAACATGCACTTTGAGTGACATCATTCAAAATTACCCTGCCCAGACACACTTTTCACTGATTCTCTGAAGGGGAGTTCCAACAGACTCTCTGGGGCTTTCTCTGCAACATGAGAGGCAGTGCAGCTCTGCCCTTCACCTTCCTGCAGTTTGTCGCCTCTTCCCTATGATCTCAGAGGAACTTTGTCCCAAGCCAACTGTTTGTTCCTTGGGCTCTTTCATTTTCCCTAAAAATCACTTACTCCCCCTCTAAATTGCCTCCATCTCCATCTATCTCCCTCTCTCCTGAAAACAGAGCACTCTTTAAGCATCAACCATGTGACCCTTCTTGCAGTCTCATTTTTTGGCTGGCTCCCACGTCTATGCCTGTTCTATGTTTTTCTTCTCCTGTTAAGCTGTCTGTTGTTAGTTCATTTCTGCAGTGAACCTTTAGAGAGGAAAGTGAAAGCTTTCCTTCCAGCTATAAAATAGAATTATAAAGCAGAAAAATTTAGACAGAATTTCCTATTTAAGTGCCAAAACTTCATACTCCATTTCTGATAAAGGGCACAAAGGCTAAAAAAAAAAACAAAACAAAAAAACAACTTATTTTTGACCCAAAGCTCTGTTGACATTCTATTAAACAAACACCAACCTATTTAATTTTCATAATGTAAATGGCAGATATTTTTATAATTCTTATGTTAATAAATCATTTCCCTGATGTTCTTGAACCCAATATTCATAATAAAGTCCAGAACCATGAATTGTTTTAAATAATTTCTTCTTATTTGTGATTACAAGTATACCTCTACAGGAAGTTAGTATACTCACCCAAAAGCTAATTTTTCGGAGGAAAAGGCCAACTGTAGAAACTCCCAGAAACACAATAGTGATAAGCATCCGCAGAACGCCAAGAAAGTCATGCCCAGGATAAAAAAATCAGGTGGAAAACTGATCACCTGGAATAATAATAGTTGAAATAATGAAAAGGTCACTGACATTACAATATTTCAGTAAAAAATAATAATCTTTAGAAACCATTAACCTCCTCTAAGAGGTAACCATAACCCTCAGATATCACCAGGGGATTCCACTTCTTCAAAATAGATTGGAAGTTACCAGTCTCATGTTTTTTGCATGGCTGGCAGTGTTTTTAGGCATTCCAAATGTAGAGTGTCTTTTTTTCTTGACATAAAGCAGGGATATCCAATTTTTTGGCTTCCCTGGGCAATATTAAAAGAAGGAAACTTGTCTTAGGCCACACATAAAATATATTAACACTAACAATAGCTGACGATTTAAAAATATCACAAAAAGTTCGGGCATGGTGGCTCATGCCTATAATCCCAGCACTTTGGGAGGCTGAGGCTAGCAGATCACCTGAGGTCAGGAGTTCCAGACCAGCCTGGCCAAAATGGTGAAACCTCATCTCTACCAAAAATACAAAAATTAGTCAGGTGTGGTGACAGGCACCTGGAATCCCAGCTACTCAGGAGGCTGAGGCAGAAGAATTGCTTGAACCAGGGAGGCAGAGATTGCAGTGAGCCGAGATCATGCCATTGCACTCCAGCCTGGGAGACAAGAGGGAGACTTTGTCTCAAAAAAAAAAAAAAAAAATTGAGAAAAAAAATTTTTTTTTTTTGAGAGTGTCCTGCTCAGTCACCCAGGCTAGAGTGCAGTGGTGCAACCTCGGCTCACTGCAACCTCTGCCACCTGGGTTCAAACCATTCTCCTGCCTCAGCCTCCTGAGTAGCTGGTATGACAGGCACCTGCCACCATGCCTGGCTAATTTTTACATTTTTAGTAGAGACAGGATTTTACCATGTTGGTCAGGCTGGTCTGGAACTCCTGACCTCAACCGATCCACTGGCCTCAGCCTCCCAATTACAGGTGTGGGCCACCACACCTGGCCTGTCATTTATATTTGGATAACATAAGGACTTTAAGACCCTTTCTCCTTTGGGTCAATCAATGATCTGCGCCATACACATTTTACAAAACAAAGGACAATACAATCCTCATTCACATCCTGGTCATGTCATGCCTAGTGACTCCCACATTGCAAATCTCCCAGCAGGTGCAGCCCTTTCCTCTCCATCTGATGGGCTTCTCAGCTCCCATCACACTGACTGGACACAGACTCCCTAGAGGCAGCCGCCAAGAGCAGAAGACATGGATGACTCAGAAGTTCCTAAAAAGGCATCAAACCAGATGACACAAAACTCAAATGACATTTCACTTTGTTTTGGTTCATTTTGTTTGAGACAAGAGTGCAGTGGGTATCCAACTAATCTTTTCTGGAATCTTTTGTAGTGATGGGGTTTGGCTCTGATGTCCAGGCTAGTCTTAAACTCCTGGGCTCAGGTGATCTGCCCACCTTAACCCCCCAAAGCACTAAAATTACAGGCCTGCACTGTATTATTTGCCATGTGACACAGCCCAATAACAAGGAAGAAACCCCACGGGTCCAGCGTCTACTTACATTGGGTGAATTGATGGCTGGGAAACCCCAGCAGGAGAAGCCAAAAGAGCAGCCACTGCACCCACATGTCCTGGTCCTAGGACATGCTGAGGTGGCCAGGACAGAGGTGGGAGTGGCTTAGGGCTGGAGGAGGGAAGGGGATGGGGATGGGGCAGGATCTGAGTTGGGGGAGGGGGAGGTGAGGAAAGGGGAAGGAGGGGAAGGGGGGATGTTGGGCACCTAAAGGAGCAGGAGGAGAAAGGGGTCTGGGAAGGGATCTGGTTCAAACTAAGTCTTCAAGGGCGAGTGAGAGGTTCAGCTACAAGTCAGGGAGAAAGTCTATCAGGGAAGGAACAGGACCTGTGGGGCAAGAAAGCAGGAGGCTCAGAAGCAATTAGACGGAGACCAGGGCTCTCATTTCTACCACACCTTCTCCTATCTGGGTGCGGCCTAAGCAACCCTGGGGCTTTATACTCCCTCTCCACCAATCCCCCGCCCTGGAACGTGGTACTTCACAGTGGACGTTCCACGGAGCACCCTCGTCCTCCAATGCCCCTCCCCCATCTCAGCCCCCCCAACCGCCTCCCAAGGCTCTCTGGAACCTTCACAGTCCTGATTTCTGGTCTTCCCCACCAGCTCCCTGTCCCCTGCTTCTGGGCGGCTCCTTCCTTCCTGAGCTCCCAGGGTTTCTCATTGTCAGTCTTGGCTGCAAAAATAAGAAACAAATGATGGCAGGATGGCAGGAAGAACCTCACACACAAGCAGAGTGGGAGGCTCCACTGCCCACTCTCAGCCATTCATATTCTAAGCAACAAAACATCAGAAGGATGCAGAAGGTCCCAATAGTAAACCATCTCCATCTCATCCATGGAGCCATCCGTCCATCATCCCGTATCTCGGGAACAAATGGTGGAACGACATTGGTTTTAAGCATGCATGGTACATTTACAAAAATTAACCTGACTTATTTTGTTCATCAAGCAAATCTCAATATATTTCAGATAAATCCAATCATGCAGCAGGTTTCTGATCACAGAATTGTGCTAGAAGTCAAGGATTAAAAGCTAACCGAAAATTATTATATGCTTGGAATTCAAAGTGCCCTTACAAGATATCAACAGAAGAAAGAACCTGAAATGAAACAAGACTGCCTTTACACTCAGTGAGAAGATCATAACATGGCAATCAAATGTCTCCCTCTGGCCTGGGAATTCCACCGTGTGGCACAAGGTTGTATAGTCTCAAATCACCCCTAACCCACCTAGATATGTTAACATCTGAAACAGGGTGATGATGTCACTTATCTATATTATCTTACTGCCTGTGAGGGTGGACTTGTAATTCTGAACCCTAATGAGGGGGGAGAAAACCAAGTTGACTCTCATGGTTGAGCTCCCAGGGATGTCCAAGGAATCTGTGCATTTCAAGAGACAAAGTTCATCAGCCTCTCTCCTGGGGGATTTGCCCACAATACCCAGAGGGTTTGGCAGCATCAGGAGTGATGGGTGGGGAGTGCCAAGCAGGGGGGGCAGGACCCAGGGGTCTGGTGACCAGGTCAGACCCCCCACTGTCCATTATCTTTCCTGGACTCATCCTCAGCTAAACCTCCCAAAGGTCTGCTTCTGCCTGATCACACAGAGTATGCTCAAACTTGCTCAGGCCTCTCGCAGCTGAAAACCACTATTTAAAATCTCTTTACGATTTACTATGACATAAAATTATTGTAAACTGCAAATATTCTAATTCATGCTACAAATGGAAAGCCAATGCCTTTACCATAAATAGAAAAACAACCCTGAGACACAAGGAAACAAAAACAAAATGGGGATAACACAACTATGGCATTCAATTCTATTAGTATACTGTCACCTGCATAAAGATCCCCCAGATTTAGGTTGTCTTGGTTGCAAAAGGAGAGACCAAATAAGTGGGTGTTGAAGTCAGATTAGCCCAAAAGTGAATGTCAGTGAGTACCATGGTGTCCATGAAGGGTTGCTGGGGTCACCTTGATTATAGCCCAAGCAGAGACAGGGCAAGGAAGGAGATGTGAGCAGAGTTTGGGGCCTCAAACAGGGGAGGTGATTCATGCAGCCCAAGAAAGGCTCCTCAAAACCAGGGTCAACCTCCCTTGCAGGCAGGTCCCTCATGGAGGCAGGGCCAGGCACCTTTGATTTGAGACCAGCTGTGCTGCTGACCAGCTGTGTAGCCCTGGGCAGGTTTCTTTCCAGCTGGTTGTGTCAAAGACTGTCTGATGATAGGAGGAAGTAACCTGTTGAGCACCTGTGTACTGAGTGTCATCACCTCCCAAGAACATCTTTCCTTCCAGAGCTGGCACCTTGGAAGGTCCTTGGCCACTAAAGACAGTAATGATGATAACAGCAGTAAATCATCATTTACGGCTATTGAGGGAGGGCCAGGGGGTAGAGCTCCTAGGTCCTTGATAAGAATGAGGGTCTGGGGACTCCTGGGGACAGCTGAGTGAGTCTTGTAAGTTTCCAGGGGCCAGGTCTGTCTTCAGTGGCACTGGGCCTAGGCTGGGATGCTGAGGCAGCCACTGTAGCATCAGCAGTACAAACAGCCACAGAGGCAGTGGATCCATCAGAGGTGTCAGGTGTAGGATCATCTGTCCACCAAGTAGAGTCACCAAGCCTGGCTGACCACTGCCCCCCCACAGACGATGCCCTGTCCCTTGCCTCACACTTTGGTAGGGCAGCAGCTGGCATCTGGGGCCTCATGGAGCATCCCTCTAAGACCTCTGTGTCCTGGTCATTGAATGGGCACTTGAGTCACCCAGGGCCATTGGAACAAGGAGGAAGAATCAGGCCCCAAGATGTTTTGGGACAGTGTTTAGCACAGGAAAAATGCACAGAATGCATGCACGACACAGGGGAACTGTTGGTGTGGGAGCCAATATTTTATGACCTCCAGTCCTAATCTGAGCACTCTCACCTGTGCAATCTGAAAGGAATAGGACACTTGCAGGAAAGATAGTGCCTGGATTTAACTTAAAGGAACTAAAATGTTGAATGTTCACACTCCTGATAACCCTCTAAATAAACTCTCTCAATGCTCCCATCTTCACCGCTATCATATGGGGTAACTGAGGCAGAGATTTACTGACTCAATGTCACTCAGTTGAGTCTGAGTTCACTGCTGATCACATGTGAACAAACTGCTTTTTCTGAAGTTTACCCCCTTTGATCATGTTGGGGCTGATTTTGTGTAGTTCTGGGCAAACTCTACCTGGTTGATCCAGGGTGACTCAGTCCTGCTGTCATTTCCCATCAATTACCCACTCTCCTTTGCCCCTCCACAGTCTCCCGCACAGGCTGACACCATATGGTGGCCCTAATGGAGTCTACCGAGTATTTCAGGTTCTCCTCTGGGCCCCTTGAAGGTGGAGGTAGTTATGGGATTTGCTTTGACTCAAGAGATGTGAGTGGAAGTGAAGTGTGTCACCGCGAGGCAAAAGAGTTGGGAGTCATTGAGACTGGCCACCCTTTCCTTCATCTCTTAGAGCCACTGATATGTCCCACATGGAGGCTGCTCCTTTATTCTGGTGGCAGATGAGGGGATGTGGAGCACAGGGCCCAGGAGAGCTACGGGGACGTGCAGCATGAACGGGAAAAGAGCCTTCAGTGTTGTAAATTTCCATTGTTTGGGGCTGTTTATTACCTACAGTGATACCTGGTCCATCCTAGCAGGCACACATCATCTATTCCATGCTCTGTGAAGCAGACTAGCCTACCGTCAGAACATGAACATGTAGGTTTCAGTTCCAGCTCTGCCTCTTATTGACTGCAACCTCAGGCATTTAACTTTCAGTCTCTAAGCCTCAGTTTCAACTCTGTAAAATGGGTTGGCTATATTACCTCAGGTTGTGGAGAGAATTAAATGAAATAAAAATGCATGTAGAGCATTGAGCCCAGGGCCTGGCACACATAGTGAGTACTCAACATTAGCTATGTAGCTTCAGAATGCGTACTGATTGTCAATACTCAGACAATGCAGCAAAGTATTACAAAAAAGAGAAATGTAAACTTATTTGCATATGTATTCTTTCAATCTTTATTTTTAAACAGATAGGATAAAACTATGGACAAGGCACAGTGGCTCATGCCTGTAATCCCAGCACTTTGGGAGGCCGTGGTGGGCGGATCATGAGGTCAGGAGTTCGAGATCAGTCTGGCAAATGTGGTGAAACCCCATCTTTACTAAAAAATACAAAAGTTAGCCGGGCATGGTGGTGCGCACCTGTAGTCCCAGCTACTCAGGACGCTGAGGCAGGAGAATCACTTGAACCCAGGGAGGTGAAGGTTGCAGTGAGCTGAGATCACAACACTGCACTTCAGCCTGAGTGACAGAATGAAACTCTGTCTCAAAAAATAATAAACCATGTATATTCTTTCGTAGCCAGTATTTTTCTCTTAAATAGTATATCGCTAAAATATTTTTAGCTCAAAAATAAAAGATCATTTTTGAGATTATTATTTTAAATGACAATTAATGCTCAATTTAATGAATAATTTAATTACTACTATTGAACTTTTTGTAGATTGGAAAGAGCATTCAAAACAAATGAAGGAGAATAAAAATATGTATTACATGCTGTAAATATGATTTTGTTAAATCTTTTACTCAGAAATATAGAATATATATATATGTAATATAGAATTTATTTATTATGAGTCATGTCAAAAAATAGTTTAGAAGCTGCTGAATTGTTTCCTTTTCAAATTTTACAGGATAATTTTTTTTTTTTTTTTGACAGAGTCTTGCTCTGTCGCTCAGGCTGGAGTGCACTGGCACAATCTCAGCTCATTGAAACCTCCTCCTCCTAGGTCCAGGCAATTTTCCTGTCTCTACAGGTGCACGTGACCATGCCTGGCTAAATTTTGTATTTTTAGTAAAAACAAGGTTTTGCCATCTTCTTCAGGCTGGTCTTGAACTCCTAACCTCAGGTGATCCACCCACCTCTGCTTTCCAAAGTGCTGGGATTACAGGCATGAGCCACCACACCCAGCCTAAATTTTGTAGGCTAATAAGTAACCTTTAGGTCGGGCACTTTGGCTCACCTCTGTAATCCCAGCCATTTGAAAGGACCAAGCAGGAGGATTGCCTAAGGTCAGGAGTTCAAGATTAGCTTGGCTAACATGGCGAAATCCCATCTCTACTAAAAATACAAAAATTAGCTGGGTGTGGTGGCACATGCCTATAGTTCCAGCTACTTGGGAGGCTGAGACAGGAGAATTGCTTGGACCCAGGAGGCAGAGGTTGCAGTGAGTCGAGATCTCACCATTGCACTGAAGCCTGGGCAAGAGAGCACGACTCTGTCTCAAATAAATAAATTAATTAAACAACTTGTTGAAGTACTGCTGGGCACTTGTCTGGTTGTTTTTCTTTAGGTTAACATGCCAGCAGTGATTCTTTTTTAGTTTCTGACACAAGATAGTGGTTTTTATCCAAATAAGTCAACTACTCTACCCCCTCCCTAAGCCAGTTGCATGGAAGGAAAAGGAGGAAAAAGCCAGTACTGTGACTGCCTATGCTTCCCCCAGCATGGCCCCCTGTGAGACATGGGCAGCCAAGACCAGGAACTGTTCGAGGGCGCCAGGCCCCATCTGTCTGTGCTCACTCACCTTACTCGCATGGGGGATGGCACTGACTTTACGTGCTGCTGCAGCTCCTTGGTGAGCTGGCCCTGGTTATGGGACAGGAACTGTGGGGTCAGGATAATAGGGGGCTTCACCACGTGCAGAATGGGAACAGAAGCTCACGATGAGGGCCAACCTGTTAGATAATTAAAAAAAAAAGTTTCTTGAATGAGTGGAAAAACAAGGTGATGCTTGAGTCTACAGTGGTCAAGAGCATGGGAGCCTCAGAAAAGGATAGAACAAAGCTCAAATTCCTGTACTTTGAATTTCTACTTCATGCCATGCAAAATTACTTTACCCCCTCTTCACCTGTTTCCTTCTGTGTGAAATGGGAACAATAAATTTCATTCCTCATTCAGTTTCTGTCAAGAATCTAAAACATCCAACTCATTTAAGTGTATCATCATTTCTGTCATAACTAGTGGGATCGATTTCACTGTTATTGCATATACAATTCTGTGCCTGAAACCTACAAAAAAAAGAAATGTTAACGCTAAAAAGTGTCAGTGATTTGTCATTGTTATATTATTAATCATAACCGTATTTAATCACACAAGGCCTTGTACATGGCAGATGCTCAATAAACACTTGTTGAATCAATGCATGTGGGCTCTGCAGCCACAGTTTAGGTCCTATTCTGTCTCCACCACTTACTAGCTGAGTGATCTGGGGAAGATAATTCACCTCTTCATGTCCCCCTTTTTTTTTGTATAAAATGTAGATAATAAGAATCCCTAGCTCATTAGGTTGTTGCGAGGGGTGAGTGATTTGGCACATAGTAGGGGCTTGTTAAACATCAACTGTGGTAAACTTCCAAATTTTCCTTTTCAGAGCCACAGACAACGCCATAGTGCCACCTGGTGACCCTAGAGTGTAAGTACACATGATCACCAATATGCTTTCTCTCCACCACAGGTCCCAGACTGGGTAGTTACCGCCTGGAGGTTTCGGCTGCATCTGCCTTCTCAGTGCTCACGTAAAGACTTTTGCATTTTCCTCTTCGCATCCCTGCAGATGAGGTTCAGGTTGCCCGACACAGCTGGGTGATCCACAGGGCAGTGACCACCTATGCCAGCCCTGTGAGGTCGCTGGAGAATGTTCCTTCCTTCTCAAACTCTGGGCAGATGCCATGGCTGTGGTGACCCACACTCTCAAGTTTCTTGCTTTGGAGGGTCACATTTGCTGTTGGCAAGGAAGGCAAAGATCACAGGAAGCCAGAGACACGGGACCTCTCTGCTGCCACGGGCCCAGTCTATAAAGACCTGAACACTCTATGCTAAAAGCCCAAGGCTTCGGTGCTCCCCCAGGGCTTCTTGCCTCACGGCCTCTGCTGAGGGAGGATGAATACTATGTCCTCCCAGAGCTTTGGGAGCTTGTAGCAAGCAGCCTCCCTAGCACGAAATCTCTTGGAAACCTCGAACTGTGTCTGAAACATTCGTACACATTTTGCATCCTATTTCCCATATGTCAGCCTGCTTTAGGACAAAGAAACCTCAGTTTCCTAAATATGCAAGAGAAATGGGTATTGTAGGACGATGTGGCTTTTTAAAACATGTTATTTAGGCCAGGCATGGTGGTTCATGCCTGTAATCTCAGCACTTTGGGAAGCTGAGGTGGGTGGATCACCTGAGGTCAGGAGTTCGAGATCAGCCTGAACAACAAGGAGAAACCCCTTGTCTACTAAAAATACAAAATTAGCTGGACATATTGGCGCATCCCTGTACTCCCAGCTACTCGGGAGGCCGAGGCAGAGGTTGTGGTGAGCCAAGATTGCACCATTGCACTCCAGCATGGGAAACAAAAGCAAAACTCTGTCTCAAACTATAAATATACATATTGTTGTTTAAAAATCTTCCCCATCCCCTTTCTGAACTACAAGAATGCCAAATACTTGTTCAACAAATATTAAATGCCTACTATGGGCTGGGTGCAGTGGCTCACACCTGTAATCTCAACACTTTGGGAGGCCAAGGCGGGTGAATCACTTGAGGCAGGAGTTTGAGACCAGCCTGACCAACATGGTGAATCCCCATCACTACTAAAAGTACAAAAATTAGCCGGGTGTGGTAGTGCATGCCTGTAATTCCAGCTCCTTGGGAGGCTGAGGCAGGAGAATTGCATGAAGCCAGGGGGTGGAGGCTGCAGTGAGCAGAGATCGTGCCACTGCACTCCAGCCTGGGTGACAAAGCGAGGCCCCATCTCCAAATGAATGAATGAATATGAATGCCTACTATGTGACAGCCATGATTCATGGTCTTGGGGATATAGCAGAGAAGAAAAGGACAGGATTGCTCTCTCTCACATTCTTATACGATAATGATAAGAGTTAACATTAATTAAGCTGTTACTACATGTTAGCCACAGTGCAAAGTCACTCCCACACATTATTACACTTAAACCTGCTAGCAAGCTTACAAAGTACATAGTTGTTTTTCCCTTAAAAACCGAGTTTCGGACAGGCTTGGTGGCACACGCCCGTAATCCCAGCACTTTGTGGGGCTGAGGCAGGTGGATCACCTGAGATCAGGAGTTTGAGACCAGCCTGGCCAACATGATGAAACTCAGTCTCTACTCAGCCACCGCGCCCGGTCTGAATATTCTTTTAAAAGTGACCTGTGATTCTTTTCTCATCAAGTGTTTTCAAACTTGCTATCTTTGATGGGTTTCGCCAGTGTCAAAATCCTAAATCAAGTATTTTTGGTTTAAAATTAACAATGGGATTTTTCAGCTGGGTCCCTCGGAGAGTCTAAACAATATATCTCTGATCTTGTAGAGATATTTATGATTAGATTTATTTGGTAGGTTCTATGGGCTGGCATTGTCAAATGTGGTGATAGTGCATGGGAGGGCATTGTCAGACAAGGTGACAGTAGATCTCATCTCAGTTATATTTATGCGTATATTGTTGATATATATGTTCCAAAAAATATATACGTTTATACAATTTTAATATGTTATGACTTGTAATTTTGATTGTTATGCTAAGTATTTGCTAAAGTCATATGTATATAAACATGTTATTAATGGCTTGGCATGGTCACTCATGCCTATAATCCCAGCACTTTGGGAGACTGAGGCAAGTAGATTAACTGAGGTCAAGGAGTTCTATTTCTTAGAAGTCATCTATAATTTACACTGATTTGGTAAACCACAATTTTGTGAACAAAGGTGGGTGGAAGCATTTGTTTCTCCTCTCCTTTCTTGATCCCTCCCAAGTTTGGAAACTATTCATAAATATCCCTTTTTCTTTTTTTGAGATGGAATCTTGCTCTGTCACCAGGCTGGAGCGCAGCAGTGGTGTGATCTCAGCTCACTGTAACTGCTGCCTCCTGTGTTCAAGCGATTCTTCTGCCTCAGCCTCCCGAACAGCTGGAACTACAGGCACCTGCCACCATGCCCGCCTAATTTTTGTGTTTTTTAGTAGAGACGTGTTTCATGGTGAAACCATGTCTCTACTAAAAATCACAAAAATTAGCCAGGCATGCTGACACATGCCTGTAGTCCCAGCTCCTTGGAAGGCTGAGGCAGGAGAATTGCTCAAATGAGGGAGGTGAAGGTTGCAGCAAGCGGAGATGGTGCCACTGCACTCCAGCCTGGGTGACAGAGCGAGACTCCATCTCAAAAAAAAAAAAAAAGTTATTAATGCATTCTAAAGATTTTATGAAATTTATAAAAGTCAGATGTTCCGGCCAGGTGAGGTGGCTTATGCCTGTAATCCCAGTACTTTGGGAAGCCAAGGCGGGTGGATCACGAGGTCAGGAGTTTGAGACCAGCCTGGCCAATATGGTGAAACCCCGTCTCTACTAAAAATTAAAAAATTAGCCAGGCAAGGTGGTGCATGCCTGTAATCTCAGCTACTCAGGAGGCTGAAGCAGGAGAATTGTTTGAACCCAGGAAGAGGAGGTTCTGGTGAGACAAGATCACTCCACTGCACTCCAGCCTGGGCAACAGAGCAAGACTCCATCTCAAAAACAAACAAAAAACAGTCTGGTGGTCCTGATGTGATACTGTCAGTCATGATTCCGGTTACTGTCTTAAAATGCTGCACATAAAATAAGAAATTAAATTTTCTTGTAAATTGGGAACTTTCATCAATTCTCATTAAAACTACTGTTTTCATCATCCACAGTTACCATTTTGAATTCTACTCTAAAAATATTTGTAATCAGCAATAGTTCAAATTTTGTTTTTCTTTTTTTTTTTTAAGACAGCGTCTCGCTCTATCACCTAGGCTGCACACCTACTCTACTGCAACCTCTGCCTCCTGGGTTCAAGCGATTCTTCTGTCTCAGCCTCCAAAGTAGCTGGGACTACAGGTGCCTGCCACCACGCCCAGGTAATTGGTGGCAGTATAGATGGGGTTTCAGCATGTTGGCCAGGCTGGTTTTGAACTCCTGACCTCATGATCCACTGGCCTAAGCCTCCCAAAGTGCTGGGATTACAGCCATGAGCCACTGAGCCCTGCCCCCAAATTTGCTTTTTATGGAAAAAACTAAGGAGCCCTCTTGAACACAGGTTTCCGATAACTCACATCAATGAACTACCCAGGCTTCACCACTACGTTCACACAGGCATGTGAGAAACTCGTACTTATACCCCCTTAATACATTACAAATAAATTTAAAAAAAATCAATGGGCCAGGTGCCGTGTCTCAGGCCTGTAATCTCAGCACTTTGGGAGGCCAAGGCAGGTAAATCACTTGTGGTCAAGAGTTCGAGACCAGCCTGGCCGACATGGTGAAACCCCATGTCTACTAAAAATACAAAAATTAGCCAGGTGTGGTGGTTCATGTCTGTAATCCCGGCTACTCAGAAGGCTGAGGCATGACAATAGCTTGAATCTGGGAGGTGGAGATTGCAGTGAGCCAAAATTGTGCCACTGCTCTCCAGCCTAGGCAACAGAGTGAGATGCGGTCTCAAAAATAAAAATAAAAATCAATGAACTAAAAACCAATTTCTAGAACTCTAATAAGGAAATCTAAGGGTTCAAAAAACTGATAAGCAAGATCAAGCAAAACAAAAAATCTATTAAGATAATGTTTCTATAACTTGCATTTAAAACATTTTTGATTTACTCCTTTTTTTTTTTTTTTTTTTTTTTTTTTTGAGACAGTCTCACTGTGTCTCCCAGGCTGGAGTGCAGTGGCGCGATCTCGGCTCCCCACAACCTCCACCTCCTGAGTTCAAGCGATTCTCCTGCCTCAGCCTCCCGAGTAGCTGGGACTGCAGGTATGCGCCACTACGCCCAGCTAATTTTTGTATTTTTATTAGAGATGGGGTTTCACCATGTTGGTCAGGCTCGTCTCAAACTTCTGATCTCAGGTGATCCCCGGCCCGTTCTTCCCCTCCCCCGGTCCTCCTCCCTCCTTCTGCCTGAGACTCTCAAAGTGCTAGGATTAAAGGAGTGAGCCCCGCACCCGGCCCTTTACTTGTTTTGTTTTCTAGATTTAAGAAACGTATTTCTTAGAAGTCATCTATAATTTGCACTGATTTGGTAAACCACAATTTTGTGAACAAAGGTGGGTGGAAGCATTTGTTTCTCCTCTCCTTTCTTGATCCCTCCAAAGTTTGGAAACTATTCATAAATATTCTTTTTTCTTTTTTTTTGAGATGGAATCTTGCTCTGTCACCAGGCTGGAGCACAGCACTGGTGTGATCTCAGCTCACTGCAACTGCTGCCTCTTGTGTTCAAGCGATTCTTCTGCCTCAGCCTCCCGAACAGCTGGAACTACAGGCACCTGCCACCATGCCCGCCTAATTTTTGTGTTTTTTAGTAGAGACGCGTTTCATTATGTTGGCCAGGCTGGTCTCGAACTCCTGACTTCGTGATCTATTTGTCTCGGCCTCCCAAAGTGCTGGGATTACAGGGTGAGCCACCGCCTCCAGCAAAAACTATTTATAAATATTCTTATTTTCATGTTCATATGTTCTCTGTTATCAGCAGGCGATAATCAGAAAGAGTGGTTCTATCAACGACCTTTGACTGAAGCATCCTATTTAAGTATATGCAGAAAATACCTGGCCCCGAGTTTGCAGACTCACAGTGAGGAAGAAAGTGTCCCTCCCTGCAGGCCCGAGAGCCTTAGAGCTTTCGGAGAGCAACTTCTCAGGGAGGGTACTGGCAGCTGCCCGCGGGCAGGAACCAGGGGGCTCAGCCCTGGGCGACCCTCTGCCAGTGGGAACCTTCCGCTTCCTGGAGTCTTCTCTCCTCCGCCCTGCCCACTGCTGGGGGAGCAGCGGCGGTTCCTGCCTGGAGGTCCCTCCATCGCCTCCTTCTGCAGTGGGAAGGGGAGGCGGTGGCTGGAGTAGGGTGAGCGGCCTAAGGCCAGAGCCCATCCGGCCCCAAGATGAATATGGCGACCTGGGCAGCATCAGCCTCCTGGGCTGCACCACTGAGTTCCCCTGAGAAGGGAAGGCGCCTCGCTAGAAGATACCGCCAGCGGAACCCCGGCCTCGTCACCCTGGGTGGGAGGGGGAGGCAGCAGAGACTCAAAGAGGAAGCCCCAGGCGGGGCGCTGGGTGCCAACGAGCACCACAACAACCTCCAGGTAGCGCCACAGCAACCTCCAGGCAGCGCCCACACCAGCCTACAGGGCTCGCTGAGTGCAAGGCATCTGCAGCTGCCAATCCAGGGCGTGAACTGCACTGTCGCCCCGTCACACTGACCAGGGTGGCCCAGGCCCGCAGCAGCTGGAGGCAGAGCCCACAGCCACTGCCCCAGGGTGATGAGGAGGAGCAGGACGGTGTCCCGGAAAGGGCAAGAGCTCAGAGCTCAGGCCCCATGCCAGGAAAGGCCAGGAGCAGAAGATGGAAAGATGGAGACGGAGAAGCAGCAGAGGAGAAGGAGTGGCACTCTACTGGTGGGGTCAGCATCTGCTGGCGGGGTTAGAGTATGAAGAGGATGAAGCAGCAGAAAGAGCAGAAACGAGAAGGTGCAATGACACAGGGGAGCACAATGCAGAATCCAGCCCCAGGACTCCAACAAAGCTTTAATTCCAGCTCATACCCCCACCCCAATCAGAGAGGATCAGGGGTGAGGGAGGGCCCAAGGAACACTGGAACCTGAAGGGCCAGAATCTGAGGCCAGGACTGATTGTGGGAAATGGTGGGATCAGGAAAGGAGAAAGTGAGGCAGAATGGGGGGGATGGGGGTGGGGGAACAGTGAGCTGGGATAGGAAGGATTAGAAATCAGAACCTTAGGACGGATCCAGAAAGGAACTGTACCTTTTTTTTTTTTTTTTTAAGAGACAGTGTTTCTCCATGTTGGCCAGGCTGGTCTCGAACTCCTGACCTCAGGTGATCCATCTGCTTCAGCCTCCCAAAGTGCTGGGATTACAGTCATGAGCCACTGCGCCTGGCCAGGAACTGTCCTTAAGAAGGTGCATGCTGCAGCCAGCGTGGTGACTCATGCTTATAATCCCAGCAATTTGGGAGGCTGAGGCAGGCGGATCACCTGAGGTCAGGAGTTGGAGACCAGCCTGGCCAACGTGGTGAAACCCCAATTCTACTAAAATTACAACAATTAGCCAGGCATGGTGGCGTTCGCCACTAATCCTAGCTACTTGGGAGGCTGAGGCAGGAGAGTCACTTGAACCTGGTAGGTGGAAGTTGTGGTGAGCTTAGATTGCACCACAGCATTCCAGCCTGGGCAAGAGTGAGGCTCTGACTAAAAAAAAAAGAAGAAGTTGTGTACTGAAGATAAGGAAGGGGTTATAACAAGTGTTAGCAAGGTCAGAGAAATCACCATCCTTAAATACCGTATGTGGAATATAAAATTGTACAGCCTATTTTTAACATAGTTTCATATTTCCTCACAAAGTGAAAAATAGGCTGGGCACCGTAGCTAATGCCTGCAATCACAGCACATTGGGAGGCTGAGACAGGTAGATCACTTGAGTCCAGGAGTTCAAGACCAGCCAGGAAGACATAGCAAAACCCCGTCTCTACTAGAAATACAAAAATTAGCTGGGCATGGTGGCACACACCTGGAGTCCCAGCTACTTGGGAGGCTGAGACGGGAGGATTGCTTGAGCCCAGAATGTGGAGGTCACAGTAAGCCAAGATCACACCCCTGTACTCCAGCCCGGGCGACAGCACAAGACCCTGTCTCAAAAAAGAAAGGCTGGACATGGTGGCTCATGCCTGTAATCCCAGCACTTTGAGAGGTGGAGGCAGAAGGATCACTTGAGGTCAGCAGTTTGAGACCAGCTTGGCCAACATGGCGAAATCCCATCTCTACTAAAAATACAAAAATTACCCAGATGTGGTGGCACGTACCTGTAATCCCAGCTACTTGGGAGGTTGAGGCAGGAGAATTGCTTAAACCCAGAAGGTAGAGGTTTCAGTGAGCTAATATCATGCCACTGCACTCCATCCTGGCCAACATAGCAAGATCCCATCTCAAAAAAACCCAAAATGCCTGGGAGTGGCAGAGTGCAGTGGCTCACGCCTGTAATCCCAGCATTTTGGGAGGCTGAGACAAGCACATCACCTCAGGCTGGGAGTTCAGACCAGCCTGACCAACATGGAGAAACCCCGTCTCTACTAAAAATACAAAATTTAGCTGGGTATGGTGGCACACACCTGTAATCCCACCTACTCAAGAGGCTACGGCAGGACAATCACTTGAACTCGGGAGGTGGAGGTTGTAGTGAGCCGAGATTGCGCTACTGCACTCCAGACTGGGTGACAAAGCGAGACTGTGTCTCAAAAAAAAAAAAAAAAAAAAAAAAACAAAAACTTAGCTGGGCATGGTAGCGGGAGCCTGTAATCTCAGCTACTCAAGAGGTGAGGCAGGAAACTTGTTTGAACCCAGGAGAGGGAGGTTGCAGTGAGCCAAGATCATACCATTGCACTCCAGCCTAGGCAAAAGAGCAAGACTCCATCTCAAGAAAAAAGAAAAAAGAAGTACGAAATTTTAGCTGGGCATGGTAGTGGGAGACTGTAATGTCAGCTACTTGGGAGGCTGAGGCAGGAGACTCGTTTGAATGCAGGAGGCAGAGGTTGCAGTGAACCGAGATCGTGCCACTGCACTTCAGCCTAAGCAACAGAGCAAGACTCAGTCTCAAAAACAAAAAAAAAAAAAAAAACAAACAAAAAAAAGAAAGTAAAAAGACAACCCACAGAAAGGAAGAAAATATTTGTGCATTATATATCTAACAACAGTCTGCTAACCACAAGGTATAACTCAACCACAAAAAGAACCACATTACAAAATGGAGAAAGAGTTGAACACACACTTCACCAATAAGACATGCAAATAGAAAACAAGCACATAAAAAGATGATCAATATCATTATCATTATGGTCATCTAAATGGAAACCACAATGACATACTCCTTCACACACACTAGAAAGGCTATAATCCAAGACATGTAAAGTAACAAGGGTTAACAAGGCCGCAGATAAGTCACAAACCTTAAATGCTGTATGTGGAATATAAAAGGGTGCAGCCTATTTTTAACATAGTTTGGTATTTCTTCAGAAAGTTAAAAATAGGCCGGGCACGGTAGCTAATGTCTGTAATCCCAGCACATTGGAAGGCCAAGACACGTGGATCGCTTGAGTCCAGGAGTTCAAGACCAGCCAGGACGACACAGCGAAACCCCGTCTCTGTTAGAAATACAAAAATTAGTCAGGCATGGTGACGTACACCTGCAGTCCCAGCTACTTGGGAGGCTGAGACAGGAGGATTGCTTGAGCCCAGAATGTGGAGGCTACAGTAAGCCGAGATCACACCACTGCACTCCAGCCTGGGAGACAGCACAAGACCCTGTCTCAAAATAGAAAGGCCAGGCATGGTGGCTCATGCCTGTAATCCGAGCATTTTGGGAGGTGGAGGCAGATGGATCACTTGAGGTCAGGAGTTCGAGACAAGCTTGCCCAACATGGTGAAACCCCATCTCTATTAAACATATGAAAATTAGTCAGGCGTGGTGACATGCACCTGTAATCCCAGCTGCTTGGGAGGCTGAGGCAGGAGAATTGCTTGAACCCAGGAGGCGGAGGTTCCAGTGAGCTGAGATCAGGCCACTGCACTCCAGCCTGGCCAACAGAGCAAGATCTCATCTCAAAAAGAAAAAAAGAAAGAAAACCAAAATGCCTGGGAGTGGCAGGGAGCAGTGGCTCACGCCTGTAATCCCAGCACTTTGGGGGCTGAGGCGAGCAGATCACCTGAGGCTGGCAGTTCGAGACCAGCCTGACCAACATGAAGAACACCCGTCTCTACTAAAAATACAAAAATTAGCTGGGCGTGGTGGCACGTGCCTGTAATCCCAACTCCTCAGGAGGCTAAGGCAGGAGGATCACTTCAACCTGGGAGCTGAAGGTTGCAGTGAGCCGAGATGGCGCTACTGCACTCCAGCCTGGGCGACAGAGCAAGACTCCGTCCCCTAGAAAATACAAAAAATTAGGTAGGTATGGTAGCGGGAGCCTGTAATCTCAACTACTTGGGAGGCTGAGGCAGGAGAATCACTTGAACCCAGGAGGCAGAGGTTACAGTGAGCTGAGATCGCACCCACTGTACTCCAGCCTAGGCAACAGAGTAAGACTCTGTATCAAAAAAAAAAAAAAAAAAAAAAAAAAAGTGAAGAGACAACCCACAGAAAGGAAGAAAATATTTGTGCATTATATATCTAACAACAGCCTGTTAACGACAATGTTAATTTGCATAACTCAACAACAAAAACAACCAAATTACAAAATGGAGAAAGAGTTGAACACACACTTTGCCAATAAGACATGCAAATGGAAAACAAGCACATAAAAAGATGATCAATATCATCGTCATTATGGACATCTAAACTGAAATCACAATGACATACTCCTTCACACACACTAGAAAGGCTATAATCCAAGAAATGTAAAATAACAAGTGTTGGCAAGGTCAAAGAAAAATCACAACCCTTAAATATTGTATGGGGAATATAAAACTGTGCAGCCTATTTTTAACATAGTTTTGTGTTTCCTCAAAAAGTTAAAAATAGGCTGAGCACAGTAGCTAATGCCTATAATCACAGCACATTGGGAGGCCAAGACAGGTGGAACACTTGGGTCCAGGAGTTCAAGACCAGCCAGGACAACATAGCAAAATGCCATCTCTACTAGAAATACAAATTAGCCAGGCATGGTGGCACAAACCTGTAGTCTCAGCTACTTGGGATGCTGAGGTGGGAGGACTGCTTGAGCCAGAATATGGAAGGTTGCAGTAAGCCAAGGTCACACCACTGCACTCTAGCCTGGGCAACAACACAAAACCCTGTCTCCAAAAGAAAAGGCTGGGCATGGTGGCTCACACCTGTAATCCCAGCACTCGGAGGCCGAGGCAGATGGATCACCTGAGGTCAGGAGTTCAAGACCAGCTTTGCCAACATGGCAAAAACCCGTCTCTACTAAAAATACAAAAATTAGTTGGGCGTGGTGGCACGCACCTATAATCTCAGCTACCGGAGAGGCTGAGGCAGGAGAACTGCTTGAACCCAGAAGACGGAGGTTGTGGTGAGCCAAGATCACCCGATAGCACTCCAGCCTGGGCAACAAGAGCAAAGCTCCATCTGAAAAAAAAAATGTCTGGGAGGAAATGGTACATTCAGAAATGAGGACTTTCCTGCTGGACTAGAGTTTTCAATGAAGGTGACAGTTTATCCTTCAGTCTCCACAGGCCAACAATTTGCCATCTAGCAGGAGGCAACAGAGGGAGCCCAAAGTCCCATACCAGAGGTGTGACATAATTACATTCCCTTACTCATTTTAATACTTAAATATTAATAATTCATCTGCTTAAATATCTACACTTATGGCAGCATGCAGTGGCTCACACCTGTAATCCCAGCGCTTTGAGAGACCAAGGCAGGAGGATGAGGTCAGGAGTATAAGACCATCCTGGCCATCATGGTGAAACCCCATCTCTACTAAACTACAAAAAATTAGCCAGGTGTAGTGGCCCTCGCCTGTAGTCCCAGCTACTCAGGAGGCTGAGGCAGGGGAATCGCTTGAAGCCAGGAGGCAGAGGGTGCAGTGAGCTGAGATGGTGCCACTGCACTCTGACCTGGGCAACAGAGCCAGACTCCATCTCAAAAAAAAAAATCTACACTTCACCAATTTTCCATTGTATAGATGAAGAGGTTTGCAAATATTTATATAGTTTATCATGATGTGGACAGGACTTTTTGATAGTCTGATTGACTATATAAAATATAAAAGTTTAAACATAAACTACCTTGCAACTGCTAATACAAGGCTACAGAATATAGTAAAGTAATAATCTGTCCACTAAATTCTTCTAAAATTTCTTTCTTTTTTTTGTTTTTTGGAGACAGTGTCTCCCTCTGTTACCCAGGCTGGAGTGCAGTGGCACGATCTCAGCTCACTGCAACTTCCACCTCCCAGGTTCAGTGATTCTCCTGCCTCAGCCTCCTGAGTAGCCGGGACTATAAGCGTGTGCAACCACACCTGGCTAATTTTTGTATTTTTAGTAGAGACGAGGTTTCACCATCTTGTCCAGGCTGGTCTCAAACTCCTGACCTCAAGTGATCTGCCCGTCTTGGCCTCCCAAAGTGCTGGGATGATAGGCATAAGCCACTGCACCCAGCCTTCTTCTGAAATTTCAATAATCAACTGTGCCATTTGCCTTTCCTTCAGCACTGAGATTTTATTTTTCTTTCCTAATTATCTCAAGCATAAACTTTGGTTCCAGGGAACTAGTATTTCCTTGATTTATAAATTGAGGGTGGCTGAGTACGGTGGCTCACACTTGTAACCCCAGCACTTTGGGAGGATGAGGTGGGTGGATCATGAGGTCAGGAGTTTGAGACCAGCCTGGCCAACATAGTGAAACCCCCATCTCTACTAAAAATACAAAAATTAGCTGAGTGTGGTGGTGGCTACCTGTAGTCCCAGATACTCAGGAGACTGAGGCAAGAGAATTGTTTGAACCCGGGAGGTGGAGGCTATGGTGAGCAGAGATTGTGCCACTGAAAGCCAGCCTGGGAAACATAGGGAGACTCCATCTCCAATAAAAAAAACTTGAGGGTCATCTCACAGATGATCTTATAAATAATGAATTATTTCCTTGTCTTTAGAAAAATCACACTAACTTTTCTACTTTTAGATAACATAACTGCTATGACTTTACGGACTTATCTAGAAAGAGCCTTAAAAAACTAGGGTGGGCACTGGGTGAACAGGTTGAGGGGAACACACATAAAATCCCCGAGACACCTGGGAGCCCATGTACCTATGAGCGGAACTGCAGGCAGCAGGACTGGATGGGAGAGAGCAGCAGGCTGGAGCACTAGAGATCCTGAGACCATGGTTCTAAGGCCATTGGGAAACCATTGGCAAAGTTAAATTCAGAGCTTGACAGGATGAAATTTGTGATTGTAAATAAATATTTTGCCATTACCAAGTGAGACTGCCAGTGGTGGTGGGATGGATGGAAGCTCCTCCAGGTGGGCTGCACTGAGGAGAGCGCAGCACCAGGCCAGGGTGTTCCTGCCGGGGAATGCGGGGTCTGCACCCGTTCAGGAGGAAACGCTGGGCAGACCCAGCTTGGAGTCATCTCTGCTCTTTACAATTGTCAAGGCTGTGAACACAGAGTCGGCTGGGCGTGGTAACTTATGCCTGTAATCCCAGCACTCTGGTTGGCCAAGGCAGGTGGATCACCTGAGGTCAGGAGTTCGAGACCAGCCTGGCCAACACAGTGAAACCCTGCCTGTACTAAAAATACAATAAATTAGCCAGGTGTGGTGGTGGATGCCTGTAATTTCAGCTACTCGGGAAGGTGAGGCAGGAGAATCTCTTGTACTCAGGAGGCGGAGGCTGCAGTGAGCTTAGATCGCACGATTGCACTACAGCCTGCACAACCAGAGTGAAATTTCATCTTAAAAAAAAATTGAGAGCCTCAGGAACAGTTCCCAAAAAGGAAAATTGGGCCCCCATGGAAAGAGACATTTTTCTCCCAGCTGGGGCAGGCAGTGAAGTGAAGTAGGTCTGTGGACTGGACTTTCACATAGAAACCATGTATTTTCAGCTGAGCGTGGTGGCTCATGCCTGTAATCCCAGAACTTTGGGAGGCTGAGGGGGGCGGATTACGAGGTAAAGAGATCGAGACCATACTGACCAACATGGTGAAACCCCATCTCTACTAAAAAAAATACAAAAATTAGCCAGGCGTGGTGGTGCGTGCCTGTAGTCCCAGCTACTTGGGAGGCTGAGGCAGAAGAATCACTTAAACCAGGAGGCAGAGGTTGCAATGAGCCGAGATTGCGCCACTGCACTCCAGCCTGGTGTCAGAGCAAGACTCTGTCTCCAAAAAAAGAAAAAGATATACAAAAAATTAGCCAGACGTGGTGGCACACACCTGTAATCCCAGCTACTGGGGAGCCTGAGGCAGGAGAATCCCTTGAACCTGGGAAGTGGAGGTTGCAGTTAGCCAAGATCACACAACTTCACTCCAGACTGGCAACAGAGCAAGACTCCATCTCCAAAAAAAAGAAACCGTGAATTTCCAGATTTGGGGGTTATATGGGGGTCACCTGGAGGAGTGTTCCTGCTTTTGGTGAAACATATGTGGGTATTTTGTGTGAAGATGCACATATGGCACAGCAATAACTGCTGGAGAATCGGAGAGAAAGGAGAAGGCATACTAACCGCAATTCCAAGTTTCCCAGAAGTATACGACATTACTGAAGTTAACAACTTTTTAAAACAACCGTGTCAATACCACGTCAGAAGGGCAGAAACGACATCATCACACTTCATAGCAGGTCAAATCCAGCCCAAACCCAGCTTGGCATAGGCTGTGAACCCAGCGCCCCAGCAAAAGCCAGAGGGTCCCATCCTTAGTGCTGCAGGTGCTCTGAGTGGGCTCCAAAGGCCATGTCTGCGTCCTGCGCAATCTGTGTGTTCTAAGGGACACGTGTGTTCCAGAGGTTATATGAGTGTGATGGGTGCTGTGTTAGTCTGACAGTGTCATGGGTGTTCCAGGTGATATGTGCGCTCTGAGAGACACATGAGTGTTCCGGGGTTTATATGAGTGTGACGGGTGTTGTGTTAGTCTGACGGTGTCACAGGCATTCCGGACGTTACGGGTTTATTCTGAGGGGCATATGCATATTCTGGAGGTTATATGACTGTGACGGCTGCTGGGCTAATCTGATGGTGTCACTCGTGCATTCTGAGTGATACATGCACTCCGACGCTGTCACGGGCGTTCTGGGCATTACAGGTTCTGAGGGACACATGCGTGTCCCGGGGGTTATATGAGTGTGATAGGTGTTGAGTTAATCTCATGGTGTCACTTGCGCATTCTGGGTGATATGTGCACTCTGACTGTGTCACAGGCATTCTGGGCTGTGTTCTGAAGTACACATGTGTGTTCCAGGGGTTATATGAATGTGTCGGGTGTTGGGTTAGTCAGACAGTGTCATGGGCGTTCCGGGTGATATGTGTGTGCTCTGAGGGGACACATGCATGTTCCGGGGGTTATGAGTGTGATGGGTGGTGGGTTAGTCTGACAGTGTCACGGACATTCCGGGTGATATGTGCGGGCTCTGAGTGTGACGGTGTCGTGAACGTTGCAGGCGTTCTGTGCACTCTGAAGGACACATACGCATTCCGGGGTCAGACCTAAGGGGCGGCTGCTGGGTTCCCCTGATGGGTGTGACATCTGTATAACAGATGCTAACACCAGCGGCACAGACAGAGCCTGAATGGTATTATGGGGGGTTATTATCAGTGTGGCGGGTGCCCTATTTGCTCTCCCGATGCTGCATTTCTGTTCTGAGCCCGAGGCTTGGTCCTGTGGCCGCCTCGCCTTGGGTGTGGAGAAAGAACCTCGGCTGCGCTGGGTTCACCGCGGTTTTTGGTTTCTAATTTTCCACCTGAAGCGTCTCTGCCCCCTCAGCAGTCAGGGCTGCAAACAGGAAGGATTCTACTCACCGTGGAAGCAGGCTCGAGGTGTCCAAGAGCGAGGGGTGTCGTCCCCCCGGTCTGCGCTAAGAAGAATGTGGCTCCCGCCTTCGCAGGGCTCCAGAGCTGAGGAAGTGGGCGGGACTCGGTGGCCTCCGAGATAAGAAAAGCTGGGCTGGCGCGCCCTCTGCTGGCGGCGGGCGCACTGCAGGACCCTCGGGCTCTCGGCTGACAGGCCGCCGGCAAAGAAAAAATTTTTTGTTTAAAACAGGTGCGTTCCTCCTCTTGCTTTCTGAGGACATCCTGCTCTGTAACTGAGTAGTTGCTTATAAACTCTCTTAACGTCACCAGACTCTATGACTCGCCGTAAATTCTTTCTCATGTGAGATCCAAAAACTCATTCTTGGGGTCTGGGCCAGACCCCTTTTCTGGTGACAGAATTATGCAAATTCTTTTTTTTCTCTTATTTACTTTTTTTTCTCTTTTAGACAAAGTCTTGCTCTGTTGCCCAGGCTACGGTGCAGTGGCATGATCTCGGTTCACTGCAACCTTTGCCCCCCGGGTTGAAGTGATTCTCCTGCCTCAGCCTCCCAAGTAGCTGGGATTACAGGTACCCACCACCACGCCCGGCTAATTTTTGTATTTTTAGTAGAGATGGGGTTTCACCATGTAGGCCAGGCTGGTCTTGAACTCCTGACCTCAGGTGATCTGCCCACCTCGACCTCCAAAAGTGCTGGGATTACAGGCGTGAGCCACTGTGCCTGGCCCATAAAACTATACAAATTCTAGAAGAAAACATAGAAAGAAAGCTATGTGACCTTGGGTTTGGTCATGAGTTTTCATACAAGACACTGTCAGAGGCATTTGAACCACAGAGACTCCATCTTGAATAGGTGCTGGGTAAAATAAGGTTGAGACCTGCTGGGTTGCACTCCCAGGAGGTTAAGTGTTCTCAATTACAGGATGAGACAGGAGGTCAGCACAAGATATAGATCACAAAGACCCTACTGATAAAACAGAATACGGGGGAAAAAAAAAAAAACAGGCCAAATCAAGATGGTAATGAAAGTGACTTCTAGTCATCCTCACTGCTTGGTATACACTAATTATAATGCATTACTGTAACCGCCCAAGGGCTTCGCCTTGTCCTCTACCTAGATAGAGCCGACTGATCAAGACAAGAGAATTGCAATACAGAAAGTAATCCATGCAGAGCCGGCTGTGATGGAGACCGGAGTTTTATTATTCAAATCAGTCTCCGCCAGGCATTCAGGGAGCAGAGTTTTTTGTTCTTTTTTTTTTTTTTTTTTTTTAAGACAGAGGCTTGCTCTTGTCACCCAGACTAGTGCAATGGCGTGATTTCGGCACCTGAAACCTCTGTGTCCTGGGTTCAAACTCTTCTCCTGCCTCAGCCTCCTAAGTAGCTGGGATTATAGGGGTACACTATCATGCCCAGCTAATTTTTGTATTTTTAGTAGAGACAGGGTTTCACTATGTTGTCCAGGCTGGTCTCCAACTCCTGACCTCAGGTTATCCACCTGCCTCGGCCTCCCAAAGTGCTGGGATTACAGGTGTGAGCCACCTTGCCCACCCAGGGAGCAGAGTTTTTAAGGATAACTTGGTGGGTTGGGGGAAGCCAGTGAACCAAGAGCGCTTATTGGTCAGAGATGAAATCACAAGGAATCTGAACTGTCTTCTTGAGCTAAGTCAGTTCCGGGGGTGGGGACCACAAGTTCAGATGAGCCAGTTTATTGATCTGGGTGGTGTCAGCTGATCCATTAAGTGCAGGGTCTACAAAACATCTCAAGCACTGACCTTAGGAGCAGTTTAGGGAGGGTCAGAATCTTGTAGCCTCCAGCTTCATGACACCTAAACCATAATTTCTAATGTTGTGGTTAATGTTAGCCCTACAAAGGCAATCTAGTCCCCAGGCAAGAAAGAGGTCTGCTTCGGGAAAGGGCTGTTACCATCTTTGTTTGAACTATAAACTAAGTTTCTCCCAAAGTTAGTTCAGCCTACCCCCAGGAATGAACAAGGACAGCCTGAAGATTATAAGCAAGATGGAGTCAGTTAAGTTAGATTTCTTTCACTGTCTCAGTCATAATTTTGCAAAGACGGTTTCAGTGCATGCTAAAATACACTTCCACCAGTGACGTGACAGTTTACAAATGCCATGGCAATGTCCAGAAGTTACCCTATATGGTTTAAAAATGGGAGAAACCCTGGGTTCTGGGAATTGCCCATCCCTTTCCCAGAAAACTCATAATAATCCACCCCCACCCCCTGCACTCATTTAGTATATGAACAAGAAAAGTTTATATTCTGTGAAAGATCTTACACAAAAAATAAAAAAGACAAGTTGGCCAGGCTTGTAATCTCAGGCAGGAGGATTATCTGAAGCCAGGAGTTCCAGATACAGGGAAGTTCTGAAAACAGAGTAGAAGCTAACCTTTTATAAGGGAAATTTACATCTCTCAAGAAAATCCCCATTTTAACGGAGTCTCCCTCTCAGTACCAAGAAGAGAATGATGACTAAATCAACAGAGGTTCTTATCAAGGGACTTCCAGAAACACCTTCACAAATACACCCAGAAATAGTGCTTTACCAGGTATGTGAGTATCCCTTAATACTGTCAAGGGGACACCTAAAATTAACCATCACAGTATTTATGCCTAATACATGGCTAACATTTTATTTTTTTAATTATTATTATTTTTGAGACAGAGTGTTACTCTGTTACCCAGCCAAGAGCAGGTTGTTAAAAAGAGTCTCGCCTCCTTGGTTTCTCTCTTACTTTCTCTCTTGCCACATGATCTCTGTTGCACACTGCCCCCTATTCTGCTTTCCACCATGTTTTGAAGCACCATTAAGCCTACCAAATGCAAGCTGCCCAATCTTTGATGTTCCTGCCACCAGAATCATGAGCCAAATGAAATGAACTTTTTTTTGGGGGGGGACAGGGTCTTGCTCTGTCACTCAGGCTGGAGTGCAGTGGTGCAATCATGGCTCACTGCAGCCTTGACATTCCTGGACTCAAGCAATCCTCCCACCTCATCCTCTTGAGGTTGGGACCATAGGCATGCACCACCATGACTGGCTAATTTTTTTTATTGTTTGTAGAGATGGGGTCTCCCTGTGCTGCCCAGGCTGGTATCAAACTCCTGGACTCCAGGGATCCTCCCATCTTAGCCTCACAAAGTGCCAGGATTACAGGTGTGAGCCACCATGCCCTGCCAGACATAATTTTTTTTTTTTGAGACGGAGTTCTCTCTCGTTGCCCAAGCTGGAGTGCAATGGTGCAATCTCAGCTCACTGCAACCTATGCCTCCAAGGTTCAAGCGATTCTCCTGCTTCAGCCTTCCAAGTAGCTGGGATTATAGGTGCCTGCCACCACGCCTGGCTAATTTTTGTATTTTTAGTAGATACGGGGTTTCACAATGTTGGCCAGGCCAGTCTCGAACTCCTGATCCCACCTGCCTTGGCCTGCCAAAGTGCTGGGATTACAGGCATGAGCAACTGTTCCTGGCCCAGACATAAATTTTAAATACCATTTTCTAATAAAAGGAATCAGGTCTCTCTGAAGAAATGGCTGATACTGGGACTGGGACAGTAAATATATGACCCAGAATAACTGACATACAAGAAAAGAAGAAAGTACTCAAAAAATATAAAATTATGTCAAAAGGAAAACAGGAACCAATGGAAAGAGCTCCCAATGGCCAAAGCAGAAATAAATTGAGCAACAAAATACTGCAGTATTGAATAACAACCAAAGCTTAAAGTAACTGTCTTTCTGTCCACATTTACACAAGTAAGTGCATAAGCAAATAAAATTGAATAGAAGTCTCCTTTACAAAAGAGTTCCAAATAATTGATGCAGACACTCAGCCATCAAGGAGGTGGAGCTAACATCCCACTCCTTAAATGGTGACTGTGCATAGTGACTTCCACCAGAAGAATACAAAAAGTATGGACAAGTAACCTCACAGTAGAGAAACTTGATAAACACTAGCACAGCCAGGTGATCACAGTTAATATCCATGGTGATAATTCACCTTGAGAGCATGAAGTGACAAAAACAGCACTTCACCTCTGTGATCTGCTTCCTCCAAACCCATAACCCCAGTCAACTTATCAGAAAAGCACCAGGTAAATAACAATATGAGACATTCTACAAAATGCCTGACCAATCCTCCTTAACACTGTCAAGGTCATTGGAAGAAGGAAAGTCTGAGAAACTATCACAGCCAAGAAGAACCAAAGGAGTCATGACAACTAATGTTATGTGGGATCCTAGATTGGGGGGGAAAGATAGAACTCCTCCTCCCTGAAGGAGGGAAAGATAGAACTAAGGAAATCCAAATAAAATATGGGCTTCAGTTTATAATAGTATATCAATATTTGTTCATTCACTGTGACAAATGAAATGAGACATACTGACAAAAGATGTTAATAAGAGAGGACACTGGGTTGCAGCTACATGGGAAATCTGTGTTTTGTTTGCTATATCTGTGTAAATCTAAAACAACTCTAAAATAAAACTTAATTTAAAAAGTGTTACATTTTTTCAAACACCTGCTTAATAATTTGTACTATTAATTACTAGTAATTGACCCTGTTAACTACTCCTGCCTTTTAATAAGAACATTTATGACACAAAAATTAAATCATACAGACTAATATATAATTCCAAATAAATGCCTCTTTACATGTTTTAAGTTAAAGTAATAACATATATGTATAAACTTACTTAACATAATTTTTTCTGGTATTGTGATTGTGTCTTGGGTTCACTCTCTAAAAAGGTGGTTCTCTTTTAGAGAACCAAGAAAAAATTCATTTTAGAGACTTTCAATTCATGGTTAAACACTGTCAAAAGAATGACCGTAAAAAAAAGGTCCTTTCCAGACCATCCTGACCAACATAGTGAAACCCCGTCTCTATTGAAAATACAAAACTAGCTGGGTATGGTGGTGCATGCCTGTAATCCCAGTTACTTGGGAGGCTGAGGCAGGAGAATCACTTGAACCCGGGAGTTGGAGGTTGTGGTGAACCAAGATCACGCCATTGCACTCCAGCCTGGGCAACAAGAGCGAAACTCAATCTTAAAAAAAAAAAAAAAAAAAAAAGAAGTTCCTTAGTACTCAAGATTTTTTGTTGTTGTTCTTGTTGTTTTACTATCCAAGATTTAGAAAAGAAAATGTTTCAGTGGTAAATTGATTCCCTGTGACTGGATCACTTACTCCGAAATATCCCTGTCTTTGTTTTCCATGCATGCTTTTCAGCAATTATATAACAGAATGCAATATTGGCCACTGGTAAAAAATATTCAAAGAAAGAAAGAATGTGAAAAGAATTTGTAACCACAATAATTTAATGTTTCATTGTGATGCTTTCTAAAACAGAAGAGTTTAAGAATATTCAAAGTCAACTTCCTCAATGATACTTTGCAGAAAGTGATGAAACTAGAGAAACAAAAATGGCAGAATATTCTGAGTGATTTTAGATGTTGCCATGTTTTATGGGAAAAAATAATTTACCTTTTAGAGGATCACAGATAATTATTGGAAGCCCAAACTCTGAAATGTTTCCAAATTTAGTTGAACATGTAAATAATTATAATGTCAATATAGCTAGTCATGAAATTAATCATAAAAAATGATCTGTGCCTTATTTATGTAATAAAACATGCAATGAATGATTAATGATCCTAGGAAAATACATTCGACTTAAATTTAATTGAGAGTGTCAGAATCAAAATATATTTGATTGTATAACAGAAGTAGCCCATCATGAACAAATGTATCATATCATAAGGTATGTTCATGTTAAATATACTGTCAAACCAATGGGAGAAAGCTGTATTGCTTTTGCTGAAAGGAAAGAATAATGGAGACAGTCTAGTTTGGGGAATTATTAAGTTGGAAACATGCAATGCCGACATAAGAATGTCCTGGACAGGGATGTAACAGTGGACTCTGGCAGGTGTAGGGAAAGAGTCAAAGCTATCATATCCCCTCCCCAGAGGCTCAAGCTAAAGCTGCACTTTGTTCAGCTCACAATCTTTACATATCTATATATTAGAACTTGGTATGTGTTATTTTGTTTGGGGAGGTATAAGCAATATATTTAAACTTAATGTTTCTAGTTATCATATGCCTACTGTTAAATATTTCCTATCTGTTTCAAATACTTTAATGCTGTGAGACAAATGAGCTATTAAAACATGAGTGAAAGTATTCAAAAATCTTCAAAGAAAGATGTGAAAAGAATTTGTAACCACACAAATTTGTGACTCCCTTAATCTAAACCTACTCTAACCTTTACTGTAACCCTAATAACCTGTTCACCCTAACCCTTCACTATAATCCTGACCTCTCAACCTAACCCTGTTACTCACCTGATCTCTCCCTCTAATCTCTACTATGCAGCTCCCAACCACCAACCTGAACCTCCTATCTTGAAGCCCTTATACCATAATCTTTAATTGGTAAACTCTGAGCCATTAAACCCTTATCTCCTGATTTTGGAATACCCTGACACACTAACTCTAAATACTAACAACAGTCTATACACAATCTCATCCCGATCTATCCTGCTCAGTGACATGCCACTTCAAGGACTAATCTATAACCTCAGAAATGTAGACTTAATAATCCTCAACAAAGTAATAGCAAATTTAAACCAACAGCATTGTGAGAGGATCAAACACCAGGAACGTGAGTTTTTATCCCAATAAATCAATGGTGATTCCACACACTAATGCCATTCATGTAACACAGTATTGTTAGAATGAATGGAAAACACCCCATAATTTTCTAGCTGTTGCAGAAAGGGCTTTCAACAAAGCTGGGATTACAGGCATATGCCACCATACCCAGCTAATTTTGTCTTTTTAGTAGAGACAGGTTTTCACCATGTTGACCAGGCTGGTCTTGAGCTCCTGACTTCAGGTGATCTGTCTGCCTCGGCCTCCCAAACTGCTGGGATTACCAGCATGAGCCACCATGCCTGGCCGAAAAATCCATTTTATATGTATACACCAGCAATGAATAATCTGAAAACAAAATTATAAAAATTCCACTGCAAATAATACCAATAGCAATAATATGCTTAGGAATAAATGTAATCAAAGGTTAAGACTTAGAAGGGGAAAATTATAAGACAATGCTTAAGGAAATTAAAGCCCAAATAAATGTAAAAACATGTCATGTTCATGGATTTGAAAACCATATTTGTTAAGTTTGCCAAACTACACAAAGCAATCTATAGATTCAATCTTATCCTATGAAAATCCCAAAGGCCCTGGGACAGAAATGAGAAAGCTGATCCTCATGTTTATATGGAATTTCAAGGAACCCTGAAAAGCCAAACCAATCCTGAAAAATAACTCCAAATCTGGAGGTTTGCACATCCCAATTTCAAATCTTATTACAAAGCAATAGTAATCAAAACAGCATGATACTGGTATAAGAATAATCAGAAAGATCAATTGAATTGAACTGGGAGTCCAGACATAAAACAATACCTCCATGCTCAACTGATTTTAGACAAGATCCATATCCATTAAATTGGGGAAAAAATGCTGTCCTCAACAAGTGATGTAAGGCAACTTACTATCCACATAGAGGGGAAATGAAATTGTATCCTTACCTATCACCACATTAAAAAAATTAACTTAAAATGGATCAAAGACCTAAATATGGCAAAACTAAAAACTCTGTAAGACCATAAACAGTTAAACCTTCATGACCTTGGATGTAGCAGTAGTTTCTTAGATCTGACACCGAAACCACAAACCACAAAAGGAAAAATAAATCAATTGATTTCCTCGAAATTAAAAACTTTCACGCTTCAGAAGGCATGAAAAAAAGTTGAAAGACAAAATTGTCATAATAGGAACAACTGTCTTCTATTATACTCTCAACACTCAACACAGAACAATTCTGTTAACAGATGCATGGGTTTTTTCCCCACGCAGACCAAATCTTGGGTAACAGCTGGGTGTCAATCCAATTCTGGCACTAACTAGAGAAAGCATCAGACCCCACAGGCTAAGGGCTCAGTCCTAGGAATGCAGGTCATGCCTCTTGTTGCTTGCAAATTCAATTGACAAACACAAGAATGGTAGAAAGAAAGTGACTTTATGCCAGAGCTTAGCTGAAGGGAACATACAGGCAGAAACATTCGGGGCAGAAAGTGGGAGATTTAAAAAGGGGACTTCGCAGAATGAGATGCAGGGGATGGGGTGAGGAGGTGCAGGGTCTTCGGGACTTGCTCTGACATTTTATCCATTAGGTGGTCTTGCTAACACCACCATGGGCATAGCTAGGTTGTAATTAACTGTTGTCTCCTGGCAATCTCCTAGTGGGGGAGAGTTCGGAGATGCCTAGTTTATTTCAAGGTTTGGTCCCTGGCAGCCAGCCCCACTGAGGTTGTCCAGGTGTCCCATCCAGCAGTCATCTCATTGGCAAATGAAAGACACATCACCTAATATGTTCCAAAGGCTTAGTGCTCTGTCTCAGGACACCGCAGCAGAGACCACACATTAACTCTTATGATGTTCCAATAACCCACAAAATGGAAGAAAAAATCTACACATTAGATACTTCAAAAGTGTCTGTTTTCCAAAATGTACAAATAACTTTTACAACTCAACAACAAAGACAACCCAATCTAAAAAATGAAAAAGGACGTTCATATACACTGCACCAAAAAGCACCTGAAAAGATGCTTAACATCATTAGTCATAATTAAAACCATTAAAAAAAAAAAACCCTTAACTCACACTAGAATAGTTATACTAAAAAAAAGGTGTTCACAAAGATGTGCAGAAACTTGAACCCTTAAATGCTGCTTATGACAATATGAAATGGTACAGTATATGTGTAAAATAATTTGGTGTTTCTTCAAATAGTTACAAATAGATTTACAATATGACTCAATGATTCCATTCCTAGGCATATATTCCAAAGACATGAAGACAGGTGTTCAAACAAAAATTTGTATGCTCTTTAAATGTGTCAAGGTGACAAATATGCAGGAAAGTTTGGGGAACAGTTCCAGGAAAAGAAAACTGGGTCAGAATGAAAAAACACATTATACTCCCAGGTAGGGCAAGAGGTAAAAGTGAAATGAGTTTGTAGAATTATCTTGTAGGAACCATGCTGATTTCCTGATCTAGGGGTTATGTGGTAGTTACCTGGGATAGTGTCTATACTTTGGGTAAAATATACTGAAGTATTTTGTGGGACACTGTAAATCTGGTATAGCAATAACTGCTGTGGAATCTAAGAGAAGAAACAGGTTGGGCCGGGCGCGGTGGCTCACGCCTATAATCCCAGCACTTTGGGAGCCCGAGGCGGGTGGATCACAATGTCAAGAGATCGAGACCATCCTGATCAACATGGTGAAACTCCGTCTCTACTAAAAATACAAAAAAAATTAGCTGGGCATGGTGGTGCACGCCTGTAGTCCCAGCTACTCGGACGGCTGAGGCAGGAGAATTGCTTGAACCCAGGAGGCGGAGGTTGTGGTGAGCCGAGATCGCGCCATTGCACTCCAGTCTGGGTAACAACAGCGAAACTCCGTCTCCAAAAAAAAGAAAAGAAACAGGTTATACTGCTACTGGAAGTTTCCTAGAAGTATGACATTATTGGAAAGTAAATTACTTTTTAAAACAACCATATCAATACCATGTCAGGAAAGCAGAGACCTCATCAAAATCCATTATAGAGGCTATAGTTCAGCCAAAGCTGTGAAACCCTTATAAAAGTCTCAACGTCAACAGAGTCCACTTTGTAGATATTATATTTATTAGTATTAGAGGTGACTGTGTGGATATATTAGTGTTACAGCATGGTGTGGATATAAGATTAGTGTTAGGGCATGGTGTGGATATTATATTGGTGTTAGGGCACAGTGTGATTACTATATTAGAGGTCACTGTGAGAATATATACTAGTAGCCAGTGTGTCTTGAACACTGACAATATCAGGGTGTTGACAAAACAGTGGGATTTGAGGGTTTCATTTTTCTAGATGAATTTCTTCCTCTGCTGAGTACTCTCTAAAGACTCTGTCCTCTGCACTCAGGGTGGTGGACAGGAAGCTTTTTACTCACCAGTGAAAGACACCAAGTTGACACGATGCTGCCCTGAGGAAGATAAAGCTCCTTGCTGCTTCTGGCACCTCAGAGGGAAGTTGGTCAGGAGTGGGTACATGCGCCCTCTGGAGGCACCAGGGCTGAGCACAGATGCTGTGGATATGTGTCCCCCCTAGTTGTCCTGAAATACCTATAAAATTCAATATTTAATTTATTCAATTGTCATAATTTTGGAAATTCAAACTTAAATGAAGCCCATTATAACCAAATCCTTCCCAAAAATGGTGATGGAAGAATTATTTGGAAGCCATATAGAATGAAATGAATGTACACACAAAGTAAAACACAAAAACCTACTCGAAACAGTCCAGAAACTATAATCGAAAATGCGAAACTATAAAAAATCAAAAAGAAAACCTATATGACATTGGGTTTGGTGTTGAGTTTTAACACACAACATCAAACACGAATTCATGAAAATATTCATAACACAGACTTTATAAAACTCAATTTTCTACTGTGAAAAATCCTATTCAGAGAACAAAAAGACAAGACAGAGTGTGAGAAGATATTTACAAAATACATACGTGATTTTAAAAACTGTATGTATTGAAAATACACAAATAACTCTTCAAAGGAACACTAAAAATTTTAAACTGGCTGGGCACAGTGGCTCACACCTGTAGTCCCAGCACTTTGGGAGGCCAAGGAGGGCAGATCACGAGGTCAGGAGTTCAAAACCAGCCTGGGCAACATGGTGAAACCCTGTCTCTACTAAAATACAAAAAATAGCCAGGAGTGGTGGCATGCAACTGTAATCTCAGCTACTTGGGAGGCTGAGGTGGGAGAATTGCTTGAACCAAGGAGGCAGAGATTGTAGTGAGCCAAAATTCTGCCACTGCACTCCAGCCTGGGTGACAGAGCGAGACTCCATCTCCAAAAAAAAAAAAAAAAAAAAAAAACTAAAATGAAAAACCCAATTAAAACTGGGTAAATATCTGAACAGACACCCAGCCAAAGAAAATATATAGATAGATAGCATGCCAGGCATAGTAGTGCATGCCTATAATCCCAGCACTTGGGAGGCTGAGGCAGGTGGATCACCTAAGGTCAGGAGTTCGAGTTTCAGCCTGGCCAACATGGCGAAACTCCCCTCTCTACTAAAAATACAAAATATTAGTCAGGCATGGTGGTGGGCGCCTATAATCCCAGCTACTTGGGAGGCTGAGGCAAAGGAATTACTTGAACACAGAAGGCGGAGGTTGCAGTGAGCCAAGATCATGCCATTGCACTCCAGCCTGAATGACAGAACGAGACATTGTCTCAAAAAAAAAAAAAAAAAAAAAACCAAAAATATACAGATAGCAAACAATCACACAAAAGGATGCTCAACATCATGTCACATTAGGAGACTACAAATTAAAATAACGCTGAGATGGCTGGGCACGGTGACTCATGCCTGTAATCCCAGCTCTTTGGGAGGCCAAGGTGGGTGGATCACAAGATCAAGAGATCGACACCATCCTGGCCAAGATGGTGCTGTCTACTAAAAATAAAAAAATTAGCTGGGCACGGTGACACGCACCTGTAGTCCCAGCTACTCAGGAGGCTGAGGCAGGAGAATTGCTTGAACCCAGGAGGTAAAGGTTGCAGTGAGCCGAGATTGTGCCACTGCACTCCAGTCTGGTAACAAAGTGAGATTCCATCTCAAAAAAAAAAAAAAAAGAAAGAAAGAAAAAGAACATGCTGAGATATCACTGCATACCTAGTAGAACTGCAGGACTCTAAAAAAAGTTCAACAATAACAATTGGAGGTTGAAGAACAATAGGTACTGTCATTCGCTGCTGGTAGAATGCAGCCACTTTGGGAGATAGTTTGGCAGTTTTTCCGAAAGATAAACAAGTCTTACCTAAAATCCAACAAATGTACCCCTAAATTGTGTATGTTTAGACAGCTGCTTTGAAAAATTATTTTCAAACAAAAACTAGCATAATCAACTTTAAGTACAACCATGCAACGGAATACCATTCAGCAACAGAAAGGAATGAACTTTCAACCCATGAAAATAAATGAATGAATCTTGCATGTATGCGGCTAAGTGAAGGTGGCAGTATCAAGAGCTATACATTATATGACTCAATTCATATGACATTCTGGAAAAGGCACAACTACAGAGATGATAATCAGATGAGTTATCTGGGGTGGGTATTTGAAGTATTCTATATGGTACTTTAGTGGTGGATACCTGACACTGCATTTGATAAAACCCGTAGAATTTTAAAGCACAAAGAACAAATAACCCTGATTTTCCACTATACTGTCAACACTTCAATTCTGACAGCAATTTCGAGTGGAGGGTGTTTTCCACAACAACCAATTTTCCAAAGCTCTGGACAATAATTGGATGCCCTATAATTTCATTATGACATTAATTACCTGGAGTTCATACAGACCCTATAGGTTAAGGTCTTAGTAATACCAGACTGTCCCCAACCTCAGGTGCCAATCAAAAGTAGTGAATCCCCAGTTTACCCAAACTTCTATATGACTTGGCTAGAAACTAGGCACTCCTACACCCTTTCCTCAGGTTTGATAATTTGCTATAATGGCTTATGGAACTCAGGAAAACACTTATTTATGTTTACTAGTTACTATGGTCTCAATGTGTGTATAACCTCCAAATTCCTATGTTAAAACGTAATCCCCAAAGGGATGGTATTCAGAGGTAACTGAGAGGTGACTGGATCATGAGAGTGCTGCCCTCATCAATGAAACCAGTGCCCTTATAAAAGAATCTAGGAGGCTTTTTCCCCATTCTGCCGTGTCAGAACGTGGCTAGAAGGCACTACCTATGAGGGATGAGCCCTCACTAGACATCAAATCTGTCAGACTTGATCTGGGACTTTTAGATTTCATATTTTAGGAATTTTTATGGAAGCTTCATCATGTAGACATGATTGATTATTAACTCAATCTCAGTCCTTTCACACCCTCAAAGGATTCCAAGTAAAGCTAAAAGTTACAAGCTTCTTATCATGGCTTGGTCTTTCTGGTGACCACTCCCCATCCTGAAACCACCCAGGGGACCCACAGAGGGTCCTTACAGAAGACATTTCTATCACTCAGGAGATTCCAAGGGATTTAGGAACTCTGCTTCAGGAACCAGGGCCAAGACCAAATATTAGAACACAAAATGTTCCTAGCACCCCTATTGTTCAGGAAATTATAAAAGTTTTAGAAGCTCTGCACCAGGAACTGCAGACAGAGACCAAACGTATTTCTCATTAAATCCCAACCTGGAATATAGATAAAAAATGAATTCCTTGTTCCCAATGGAACAAGGCATGAAATAAATGGCAAACAATGGGAGCCAGGTTCCTCACTGTTAGAGTGAGAAGTTACAGATAAGAAATGGGGGAAGCCTAGAATGATCTCTGTGCTAATGGATCCAAATATATATAAGTATAAACTCACATTTAGCTTAACATATACACAGATGGTTCCACGTAGAAACCTTTAGAATTAAGTGGGTACATATAAGTTAGGATACACACATATATTTCTTTGCACTGTCAGCTGTGAGGGACATGATGCAATAACCACATTTAGTGACCAGATGTAAGTTTTTAATACCATTCTCTAACAAAGGAAATCAGGGCTCATTGAAAAAATGGCTGAAACTAGGACTGGGACAGAACAATACATGAGCCAGGATACTTTTGAAGTAACAAAGAAATTGTAAATAAATAAATAAATAAATAAACAAATGAAATTCTGTCAAAGGAGCCAGTGGAAACTGCTCCCAATGGCCGCAGGGTATGAAAAAAGAGTAACAAAATACTGTAGAACTGGATAACAACCAAAAGATTAAAGTAACTATTTGAGTGTCCATATTGGTATAAACAAATGATTAAACAGATACACTTATGGACTGAATAGAAATTTTTTATACAGAAGAATTTTAAATAACTGATACAGACATTCAGCTATCAAGGACATGCGGCTAACTCCTCACTCCTTAAGTGTGGGCTCTGCATGGTGAATTCCTCCAAAAGGATACATACAATATAGACATGGGAAAAAAAGTAAGGTCACAGCAAGAAACCTGAAAACATTATCTCAGCCAGGTGATAAGAGTTAACATTAATGGTGATAACACATCTTGAGAGCATGAAGTGACTAGAACAGCACTTGCAAACCAAAAATAAAATTCAAAGGCCCTTCTCCCAACCATCTGTATAGATTCCCTCCTCTTCAGCAGAGGACACCAAAGTTAACCTGGAAGACTGGTGTAGGCCATGATGGGAAAGAGGTGGTCAGATATGCCTCATTATGCCCTCCTCCCTTTTGGAATTAGGAAAAGCCAATCAGCATTTAACATCAATGCAGACCTTAAATCTGGTAAGAAACATTTACAATCTATTCTCTGAAGCCTGCTACCTTGAGGCTTCATCTGTATGATAAAATTTTGGTCTCCATACCCCTTATCAGAACCCAGACACTCCTTTCCATTAATAATAATTCTTTCAATTAATTGCCAATCAGAAAATGTTTCAATCTACCTATAACCTGAAAGCCCCACTTCACCCTAACCCACTGGGTTGTCCCACCTTTCTGGACCAATATATAGCTTAAATACATTTGATTGATATCTTCTATCTCCCTAATATGTATAGAATGAAGTTGCATCCCAAGGTCTCCTGAGGACTGTGTCACAGGACATGGTCACTCATATTTGGCTCAGAATACATCTCTTCAAATATTTTATAGACTTTAACTCTTTTTGTGGACACACTACACATCTGATCTACTTCCCCCTAAACCCATAACCCCAGTCTAACTATGAGAAAAACATCAAGTAAATCACAATGGAGGAACTTCTACACAATACCTAACCAATCCTCCTAACACTGTTTCAGGGCCTCAGAAGAAAAGTCTGAGAGACTCTCACAGCAAAGAAGAGCCTGACATGATAACTAAACATCCTTTGGGATCCTAGCTAGAATGCTGGGACATAAAAAGGCAGAACTAAGAGAAACCAAATAAAATGTGAGCTTATTTAATAATATGTTAATATCCAGTTATTAACTGTGAAAAATGATATAAGATGTTGGCCGTGTGCGGCAGCTCATGCCTGTAATCCCAGCACTTTGGGAGGCTGAGGCAGGCAAATCACCTGAGGTCAGGAGTAGAGACCAACCTGGCCAACATGGTGAAAACTCATCTCTACTAAAAATACAAAAATTAGCTGGGCATGATGGCAGGTGCCTGTAATCCTAGCCTCTTAGGAGGCTGGGGCAGGAGAATCACTTGAACCTGGAAGGCGGAGGTTGCAATGAGCCGAGATCATGCCACTGCACTCCAGCCTGGGTGACAGAGCAAGACTCCATTTCAAAAAAAAAAAGTTAATAACATAACTGATACATGTTCATATGTTAATAAGAAGAGAAACTAGGTTGGGTATGCATGGGAAATCTGCATTATCTTCCCAATTTCAGTATGAATCCAAAACTAACTTAAAATAAAATCTTTATTAAAAAATTGTATTTTTTAAAATATCTTTAATTATTCATACTAATAATTAGTAGTAATTGACACTAACTACTTCTGCTTTTTAAAATAAGAGCATTCATGATGCTATAAATTATACAGACTAATATATAATTTCAAAGAAATGTCTCTTTCACATGTTTTATGTTAAAATAACACATATGTGTAAACATGTTTATTATATCTTTATTTTTTGATGTGGTTCGCTCTCTAAGAAAGCTGGTCACCTTAGAATCAGGGAAAAAAATTTACATTTTGGAGACTATTTCAATTTACAGGTGAACATTTTCAAAAGTATGACTTTGTGGGAAAAAAAACAGTTCAAATAGCAAATAGATTCATTGTAACTGGATCACTTATTCTAATGAATGCTTGTCTTTATGTTGTTTCCCAGCATTCCTTTTAGCTACAATACAACAGAAGCAAATATCTGCCACTGGAAAAAAATATTCAGAGACAGGAAGAATGTAAACCGAATTCGTGACCATAATCATTCAACATGTCACGATGGTGCTTTCTAATACAAAAGAGATTAAAGAGATATTCAAAGTTATTTCCTCAACGATGCTTTGCAGAAACTGATGAAACTAAAAAAAAAAAGTGGCAGGACATTCAATGTGACTTTAGATGTCACCGTGTCTTGTGGGAAAAAATAATTTATCTTTTAGAGGATCACAAAGAACTACTGGAATCCCAGGCTCTGGAATGTTTTCAAATTTAGATGTCAATATAGCTGATAATAAAGATAATAATAAAAAGGGATTTGTGCTTTGTGTAATAAAATTCCAAGGCAGTATTTAATGCTCTGAGGAACACAAGTTATGCCTAAAATACAATTGACAATATCATAACCAAAATATGCTTCCTTAAATTTTAATAGTACAACAGCAAGTAGCTCATCAGGAATAAATATACCATGTGACAGTATGTTCATATTGTAGACCCGAAGGAAGAAGCTGAAACACAAAATGTAATATTAATGAGTTTACTTCAACAAAGATAAGGACAGCTACCCAGAAGACTCAGACCCAAATAACCTTGGATATGAGTTCTGTGCAGCCTTTGTTACAAGCAGATTTTCAAAGGCAAAAAGGGGGGGAAAGGAGTGGGCTGACACAAAGCTATTTGTCAAGAATTCCCAGTGGTTTACAAAAATAACATTAATTAGTAATTGGCTATACCTTGTTAAATTATAGGGTATGAGTTATGGTGTCTAGCGCATGGCACTATTAGGTTAATTTATAGCTGATGTCAGTCAGTCTAGTCTACATAGCAAGCAGCTTCAAGAGATAATTACTTAGCTAAGATGGGAAGTTGGACGTGACTGCTGCCTCATTCCCATGCCTCTCTGGACTTGATAATTTAGAGAAAGCTCATATTCATCAGATAAAACGTTTCTTTTCTTTCTCAATATTAAATATGTTGTCACAATAAAAGAAAGCTTTATGGGGAGGATCCAAGATGGCCAAATAGGAACAGCTCTGGAGTGCAGTTCTCCACAAGAACAACGCAGAGGGTGAGTGTCCACGGCATTTCCAAACAAATTTTCACTGCCACCACAGACCAGGAGATTCCAGGGCCAAAAGCACCATGAGTTTCAGCATGGTGGTTTCAGCCAGTGACAGGTTGGCACACAGAAACTCACACAAATCTGGGTGGCCATTTCAACTGGTGCCTGGATGCCTGGGAGACAGAGCCACCCATTCAACTGAAAGGGAGGGGGCAGAGACAGGGAGCCAGGTGATCTGGCTCAGTGGGTACCACCCCCCACAAAACAAGCCATCTAAAACACTCTGGATTGAGGGTTTGCAGCAAGTGCAGCTGGACCCAGGATGATCCAGCTCAGTGGGGGGGAAGGGCAACTACCACTACTGAGGCAGTTCACACAGCAGCAGGGCAGAGCCTGCGGCCACTCAGCAACACCTACGCTGGCAGACTGTGACTAGACTACTCTGTGCAGGGGACGGCATCTATGAAAAAAGGCAGCAGCACAACATGAACTTATAAATAAAGCCAACCTTCCTAGGACAGAGCACCTGGGAAAAGAGGCAGTTATGAGTTCCGCTGCAGCAGACTTAAAAGTACCTGCCTAGCATCTCTGCACCGAACAACGGAGCTCCCAGCACAGCACTTGAGCTCCTATAAGGGACAGACTGTCTCCTCAAGCAGCTCCTCAACCCCTGTATACCCAAAGAGACACCTCACAAAGGAGAGTTCAGGCCAACAACTGGCAGGTACCCTTCTCAGATGAAGATAACAGAAAAAGAAACCAGCAGCAACCCTTACTGTTCTGCAACCCCCGCAGGTGACCCCCAGGCAAGCAGGGTCTAGAGTGGACCTCTAGCAGTCCTGTAGCAGAGGGGCCCGACAGTTAGAAGGAAAACTAAGAAATAGAAAGAAATAACTTCATCATCAACAAAAGGACCTCCACTCAGATACCCCATCCAAAAGTCACCAACTGCGAAGACCACAGGCAGATAAAGCCACTAAGATGAAAAGAAGCCAGTGCAAAAAGGATGAAAACACCAAAAACCAGAATGCCTCTCCTCCTCCAAAATATCACAGCTCCTCACCAACTAGGGATCAAAGATGGATGAAGAATGAATCTGATGAACTGACAGAACAGGCTTCAGAAGATGGACAATAACAAACTTCTCAGAGTTAAAAAGAACATGTGCTAACCCAATGCAAATAAACTAAGAACCTAGAAAAAAGGTTAGATGAGATGCTAACTAGAATAAACAGCTTAAAGAAGAATACAAACGACTTGATGGAGCTGAAAAACACAGCACAAAACTTCGTGAAGCATACACAAGTTTCAAAAGATGAACAGACCAAGCAGAAGAAAGGATATCAGAGATTGAAGACCAACTCAATGAAATAAAACAAGAAGGCAAGAATAGAGAAAAAAGAGTGAAAAGAAATGAACAAAGCCTCCAAGAAATATGGGATTATGTGAAAAGACCTAATCTACGTTTGATAGGTGTACCTGAATGTGATGGAGAGAATGAATCTAAGCTGGAAAACACTCTTGAGGATATTATGCAGGAGAACTTCCCCAACCTAGCAAGTCAGACCACCATTCAAGTCCAGGAAATACAGAGAACACCACAAAGATATTCCTCAAGAAGGGTAACATCAAGGCACATAATCATCAGATTCACCAGGGTTGAAATGAAGGAAAAAATGCTAAGGGCAGCCAGAGAGAAAGGTCAGGTTACCCACAAAAGGAAGCCCATCAGACACAGTGGATCTCTCCACAGAAACCCGACAAGCCAGAAGACAGTGGGAGCCAATATTCAACATCCTTAAAGAAAAGAACTTTCAACCTAGAATTTCATATCCAGCCAAACTAAGCTTCATAAGAGAAGGAGACAGAAAATCCTTTATAGACAAGCAATTGCTAGAGATTTCGTCACCACCAGGCCTGCTTTACAAGAGCTCCTGAAAGAAGCACTAAACAAGGAAAGGAACAACCAGTACCAGCCACTCCAAAAATGTACCAAATGGTAAAGAACATCGACACAATGAAGAAACTGCGTCAGCTAATGGGCAAAACATCCAGCTAGCATCAAAATGGCAGGATCAAATTCACACTTAACAATATTAACCTTAAATGTAAATGGGCTAAATGCCCCAATCAAAAGACACAGACTGGCAAATTGGATAAAAAGTCAAGACTCATCATTGTGCTGTATTCAGGAAACCCATCTCACGTGCAAGGACATACACAGGCTCAAAATAAAGGGATGGAGGAACATTTATCAAGCAAATGGAGTGCAAAAAAAAAAAGCAGGAATTGCAATCCTAGTCTCTGATAAAATGGACTTTAAACCAACAAAGAGCAAAAGAGACAAAGAAGAGCATTACATAATGGTAAAAGGATCAATGCATCAAGAAGAGCTAACAATCCTAAATATATACACACCCAATACAGGAACACCCAGGTACATAAAGTAAGTTCTTAACAACCTACAAAGAGACTTAGACTCCCACACAATAATAGTGGGAGACTTTAACACTCCCACTGTCAATATTAGATCAATGAGACAGAAAATTAACAAGGATATCCAGGACTTGAACTCAGATCTGGACCAAGTGGACCTAATAGACAGCTACAGAAATCTCCACCCCAAATCCACAGAATATACATTTTTTCTCAGCACCGCATTGCTCCTACTCTAAAATTGACCACATAATTGGAAGTAAATCACTCCTTAGTAAATGCAAAAGAATGGAAATCATAACAAACAGTCTTTCACACCACAGTGCAATCAAATTAGAACTCAGAATTAAGAAACTAACTCAGAACTGCACAGCTTCATGGAAACTGAACAGTTGACTCCTGAACATCGACTGGATAAACAATGAAATGAAGACAGAAATAAAGATGTTCTTTGAAACCAAGGAGAATGAAGATACAATGTACCAGAACCTCTGGGACACATTTAAAGCAGTGTCTAGAGGGAAATTTATAGCAATAAGTGCCCACATGAGAAGCGAGGAAAGATCTAAAATCAACACCCTATCATTAAAATTGAAAGAGCTAGAGGAGCAAGATAAAAAAACTCAAAACCTGGCAGAAGACAAGAAATAACTAAGATCAGAGCAGAACTGAAGGAGATAGATACACAAAAAACCTTCAAAAAATCAATAAATCCAGGAGCTGGTTTTTTTTAAAAGATCAACAAAATAGACCACTAGCCAGATTAATAAAAAGAAAAGGGAGAAGAATAAAATAGATGCAATAAAAAACAATAAAAGGGATATCACCACTGATTCCACAGAAATACAAACTACAATCAGTGATTACTACAAACAACTCCATGCACATAAACCAGTAAACCTGGAAGAAATGGATAAATTCCTGGACACTTGCACCCTCCCAAGCCTAAACCAGGAAGAAGTCGAAACCTTGAAGAGACCAGTAACAAGGGCTGCAGTTGAGGCAGCAATTAATAGCCTACAAACCAAAAAAATTTAGGTCCAGACGGGTTCACAGCTGAATTCTACCAGATGTACAAAGAGGAGCTGGTGCCACTCCTTCTGAAACTATTCCAAACAATACAAAAGAGGGGAATCCGTCCCCAAATCATTTTATGAGACCAACATCATTCTGATACCAAAACCCAGCAGAGTCTCAACAAAAAAAGAAAACTTCACGCCAATATCCATGATGAACATAGATGCAAAAATCTTCAATAAAATACTGGCAAACCGATAGTAACAGCACATCTAAAAGCTTATCCATCACGATCAAGTAGGCTTCATTCCAAGGATGCAAGGCTGCTTCAACATACGCAAGTCTATAAACGTAATTCACCACATAAACAGAACCAAAGACAAAAACCACATGATTATCTCAATAGATGCAGAGAAGGCCTTTGACAAAATTCAACAGCACTTTATGCTAAAAACTCTCAATAAACTAGGTATCAAAGGAACGTATCTCAAAGTAATAAAAGCTATTTACGACAAACCTACAGCCAATATCATACTGAATGGGCAAAAACTGGAAGCATTCCCTTTGAAAACTGGCACAAGAACAGGAGGGCCCTCTCTCACCACTCCTATTCAATATAGTATTGGAAGTTCTAGCCAGAGCAATTAGATAAGAAAAAAAGGGGGTACTCAATTAGGAAAAGAGGAAGTCAAATTGTCTCTATTTGCAGATGACATGATTGTATATTTAGAAGACCCTATCATCTCAGCCCAAAATCTGCTTAAACTGATAAGCAACTTCAGCAAAGTCTCAGGATACAAAATCAATGTGCAGAAATCAAAAGCATTTCTACACACCAATAACAGACTAACAGAGTGCCAAATCATGAGCAAACCCCCATTCACAATTGCTACAAAGAGAATAAAATACCTAGGAATACAACTTAAAAAGGATGTAAAGGACGTCTTCAAGGAGAACTACAAACCACTGCTCAAGGAAATAAGAGAGGACACAAACAGATGGAGAAACATTCCATGCTCATGGTTAGGAAGAAGTAATATCGTGAAAATGGCCATATTGCCAGGAACGGTGGCTCACGCCTGTAATCCCAAGCACTTTGGAGGACAAGTTGGGTGGATCACCTCAGGTTGGGAGTTCAAGACCAGCCTGACCAACATGGTGAAACCCCATCTTTAAAAAGTAAATAAATAAATAAATAAAAATTAAAAAAGAAAGAAAGAAAGGAAATGGCCACACTGCCCAAAGTGATTTACAGATTCAACGCTATCCCCCATCAAGCTACCAGTGACCTTCTTCACAGAACTGGAAAAAACCACCTTAAACTTCATATGGAACCAAAAGAGAGCCCACATAGCCAAGTCAATTCTAAGCAGAAAGAACAAAGCCAGGGGCATCACGCTACCTGATTTCGAACTACACTACAAGTCTACAGTAATCAAAACAGCATGGTACTGATACCAAAACAGAGATATACACCAACAGAACAGAACAGAGGCCCTGGAGGCAATGCCACACATCTACAACCATCTGATCTTTGACAAACCTGACAAAAACAAGGAATGGGGAAAGGATTCTCTGTTTAATAAATGGTGTTGGGAAAACTGGCTAGCAATGTACAGAAAGCAGAAACCGGACTCCTTCCTGACACCTTACACTAAATTAACTGCAGATGGGTTAAAGACTTAAACATAAGACTTAATACCATAAAAACCCTAGAAGAAAACCTAGGCAAAACCATTCAGGACATAGGCATAGGCAAAGACTTCATGACTGAAACACCAAAAGCATTGGCAACAAAAGCCAAAATAAACAAATGGAACCTAATTAAACTCCAGAGCTTCTGCGCAGCAAAAGAAACAATCATTAGAGTGAACCAGCAACCAACAGAATGGGAAACAATTTTTGCAATCTACCCATCTGACAAAGGGCTAATATCCAGAATCTACAAAGAACTAAGATTCACAAGAAAAAACAAACAAACCCATCCAAAAGTGGGCAAAGGATATGAACAGATACTTTGCAAAAGAAGACATATATGAGGCCAACAAACATGAAAAAATGTTCATCATCACTGATTATTAGAGAAACGCAAATCAAAACCACATTGAGATACCACCTCACGCCAGTTAGAATGGCGATCATTAAAAAATCTGGAGACAACAGATGCTGGAGAGGATGTGGAGAAATAGGAAGACTTTTACACTGTTGGTGGGAGTGTAAACTAGTTCAACCATTGTGGAAGACAGTGTGGCACTTCCTCAAGGACCTAGAAATAGAAATTCCATGTGACCCGGCAATCTCATTACTAGGTATATACCCAAAGGATTATAAATCATTCTATTATAAAGACACATGCACATGTATGTTCATAGCGGCACTGTTTACAATAGCAAAGACCTGGAACCAACCCAAATGCCCATGGACAATAGACTGGACAAGGAAAATGTGGCACATATACGACCATGGAATACTATGCAGCCATAAAAAATGATGAGTTTGTGTCCTTTGTAGGGACATGGATGAATCTGGAACCAGTAATTCTCAGCAAACTGACACAAGAACAGAAAATCAAATACCACATGTTCTCACCCATAGACAGGTGATGAACAATGAGAACACATGGACACAGGGCAGGGAGCAACACACACTGGTGTCTGTTGGTCTGGGCCAAGGTAGGGGACAGCGGGGTGGTGGGGGAGGTCAGGGAGGGTTAACATGGGGGAGAAATGCCAGGTGTAAGTGATGGGGGGATGGAGGCAGCAAACCACATTGCCATGTGTGCACCTACACAACAATCCTACATGATCAGCACATACACCCCAGAACCTAAAGTACAATTTAAAGTACAATTAAAAAAAAAAAAAAGCTTTATTGATTTCTGAAATGATGTGTTGAGACCGGAAACCCAAAATAATAGTGACTGAGAGTAGTGCTGATGTCCTAAGTTTTGCTCACACTCTCACCTAGGTGAGAACCTAACCACAAAGGGAGAACTGTTAAACAAATTATGGGAAGACACTGTTTTGGTCTGAACTCCTGCATTAGGCCACATTGAACAGAACTAACCACAACGGAGACAGTCATGCTGAATGCCCCACAACCAGGTTGAAATTTTACGGAAGCAGATAGATTGCAAAAGCGATCGCTTTTTCCCTTAGGAGATTCCAGTCTACCAGAGTCAGCATAAGGAAGTCCCCCTTGGCTTTAACTCTAACCAAAACAAGTAACCTGAAGTAATCTTATATTAACTAATCAGTTGTTATTTTCTATCATTCTGTTTCTTTGTTTCCACCTTACAAAACATAGTATTCTGCTACTGCCCAGTGGGGGCTAAGACCAAATAAAACTTGTATATGCCACACTGAAAGCAAAAACATCCAAATAACTCAATATACAATGGTAGCAAAGAGTGACACCAATGCTCAAAGCCTTGGTAAATATCTCAAAATTGAGAGGCTGACCAAAGGGGAGGAATTTTTACATCAAATTACATTTGGGCTTTAGAAGCCTCCAAAGGAGTCCTTGTAAAGAAGTGCAACCTGGCTGGGAGGGGTGGCTCATGCCTGTAATCCCAGCATTTTGGGAGGCTGAGGCAGGAGGATCACCTGAGTTCGGAGGTTTGAGACCAGCCTGACCAACATGGAGAAACGCTGTCTCTACTAAAAATACAACATTATATGAGCTGACAAACATTGTAGGAAAAACAACAACAACAACAAACAAAAAAATACATTAGTTGGATGTGGTGGCGCATGCCTGTAATCCCAGCTACTTGGAAGGCTGAGGCAGGAGAATTGCTTGAACCCGGGAGGCGGAGTTAGTGATGAGCTGAGATTGCACCATTGCACTCAAGCCTAGGTAACAAGAGCAAAAAAACAAACAAACAAACAAACAAAACAAAACAAAAAACTGCATCCTAATTTAGTATATAAACAAACTGAAAACCTGATTTGGGAATTCATCATTGCAACAAAGAGCAGAGGTTCAGCCAATCACAGCTGAGTGTCAGCCAAAGGCAGGCAGCCAGCTGTTCAAAACAGGTTCCATGAAGGCAAATGCAGGCTGTAACCAGATCTTTAACCAATCCAGCCATCTCTGTACCTCACTTCTGTTTTCTGTATGTCACTTTCCTTTCTCTTGCTATAAATATACCCTGCACATGTCATGTGGCAGAGCATTCTGAACCATTTTTGGTCTGGACTGCTGCCTGATTCTACAACCACAAACAAAAGCCAATTAAGATCTGTAAAGGTACATTTGTTGTAATTCTGTCTTTTACCAGTTGGATCCTGTAAAAGACATTAAGGTAAAATTAATTAAAAATAATTTAAGGTCATAATTAGGTCATAAGAAATTGTCAAACAACAAATCTTCAAAAAACAGCTAAAAAGTGTATTTTAAAAATATTATTGATGAGAAAAAGTGCAAAAGTAGATAGAAAAATTATGAACAAAACTGAAAACAGGAGAAATTAAAAGTAAAATAAGAACCAATTGCATCAAACTGAAAACCTTAAAAAAGTGGATGATTTCTTAGTAAAAATGGACATTAACAAAATGGGCACTGAAGTAAGGCAACTATGAATTGAACAATTAGCATAGAAAAGCTTGGAAAGGTCCTTAAAGATCTCCCAATGGAAAAGACCCAAGAACCATCTGGGTCCACAGCTTAGTGTCACCTGACTTTAATTAAATGTGATTTTACAGTCATGCATGGCATACATGATGGTGGTCCCATGAGATAATAATGGAGCTGAAAAATTCCTTTCTAGCCATCTTGTCATAAGCTCGTGGCTCAATACATTACCTTTTCTAAGTTTTGATACCATAAAAGGAAAATAAATCTCAGAACCCCAAAATCACTAAGCCAAGGGAAAAGTCAAGCTGGGAGCTATGTCAGGAAAACCTGCCTCTCATTCTATTGCTAAATAAGATAGCCACAAAGATAAACATCTACATACCTTGCTCATAATTTGCCCACAAGGAATTTCCTTGTGGACAAAGACAGACAGAACTCAGTCATCCCTCTGAGGCTCACTAGAGACAAATGTATATTTAATTGATTCCTCTGCCCTACTGTTTATGCAAAAATGAAGATTCACTGAACCAGACTAAATTGTGTATTCAGTGGAGGTTGATCAAGGGTTCAAAAGAATGCAACCTTTTGTCTCTTATCTACTTCTGACCTGGAAGCACCCCCCACTTCCTGCTTCCAGTTGTCCCACCTTACTGGACCAAATGACTACACATATTAATTGATGTGTAAAAGCAAGCTCTACCCTGATCACCTTGGACACATGTTGTACATGTTCTTAACCTTGGCAAAATACACTTTCTAAATTGAGACCCGTGTCAGATATTTTGGGTTTACAATCCACAATTACACATGGTGTTACAGTTAACTACAGCATTTAGTACAGTGACATGCTGTCCAGGTTGGTAGCCTGGGAGCAATAGGCTATCCCATATAACTTAGGTGTGGAATGGGATACCCTATCTAGGTTTGATAAGGACACTCTATGGTGTTCATTCAAAAACGAAATCACCTAAAGAGAAATGCCTCAGAAAGTTTCCACATGGTTGGGACATGCTTGTGTGTATTTTTTTCTCTTTTTTTAAAATTTAACTTTATATTTTTCCTTTGCCTCACACATAGACGGTTGTTTGAACTTTGTGTGTATTTTAAATGGCCAAAGAAACTCAACTCCTGTTATAATTTAATAACAAAGCTTAATAGAGTTAACATATTCCATCTAATCTAGGATGCCAGTGATTAAAAGACATTATTTTATGCACCATCACAAATAGGTTGCCAATTAAACCGACTTTCTGAATAACAAAAATGTGAATTTACTTCTATTAAGGCCAGGAAAGTAAAATGAAAAGGAGTTACGGGTTTTGGTTTTGTTTTTTTGTATTTTGTTGTTGTTGTTTTTGAGATGGAGTTTCACTCTTATAGCCCAGGCTGGAGTACACTGGTGCGATCTCAGATCTTTGCAACATCCACCTCCTGGGTTCAAGGGATTCTCCTGTCTCAGCCTCCCCAGTAGCTGGGATTACAGGTGCGTGCCACCACATCAGGCTAATTTTTGTATTTTTAGTAGAGACGGGGTTTCACCATGTTGACCAAGCTGGTCTGGAACGTCTGACCTCAGGTGATTCGCCCTCAGCCTTGGCCTCCCAAAGTGCTCCCGAAGTGCTGGATGGCTCCCAGCCAAGTTACAGTTTTGACATGTTAAAGCAAATAAGGCGGCCTTTAGCCTGAGGTCTTTCCTAAGCAAACAAAAATCAAACTTGGAGGCATTTAAACTGACTTAACATTAACAAATCAACCACAGTCAATGACAAAACGCCCAGCCGCCAGGTGGCTGTATGACTAGGGATGCTGAGGGAACCATTCCCACAACAGGGGGAGCCTAGCTGGAGCCAATAAAAAACCTCACTCAGCTGCCACAGCTAATTGCTGGAAGCTCCAAGCCATGTTTTCCCTTCTGGTGATTCGTGCGTGATTCATGAATCGTTCATTTGCTCAAATAAACTCTGCTTAAATTTATTTTGCCTAAAAGTCCCCTTTGAACAGACAAAGTACACTATTTACACTTAAAATGATGTGGTGAAAACTCACATCTCCATCGGCTCTTCACTATTTTTCAAGTATTCAACACTAAGAAAACGAGCCACTGGAACGTGAACAAAACCAAGTAGTGGGGTGCGCAGCTCCTGGGGCTCCCCGCACTGCTCTCAGGGTTTCTCCCTTCTCCGTCGCAGATCCACCCCAAACCCAAATTGGTAAAAAATTTAAAAATGAAACAACTCAGGTGTGCTGTAATAATGAACATCAAAACCACTCAATGAAGGGCCACTTTGTAAAATAAAGTAAATACAACTTGAGAAATTAAAGCCACGGCAGCATGGCCTCCTCAGCACTCAGAGCGCGCAGAAAGCTTTTTCCTCACCTTTCCTCAGGCAGCTTTGGGGGTCTGAAGCCACCGTTTCCCCAGTCGCTCCTGAGGAAGAGGAGGCTGGGTCCTCCCCTGGGCACAGTCCCCAGGTGTCCCTGTAGGAACAGTGGCGTCTCCCAGGTAGGTCCTGAGGAGGAGGAGGCAGGGTCCTCTCCAGGTGTCCCTGTAGGAATGGCGGCGCCTGCTGGTGGCCCTGAGAAGTAAGCTGGGTGCTCCTCAGGTGTCCCTGTAGAGACAACGGCACCTGCTGGGTAGGTCCTGAGGAGGAGGAGGCTGAGTCCTCTTCAGATGTTCCTGTAGCGATGGCAGCGCCTCCTGGTTGGGTCCTGAGGGGGAGGCTCGGCTCCGCCCCCTGGAGACGCTCGGCGTCTGCGCGGGAACGCCGGCGCCTCTCGCCGCGTTCACACCCACTGCTGGCCCTCGCGGGCGGTGCGGGACGCTCAGGTGCTCGCGGTTGAGCTGTGGCAGCGTCCCTCCAGCAGACCCTGTGAATCTCCCGAAGTCCACAGTTCTGACAATTCCACGCCATGGCTTTTGAAAAATCAGCTGAGAGAAAGCCCACCATCCCCACCGGATGCATGGCGATAAGACGCAAAGCAGATGGCCAACTGACAAAAGTCAAGTGACGTCCTATGTACCAGCAATTATGTGTGAAAACATTGGAATTGGAAAACTGGAGTATGCCATTTTAAAAAAGCAACACCATTGACAATAGCACCCCTCACAACTAAAGTTAAGTATAAATCTTTAAAATAAAGGTACAAATATATATTCATCAAACTTAGAAACACAGTTGAAAGAAATCAAACAATATAAATGCACAGATGTTCCTTATCGAGGATTGGAAGAGTCAATATTGTTAAGATGAAAATTCTCAGAAATTTGACTTAGAGATTGAGTGCAGTCCCAATCAAATTCTCAGAAAACTTTTTTTGTTTTTATTTACTTATTTATTTATTCACTAATTCGTTTGTTTAAGAGACGGTCTCTCATGTCTTCTCAACCTATAAAAAAATAAATAAAATAAAATAAAATAAAAAAAAAAAGAGACGGTCTAGCTTGGAACCCCTAGGCTCAAGCGATCCTCCTACTTCGGACTCCCAAACAGCTATACTACAGGCACAGGCTACCATTCCCTGCTAACTTTTAGAAAATATTTTTAGAGATGGAAGTCTTATTATTTTGCCCAGGCTGGTTTTGAATTCCTGGCCCCAAGTGCTCCTCCTGATTTGGCCTCCCAAAGCACTGAAATTACAGGCATGAACCACTGCCCCCCAGACTTGTCTTTAAATCTGGAATAGGCAACATCAAAGACATCCAAACAAAAAACTCACACTGGATCCAACACATCAGAAAGCTAAAGCAGTGAAGAAAATATGATGCTGGTGAAGGAACAGATTAACAGGTAAATAAAAATGGGCCCAAAATAGACCCAGGAAAATGCGGTAAATTGATTTTGGCAAAGAGATGATGGGCATTCAATGGAGAGAAAGATGTGTTTCCATTGGTGATGGAACATTGGGAACCATGTGGGAAAAAAAGGACAAAACAAAACCCCTGTAACTTACACAAAAATGTATTTAAAGTAGTTCATAGACTTACATTTAAAATACAAACCTGTAAAAATTTTAGAAGAAAATGAACATGACCTAGTTCATGATGAGGTTTTAGTTACAACCACAGAAGCCAGTTGATGAAAGAAAAAAAATAGAGAATGTAGACTTTATTAAATATAAAAATGTGTACTCTGACAACATCCAGTGTGCTGAGGCCAGATTAGGGTAGGGCAGAGGCACTGCAGAATTTATTTCCTAAATCGGGTATGTTTTAAGATGTAAAAGTGTTGCTGTCTTTAATTGTTCTGTATTTTCTGTTCTTTTTTATTGTAAGTTATTGCCACATCATACCTGAAGAATTCTCCCTGAGAAATAACATGGAGATCTGCCATCCAGTTCCCCAGATCCTGGAATGATAACCCTGAAGGCTCTGACCACATGTGGCAGGGACACGCCTTTAGGACAGTCTTATTCTAGGCCTTGGATGCACATGTGAAGTGCTGGCTGGGCTGAAAAGGGAGAGCCAGGTGCAGGCTTTTGACCATGCTGATGTGGAAGGCCTCAGTGACAAAGCTCAATGCTTGGCCCTGGCAGGGCACACTTTCGCGGGCTTCACAGGTGCTAACATACTTAATTCTCATGGAACATCTATTAGGTCACACCCTTGTTGTACATCTCATGAAGGTGAGCTTACTGAGGCACAGAGAGGTTAAGTGATCGTGGGAAGTAGAAAAGTTCTTTTTTAGTTTCCTTTTTTGTTAAAGAGTAAGTGTGCTAATAACTTTGTTAAGCCGTATCCTATGTAGCTGTTAAATATGCCATGCTTACAGGCACGTAGTATGTTCTATGTCCTTGTATTTTAACAGAGATATCTGTGCTGGATGTACTCACAGGAATGTCCCAGCTCTCCATGGCTTGTACCTGTTTAGAAAAGTTTTAAGTTGTTAGCTAATCGGGTTTTAGTTTAGGTTGTGAGGTCTGGCTCCAGCCAACGGAAATCACACAGGGCAGTAAGGACGACCCCAAATGCATAAGAAATAAATTTGTGTGTTTCCCTTTATTCATTGTACTCTGATGCCAAGATGGCTAGTGAGAGTACCCTTCCTCCAATCCAGGAAGTAAAAATTGCATTGCTGAAAGATCCTTTATCTCAGTGCTGATTTTTCTTTGCGGCACCAAGCATCTATTTCCAACGTCGATTTCCAACAGTGATGTACCCAAAGTCACACAGAGGGCAAACAAAAGTCTCTGGTATGGACTGCATGCTCTTCAGGGTCTGAGCACTTAGGCCCTATGATGCTAGTGTGCACACTGCAGCCTGGCCCTATTCTAAAATTGAACCATCGCTGCAGCACAACGGGGGGGGGGGTCAGTCCCCCTTCTGTTCCTGCACAGCCCCTGAATTTTCTCTGTCCAGCATCTTCTCCCTGAGGCCTGAGTCCATGGGAACAATGAACTTAGCACATGGTCACCACTTGGTAAGCTTTGTAGCGCATTTAAATGCTTGATTCAGTGAATGAATTAGTAATGCTGTACTCAAGGAATCATGCTGATGACGATGATGAAATGATAATGTTAACAGCTATCAATTACTCTGAGCTAGGCACCAGGCTTCAAACTTTCTATGAATTATCTCAGTAGATTCTTACAAAAGACCAAATGCACACTTTAGAAATGAGAAAACTGAGGGGCATGGAAGTTGGGTAACTCCTTTAAATGAATGAACTAACACAAATTTTACCTTCTCTATCAGAGAAAGCATCAAAGTAGCCTTTCTTGGCTGTGGCTAGAGCATGGCCAGAGTCCTCAATATCCTACCTTGGGCATTAACAGAGTGGGGTGGGGCAGCTGGACAACAGGGTGGGTCTCTCAGGTAACAGCACAGCCTCTGACCACCTGATCCCTGCTCTGAGCTTCCTAGGGGGGATGCTGGGGGAGTTGACTGGCCCAGGAGAGGCACAGCTTTTCAGTCTGCAAAGGACCCTGCAGAAACATGAACCACTCACCCCACTTTCCACCAGCACCTGCCTTGCATTTGGCATTCAGCCCTCGTCTAGTTTAGCTGAACTTTGTGGCAGGAGAGAGGTGGGGTAGTGGGAGGCAAGGGGTTGTTTCAGCAACATGGACATCTCTGTATCAGTGCCACAAGCCAGTGTGCTCTTCTCTGTGTGCTTTTTCCTCATGGAATACTTCTGGATTTGGATGTTGTTAGTTCTCTGTCCCAGCTTTTATGGCCAGCGGCTCATTTGGTAGCTCTGATGGTGACATGGTTTGGAGGCCACTATTGGGGTTGACCATAACTTGGTGGCATCAGGAGAGTGTGACATGAACCATGGGAGGGTGGTTTACAGGATGACCTCAGCTATAAGCCAGTTCACTGGGGTTTTGAATTGCTGCTATGTAAATCATGTTTATTTTCTGAAAAACTTACTTGTGACGGGCTGCCTTCTCTGCCAACACAGACTTTCAAAACTGTCTAATTTAATTTGATGTCAACTAACGTAATATGATCACACCTACTTTAATCACTTTGATGAGGCTCAATTAGCAAATGTAAGGCACCATTTCCAACATATACAAATGTTGCCAATGGGGAGGCACCATGAGGTCAGACAGGACTGCACTAGAAGGCTTCATGTCTCTAGTTTCTTCTCCTTGCAAACTACAAACACCTGATGTGCAGTGTACAGGGACTGCTGATGTCCTAGTCTTTGAGAAGTGAGAAGGGCTCCAGCTTGAGTTATGCTGACAAGCACACAACAGAGAGACCTGGGCCAGTCCCTCTTCCCATTGGGGCTTGGCGTGCACATCTGCAAGATCGAGCAGGAGACCAAATAATGTCTGAGTCCCTCCACCCACCCTCTGTGCCAGCACAGGACTGTGTTCTGCTGCAGGCCATATTCCTGGGACAACCTCTTCTAAACGTTGTGCTATGCACTTCATTACCAGATAAGCCAATACATCCATCCAATTTGTATGTTCACATAAATGAGTGGGTTAAGGAACCCCTTGTTTCTAAGGTCAGCTTCATTCATGGCAGATGCCAGGAGAATTCATAGCCATGGGCTTTTCTGGGGCACTTTCCCACTCATCACTTGGACTTGAGCATTTGCTTTTTCCTTAGTAAACAAATTAAAGCTTTTTATTAAGACAATTCATCATGGAATAAAATGCAGAATTATTTTTTAAGATAAGACGAATGAGGCTTCTAAAAAAATTTAAACTTGAGTAGGAAGCTGGACCCTGACACTTAGAAACATGCTGGTGGCAAAGTTTGAGCAGCAGATGAAAGAGAAAGAAACTCAACACCATGCATATGCTGAGTTATTGTTAGAAAATATTTACAATAGGGTGACTGACACAACACAGAAACAAATATCTGATGGTGGAAATAGTTTGAAGTAAGCATACACAAGTCCACATCTCTAAAGTATTTGCACACTCTCAGACCATCCTCTAGCAAGCTGGTGTTGTGAATGAATCCTGAGACTCCTGGGCAGATTTCAGTTCCACGTTGCTGGAGGTTCTCTAGCATTCAGGAGAATCAGCAAATAACTACCACAGTATAATAATTTGATGCAAAAAAAATTTAAAAGAATACTTTTAAATAGAAATATTTTAACCTGACTTTTATGAAAATACAATGATAATGCAACCAATAATGTAATAAAATTTTAATAATAATGTTTATCAGGGTTATTCAATTTATGAATCACTGACTGATATTCAAAAAGTATGCTGCTGACACAAACGAGAAATAAACCAACACAGAGTTCATAAGTAAATACCATTGTATATTTAAATAATATAAATTTTTTTTGAGACAGAGTTTCACTCTTGTTGCCCAGGCTGCAGTCCAATGGCACAATCTCGGCTCACTGCAAACTCCGCCTTCTAGGTTCAAGTGATTCTTCTGCCTTGGCCTCCCGAGTAGCTGGGATTACAGACATGCGCCACCACGCCCGGCTAATTTTGTATTTTTAATGGAGATGGGTTTTCACCATGTTGGCCAGGCTGGTCTCGAACTCCTGATCTCAGGTGATCTGCCAGCCTTGGCCTTCCAAAGTGCTGGGATTACAGGTATGAGCCACCACCAGGCCTTTTTATTTTGAACTCCACCAGCGCCCACAGGGTACAGGTTTTGGTTGATTTTCCCTAAGGGTAGTGAAGGGTGATCCAGATATTTGACAGTGGATACTGTTCTTTTCCCCTAATAAACGCAACAGGACAGAAGAGGGGGGGCTTTCTGTGAATTTTTCCCAATTCTGTAGAAAAAGCATGCAAACACTAGGAGCTTCACACTCTAGTGATATTAGCATCATCATCCTCAAACAAGTCATTGAAGATTTTCAAGTTCGTCTTTTTTATCTTGAATGCCATTCAGTGGCTCCTACCCCATGTGAAATAATATGTGGGTCCTGGTTCTTTCTGCAGGCCCCTACTCCTCAGATGTTAGGAGGGTTCTGTTTGTTTGTTTGTATATTGCCCGTGGTATCAATTCTGATATGTTGAAAGTTTTTTTTTTATATTTATCTGTAGTTTTCCAGGATTAGGAAAAAATAATATTTATATAAGTTTTACATTCCCTCACTGAGAAACTGCTTTCTATATAAAAGCCAGAAACTGAGAGAAAACAGTTCAAAAATCCATAACAGGTGAAGAGTTGAATAACGTGAGATATATCCACCCACTGGAATACAACTTAGCATTAAAATCAAGGCACGACTGATCAACATAAAAACATTGCTATATCCTCAAATAATTGTGGTCAGTGCAAAACCTAAATAATAAAGTGTGCATGTCATATAGTTCCATTTGTGTAGCTTGTACAAGTATTTCAAAAATAACATGAGGAAGAGTTAATTTGTCTGAGAATAGGGTGATAGGAGCAATGTGGTGCTGAGATAAAACTACAGAAGAGTGCAAGAAAAATTGAGGAGTTACTTCAGTTGTTAACAACTTCATTGAAGTGCTTGTTGAACAATTGCAAAACTTGTTCAACATTTTCCACATGATATACTATAGATTTGAATTAATTACTTATTGATTATAATTAAATAAAGCACAACAAATGAAGAAATGAATATATTAGTAGAGAAGGAACAATAAGGAGAGGGGTATTGAAATTTAAACTATCACAGAGTCCTGAAAATACACATGCATGAACCCTGATCACAGCCTTTCTGTTCTGTATGTAATTTATCTTCTGTAAAATGTAACATTGATACCAGTAGTACATATATGTATACATTTATGTGTGTGCATAAATATATATGTATGTGTATATATGTGTATATATAGTGCAGATGTGTAAAAAATGAAGATGATGAATGATAAATGCTAAGACACTATCATGCAATATAAAATTATATTATCCTGAATGATGTTATTACTATTAATCTCCCTAAGACACTGCCATCTAATCTGGGTAATGCCCCTTTCTCTGACGTCCCACACCAGAGCTTGCTATATAGTAGGAAACATGCAAATAGGATCCTCCCTGTGCTCATAAAAACCAGCCCAGCCCTGACCCTGCAGCTCTAAAAGAGGAGCCCCAGCCCTGTGATTCCCAGGTGTTTCTATTTAATGCTAGAGACTGAACTCACACAACTCACAATGGAATCTGGGCTAAGCTGGATTTTCCTTGCTACCACTTTAAAAGTTGATTCATAAAGAACTAGAGATATTGAGTGTGAGTGGATATGAGTGACAGAAACAGAGGAGTTGTGTCTGGCAGTTTCTGACCAAGATGTCTATATGTTTGCAAGTGTCCAGTGTGAGGTGCAGCTGGTAGAGTCTGGGGGAGACTTTGTACAGCCTGGAGTGGGTCTCTGGTATTAGTATTGCTGGTGGCATGTATTATGCAGACTCTGTAAAGGGCCGATTCACCATCTCCAGACACAATGCCAAAAACACACTGTACCTTCAAATGAACAGTCTGATAACTGAATACACAGCCACTCATTACTGTGTGAGCGAAGCACAGTGAGGGAAAGTCAGTGTGGGCCCAGATACAAATCTCCCTGCAGGAACACTGTGGGGAAATCAGCTGTAGGGGGGCACGCAGGGCTCACTGATCAGCATGACCTCAGAAGCAGGTGCAGATACAGGCTGATTTCCTGTCAGGATATGGGACATCATCTTACAGTTTCTCTAGTGAACCTCTCTAAGTTTAGAATTCTGTGCTTCCTAATCATCTTTACATATTTTTTAAAAGATCATTTTAATATGAGGACCTGTTCTTACATGTACCAAATGAAGATTGGCACTTGCAGAGATGAAAAGTCCTCAACCATGGTCACCAAGATCAGAGTCCTGAGGAAACTCCGGGGTGCCTGATGAGTCTTCTCCAATCAAACCCAGGAATCTCAGGGAGATTCCCTGACTAGAAGTCTCTGTCTGTTATTCAGGGTTGACAAGCTGAAGACGGACATACCACTTTTCTGTTAGACGTAGAGGATGACAATTTTTGGAGATGGCTAGGAATATCCAGTGTTCATAAGATCATCCATTAATAAGTGCAGGCTGGAAATTCCAGAGAGAGGTGAAGCTGCTAAATCACCATGGAACTTTATTTTCTCCAGTTCTGCTCTGTTGGAATCAGGGCTGCCCATTTTATCAGTGAAAATCTACCTAACTAGAGTCATCTGATTACAGTTCTGTTTTGTTTTGTTTGAGACAAAATCTCATAGCAGGGGGAGATCAGGAACAGCAGGAAGTGCTCAGGATGCCAAGGGCCACTCAGAACACATCAAGGCAGGTGCAGCAGTGGGGGAAAAAGTGCTGGAGATGGGGTTTGGCATCACTATCATATTTCATCACTGGACACCCTCCACTATGTTTATTCTCATATATGTAATTCTTTATTAAAAACTGGCATTTATAATGCCATATTATATATGTAGATATAACCAGGTGTAGGTGCATCAAATTGTCCTCTCCACTTATGTGGACCTTTCCAATAAGACTCTCACTCTCTGTATTTATTTCAGCACCTCATAAATTATGGTTAATTATGTAGGATCTCTTTCTCTTCTTTCTTTCTTCTTTCCTCCTTTCTCTCACTCACAAGCTGACACACACACAGAATTCTACAACTTCAATTACCTGATGTGTTGAAGACAATGGACTAAAGTGCAGCTTTTCCAGTTTAGCTGCTGTTCATATTGCTGTAAGAATAATAACATTGTGTTTCTCAGCTGTATGTTTATCTAAGATGAGTAGCAGCTTTTAAAATAATACCCAGATACTGAAAGCAATCCAACTATCAGTCAGCAGCTTAATCAGTAAACAAATTGCTGTAAATTCATTCACTGGAAAAACACCCACTGTTACAATCAGGTACTGTTGGATATGCTCAACAGCAAGGATAAATTCACAAGTATATATGATGAGTAAAATAAGACAAACAAATACACGTACATACATACAAATTCCTCTTGTATAAATTCTATAAAATGAATACTAAAATAAAGTTACATAAAGAACACCAGTAGTGGACTCTAGATGTGGTGTGAGAAAGGGAAGGTGTAGGAACCAGAAATTATAGAAAAACAAGAGGAAATTTTAAGGGTAGTTGAGTATTTTCTATGTTGAAAAAGGTAGTGGTTTCGTCATTATTTGTAAAATGGTACACATTAGGGTATGGCTACTATTTGCCAATTTCACCTCATTAAAGTATTACAAATTTAAACACATATAATTTGGTAGAAAAAAAAAGGTAGACAAAGATGAATAAAATATATGAGAAATAAGAAAAGAAAATCACAGAACACTGACGTAAGAACTTCACACATTAAACTGCAGAAATTTTAAATTTCTCAACACAGAATAAAAGATTTAATTGAATATATATGAGAAATCAAAGACTCCTGAATATACACATGAATAAACTCTAAGTGTACTTCTATTCTTCGGGAAATACTAGAATACAACAAAATAACACAATTTCATTACATAATGGGGGTTAATCAAACCACACCAGGCGTGTCCAGCTCTGTCCTGGAGTTGGTTCAGGGAACAGGTTTGTCCTGTGATTAGGAGCCATGACACTAAGCTCACAGCATCACTTCTAGTTGACACCATAAAAAGACGAAAAGATCTCAACTAAAATGTAGTGTGGATGTTACATCTGTCGGGGAGGAATATGAGAATTCCATGAACCTGGGAGATGGAGGTTGCAGGGGAGCCGTGATTATACCGCTGCACTCCAGCCTGGGCAACAAGCAAGACTCTGTCTCAAAAAAAAAAAAAAAAAAAGAAAGAAAGAAAGAATCAAAGAAAGAAAGAAAGAATCAAAGAAAGAAAGAAAGAAATTTTCTAAAATGGACTTATTGCCTTGTCGCAAAGTTATCATTATACAAAAAAGAATAGTAGGGGTTCATAAATATAATATTTGTTGCCTGGATGTCTACTGAATCACACATGAAATAAGACAGCAGGTGTTCTGTGAACAGTCATTAGATGTAAAGGTTACCAATGGAACTTAGAAATAATAGACCTAACTTCCTGAGGAGTCAGATCAATGGATACATAATAAATATGTAAAATAAATAAAAACAGGTGTTTAAAAATCTTAACAGGGAGGCCATTATAGTGGCAGTCCCAGCACTTCAGGTTTCTGTGTGACAAAGCCAGAATGCAATAAGAATAGAACAAACAAAACTAGATTTTACCAATCAGAAATTTCCAATTAACCTTCAACTAAAATATAATCCTTTTAAAAACTACTTTTACAAAATATCTATGACCAACTTATCAATGACAAAGTTCACAGTGCAGTAAGTAAATAATGTCTTACACTGGCACTAGTGGTGCCAAGTCTACTGGACGTTCACACAGTCACACAGGAAAAATCATGATTCTTATCTCAAGCCATACACATAAATTGATTATAGATGATCGTAGTTCTGAATGCAAAAGCTAAAATTATAAGGCTCTTAGAAGAAAACATGAGAGACATATGTATTATAATGGCAACCTTTTAAAAATAGAAACCAGGACCAGGTGTGATGGTTCATACCTGTAATTCAAGAACTTTGGGAGGATTCCTCAGAAGAATCACTTGAGGCAAAAAACTCAAGACCAACCTGAGCAACACGGTGAGAACTTGTCTCTACAAAAAAAAAAAAAAAAAAAATAGCTGGGCAGGTGGCATGCTCCCGTGGTCCTACCTAGCTGGGAGGCTGAGATAAAAAGGACTGCTTAATTCCAGAAGTTTGAGGCTACAGTCAGCTATGACAATGTCAATGCACTTCACCAGGGTGACAGAGTAAAACCCTATCTCATACATACATACATACATACATACATAATACATACTAAATTAATTGACAGAAATAACCAGAAAGTGATAAAAAAGAAAAAATGATGTGTGACTACATTCAATTTAATAAATTATAATTATCAAAATTAATGAAATAAAAAAGAAAACTACACAGCAAAAAAAGACATTGCTATTCATATATATGTCTGGCAAAAAACTTTTATCCAGAATGTACAGAGTATTTGAAAATAAGTAAAAGACAGACAATGCAGTGTAACAATGCAAGTCTTAAACTGATACTTGAAAAAAATTAGCTTCAGATGGCCATTAAACATATAAAATGACATCAAATTTATTAGTTATCAAGGAAATACAAATTCTATCTCAATGCAGCTTAGTTACATAGCCACCAAAATAACTAAAATAAAAAAGGAAAACATACTAAATATTTGACAAGATGTAGAACAAATGAAGCTCTCATGCACTGCTGGTGGAAATGTAAATTGTAAGAACCAAATTAGAAAACCATTTGGCAGTAAATGCTAAAGATGAACATATGCATAACCTATAATCTAGCACTTTTTCTACATCTCTAGTATACATAAATGTGACTATCTTGGCACCAAAGACATGTATGAAAAAGGTTAAAAGCAAGAAGAGTATTCATAATAGTCCCAAACTAGACACAATCAAAATTTTATCAACATTAGAATTTGATATTGTTCAATGGAATACAATAGAGCAATAAGTATAGATGGATTAGATTATGGATGAAAAAGAAGCAATGCCACTAAGAATGTTGAGTGAAAGAAGCCAATCATAAAGAGTACATATTCTATGAGCCCATAAATAAACTTCATGAATAGACAAAACTACTTAATGGTTTTAGAAATAAGGGTAATATTTGCACTTGGTGGATTAGCAGAACAAGAGGGCATCTAGTTTCCTAGTAATCCATGTTTCCTTTAATTTTTACTTCCTTCCTTCTTACTCTTCTTTATTTCTTTTTATTTTTTAAAGATTTTTCCAACCACAGAGTTTATTAGTGAAGTATCTCAACAATTCTAGGGCAGTAAAAACCAAGAGGCATCCCAACACTGCATGACTAGACCAGCGAGAAGTCCTCAACTTGGACCTGTCCACATGGCAGCAGGTGGCAGTGTTAAGTCCTCTAGAGCCCAGTTTCTGGGCCTGTGTGGCCTCATTGATGAGTGAGCTCCATGACAGAGCCGCTGAAGGCAGGACAATCGGCTCAGAGGTCCTTTCATGTCCGATCCCCTTAGCATTCCGAGGGAGCCACAGGAACTGGAACAGCAATGCAGGCGTCAGCATGAACAGGGGTCTTAATGCTGTGCGGCCTCTGGGTCGCCTCAGCCACAGTGGGAAGGACTGTGTCTGTAACCCTGGGAACTCGAGGTGTCCCATGCTCACTTGGGAAAGCACTAATAACCTTCCCCATGGGGGAAACGATGCACGAACACAAGACTCAGTCAGTCATTTCCGCAGAGAAATTTACAGTCATGAAAAGGGTAATCAGTAAAGAGATCTCAGAAGCCGCTGCACAGAGACTACTGAGGGCCCCAAGAGCAAGTGCAAAGCTCAGTTGAAAAGAAATGCGGGGCGGCTGAGTGAGCTGCTCACTTCTTGGATCACCTGCACGTGCGGCCAACATGTCCCAGCTACTTTGGTCAAGATGGCTCTTTGCCTCGAAGTGGAGGCTGCTGGGCTCTTCCGCTGCCTCCTCCTCTCTGCCGCTTCTCTCTCTGGGGGTCGATCCACCTCTGTCCTGCGATCATTTTCTTCGGCCCATGGGGCGGTGGGCCAATGAGAGCCTCAATGTCCTCATAGTTTATCACTTCCTTTTCCAGAAGGGCATCTGTGAGCACCTGCAGCTTGTCCAGGTTCTCCTGCAGCACGTTCTCGGTGTGTCTATAGGCCTTGGCCACCAGCAATATTGCTTCATGATCCATCATCTGCTGCAGGCCTTGGCTGAAGGGGAGCTGCCCGATGCCCATGAGGCCCTCCTGTGCCTCAGGGAAGGAGATGGGCCTGATGCCAGGTACCATCCCACACTGCTTCACCATGGAGTAGGCAATGCAGGTGACCTTCCTCAGGTCATCCTGTGCCCCGGAAGTGACCCTGTTGAAGGTCAGTGCTTCTGACGCCCGGCCCCCAAGGGCCATGCACATTCCCTCAAACAGCTGCTCCTTGGTGAAGAGGTGCTGGTCTCTGGGGAGCATCTGAGCAAAGCCCAGGGCGGCGTTTGTCTGAGGGGCTATGGAGACCTTCATCAAGGTCTCCCTGTGCTCCAGCATCCAGCCCACCAAGGCGTGGCCCGACTCGTGAAACGCGACCACTTTCTGTTCTTCCTTAGACAGGATCTTGCTCTTTTTTTCAGTCCCTGCAAGGACGCGCTCCACGGCGTACTCGAAGCTGAGTGTGTGCACGGACGTGTGTCCCTCCCGTGCCGCGTGCAGCGCAGCCTCATTGCAGATGTTGGCAATGTCAGCCCCACTGAATCCTGGAGTCAGCTCTACCAGACGCTGGAAGTAAAAGGTGCTGGCCTGGATAGCTTTAGGCTCTTCAGGTGCTGCTCGAAAATCTCCCGTCTCTCCTGCAGCATGGGAAGATCAATGAAGACGTGCCGGTACAGTCGGCCTGGCCTCATCAGAGCACAGTCCAAAATGTCGGCTTGGTTCGTGGACGCCAGGACGATGACATGGTCTGTGGTGCCCATCCGTCCATTTCCACCAGAACCTGGTTGAGCGTCTGCTCCTCCTCGGTGTTGGAGAAGCCGGACGTGGTGGTGGAGCGCTTCTTGCACACCGCGTCGATCTCGTCGATGTAGACGATGCAGGGAGCCCGGGCTTGGGCTTCCTTGAAGAGCCTCCACACATGGGCAGCACCAAGGGCTCCAATGACCTCCACGAACTCCGGGCCAGCCACTGCCAAGAAGGGCACCTGGGCCTCTGTGGCTACCAACTTGGCCAGCAGGGTCTTCCCACAGCCAGGCGGGGCAAGCAGCAGCGTGCCCTTTGGGACCTTGGCGCCAAGCCGGAGGAAGCGCTCTGGGCTCTTAGATAATACACAAACTCTCGCACTTGCAGCTTGGCTTCGTGCATTCCTGCCACGTCTTTGAAGCTGACCCCTTTCCCCATCTTCCCATCCACAATCGTGAAACGAGCCATTTTAAGCTGATTAAAAGCACTGAATCCACCTTCCCTTCCTGTCATTCCAGCCAGGCAGAAAATGTAACTTTCTTGAACTAAGGGCTGGTTATGTAGGTATGACGCAGAGTTTTGTAACATTTATCAAACCATATAATTATAACATGTATTTTAATATAAGTATAATATAGTTTAATGTAATTTTAAAGACTAGCCCTAATACTCTTCTTAGCAATTAACAAAATACAAATTGTAAATATCTACAAGGATTTTATATTTCTAAGAAACTATACTAAATTTTCTATTCTTTTTTTCCTCCTTTTCTTCATATTTATTAAATCTTTTTCATTTCAGTATTCATGTTGAAGACTTTGAAAATTATCCAGCTGGGTGCAGCTTACGCGTGTAATCTCAGCGCTTTGGAAGGCAGAGATGGGCAGATAACCTGATGTCGGGAGTTTGAGACCAGCCTGACCAACATGGAGAAGCCCCGTCTGGACTAAAAATACTAAAAATTAGCAGGGCATGGTGGTGCAAGCCTATAATCCCAGCTACTCGGGAAGCTGAGGCAGGAGAATTGCTTAAACCCAGGAGGCAAAGGTTGCAGTGAACTGAGATCATGCAATTGCACTCCAGCTGGGGCAACAAGAGCAAAACTCTGTCTCAAAAAAAAAAAAAAAAAAGGATGAACGTTATCCAATGAAAAGTGTACATGATCTTTATAAGGAAGCCCATACTCTAAATGTATCACTTTTACAATATTAATTTATTAATTTTCTGTGATAATTTTTGACATTAAGTTAGGTAAATTAAAATATACTTTCATTCCTCATAGAAGAATGATGTTAATGTTGTTGACAAAAGACTGGAGACTCAAGAAAGCATTTAGTTTCATAAAGGCATCAAAAGTAGTGATAACAAAACTAATTGTCTATCAGGACAATACGAGCTTTTCCAGATATAAGGATATAATTTCTGTCAAAAATATTTAGATTTGAATAACTTCAATTTTATAGCATTTACTTTAGTATTAAAGGTAAAAGTATGATTAATGGTAGTCAATTTTTCTTTATTTTAAAAAGAAGCAGGGGAGGGCAAGATGGTCAACTAGATCAGTGAGGTAGAACAGCTCCCACCAAAGGACTGAGATGACAGGTATGAGGGAAAGTGCTGAGAGTGGACAGAAGGAAGACACAGAAGCTGGGCTTAACGGGGGAGAAAGCTGGGAACAATGCATGGGGGTACTATACACTAAGACTCATTTTTGTACCACAACAGCTCCAGGAGAACGAGTGAGTTGAACTGGGAAGAAGCAATCCACTCTCACTATAGGCCTCTGGAACCCCAGGAAGAGACCCCTTGATCACCAGGGACACTTGCGTTGGCAAGGAGAGCTACTGCCCCTTAGAGCTGCAACCCCTACTTGGTAGGGATAGCAAGCCAGTTAATGTTGAGCCCAGAGAGTTTGATGCAGAAGCATCTGTAGCCAAGTGTGGACTTGGACAACCATCCCCATAGGCTCAACTTGCTCTAGTAGGAGACTTTAGCAGCCCTGGTGAACTGTTAGATCAGATCTCTGCAGGGTGGTCTTGCCTATCAGATGGCACTGGTCGACCTGAGCATCCCATGGTCTGCTGGCCTTTCCTGGGGCCCCAGCCTGACCATGCCTGCTTGCAGAGCAGCCTTGGGTGTCCTTGGGGCCCACACCATAGCTTTTGCACTGATGCACTATGCCTGAAAGGTGAAGAGCTCCAGTGAGATGACCCCTATGACCACACACAAGCTTGTCTGTTTCCTCCCTGTACTGCAACTTCCCCTGGGGCCACGGTAGCTTCCCACATCACTTTTCTGGTACATGTCTGTATGGGTGGATTTTACTTTCATTGCCCACCAGCACAGGAGTACAGTCTACCCTCCTGCACTCCCTCACCAACCACCATTGCAGATTTAGCCTTGGCAGGCACAGAGCCAGCAAGCCCACTCACACTAGCACCCTATCTTTGCACTAACACTACACAGAGAACAGCAGATCCTCCCCCTGAGTAATCACTCATACTTGTGGGGCACAGATTAGGCACCCAGATCTGCATCACCAGCACCTTGGCCCTGAGCAAACACCATCTCCAGCACAGTGGCACACACAGTCTGCAGTAAGTGCTCCCACCACTTTAAACCCCCGAATGTGTTGCCTCCACCACTCTAGTGAATGCCTACAGCACGGCAGGCACCTCAGCACCCACTAGCACTCTGCTGAAGCTGCTGCACCTCATGCCCGCACCCAGTGCAGCAGCATATTCCAAACCTCCAGGAGCTAGAAAACAATGCTGGGGTCCAATATAAGTCTCCCAGAGAGCACAAAGTCCAAGATTTTGGAGCTGAGCGCTAGCCACCTAAAACCTTCCAGAAACATAGCAAGTTGGCTGAATCCACATTTTACCACAATGAAATTCTAAAGGCCATCAAATACAATAAAATTTTGAAAAGCCCATCCAAAGGTCAGCAACCTCAAAGACTAATGGTAGATAAACCCACAAAGATGAGAAAGATTCAGTGCAAGAACCCTAAACACTCAAAAACCTCAAAATGGCTGTGTCACTTCTCCAGGAAGGGTTCTAAACCAAGCTATATGCATAGAAATGAAGATCATTGAGCTACAGGCATACATAGAAACGTAATGAAAGGAAGCTAAAAATCATGACAAAACTGTAGGAGCTGACAAAGAAAATAGTCAGTATAAGAAAGAACATAACGGATGTGACAGAGCTTAAAAACTCATTGCAATAATTTTATAATGCAATCACGAGCATTAATAGCAATCGATTACATTATAATATATGCAATATATTAATATAATACACCAAGTGGAGAAAAGAATCTCAGAGCTGGAAGACTAGTTTTCTGAAATAAGACAGAAAACAATAGAGGAAAAAAAGAATTAAAAGGAACAAAAAAAATCCAGGAAATATAAGAGTATGTAAAAAAAATGAATCTATAAAAGAAATGGGGGAAAATTGAAACACTTTGGAAAACATATTTTAGGATATAATCCATGAGAACTTTCCCAACCTAGCTAGAGGGGCCAACATTCAAATTCAATAAATGCAGAATGGCCCAGTAAGATGCATTGAAACAAGATTATCCCTAAGATACATAATCATCAGATTCTTTGAGGTTGAAATAAAATGAAACCTGTTAAAGACAGTTGGAGAGAACGGTCAGGTAACCTACTAAGGGAAGCCCATCAAACTAAAACTGGACATTTCAACAGAAATCTTACAAGCTGAAAGAGATTGGGGGACCAATATTCGACATTCTTAAAGAAAAGAAATTCCAAACCAGAACTTTATATTCAGCAAAACTAAGATTCATATGCAAAAAAAAAAAAAAAAAAAGAAATCCTTTTAAGACAAGCAAATGCTGAGGGAATTTATTACCACCAGACTTGCCTTACAAGAGCTCCTGAAAAAAGTACTTAATATGGAGAGAAAAGACTGTTAAAAGCTACTACAAAAAAACACACTGAAGTACGCAGATCAGTGACACTATAAAGCACCCACATAAACAAGACAGCAAAATAAACAGCTACCATCATGATGGCAGGATCAAAAATCATACATTTCAATACTGATCTTAAATGAAAATGGGCTAAATGCCCCAATTAAAAGACACAGAGTGGCAAGATGGATAAGGAACCAAGACCCATTGGTATGCTGTCTTCAAGATACCCATCTCACCCACAACAACACATGTAAGCTAAAAATAAAGGGATGGAGGAAAATCTACCAAGCAAATAAAAAGACAAAAAAAAAAAAAAAAAAAAAAGTAAAGGTTGCAATCCTAGTTTCCGAGAAAACACATTTTAAACCACCAAAGATGAAAAAAGACAAAGAAGAACATTACATACTTGTAAAAGAGTCAATTCAATAAGAATATCTAACTATCCTAAATACATATGCACCCAACACAGAAGCACCCAGATTCATAAAGCAAGTTCTTTTTTTTTTTGAGATGGAGTTTCGCTCTTGTTACCCAGGCTGGAGTGCAATGGCACGATCTCAGCTCACTGCAACCTCCACCTCCCGAGTTCAAGAGATTCTCCTGCCTCAGCATCCTGAGTAGCTGAGATTGCAGGCATGTGCTACCACCCTTGGCTAATTTTATAATTTTAATTGAGACTGTTTCTCCATGTTGATGAGGCTGGTCTCAAACTCCTGACCTCAGGTGATCTGGCCGCCTTGGCCTCCCAAGGAGGTGGGATTACAGGCTTGAGTCACCACACCTGGCCCAGCAAGTTCTTAAAGACCTTCCAAGAGACTTAGACTTCTACGCAGTAATAGAAGGGGGCTTTGATACCACACTGACTATATGAGATCATTGAGACAGAAACAAAAAAATATATTCAGGACTTAAATTCAGCACTGGATCACATGGACTTGATTGATATCTACAGAACTGTATACCACAAACAAACAAAATACAAATTATTCTCAGAGCCACATGTTATATCCTGTAAAATCAATGACATAATCAAAAGAAAGACACTCCTCAGAAAATGCAAAGAACTGAAATTGTAACAATCTCTTGAACCACAGCACAACCAACCTAAAAATCAAGACTAGGAAATTCACTCAAAATTATATAATTACATGGAAATTGTATAATCTGCTCCTGAATGACTTTTGGGCAAATAATAAAATTAAGGGAAGTCAAGACATTTTTTGAAACTAATAAGAACAAAGATAAAGCATACCAGAGTCTCTAAGATACAGCTAAGGCAGTGCTACGATGAAAATTTATAACACTAAATGTCAACATCAAAAAGAAAGATCTCAATTAACAGTCTAACATCACAACTAAAATAACGAGAGAACCAAGAGCAAATCCCAAAGTTAGCACAAGATGAAAAATAAATTAGAGCTGAACTGAAGAAATCTGTGACATGAAAAAACATTCAAAAGATCGAGAAATCCAGGAGGTGGTTTTTTAAAAAAAATTAATAAAGTAGACCATGAGCTAGCCAAACAAAGTAAAAAAGAGAGAAGATTAAAATAAACACAATAGAAAATGAAAAGGCGGATATTATCACAGATTCCACAGAAATATAACCAACCATTAGAGAATATTATGTATGCCTCTATGCATATAAACTTGAAAATCTAGAGGAAATGGAAAAATTCCTGGACACATACACCCTTCCCAGACTTAACCAGGAATAAATTCAAACCTTGAACAAACAAATAATGAGCTCTGATATTGAGTAATACCTTACCAACCAAAAAGCATCACAGGACAAACACAAATTCACAGCTGAATTCTACCAGATGTACAAATAACAGCTAGTTCTATTACTGCTTAAACTCTTCCAAAAACTTGAGAAGAAGGGACTGCTCCCTGACACAGTCTCTGAAGCCAGCATCATCCTCCTACCAAAACCTGGCAAAGACAAAACAAAAGAAGAAAACTTCAGGCTGATATTTTTGAAGAACATTAATGCAAAAACCTCAACCTTAACAAAATACTGGCAAACTGAATCCAGCAGCACATCAAAAAGTTTATCCACCACAATCAAGCAGCCTTTATCCCCAGGATGTAAGGTTAGTTCAACATATGGAAATCAATAAATGTGATTCAGCACATAAACAGAACTAAAGACAAAAACAACATTATTATCTAAATAAAGCAGAAAAGGCCTTCAATAAAATTCAACAACCCTTCATAATTAAAGCTCTCAATAAACTAGGTATTGAAGGAACATACCTCAAAATAATAACAGCCATATATGACAAATGCATAGCCAATATCATACTGAATTGGCAAAAGTTGGAAGGATTCCCTTTGAAAACTGGCACAAGACAAGGATGCTTTCTCTCACCACTCCTATTCAACATAGTATTGGAAGTCCTGGCCAGGGCAATCAGGCAAGAGAAAAAAATAATGGGCATGCGAATAGAAAGACAAGAAGTCAAACTATCCCTGTTTGCAGATAACATTACCTTATGCTTAACAAATCCCATATTCTCACCCCAAAAACTTCTGAAGCTGACCACAACTTCAGTAAAATCCTCAGGATACAAAATCACTATGTGAAAATAACATTGCCATATACCAACAACAGTCAAGCTGACAGCCAAATAAAGAACACAATTCCACTCAGAACTGCCACACACACAAAAAATTATTCCCAGGAATACAGCTAACTAGGAAGTTGAAAGATCTATACAAGAAGAAATATAAAATGCTGCTCAAAAAATTAGACAACGCAAACAAATGGGAAAACATTCCATGCTTAATATAGGAAAAAAATCAATATTGTAAAAATGGTCATACCACCCAAAACAATTTATAGATTCAATGCTATTCCTATTAAACTACCAATGACATGCTTAACAGAACCAGAAAAAAACTATTTTAAAATTCAGATAGATCCAAAAAATAACCCAAATACCCAAGGCTATCTCAAGCAAAAGAACAAAGCTAAAGGCATCATGCTACCCAACTGCAAACTAGACTACAAGGCTACAATAACCAAAACAGCATGGTACTGAAACAAAAACAGACACATACACCAACAGAACAGAATAGAAAACTTAGAAATAAGGCTGCACACCTGCAACTATACAACTATCTGATTTTGGACAAACCTGATAAAAGTAAGCAATGGATACCACTGCACTCCAGTCTGGGCAACACAGCAAGACTCCATTAAAAAAACACACACACACAAGCAATAGGGAAAACATTTTGTATTTAATAAATGTTACTGAGATAACTGGCTAGCCATTTAGAGAAGATTGAAACTGGACCCCTTTCTTACATCATACACAAAAATTAAGATGCACTGAACACTTAAATGTAAAACCCAAAACTATAAAAGCCCCGGAAGACAACATAGCTGATACCATTTTGGACATTGAAATGGGCCAAGAATTCATGACAAAGATGCCAAAACCAATTGCACCAAAAGCAAAAATTGGCAAATGAGATTTAATTAAACTAAAGGGCTTCTGAACAGAAAAGAAAAATATCAACAGAGTGAAAAGACAACCTACTGAATGGGAGAAAACTGTTGCAAACTATAGACCTGGCAAAGGTCTAATATCCAGCATCCATAAGAAACTTAACAAATTTACAAAACCAAAACCAAAACCAAAAAACACAAAGTGGGCAAATGACATGAACATTCATGCAACCAAAAATCATATTTCAAATGTTCAACATAACTGATCATTACAGAAATGCTAATCAAAACCACAATGAGATACCATCTCACACCAGTCAGAATGGTTATTATCAAAAGATCAAAGAGTAACAAATGCTGGCAAGGTTGCAGAGAAAAGAACTCTCATACACTCTTGGTGGGGGTGTAAATTAGTTCAGCTCTCATGGAAAACAGTGTAGTGATTCCTCAAAGAACCAAAAACAAATACCATTTGACCCAGCTATCTTATTACTGGGTATATACCTGAAGGAATATAAATTATTCTGTTATAAAGACAAACATGTGTATGTTCACTGCAGCACTATTCACAATTGGAAAGACATGGAATTAACCTAAATGCCCATCATCCCACCGTGCATGTTACACCTTTTACAATCGTCACACAGTTCCTAAATATTCAGTTTATTTTTTCCCATGTTTTTCTGTTTGGGAATGGTCTATTGACATATCTTCAAGGTTATTGATTCTGTTCTTGACCATGTCCAGTTTTCCAGTGAACTTACTAAAAACATTCTTAGGCCCAACATGGTGGCTCACACCTGTAATCTCAGCACTGTGGGAGGCCAAGGTGGATAGATCACCTGAGATCAGGATGTTGAGACCAGCCAACATGGCAAAATCCCGTCTCTACTAAAAATACAAAAATTAGCTGGGCGTGGTGATGCAAGCCTGCAGTTTCAGCTAATAAGGAGGCTGCGGCAGAAGAATGACTTGAACCTGGGAGATGGAGGCTGCAGTGAGCCGAGATCAGGCCACTGCATTTCAGCCTGGGCAACAAAGCAAGACTCCATCTCCAAAGGAAAAAAAAAAAATCTTCATTTCTGTTATGATGCCTTCAATTGCAGCATTTATTTTTTAGTAGAATCTCTATCTTTCTGCTTACATTTCTCATATGCTGTTGCATCTTGCTCACTTCTCCAGTAGACCTTTCACATAGAATTATACTTAAATTCCTGGTCTGGTAATTCTCACACTTCTGCCACATGAGTCTGTTTTTAGTGCCACCTTTGTCTCTTTAGATTGTCTTTTGTCTTTTAGCATGTCTTGTCATTTTTCTTTGAAATCTAGACATAATACATCAGGTAACAGGAACTGAGCTAGATTGGCTTTCACTGTGAGGTTTTGTGTTTATCTGGCTAGGGGTCAGGTTGTGTTTGCTCTCTGCATTAGCTGTAAGGGTTACAGGATATAATTTCCTCTTCTGTTTTTGTTTTTCTCTCCTCTGCTGTGAACACTCATAGGCTTTTTAGAAAAAGTTATACAGTCATTTCTTTACCAAAAACGTAGGAGGTAGGATCCCAAATTCTTATTTTCAGGTAGTCCAGTGGATGCCATACTTCAGAGTTAAAGTAACTACAATTGGATGTTTTCTATAAAAATAACCTGTAACAGAACATGGTGAATATTTCTTCTCACCCAAGTACCATATGAGGACATTTCCCAATGCCACCCCTTATTTTGGTCTGCTGAGAAAACAATGGTATTTTGCAATTCAAAATGCCCAGGATTTCAGAGTAAGTGCAGCTCCCTTGGAGTGGACAATGAGGCATTTCTTCTGGATAGGGAATAGTATTCCATTTTCTTCTTTTTCTTGGAGTACAAATTATTAGTCCATCGTGGCATCCAATTCTCTAACTTTTTTTGGGAGGATTGTGTTAGAGTAGCTCTAACACTTCTTCCCCTCCTGGTCTCCAACTTATAAAGCACATACAAAAGGAAAGTAATTATTGACTTCACAGATCTCCATAGAACCTGATAAGCCCCGCAGCAGGGGCTGCCTGGTAAAGCTGAAGTGGAAAGTGGCATAAGTATGAGGTCAGGATGCCACCTCCTATCCCCATCCTGGGACTAGATGGAGGATACACGCATGCAGGTCCACTTGGAGAGAGAAGATGGGGCAGGCAGAACACTCCTCAGTCATAAACCTGGACCTTAAGTCCACTCACATGCTCAGGCAAGTATAAAACTGAGAAAGTTAGGATCCCTAGATACCATTAGACATGGAGCTATGCGATATCTGAGCTGAGAACATGATGCCTAAGAGGGACAGTATTCGTATGACCTTTGCGCGGTGACCTGGCGCAAATAATTCCAGCCTTTCATTAACCAGGTGAGCTCCTCCTTCTCTCTAGGGGTAGGGGAATACCAGATGGAGTAAAGTGGGAGTTGGGGGATGATAAAGAGCCTGGCAGTGTTTCTTCCGACTCTACCCCTAGATAAGGAGAAAAACATAAATGTCCCCTTTCAGGGACCAAATGATAGAAGAAAAAATACATTCTTTTTTGTTGCTGTAGTGACTATAATTGCTGTGGTTTTAAGAGTTTTAGAAAAGATGCAAGTAAAGGACAAATGACAGAGATTTTTCAATCATGTACTGTGGACTTTAGAACAGTACACAAATGGTCATGTATCCTTTCTCTGCAGAACTTGAGATTTTTGATTATTATGATGTACCTCTGATTGAGTCCTCTCAGGATACCGGTTGGAAACTAGAGCAGCAGCTGGGCAGGGCCCTGATTGAGTGGATTTATTTTGGACTATATGAAAATTTTTATTAAGATAGCACAAGTTTCTGTCTTATATTTATGTTAGGGACTTGAGGAAACATGAGAGAACATGCTAATCAACTTGGTGAATGGCAGAGAACTGGGAATGGCAAAAAAATATTTAAGTGATCTGAGGCCAAATTAACATAAGTGATGATTTATAAACCACAGGAGGTGACAATTCTGCAGCATAGTGTATTGGCTAAAATATCAGGCTCTGGTGTCAGTTCCTGGCTGCAAAGCTCAGCCCTACTCCCATTAGCTGTGTGATACTTACCTAAACCTCTGCTATGTATTAAGTGTGAACAATAATTATACCTACTCCATACAGTTGTAGTATTGAGATCTTGCATGTAAAATGCTTAGAAAAGTGCTTGATATACAGAAGATGCTTAGCAAATTTTACTTATTATTATCATGATTGTGGTCACTCTGCTAGTATAATTACTGGGAATGTTAAATCCCACATGATAAGCTTTTAGAATGATAACTGATAGATTAGAACATGTTTAGAGCTGAGCTTTGGAAAAGATAAATATCCTGTTAACTGACAGATCCAGGGTCACCTAAGCCTGAGAAAGTAAAGATGCCTGTGCCCAGGGGCTGACTTGGCTTCATACATGAAGGAGTGTCCTATGTAAGTGAGATAAATTATGGTTCACATATCCTCACGAAGAAGAACTAAGGGTAATGAATGGATGCTGGGTATTAAACAAAAGGAAGAATTTTCAGTGAGAGTTGTCCAAAACTGCTTTCAAAATAATGAGTTCTCTGATACTGAAGTCATCCAAGTAGACTTTGAAACCAGTTTGCTCATATTATTCAGGGGATTCTAGCATCAAATAAGTGGTCTTGATTTTATGAGTTGCTTCCAGATAGATTATATAGCTATATAGTGAAAGAGCTGTCTGCAAAGAAATAAAAAGGGTAATTGATTAGCCCAGGTGCGTTGTTTTGAACACTTTTCTTACTAATCTCTAGATTAGTTACTTTAAATGTCCCATGAAGACTCATTGAATTGTCATTGCATAGGAGTTGAGGTTCCCAGCCACTGCCATCACCAGCCACTTATAATTTTTCTCTTTCCTCCCTCCTTTACTTGTATCATCTCTAAAACTATTACAACCCCAGTAATTATAGTCACTACCTCAATAGACTAACAATGATTGAACACTTAATAATGTGAAAACGTGGTAAGTGTGTGTCTGCATGGTGTGATGTGCTTCATGTGCAATTGTCACAGAAAACTCATGAGGTGGATTCCATTATCATTACTTATGTGAATACTGGTATTATTGACCCAGGGCCTGAAGGTGCATGCATGTGTCAGCTGCAGCAGCTGTGTTCTGGGACTCTGGAACATGCCGTTCAGGAACACGCAGTCCTTGCTCAAGCAGCGCAGGGAGAAGTTGCCACCTCCTTGGGGCATTAAGATCTCCAGATGGTGCCAGGAGACAAGACTCAACTGGTCGGTGCTCCCTTCCAGTGAGCCCAGAGATGAATCTTACCCCATGGACACCCAGCACTCCTTCATCAGATACTGGAATTGGGGCTCTCGAGACATGGGCTGGCCCTACCACATTCAAGTCGGTGTCCACACATGGAGCGATTCTATGACTGCTGTCCTGTGCCTGTGGAAGCTGACGGGGAGGGGTCCAGGCCTAGGCCGCTGGCCTGGGAGCCAGTCAGTGAGCCAGAGACAGTAAGGGATGTCAGAACCCTCTTGGAGGACATCTTGGGCCTTTCTCTGGTTTGTATGTATTTTCTCATTCATGAATGTAGGAACATTGGCTAAGAGGTGTTCATTGTGGCCATATTAATTTTAGTTCTGGCAGGGGCAGTTCCAGCAGTTCCATGTGTCTTCTTTCAAGAAATGTTTATTCAGATCTTCTGTTTATTTTTAAATCAGATTCTTTTCTGTTTTCTGGAGTTCTTTTGGTACTGAATTGTTTGAGCTTCTTATAAATTCTGCTTTTGAATTTCTTGCGGGGTGGGCAGTTTGCAAGACGATATTCTCTGTGTGTCGTCTCTTTTCTGTTGTTTCTTTTGCTATGCCAAAAGCTTTGCAGGATAACAGAATTACATTTATTTTTGCTTTGGTCACCTGTGCTTTTGAGGTCTTATACCAAAAACCTTTGCCTACAGCACGGTCCTTGAGAGTTTCCATGAGGTTTTATTATTGTAGTTTCAGGTCTTCAGTGTAATTATTTAATCCATTTGATTTTCACCTATAGTGAGAGATACAAGTCAAGTCTCATTCTTGCGCATGAAGTTAGTTTTTTCAGCACCATTGATGGAAGAGACTGCCCTTTTCCCATTGTATGTATTTTCTTGGTATCCTTGTGAAAGATGAGTTATTTGTAAATGTGTACATGTATATCTGGGTTCTCTATTCCCTTCCATTGATCTATGAGTCTGTTTTCAGGACATGGACATGCAGATTTGGTTACTATACCTTCCTAGTACATTTTGAAGTCAGGTAGTGTGGTAACTCCAGCTATATATCATTTTGGCTCAGAATTGCTTTGACTATTCAGGATCTTTTGTGACTCCATAGAAATTTTAGGATTTTTTTTCTATTTCTGTGAAGATCATTGGTATTCTGATAAAAATTGCATTGAATCTGCTCATTGCTTTCACTACTTTGACATATTAACAATCTTAATTTTGCCAGTCTGTAAGCATGAATGAGGTTTTATTTTCATGTGTCTTTTTCCATTTCTTTTTTCAGTGTTTTATAGATTTCCTTACACACATGTTTCACATCTTTGGCTAAATGAACTCCTAGGTGTTTTATACTGATTGCAGTTATTGTGATTGAGATTGCATTCCAGTTGGCTTCAGTCTCTTGTTTACACATGAGTGGCAAAGACCTTTGCATTAATTACTTTGTTGTATTGTTTTCTCCATGGAGATAATTGATTTGTTTTATTTTTACTCTATTTTTTATTATACTTTAAGTTCTGGGGTACTTGTGCAGAATGTGCAGGTTTGTTACATAGGTATACACATGCCATGGTGGTTTGCTGCACTCATCAACCCGTCATATACATTAGGTATTTCTCCTAATGCTATCCCCTCACCACACTCTCCAACAGGCGATTTTTGCTTTTCTTTAGAGAATAACACTGGAAATGACCTGTATTAAGCCTTCCTGAGTATGTTGGTAATTGACATAATGAGATTTGTGTTTGAGAGATTAGATGCTCCACTAAGTATAATGAACGAATAAGGGTAACTTTCTTTTCTTTCTGAAATTTTAAAAAACTATTCCCTCACTCAGTTCTTTCTTCTGATTTCACATTTCATTGAAAGGCTGTGGTCTCAGTGTTATGATGAGCACCTTGTCCGAAGCAGCTGCTGCTCATGGAACAGGCAGATCTCTGTACAGGAGCCCTCATTTCTAGAGGGAAACCTTGTCATTAGAAAAATGTCTAATGCTCAAACCAGGGGCTACTTAGGCTTTCTCAGACCTGGACTTTCTGAGATTATGTAATTAAATTGAAGAAGTAGTTACTTTGGGTTTAAACTAGGAAATCACATCTTCTTGTTTGTATCTGACTTAATTTCTGTAATTGTGTCATTAAATTTATACCACCTTTCTTTTCCACAACCCCTAGAGCCCAGAGATCAAACACAATCATTTTGAAAAACAACACCCTTGGACCTCATGAAGCAGCTCTCAGACACCACAGCCAGGTAAATCCACAAAGATGGGAAAAAAACAGTGCAAAAAAGATGAAACCAGCAAAGACCAGAACACCTCTTCTCCTTCAAGGGACCACAACTTCTCAACAACACAGGATAACAACTTGACCAAGAAGGAGTGCGAAGAATTGACGGAAACAGGATTCAGAAGGTGGATAATAACAAACTTTTCAGAGCTAAAGGAACACATTCTAACTCAACGCAAAGAAACCAAAAACCTTGAAAAAAGGTTAGATGAAATGCTAACTAGAATAACCAGCTTAGAGAAGAACATAAACGACTTGATGGACTTGAAGAACACAGCATGAGAACTATGTGAAGCAAACACAAGTTTTAATAGCTGAATCGATCAAGCAGAAGAAAGGATATCAGAGATTGAAGATCAACTCAATGAAGCAAAAAGAGAAGGCAATACAAGAGAAAAAAGAGTGAAAAGAAACGAACAAAGCCTCCAAGAAATATGGGATTATGTGAAAAAACCTAATCTGTGCTTGATCAGTGTACCTGAATATGACGGGGAGAATGAATCCAAGCTGGAAAACACACTCCAGGATATTATGCAGGAGAACTTCCCAAGCCTACCTAGCAAGGCAGTCCAAATTTCAAATTCAAGAAATACAGAGAACTCCACAAAGATATTCCTCAAGAAGAGCAACCCCAAGGCACATCATTGTCAGATTCACCAGGGTTGAAATGAAGGAAAAAATGCTAAGGGCAGCCAGAGAGAAAGGTCACGTCACCCACAGAGGGAAGCCAATCAGATTCACAGCAGATCTCTCGGCAGAAACTCTACAAGCCAGAAGAGAGTGGGGGCCAATATTCAACATCCTTAAAGAAAAGAACTTTCAACCCAGAATCTGATATCCAGCCAAACTAAGCTTCATAAGTGAAGGAGAAATAAAATCCTTTATGGACAAGCAATTATTGAGAGATTTTGTCACCACCAGACCTGCCCTACAAGAGCTCCTGAAAGAAACACTAAGCATGGAAAGGAACAAGTACCAGTCACTGCAAAAGCAAACCAGTTGGCAAAGACCAAAAATGCAATGAAGAAAATGAGTCAACTAATGAGAAAGAAAACCAGCCAGTAACAAAATGGCAGGATCAAATTCACACATAACAATATTAACATTGAATGTAAATGGCCTAAACGCCCCGATCAAAAGACACAGACTGGCAAAAAAGTTTTTGCAATCTACCCATCTGACAAAGGGCTAATATCCAGAATCTACAAAGAACTAAAACAGATATACAAGAAAAAAACAAACAACCCCATTCAAAAGTGGGTGAAGGATATGAACAGACACTTTTCAAAAGAGGACATATATGAGGCCAACAAACATATGAAAAAATGCTCATCATCACTGGTCATTAGAGAAATGCAAATCAAAACCACACTGAGATATCATCTCATGCCAGTTAGAATGGCGATCAATAAAAAATCGGGAGACAACAGATGCTGGAGAGGATGTGGAGAAATAGGAACACTCTTACACAGTTGGTGGGAGTGTAAATTAGTTCAACCCTTGTGGAAGACAGTGTGGCGATTTCTCAAGGATCTAGAAATAGAAATTCCATTTGACCCAACAATCCCACTATTGGGTATATACCCAAAGAACTATAAATCATTCTACTATAAAGACACATGCACACGTATGTTCACTGCAGCCCTGTGTACAACAGCAAAGACCTGGAACCAACCCAAATGCCCATCAATGATAGACTGGACAAAGAAAATGTGGTCCATATACACCATGGAATACTACACAGCCATAAAAAATGATGAGTTCGTGTCCTTTGTAGGGACTTGGATGAATCTGGAAACCATCATTCTCAGCAAACTGACCCAAGAACAGAAAGCCAAGCACCGTATGTTCTCACTCATAGGTGGGTGTTGAACAACGAGAACACGTGGACTCAGGGAGAGGAGCAACACACACAGGGGACAGTTCGGGGGGTAGGGGAGAGACAATGGGGGGGGTGGGGGAGGGAAGGGAGGGTGGGGAGGGATAACATGGGGAGAAATGCCAGATATAGTATGCACCTAAAGTAAAAATAAATTATTTAAAAAAATTAAAACCACAATAAGACACCACTACACATTTAACTTAAAATTAAAGAATGACTATCACCAAAAAAAAAAAAAGAAAAAGAAACATCCTCATCCCCCCACATTTATTTTTATTCATTGTCAACAGATAAAGCTGGTGACTACCCACTATGTTACTAACTTACATTAATACGTACTTTTTGTTTTTACATAGTTTCTCCCCTGGATGCTGCACATAGAGCTTTACAGTTTCTGAAATGGCTCAGATAACTCCTCATCTGAAGTTGAGGAAAATGAGCAAAGTATGCATGAGGAAGTTGGAGGGTCCCCATGAAGAAAAAAGAAGGTGCCTTACAAAACTCGATGAACGAGGTGTCATCATATACAATGGACAGTGCACGTGGGCCACTGCTATTTCTTCACTAAGGACAGGTAGGGAGGGTCTCTGGAGGCAGTGCTTGCTCACTCTGCCCAGCCAGAAGCCTATCCCCTGCTCTCTCTGCCTCCCTTATCATCGACACTCACCTTTACGGTGCAGAAAACTTTGGCCTTGTTCTTTGACCTCATTTTATTCTGAAATTTTTATTTATTTATTTTGAAAGAGTCTTGCTGTGTCACACAGGCTGGATCTTGGCTCACTGCAACCTTCAACTCCAGGGCTTAAGCATTTCTTGTGCCTCAGCTGGGATTACAGGTATGTGCCAACATGCCTGGCTAATTTTTGTATTTTTAGTATAAATGGGGTTTCACTATGTTGGCCAGGCTGGTCTTGAACTCCTGATTTCAAGTGATCAGCCTGCCATCGTCTCCCAAAGTGTTGGGATTACAGGCATGTGCCATAATGTCTGGCCTCATTCTGAATTTTTAAAGCTTGATGTAACTGCTTTTACCTCTTCAATTTGAAAAAGTTGTTTTAGAAATTGGAATAATTCTTGTTACATTTTTCTTAGATTTTTAAAAATGTTAGTCACCTGCTTTATTTGTAGACAATGCATAGAAATAAAATGTGAGGGATTATGGTGGCATTGTTTTTAAAAACTTATCCTGTTAGCTTAATCTCTGGGCTCGAGGGCATGTGGAAAAGGAAAGTAGCATACATTTAATGACACAGTTACAGAAGAATTAGAACTAAATGATGAGATCCTGGAGTATGAATGCTTTAGAGGAGAACGTAGACCAAGGTAAGTATTTACAAATAGATATTTTTAATTCCTTTTGTTTTATAACTTAGATTTCTATAAAATTAGAAATATTATTCTTTATGCAAAAATAGAATAGATTTTATTCCTTTTCTACTACTGCTGTTCCAGCTATAGTACCATGAGGGAGATCTTTGCTAGCTAGAGTGAAAATACTGCAGCTGCTTCTAAAAGTTGTTTAAGATAATTTCTTACAACAGCCTTGGAAAGGCAGGTGGCAGGGGCGAATAATAATGTAAGGGGATGAAATAAATATCAAAGAGAAACTAATGAATAAAGAAATCCAACCTTAAAAATAGTTTCAGAAAAACTAGTTGTCCACTAAAATTTTCGAATTTCCTTTTTACTTATATAGGAATATGATAAATTAGAGAAGATATTTCTAGCACCTATAGTTTTAAAAGCATATTCATTATGCAGTGTGCCAAAGCAGTATTTACCATCCCCCAATCCAAGGACAAAAATGCATAAAGGAAAGTACATCACAAAACGCAATTAGAATTAGCTATTTGAAAAAGCCATTTTGCAGACATCTTAGCATTTCTGAAACCTGATTTTGAAATCTAGGAGCATTTCCAACTTTCTACATTTATTAGATTCACTATATTAGGCATTGACAATCTGCCATTATAGTCGTATATCTAACAATGGCAACAAGGGTTGAATAGAGTATAATTGCCAGAATTTACCTAGATTTGGCCAAACTGTAGAAATGTCTCACTGAGGCCAGGGATGATCTGACCCAGTGCCAATGAATGTACTTTTGTTATTTATTTATTTATTTTTTGAGACAAAGTTTCACTCTTGTTCCCCAGGCTGGAGTGCAATGGCATAATCTCGTCTCATCCAGGTTCAAGCGATTTTCCTGCCTAAGCCTCTCGAGTAGCTGCGATTACAGGCATGTGCTACCATTCCCGGCTAATTTTGTATTTTTAGTAGCGACAGGTTTTCATCATGTTGGCCAGGCTGGTCTTGAACTCCTGACCTCAGGTGATCTGCCCTCCTTGGCCTCCCAAAGTACGGGGATTACGGGTGTGAGCCGTTGCGCTCGGTCTAGAACATACTTTTAAATGTTACTTGCCATTTGCTTAAATTTGCATTCCATAGATATTTACCTTCTTTTCCTCACTCTATTACTGAACAACTCTCTTATTTCTTGCCCCTCCTCCTCAATATCACCCTTCAATCGATTTCAGTGCCAGAACTAAAGTCCCCTGAATTTCATTCTAAGCAGCAACCTAAAAAAGACCCACATTTTACTTACACTTTGCACTTAACACATTTAGTGAGTAGTTACTTGCTGGAGTCATGGGCCCTTTGTTTTAGATTGTCAAGACAAGAAAACCTATTTTATTTAGACTTCTAAATGCCATGCTACAAAGCAAATACATATACACCTGTGTAAGCCAAACATAGTGTAATACTCACATGCTCTTTCACCAGAAGGGGCCTGATGAGAACTCCCAGGATCACCAAACAACACTTGAGTCAGTGTTGTCCAGCAGGAAGCTGAGGGCCTCTCTCTGTCAGTTTTTTTCATTGTGAACCCAAAATATCTGAGACGGGTCTCAGTAGAATTTGGAAAGTTTATTCTGCCAAGTTTATGGACATGACACAGCCTTAAGGAGGTCCTGAGGGCATGTGCCCGAGGTGGCTGGGGTACAGCTTGCTTCTATATATTCTAAAAGACATGAGACATTAGTCAATATGTATAATATGTATATTGGTTTTGTCCAGAAAAGCGGGACAACTCGAAGCATGGGAGGGGGTTTTCAGGTCATAAGTAGATAAGACAAATGGTTACATTCTTTTGAGTCTGTGATTAACCTTTTTCTGAATATACAATTTACACGTGAGAGGACGGTAGAGGAATCTTCATTTATGCCTTAGTCTGGCTTACTGAAATGATAAAGCAGAAGAAGCAATCAGATGTGCATTCTTCTCAAGTGAGCAGAAAGATGACACTGAGTTCTGTCCATCCTTTGCCCACAAGGAAATTCCCTGTGGGCAAATTGTAGGGGAAGTATGTAACATCTTTATCTTTGTAGCTATCTTCTTTAGGAATAAATTGTGAACAGGTTTACCTGAGGCATTTCCTAGCTTGACTTCCATTTGGATTAGTGAAGATCTATTCTCTTTTTATACCATAAACTTCCTGTATGATTTAGTAGGTGATAGTGTAATATTTGAGAATATAGTATTGGAATTTGAAGGTAATTAGCTAAGCAAGAGAGAAATTCTCAAAATAATTCTAAAAAGAAAATAAATCCCTTTTCTTTCTTACTGCTTCCTGGTCATTATTTCTTTGGCAATATCTTACTTTGTATTTAGAAACAGGCACATAAGTTATTTTCTTCTAGAATTGAGATATTTAAAAATTTACACTGAAGTTCTTTTAAAAATGTTGGCGGCATTTATTGAATTGCACTTCATGTCCAAAAGATAGCACTATGTCAACACTCTTAGAATGTTGCTTTTTAAAGATCCTGTTGTCAGTGAGTTTGCCTTTTAATTTATTGAATCAGGAAAGTATATAATTCATTTTTTCTTGTAAAAATGTGTTTAAATATGGTTTATTAAGTTTGAAAAGTTGGTTTAATAACTTATTGTTATAAGACTTTGAATGTGTGGCTCTAATGAGAATTTATTTCACTGTTCTTTAATGATTGTAATGGCTAAAAAAGATACCTCACCATAAGGAAGAATTCATTTTCCTGCTTACTAAGACATGGTACTCAGTTTTAAATCCCATATGTCAATTAAGTAAAAATGTGTGTTAAAATTTTTCCTGCAGTTTTTTATTTTTTGTAATGTCACTCAGTTCTCCAAAGTAATTGAAAGATACTGAATTTTTAAAACTACTTAATTAAAACATTATAATTATATATAATGAGGTACAGTGTGATGTTTTGATACACATACACATTGTATAATGATCAATTTAAGTCTACTATCCTGTTCATGTGAGTTTGGCAAGTTTTAAAACTAATAAAACAATAGCCACTTTCTACTAGAAAACTTTCTTAATCCATCTTCACCAACAATTTCACATCAGCCATCTCCTTGGTCTCACGGGTCTAATAAGCCTGGCTGTCTGTTGTAACCAAGCTGATTTTAAAAAACAGTAAGAAAGGACTATTTGGAGAAAATGCTTGTTTAAATATACCAAGTAAGAGCCAACTGAAAAATCCTGAAGAATAGAATCCAGGTAGACATCAGAGTGTCCCTGGTAGGTCCAGAAGTGCTCCCACTGGCCTTTTTCTGGATTAGTTATGTCTCTGAGGAGCCACATTTACTCACCCACTTCATCCTGTAAATCTTTTATGCAGGCCACAGAGGTGGCTGAAGAGCCAGTGCCATGGAGTGCTAAGAACACATATGTAAATACACACTCAAGATTGGCCAGCACTGAGGTGCTGTGTGATGTGAGATGATTATCACCAATAAACAGAGGCATGAGGAGTGGGAAGTAAGGAAACACATGGCTGAAATTAACTTATCTGGCAAGAACAAGTGAAGGCTCATAATAACTTTGATTATCTTTTCAGCAGCACCCCACTCTACTGGTACCAATTTACCATATTAGTCTGTTTTCACACTCTGATAAAGACATACCGGAGACTGTGCAATTTACAAAATGAAGAGTTTTTTTTTTGAGACCGAGTCTTGCTCTGTCGCCAGGCTGGAGTGCAGTGGCACGATCTCGGCTCACTGCAACCTCCAACTCCCTGGTTCAAGCAATTCTCCTGCCTCCGCCTCCCAAGTAGCTGGGATTACAGGCACGCACCACTACACCCAGCTAATTTTTGTATTTTTAGTAGAGATGGGATTTTACCATGTTGGCCAGGATGTCTCGATCTCCTGACCTCGTGATCCACCCACCTTGGCCTCCCAAAGTGCTGGGATTACAGGTGTGAGCCACTGTACCAGGCCAAGAAAGAGTTTTAATGGACTCACAGTTCCATGTGACTGGGAATGCCTCACAATCATGGTGGAAGGTGAAAGGCACATCTCATGGCAACAGACAAAAGAAGAAAACTTGTGCAGAAAAACTCCCCTTTACAAAATCATGACATCTTTTAAGACTCATCTACTATCATGAGAAAAGCATGGGAAAGACCTGCCCCCCATGATTCAATTACCTCCTACTGGGTCCCTCCCACAATACGCGGGAAATGTGAGAGCTACAATTCAAGATGAGATTTGGGTGGGGACAAAGACAAATCCTACCAGTTGAGCACTTGAGATTGAATCTGAATATGCTTGTTTGGTTAACTAAAGTCTGGATTCAAAGTTGGCCTACAGTCATTCAAGTTGAGATGCCAGAAATTTCCTGGCTGGAGAGCAGTGGTGCAATCATAGCTCACTGCAACCTTGACCCCCTGGGCTCAAGTGATCTTCCTGCCTCAGCCTCTTGAGTACCTAGGACTACAGGCATGTGCCACCATGCCTGGCTATTTTTTTGTTTTGTTTTGTTTTGGTAGAGACAGGGCCTCACTATGTTGCCCAGGCTTGTTTCAAACTCTTGACCTCAAGCAATCCTCCTGTCTCAGTCTCCCAAAGTGCTGGGATTACAGGCATCAGCCAGCATGCTCAGCCCCACCTGTTTTGGAAATAAAATTTTGTGGAAGACAGTTATGCTTACTTGCTTATGTACTAGATATGGCTACAACAGCAGAATTGAATAGTTGCAACAGAGTTATGTGTAAAATATTTATTGCCTATCCTTTTATAGAAAAAGTGTGTGGACTTCTGCTATAGAAGAAGTACAAAGATTTAGGGAGATGGAAATATTGGTTTGGATTTGCCTGACAAGTCAAAATATTCAACAGTTACCCATCAAGTTAACAATTTGTTAAATAAATGATATTCTATCCTTCTGCCCCCAAATATATCTTTGTGGAGCAGAAAAGATTTCTTTTCTCACCCATCACTAGGTTTGCTGAGCCCCCTACAACAAAAGACAGGTTACCAAGAAAAGTGTACAAATTAAGTTTTATGGCCAGGTGTGGTGGTTCTCGCCTATAATCCTAGCACTTTGGGAGGCCAAGATGGGTGGATCACTTGAGGTCAGGAGTTCAGGACCAGCCTAGCCAACATGGCAAAACCTCATTGATACTAAAAATACAAAAAAAATTAGCCAGGCATGGTGGCACTCACCTGTAATTCCAGTTACTCAGGTGGCTGAGACAGGAAAATCGACTGAATCCAGGAGGCAGAGGTTGCAGTGAGCTGAGATTGCACCACTGCACTCCAGCCTGGGCAACAGAGCGAGACTCCATCTAAAAAATAAAGGAGAGAGAGAGAGAGAGGTAGAGAGAGAGAAGGGAGACAGTGGTGCAACTATAGCTCACTGCAGCCTTAAACTCCTGGGCTCAAGTGATCCTCCTGCCTTGGCCTCCCAAAATGCTGGGATTACAGGCATGAGCCACTGTGCCAGCCTTAATTTTAAAATATTAAATCTATTTTTTGTTGTTGTTGGGTGGTTGGTTTGCTCACCAACTGAGTGAACCGGCCGCCGAAATATATATATATATATATATATGTATATATTTTTTGAGACATTGTCTTGCCCCGTCACCCAGGCTGGAGTGCAATGGTGCGATCTTGGCTCATTGCAACGTCTGCCTCCTGGGTTCATACAATTCTCCTGCCTCAGCCTCTGGAGTAGCTGGGATTACAGGCGCCTGCCACCATGCCCAGCTAATTTTTTTTGTATTTTTAGTAGACTCAGGCTTTCACCATGTTAGCCAGGCTGGTCTCAAACTCCTAGCCTCAGGTGATCTGCCTGCATTCATCCTTTTGGATCTGTTTTTACCATTCATCCAGTAATTTCCCAACTCCTGAAACTATCATTTTCTCTCCTGTTTTCTTTGTCCTTATAGGTTTATGCCTTTAAAAAAATCCCTTCATTGGTCAGGTGCACTGGCTTATGCCTATAATCCCACCACTTTGGGAGGTTGAGGCAGGCAGATCACCTGAGGTCAGGAGTTCAAGACCAGCCTGGCCAACATGGTGAAACCCTGTCTCTACTAAAAAGTAAACAAGCAAACAAAAAAAAAACCCTAAAAACAAAAGGTCTGTCCTGCATACACACAGTTTTCACAACCCACTGTATTTTCTTTTATTTTTTGGGACAGGGTCTTGCTCTGTTGCTTAGGCTGAGTGCAGTGGTGTGATCACACAGCTCAACCTCTCAGGCTTAAGCCTCTTGAGTAGCTGTGCACCACCGGGCCTGCTAACTTTTGTTTTTTTTTTTTTTGTAGGGAAATGGTCTCACTATGTTTCCCAGGCCAAATACTGTATTTTTGATCTGTGTTTGGTTGAAAAAAATCTGCATATAAGTGGACTTGTACAGTTCAAACCCATGTTGTTCAAGGATCAACTGTGTATGGTGAGAAAATATATGCTCCAGTATCTCTGTGTGAAACAAACAAATTTATTTGATGCTTTGAATGGTGTTACGAACTTGTTTTACAAAAGCAAGGCAGTCTTAATGAAGCGTGTAACTAACTTGGCTTTGACTGTCCAATGACTGGGAAATCTTACCAGATGAATTAATGCAGGAAGTTTCCAATTCTAATGAAATGTCTTCAATAAAGTGTAGTATAGTGAATGGATGGTGCTAGCAGATAACAGTTAATGTTCATCTCTGTTGTTTCGTTATTCTGGATCTAGAGACGAAAGTACAAACAAGAACCTGGAACAGAGTTTGGCTTCTGTCTTATTATGGATTAGATTCTATTAACCTTGACAAAACCGAATCATTAGGTCAACATTTAGAATGTCAAGGTTGAGGGAAAAATATTTATTTTATTTTTAGAGACAGTCTTGTTCTGTTGTCCAGGCTGGAGTACAGTGGTGTGATCATAGTTTACTGCAGCCTCAAACTCCTGGCCTCAAGTAATCCTCCTCCCTTGGCCTCCCAAAGTGCTAGGATTACAGGCGTGAGCCACCATGACTAGCCCTAAAGATTATAATTGTGAAAGAATGTAAGTTAAAAAATATTCAACCTTTAATTTGTGTAGCGGCAAAGAAAAAGAAAAGAAAAAAAATTCAGCCTAATGTATTATTATTTGGTTAACTGCAAATGGAGATTTATGGCATATAATCATTTGCTAAGGGAAAAATGGAAACAATGTTTTTTTGTTTTGAGACGGTATTTCTCTGTCACCCAGGTTGGAGTGCAGTGGTATCATCTTGGCTCACTGTAGCCTCCACCTACTGGGCTCAAGTAAGTAATCCTCACACTTCAGCCTCCTGAGTAGCTAGAACTATAGGTGCATGTCACCATGCCTGGCTAGTTTCTAAATTTTTTGCAGAGACAGAATCTTCTTATATTGCCCAGGCGGGTCTTAAACTCCTGGGCTCAAGCCATCCTCCAGCCTTGGCCTCCCAAAGTGCTATGATTACAGACATGAGTCACTGTGCCTAACCTGTAACAATGTTTTTGAGGTAGCTCTAAAGTGAAAGGCTAAATATTTGTTATTATATATGACAAAACCTAGCCAATTGACATTTATCTTGTGCACTTAGGACGACAGAATAAATTCTTGTCATATGAGAAACAGTGATCAATTTTCTAATTAACAAATACTGTATTCAATCTCTTATCTACCCAAATAACTTAGCCAAGGGTAAGTTCTAATCGGACTATGAATTGAGAATTACAAATCAACTGAAGAAAGGAACATTTTTAAAATTTGATTCAAAACCATTTTCATATACAATGCTAATTTATTATGTACAAAATAAATGTACAATCTTAAAAAGTGTTAGAATACAAATTTCCAAGGGACTAAAATAAGTGAAAATTTTCAATTATTATTTTTAATCATGCTATACAGAAACAAATCAAATATTAGCACATATACACACAACAAATTTTTAAAAATAGCACTTAATGTAATAAAACAAAACATACATCTTATATATTTAATTTTAAAAGGATAAGGAAAGAATGTATTGCACCAAACTAACAGTAACTTAACTACAATGAGAATAATAATCAACATTATTTACACATATTTATTAAAAGTTGCTCAACTTTAAAACCTTTTTGGGGGGCATACAAATATCCACTGAGTCACTGTCTGCACAGTCAATAATTAGATATAAATAAGGTGTAATGTTTTCTTTTTCATGGTCAATTCCAGTAGAATGAGAAGGAACATTTCAAGATAAATACACAACTTTCTGAATTCCTTCAATATTTAAGTAGCAGCACAATTTCCAAGTACTTTCAAAAAACAAGTCATTCTGAATTTTCAATTATCTTGCTCTGAATTGACTATGTGCATTGACATGCATTCAAATCACTGTCACTCTCTATAACACTGAAATGCTACTGGAGTCCCAGAAAAGCTGACAAAAGAGATGAATTAAATATGTTTCATATTTTTATGCCTCAGTAGATTCATTTTTATAGCAATGAATCTGAGAGAAAATGGCTGAGAGAAAAAGCCAGATATCTGATCACTTTTTGCTAAATTTTTTGCTCCAAGTCTATAAAAGCAAACAAATAGTTGGAGGAATGAAAGCCATACCTGTTAAGAGTTTCTAAATAGAACCAACAAGGCACACAGTTTTCTAAGAAGTTTTCTTATGTAAAGCTAATTAGAAAATAAGCAGTTAGCCACAAAAAAAGTTTGGTGATGGTGTTCATCAGTCAGTCTTTGGGAGTAGTAAAAAGGAGAATAGAAAAAAAACAGTTCAAAATATAAAAGATCTTTAATAGTAAGATCTACTATAACATGCCATAATTCTGGAAGAAAAATAGAAAATTATAATTAAATCATTAAAAAGCCATCTGAGAAAAACAATCAAAATTCCAAAGGAAAAAATACTTATTCTCTTTAATCCCTATATAAAAAAACAAGAGGCTGACAGTTTTTCAATTAAGTCTGACTACTGATACCATCCTATCAGAACGACTTCTTAAAAGTGTTTACTGATTAATATAACTTTAATATTCTGAAGAGCAAAGTAATTATGTCTAATACAGACAAGTATTTTTTCCTTCAAAATAAAGAGAAGCATTTAGAATCTGTATGTTCAGCCCACTGTAAAACACGTTGCTTAGTGTCAGAAAATGTTACCAAAAGAAGACAACCCAAAACAGCATTTTAATATTGACTAGGACACTGATTACCAGAGAACTGCTAGTTTTAATACATCTTAAGTTGAAATATATTATTACCAAAATAAAAATTTTAAAGGTCCAATTGGAATAAGACTTCTTTTTAAAAGTAGTTTATTTTTAATTGATAAATTTTTTAAAATCCCACCTAAATCCTAATTTTTCTTCATCTTACATTACAATGCTACATTGTAACAGCATTACAAGCAGCTAATCACTCTATACACTAAAAAATAATTATAAATTAATTTAAATAATGAGACAGCCATCATATATGTGGAAACACACACACATACAGAGACACATACACCCCTCCACTAACAGTCAAGTTTTTTTTTTTTTTTTGAGACGGAGTTTTGCACTGTCGCCCAGGCTGTAGTGCAGTGGTGCAATCTCAGCTCACTGCAATCTCCACCTCCTGGGTTCGAGCAATTCTCCTGCCTCAGCCTCCCAAGTCGCTGGGACTACAGGTGTGCGCTGCCACGTCCAGCTAATTTTTTTCTATTTTTAGTAGAGACGGGGTTTCACCATGCTGGCCCGGATGGTCTTAATATCCTGATCTCGTGATCCGCCTGCCTCGGCCTCCCAAAGTGCTGGGATTACAGGTGTGAGCCACCACGCCCGGCCGACAGTCAATTTTGAAAAATGAATGGGTAATTTTTTAAATGATAAAGTTGTGTTATTACTATTATTGTTACATTTGCAAAATATAAGTTTCCAAGGAAACATGAAAAACGTACCATGAAAAACAAATGTTGAATTAGTAGCTTTCTATTTATTCTTTTTCTTCAGCATTTTCAATTCATAAGATTATGGGCATTAAGACAAAGGTAAATATTATTGAATGTGTCCTTTTGTTTACCACTAAAGCCACTGGTTTACAGGTCCAAATCCTGCAATGTGTTTGGAAATCACCCACATGTGGCAAATGCAAATGAGATAATCACGGAAGGAAGATGTGTCTGATGAATTACTATAATCAGGTAAGTATCTGATAATACAGACACTATTAAATGAGATTTTTATACAGAAGAAAATCACATAACTCCTATACTCTAGGATGGCCTTGCATTTCTTAACACAAAAAATGAAATCATTTCCTATTTAAAATTAAATATCTTAAATGTTAATACTTTATTGTTATACCTATAAAAAATTAAAGCTCATTTCCATACAGAAGCTGTACCTGCAAAAGTCACTGGAAGTAGTAAATAATTCATCCAATGCTTTTTTTTATTTTATTTTAGAGACGAAGTTTCTCCATGTTGGTCAGGCTGGTCTCGAATCCCAACCTCAGGTGATCCGCCTGCCTGGCCTCCCAAAGTGCTGGGATTACAGGCATGACATCCGATGCTTTTTAGTTAGGAAAATTCTACTGATTACAAGCTTCAAGGCTATAAGAGATCTACTTTTAGGTTTTAAATTTAGCATATTAGTCATGTTTTTTATTCTTTAAAATGTTACATAATTCAAGTTTGCAAAACATTCACTGATAGCCACTAGGAACTAATATTAGCAAACAGACTTACTTTTCTGGAGGCAAATATTAGTTACAATTTACAAATGTGAATGGTCTCAAGAGAGTTCAAGATAGAGATAACGCAATTGAGGGCCCCGCCTATAATCCCAGCACTTTGGGAGGCTGAGGTAGGCGGATCACGAGATTGGGAGATTGAGACCATCCTGGCCAATATGGTGAAACCCTGTCTCTACTAAAAATACAAGAATTAGCTGGGTGGGGTGGCACACACCTGTAATCCCTGCTACTGGGAAGTCTGATGCAGGAGAATCGCTTGAACCCGGGAGGCGGAGGTTGCAATGAGCCAAGATTACGCCACTGCACTACAGCCTGGTGACAGACTGAGACTTTGTCTCAAAGAAAAAAAAAGAAAGGAAATTTGGTTGTTTCTGTGGCAGGCAAAACAAAGATAATAAAGCCATTTCAAACATTTTAGACAAAATGTCTCTAGGGGATAAGGATTAAGCCTATTTTCAAGTAAGTCTGAATATTGGATAGGGTTTATAAAGGTAAATGAACAAATTTCTATACAGGAAAATTATGATATAAAATAATCCTGATACATAATTTTTAATACCAAGAATATAAAGTATAGAGATTCAGGAACTCCAAAGCAGTGCCTAGATAGCTGTATATCTATAAACTCCATAGACAAGTCTGATCTGCAATGTCCATTAAGAACAACTGGCCTGGCAATGTCAAGATGAAGCAAACCCGCAGCCACCATGAACAGCTAACCTACCCTGTGCAGCCTCCTGGGAATCCAGTATGCCCTCAGACCTTGCATATTACTCAGGCTCCACCCTATATTGATGCTCCACCTGCCTACTCAGAGCTCTATCATCTGAGCACTGGGCACCCAGAGTCCCCACCATGTCGGCTGCATTTCCTGGAGCTTCTTTGTATCTTCCCATGGTCCAGTCTGTGGCTGTTGGGCCTTTAGGTTCCACAATCCCCATGGCTTATTATCCAGTAGATCCCACCTATCCAGCTGGCTCTACAGTGCTGGTGGAAGGAGGGTATGATGCAGATGACAGATTTGGAGCTGGGCTACCACTGGCAACACTCCTCTTCCACCTCCCCTCCCAACGCTGCTCAGCTTGCAGTCATGCAGGAGCTAGCGTCCTCGTAACTCAGTGGAAGGGGAACTTCTTCATAGGTGGTTCAGATGGTGGCTACACCACCTGCTGAGGAACCAAGGCCACCTTTGTGTCAGGAAAGACATCACATACCTTCAGCACCTCTCACAATATAACTGCTTTAGTCATATTAACCTGAAGTTGCAGTTTAGACACATGTTTTTGGGGTGTCTTTCTGGTGCCCAAACTTTCAGGCACTTTTCAAATTTAATAAAGAACCATGTAATGATAGCAGTACCTCCTTAAAGCATTTTGAGGTAGGGGAGGTATCCATTCATAAAATAAATGTGGGTGAAGCCACCCTAAGGATCTTCCTTTAATTTCTCTGGAGTAATACTGTACCATACTGGTCTTTGCTTTTTGTAATAAAACATCAAAATAGGTTTGGAGGGAACTTTATCTTCCTAAGAATTAAAGTTGTAAAATTATTCTGATTGGCCTCTAATCTCCTTTAAGTCTTTGATTTATATTACTTGATATAAATGGAACCCATTAGTTGTCCCCATCTTCCTTTCCATCCCTTGCCCCACCCATCCCATCTCCAACCTTAGTCTTCCAGTTCCTCCTGCCAGTCTCCATTGAATCAACGGTGCAGGACAGAAAGCCAGTCAGACTAATTTCCTCCTTTCCTCGAACTTCTCCCCCACTTGTCATCTTTTAACTAGTCTTTCACAAGGATCCTCTGAAACCCTCTCTGTGCCTCAAGCACGATCTGCTTTCACATCTCCTCAGGCAAAAGTAGAGGGTGCCTTTTGGGGCCCTCCTCATAGGTTGTCTCTGCCTGCACCAACCTAACCCAAATTTGCTTTGGTGCCAGAAAAACTAAGCTATGTTTGCACAAAGATATCATGCAGACTGTACTATGAACAAATGACTTGAGTCCAGTGAAATCTTATTAGGCTTAAGACTATTTCAGGAATCCTTAATATTTTGATTTTTGTTTTCTGAAATTGGATTTTATAATTTCAGTTCATCTAAATTGTGTGTTGTGTACATGTGATATTTGACTGTATCACTGACTGTTATGGAAGTTCAGTGTTGTATGTTTCTCTCTACAATGTGGTGCACTTAACTTGTAGAATTTTTATACTAAAAATGTAGAATAAAGACTATTTTGAGGATTTGAAAACAAAACAAAACAAAACACAAAAAACCACTGGCCTAGAAACTGCTAGATTTAAATTTAAAAAAATGTTTTTTGGAGACAGGGTCTCTGTCACCTAGGATGAAGTGCAGTGGTGCAATGAGAGCTCCCTGCAGCCTTGACCTCTAGGCTCAAGTGATCCCCCTCACCTCAGTCTCCCGAGTAGCTAGGACTACAGGCATGTGCCACCATGCATGGCTAATTTTTAAATGTCTTGTAGAGGTGGGGGCCCACTATGTTGCCCAGGATGGACTTGAGCTCCTAGGCTCAAGTAATCCTCCCACCTCAGCCTTCCAAAGCGCTGGGATTATAGGTGTGAGCCACCATGCTTGGCCTAGATTTAAATTAAAGAAGGCAGGCTGTGGTCCACATTTTAAATCATATTAAAATGATAACTGATAATACTATATCGTTGTCTACTGTTATCAAGAAAAATAACACACAACTCTGATAAATACAGGAAAACTCTACAGAACAATGCTCTGGATGGAATCAAGTTTAAAACAAATAATATATTGAGTATGCACAATATACAAATTCAGCAAAAAGAATATTGAGAATAGATTTTTTTTAAGAGTGATAAAAATGTTTAAGATTGCTCACTTTTTGGGGAGGAACAGTTTCAGCTGATGAGAGGAACAATGCGTAGGGTAAGCCATGAGTATGGCTGATGATGAAAACAAAAAAAAAGGAAACAAAAACATGTTACTTTTTTTCTTTTTTTTTTTGAGATGGAGTCTTGTTCTGTCACCAGGCTGGAGTGCAGTGGTGCAATCTTGGGTCACTGCAACTTCCACCTCCCGGGTTCACGCGATTCTCCTGCCTCAACTTCCCAAGTAGCCAGGACTACAGGCACATGCCAACACATCCAGCTAATTTTTGTTTTTGTTTTTAGTAGAGATGGGGTTTCACCATGTTGGCCAGGATGGTCTGGATCTCTTGACCTTGTGATCTGCCCGCCTTGGCCTCCCAAAGTGCTGGGACGACAGGCGTGAATCACCACGCCCGGCCCATGTTTAATTTCTTATATCCCAGTCAAAAATTGTATCCTAAAGATAGGTTCAAGAACCTGTTACAGAAGACAGGTTTAAATATATATATTTGAAAAGACTAGTCCTTACACATATCCCCAACACAGACATCCATGATATTACATATATATTATTTAATATTATAATATTTATATTTAATGTAGCCCTAGGACTTGCATCTTTTCACTGGAAAGTGGTAAAGAATAATGCTACTCATTTTATAAATATAAATATACAAAAGGAGCTAACTTCCTTAAGTTCAATTACAAGATTTCCTCAGTGATCTCTTTAGTAGTAACAATATAAAATATACATAAATGCAAAGGTCATATCTCTATCGTCATTAAATAAAAATCTGGTATCCAAGTTAACAGTTTTCTCTGCCCACTCCTTTTCACACAAAATATAAAATGTCTTAGAGTAAACAACAACAACAAAAAGTCTTAGATTAAGATTCAACCTTCAAATCTAAATTCTAATTCTGAGAGCACACTTCTTTTCAGAAGCATAAACCTGATTTCAATATGAGTACTCTGAAGGATAATTCTGATATGCCCTAAATAGAGAAAAAAAAGAAACTTCACTGGTCTTCCTTGCTAATGACAGAATGAACACTTGGTATTTTTTCTTCTGCAAAAGGATGCACTGCACTGTGACCTAAAAAAAGTTAATAGATTTTCATTTTGTGTTAACTTCTTGATAACAGACATGAGCTTCACAGGCTAAAAAGAAAGACTAAACCAACTAGCCAACCTTCATTTTTATACACTTTCCTGATTTTTATGCTCTGATCTATTTTTCCTTCTCTCTTTCAATTTTATCTGAGTAATGACAAAATACTGATTGAAAACATTTGTAAAAAAATTTTATAAAGCTTCTTTATTCTCTAAGTGTGCACAGCTATTATATGTTTTAATACTTGATCTCATTTTCCAAAAGCAAAATAATTATCTTGGTATAAATCTCTTCCTATCACCAGGATGCTGAGATTTTTATTTTCATCATCAAGAGTATCAAGAAACAAAAACAGATTAAAAGTTGTGCAAAGATAACAGACTCTGTAAGTCAAATTGACATACTATATTCACTAACTGAAGTGTCCACCTGTTATTTCATTCTAATGATACTGTTCATTTCTCCCATTATATTATAATTAATTTCTATGGATAACTCAAAAGTACTTATTTTCAATTACTTTATCTAGTAATTCAGTAGGCTATACTCTTTAAATGAGTAATTTATTATTCAGCTCATAGTTCTGTTTGCTTCTTTTAATAGATAACATTTAAGTTCCATTCTCTAGACTGTTGCTAGTATTCTCAAATATTTTTCTTTAAATTCTACATTTTTGGTTTTTACTTTTTGGAAAAAAGCAATTTAGGGAATAATTCCACTACCTTGTATATTTAGTATTAGTCTAGGTAGGATATCTATTATATTGTGAACAAAACTTATTTGTACTATAAAGTAAAAACTGCTTGTTTTTTTCTTCCGTCTAAAAAGCAGCATAGTAAAACATTTAGGCATTTTTTTTTCCTAATTTTAGAAAACATAAGCATCCAAAATAATTTTCAAATCCAATATTAAGTAAACTTAAAAATAAAGAAGGCATTTTTAAATCAAAATCTCCGGATAAATAACAAAATAAAATTTGGTTTTGGTTCAGAAAGTTTCCAAAAAAAAAAACATATTTTAAAAATAAAAATCAATCATGTTAGTTATGCTGACTTGAAATCTCCTAAAAACTATAAGATAAAAAATAAGATAGCCATGGTGGCACCATGGGTAAAGCACTGGATTGAAGCCTCCCATCCCCCCAAAAAAGAATAAATGAATACAAGCCAGTCTCACTTATGTATAATTATTGCCACTGAACTTATTTTGAGACTTTTTTCAATACAAATTCCTGAAATCTTAAGACACCTTTACATTTACATATGTTCTACTTTACAATTTTATTTATTTCAGTTATTTACCTTAAACATAGCTATTTTTTCCTTAATAAAACAGATTTTTACTTATTAGAAAGAAAATTCTTTGATAGCTTTTTACTAGGCCTGACTCACATCAAATCAAATCTATTCAAAAGTTTCCCAAAACAGAATAATTTATTTCTTACTTTTTTTTTTTTTTTTTTTTACTCACTCAAAAGACTATTAAAGAAAAGGGCACTGGATACTGTGGTCAACAGGAGAGTGAAATTGCAAAGGAATAATTTCTCTAAGATTCAATTAAGAAGACAATTGGATGTAAGGACATCTATGATTTGTGGAACAAAAAAGAATATTGTTACTTGATTTTAAGTTTTTTTTTTTCCCCTGGTCACAGATCCCTTTAAAGAAAGCCATGTAACCATTCCATCCTGAAAATGCGTTTAACATATAAAATCTCTGCACAATTTCATAGGGATTCACAAGCTCCCTCAAATACATGGAATCTTGGATTAAAAACACTGGTAGTTGTAAAACCTCTCTGACCCAACCCAAAAGATAATCTTACAATAAAAATCTAACTTTAACAATGTCTTTGAATTCCAAATTAAATAAATCAGGCTTTTACTTTAAGATCTTAGTAATTAAGCATAACTTAACATTTAACATTATATAATAAAATTAGCTATAATCCTAAAACACGAAATAGAAAATTTTTAAAAATTATTAGAGTAAAAGAGTATTTGCTTAGCGAAGGAGTCAAGAAATTCTGTACTTTGCAAATGTAAATTGTGTTACAAATGCTACTTAAAAGACCCAACTGTCAAAATCACAATTAGCACTTTTGCTTAATTAAATTATTAAGGAAATACATCTGTAAAATGTATCTCTAGTTCCTTTTTCTACTCAGTTTTTATTATTTAAGGACAATAATAGATTTCAGTAACTTCTCATTAGTAACATGCTAAGTAGTAGTAGAATGAGCTAATGTACCAGTTTCAATATTCTTATTTTATTCTTACCATGCAAACCTGTAACTTTTACTGACTTCTGAAAATCCAAGTGTGCAACAGATACCTTTAAAATATTATCCCCAATCAGGAGTTCAATAAATAAATTGATATATTTTTATTATAGTGGTCAGGAAATAGGAAAATGATTACTTAAGAATGTATTTAAAGCCATCTCTCTCAACTGTCCCATTATCTGTACTCTTTTGTTAGAAAAATCCTAAATTTTATCATTTGGAATAACCAAATTGAACCTAATTTTCTTATTTTAGAATTTTGTTTTAAAAATGGATACAATAGACCTTTAGGAATGGGCCACCAAATCAAATCAAATCAAATACATTTTCTCAAATCCATCTTAGTATAGACCAAGAATTAGTTTATATACCATAGTAAATTGTGGTTATCCTAAATGATTTTCAGGGATAAAAGCCTTGCAACATTGCAGAGTTGAGAGATATGGTTAAAGTGACAAAGCAATAAATCAGGTTTCAGTAATCATAATAGAAAATGGAATAAAAATCACTTAGAATCTTGAGTATTATATTCAGTTTCTCCAGCTGAAATCTGGCTAAGCCGCTTGCTTGATCCCCACAATTTTCGAGAAAGCTGACCTGAACGCATCTGTGTAAAGTAATACAAAGAAATGAATAAATATTAAGAAAAAATAAATAAAATTGATATATAAGACACTGATTTTGAAGAGTGAAAAGAAACAAATTTTGTTAGCAGAATTATTAGCACTTTAAAGGTTATTAATAATAGAGAAAGACAGCCAGGCATGGAGGCTCATGCCTGTAACCCCAGCACTTTGGGAGGCCGAGGTGGGCAGATCACTTGAGGTCAGGAGTTTGAGACCAGAGCCTGGTCAAAATGGCAATCTCCCGTCTCTACTAAAAGTACAAAATTTAGCCCAGCATAGTGGTGCCCACCTGTAATCCCAGCTGCTTCGGAGGTTGAGGAATGAGAATTGCTTGAACCTGAAGGCAGAGGTTGCAGTGAGCCTAGATGGCACCATTGTACTCCAGCCTAGGCATCACATCTGTGTCTCTCTCTCACATACACACATAATAATAACAATAATAATAATGAAAGACTTTTACATTTATTTTGTCTTTGAGAAAGGTCTAATGCTAATGTGTACATTTAAACATTTAATAGGCCAGTTATGTCAAAATTACCAGGTTCTTTTATTTTATAAATTATTAAAAATATGTATTACTTCATCAAAATAAGCTTCTCAAAACTATTTCTTTTTAACTTTTAATTAATTTTAATTTTTTATTTTTTGTAGAGATGAGGGCTCACTATATTGCCCAGGCTGGTCTTGAACTCCTGGGCTCAAGCAATCCTCCTACCTCAGCCTCCCAAAGTGCTGGGATTACAGGGGTGAGCCACTACGCCTGGCTCAAAATTATTCTTAATTTAGCTAACAAGGCATGTAGGTTTGAAGATTTTATTTTCTTGTATTTGCAGTACTGTTAATGCCAATTGCAAGGATAAGAAGAAAGTAAAGCCAGGGCGAGGTGGCTCATGCCTATAATCCCACCACTTTGGGAGGCCGAGGTGGGCCAATCATAAGGTCAGTTTGAGACCAGCCTGGTCAACATGGTGAAACCCCATCTCTATTAAAAATATAAAAAGTACTTTGGGAGGCCGAGGCAGAGAGATCACGAGGTCAAGAGATCGAGACCATCCTGCCAACATGGTGAAACCCCGTCTCTACTAAAAATACAAAAATTAGCTGGGCGTGGTGGCGTGCACCTGTAGTCTCAGCTACTCGGGAGGCTGAGGCAGGAGAACTGCTTGAAACCAGGAGGCAGAGGTTGTGGTGAGCCGAGATTGTGCCACTGCACTCCAGCCTGGTGCCTGCTGACGGAGCGAGACTCTGTCTCAAAAAAAAAAAAAAAAAAAATTAGCCTGACACAGTGGCAGGTGCCTGTAGTCCCAGCTACTTGGGAGGTTGAGGCATGAGAATCACTTGAACCAGGGAGGCTGAGGTTGTAGTGAGCCGAGATTGTGCCACTGCATTCCAGCCTGGGCAACGTAGTGAGACTCCGTCTCAAGGGGAAAAAAGAAAAAAAGTTTTGATGAAAAGAATGTAATTTTAAAATACTTTGATATAAGACTTTCAAAAACTAATTAACAAGAGAATGATAAAAAGTAATGTAGAAAACAAGGAGAGCATAAGCCCCTGGAAGCCAGGAATTGCATTTTGTTCACCATTAAATTTGCATTACCTATCATCCTTCCCAGTGTATAAAAATATTAATTAAATCAGTGAATAAATAAATGTCCTTTAAGTGGTTAAACATCTAGGTAGGGCAAAAAAACCCTATGGCTTCTTGTAATTACTTTCTCAAGTGCAATCTACTTTTTAATGGTGATTCCACCTTTTTTTTTTTTGAGACAGGGTTGCCACCCTTTTGTAAGGGTCACTTTTCTTTTTTTTTTGAGACAGAGTCTCCCTCGGTCGTTAGGCTGGAGTGCAGTGACGTGATCTTGGCTCACTGCAACCTCTGCCTCCCAGGTTCAAGTGATTCTCCTGTCTCAGCCTCCCAAGTAGCTGGGACTATAGGTGTGCACCACCACACCCAGCTAATTTTTGTATTTTTAGTAGAGACAGGGTTTCACCATATTGGCCAGGATGGTCTTGATCTCTTGACCTCATGAACCTGCCTCGGCCTCCCAAAGTGCTGGGATTATAGGTGTGAGCCACTTCGCCTGGCCTAATGGTCACTTTTCTAGGGTGTATTTATTGGAGTGATAAAAGATAAGCCTCATACAAAGGTACTAGTGGCTTTGGCATGCTTGTTTTGCAGTTACATTTGCAGATGTATTTTCTGAAGCCCTACTACCTTGCCATCTGATTTATAAATAGGATTTTCACCCTAATAGAATAATATATAAAAGTAGTACCTGATTAAAAATATATATTAATCAATATTTTGATGTTTTAGATAAAAAGATATTGAAATAGAAATATCTTTTTGCAAGTAAATATTGATCTAGTTCATATTCTACATTGTAATACTTACAGAATAAATTATATTTTAATTATACAAGATTCTAAATATTTAATTTATTAAAGTAGATCTATAATTTAGTTGATACAGTCAAAGGTGTAAAAAAAATACTTTCATTAACAATTCTCATATACACAATATACATACACACTATATACAATTCAGATTCTACGTGTTGTAGACTATATAAATCTTTCTATGAGGGCAAATTACCAAACTTATTTGGTAAATATTACAAAACATTAAGCCTATAAAATGAAGCTGCTTAGGTGCTTTGGCCAATCAATTTTTTTTAATCTTTCTTTTTTGTTTTTGTTTTTTTTTTGAGACAGAGTCTTGTTCTGTTCCCCAGACTGGAGTGCAGTGGTGCAATCTTGACTTACTGCAACCTCCGCCTGGTTGAAGGGATTCTCATGCCTCAGCCTCCCAAGTAGCTGGGATTACAGGCACCTGCTACCACACCCGGCTCATTTTTATATTTTTAGTAGAGACAGGGTTTCGCCATGTTGGCCAGGCTGGTCTTGAACTCCTGACCTCAGGTGATCCACCCGCCTTGGCCTCCCAAAGTGCTGGAAGTACAGGCATGAGCCACCACACCAAGCTGGCCAATCAATTTTTAAAAGAAAATGTATGCACATAGTGGTAATTGCATTAAAAAATTCAGTACCATCAGAAACTGACAAACTTACTTAAGGTGACAGAAGGGTAAGCAGATTTGAAAGGCACTTGACTGAAGTACAGAAAGTGAAATACACTCAAAGAGTAAAGCTGGAGCATCATCACATTAACAGAGGATAAGACAGTATTTACTTGGGAAATATGGTAATCAAGAAACTTGGCACTGAATGAAAACATCCTTAAAATGTTTTAAATATAAGTGAAACACTGAGATATAGAGTTGCTGACATTGAGAGACTGTTGGATCTGGAATTAATTTTTTTTTGAGACAGAGTCTTGCTCTGTCACCCAGGCTAGAGTGCAGTGGTGCAATCTTGGCTCACTGCAACCTCCAATTCCTGGGTTCAAGTGATTCTCTTGCCTCAGCCTCCTCAGTAGCTGAGATTACAGGCGTATGCCAACACATCCAGCTAATTTTTGTATTTTTAGTAAAGACAGGGTTTCACCACGTTGGCCAGGCTGATCTCAAACTCCTGACCGCAGGTGATCTGCCTGCCTTGGCCTCCCAAAGGGCTAGGACTACAGGTGGAGCAACCATGCCCAGACACAGTAACATTAATTTCATGATACTATTTTTGTTGTTAAAATAATATGCTAAAAAGAAAGGCATAAGGACTAAAGAAATTTCAAATATTTACAAAACAGGTTTTTTATGATCTTTAACAGGTTATTATAGCCACTGACTGTGTGATAGTAATTTCTTCCCTTGAAATAACCCCAACAGATCCCATACTGTTAGACTTCTCAGAAAATACCAACAGTGACTTAAAAAAAAAGTATAATGCTAAATTTAACTATGTTATACATAAATTATTTGGAAGAATCAGTAACTTGGAGTGTAACTACTAAGTTTTCCTGAGTGAGAGTTGGATTTATGATATCTGAATATCTAGTAATTGATAAATCATTAGCAAGTAAATTTAACTATAGGAAACTCACTGAGAATAAGCACATATATGGGGATATTTGTAGTTACAAATAAAAAAGGTTGCTTTTACAAAAGAACAACTGATATATAGTTATGGTGGGTATCTATTAAAATTAAAGTAAATAGTTTTATTGTTTGAGCCTGTATTTTATTCTTTTGTAAAGGCTCTTATGTAAAATCTAAGTCATGTTCTTGAATCTAGATTTGGAATAAAATAATTTTCATATTCACATAGAGTGGTAGATAGAATTGCCAAAGGTAGGCTTTCAATTATAACATAAACATCACTCTTGAACAATAGCTTTATCCTCTTTTTATTTACTGCCTTTTGAAAAATCAAATTTGGTTTTTAATTTGTTTATCCAAAATGGTGACTTCTGAATCAGCTGGAATGAAAGCGAACCAAAGTAATCCCCAACAGCATGAGAAACGAAATTACTGATGCTAGGCTTTACCTCAGCTGGCTTGCCAACACCCACTACAATCAATTTGCCATCTTCTAAACCTACAAGAATATGGCTGTTTTCTTTGGTTACACAAACACAATGGATAGGCAATCGCATGGCTAACGGGTTGATGCTGAGATTCAAGCTAAAAGAGAAAGAAAAATACAGACACAATTACATGGTTTTATACTGAATTCACAGAACTTTATATCTAGAAAATAACTTAATACTCATCTGGTTTTGCATTCTAATTTTACAGATGTGGGAACTTGGGTCCAGAAAGTTAGACTCACACAAGGGCCCGTACTTACAGAATTACTTAAAATACTTGATAAATAGATCTTTTCTCTATTTTTGACATCTATTTTTCTTCTAACCATAATCAAACAAAATATTAATAAAGCAACCATGAACCTAAAATATAAGAATATTTTCTTGACTTTCTAGAGAAGCTTACTCTTTTTTCAATTTTCCAACCCATTCTATTATTCTTCATTTCTTACATCTTATTACATTCATCATTTATCTAAGGTAAATAGTGTTTACGTTCTCTTTAGAGAGATTAGAGGGAAGATGAGAGACAAAGTAAGGAACACAACAATTACATAGAATTCTATATGGATACTAACTAGACTCTTACCCTTAGTGTTTATCCTAAAACAGGTAGAAATAAAGTTCCTGTACCAGTCACCGTTCTCTGAGCCTCAGACTCTTAGTGGGCATTTGTTTTAGCCTTGCTCTGACCTTATCCCTGAAATGCAGCACATACCATGTTCATTGCTGTTCCTGCGTCTTTGTGTTTTATTTCCCCACGTCTTGCCTACTTCCATCTCCAAAAAAAGGGCCCCCTGTCTTTTCATCTGCATTTCAATTCCTACTAATCCTTCATCAAGACTCCTTTGATTACTCAGATCCACACTAATCCTTAATGTCTTTAAAACTCTTCTTGCACATGTAACTGGGACCATATAATTTAGCTCTTAAACCATTCACAACAGTACACAAATACTGCTATTTCCCCAACTTGTCTTTTTTTTTTTTGAGTTGGAGTCTTGCTCTATCTAGGCTGTACTCCTAGGCTGGAGTACAGTGTCATGATCTCAGCTCAGCTCACTGCAACCTCCGCCTCCTGAGTTCAAGTGATTCTTCTGCCTCAGGCTCCTGAGTAGCTGAGATTACAGGTGCCCACCACCACACCTGATTAATTTTTGTACTTTTAGTAGAGCCAGGCTAGGTGGGTCTTGAACTCCTGACCTCAAATGATCCACCCACCTTGGCCTCCCAAAGTGTTGGGATTACAGGCGTAAGCCACCACGTCTGGCCTCCAACTAGTCTTAAACTTCTTAAAGACCATTATTATGAGTAAGCACCACAGAATTGAACACCTAGGCACTCTCATTAAATGCTTTTTGCCTTGTTGATTCATAAGTGAGAGGTGAGTAAGAAGCCCAGAAATCTTGGGCCAGGCGCAGTGGCTCATGCCTGTTATCCTAGCACTTTAGGAGGCTGAGGTGGTCAGATCACTTGAGGTCAGGAGTTGAGACCAGCCTGGCCAACATGGTGAAACCCCATCTCTACTAAAAATACAAAAATTAGCTGAGCATGGTGGTGCACGCCTGTATTCCCAGCTACTCAGGAGGCTGAGGCAGGAGAATTGCTTGAACCTGGAGGTAACAGGCTGCAGTGAGCTAAGATTGTGCTACTGCATTCCAGCCTGGGTGACAGAGAGAGACCTGGTCTCAAAAAAACAAAACAAAAACAAAAACACATATCCACTACTCCAATATCTCTCTCCTTCATTTCATTAAATGACAACAGATTGCCCCACCAATTTTATACACGCACAAGCATAAATACGTTAAATATACTCTAGTTTATCTTACCACAATTTAAAAAAAACCTTAAGTTTGTAAAAATTCAAACCATCATTTGGACAAATTTCCAAATCCATAATTCAGACTTCTTACTATGAACATTGTTTTCTGGCTCTACATATTTAAAATATTTTTTTTTTTTTTTGAGACAGGGTCTTGCTCTGTCGTCCAGGCTAGAATGCAGTGGTACGATCACAGCTTACTGCAGCCTCGACCTGGGCTCAAAAATCCTCCCACCTCACCCTCCAAGTAGGTAGGAACACAGGCACATGCCACCATACTCAGCTAATGATAGATACAGTGAAGTTCTTCCTCAAAAAGGAAGCCAATTAAGTCAAATAAGGCATATGCATATTCTGTCTCCTTGTCCTTTAATTTCTAAAGGCCTGATCCACTTGTTTCCTGATCAGCCTGGGCATGCATGTCCTAGCTTGCAGCATATACTCCTTTCCTTATTTGGACATGTTATTGCTTTCCTAGCCTTTTTGCAAGCACTTCCTCCATTCCTTTGTTCTCCATTGTGTTTACCTATTTAGGAAAGTTTTAAGCTTTTAGCCAATCAGGTTTAGTTTGGATTGTGCAGTCCAGCTCCAGCCAATGGAGACTGGACACAGTAGTAGAAGCCTCATGTATTAGGGATAAAAAGCCCTCCTCTCCTTTGTTCCGGGTGCTCTTGTGGCAATCAGGCTTATGGGCAGCACCCTTCTGCAGAAGTAAAATTGCCTTGCTGAGAATTTGTTTGTTTGAGTGATCATTTTCTTTGTGGCTCCCAACTTCTATTTCTAACAGCTAATTTGTAAAGTTTTTATGCCTAGTAGAGATGAGGTCTTGCTATGTGCCCAGGTTGGTCTTAAACTCCTGGGCTCAAGCATTCCTCACTCTTTGATCTCCCAAAGTGCTGGGATTACAGGCAGGAGACGCTATGCTCAGCTTGAAAAAATTCTTAATTGTGGTAAAATATACATAATGTAAAATTTTCTACATATATATATATATTTCATTTATGAGTCCAGGAATACTTCAGCTTCTCCAAATTTTTTTGAACTTGCCAAAAGAAAAATTTTTATAATAAATGATAAACCAAAAGATTAAAAATCTTAGATTCCTGATTTTCACTCTAGACTAGAAGTACTGCCACCTTTTCTTAAGTGATACGTCATTAATTTTTATTACTTACCTGTGGAGATCTCTTATAGACAGGAATCCTTGTAAGCTTCCTGTGACAATGTATTCTCCAATTACACATATATCTGATACTTGTTCCTTCAGAATTTGAGACCCTAGATACTTGCCATTTATAGAAAACAGATGTAATGCATTCCTATCCTGTAAAAAATTGAGGAAAATTTAACAATCTCAAATAAAAACTGAGTTTTTATATTACCAATTAAAACTCTGACTATAACAGAATAATTATTTGGCTTAAAATTTTGGGATAAAAATATAGCTATATGTAAGGACCAAGTGCATAGGCAATATTATTAAAGTGATTTCAAATCAGACTGTCAAGTAAATATTAAATGAGAACTCTCACTCCTCCCAAAGAAGAATTAACATCTCATTCAGCCCTCCACAAAACCCTACATTCTTAAAACAAAACAAAAGAAAAAAATTATTTATTTATTTATTTATTTGGAGACCGGGTCTTGCTCTTGTCTCCCAGGCTAGAGTGAGACGGCATGATCTTGGCTTTCCACAACCTCTACCTCCTGGGTTCAAGCAATTCTCCTGCCTCAGCCTCCTGAGTAGCTGGGATTACAGATGCGCACCACCATGCCCAGCTAATTTTTGTATTTTTAGTAGAGATGGGGTTTTACCATGTTGGCCAGGCTGGTCTCAAACTCCTGACCTCAGGTACAGGCATGAGCCACCACGCCTGGCCCCTGAATATTCTTACTTAATATTGAAAAAGCTTAGGCTGAGCATGGTGGCTCATGTCTGTAATCCCAGTGCGTTCGGAGGCCAAACCAGGAGGACTGCTTGAGCCCAGGAGTTTGAGACCAGCCTAGGCAACATAGAGAGACTTCGGCTCTACCAAAAATTAAAAAAAACTAGCCAGGTGTGGTGGCACACGCCAGCAGTCCCAGCTACTGAGGGGGCTGAGGTGGGAGGATCACTTGAGCTCAAGAGTTAGAGGCCAAAGGGAGCTATAATTGCATCACTGCACTACAGCCTAAGCAACAGAATGAGACTCTATCTCAAAAAAATAAAAAATAAGGCCTGGCATGGTGGCTCACGTCCGTAATCCCACCACTTTGGGAGGCCAAGGCAGGTGGATCACCTGAGGTCAGGAATTTAAGACCAGCCTGGCCAACATGGCAAAACCCCACCTCTACCAAATATACAAAAATTAGCTGGACATTGTGGTGTGTGCCTGTAATCCCAGCTACTTGGGAGGCTGAGGCAGAAGAATTGCCTGAACCTGGGAGGTGGAGGTTGCAATTAGCCGAGATTGCACCATTGCATTCCAGCCAGGGCAACAGAGTAAGGCATACACACAATCAATCAATCAATAGTGATGTCACTGAAAGGAAACAAACATAAAATTGAGGGCTTATTTATACCGTGCCTTATGCAAAAGGAATTTCAGTTAGCTATCATTTCCACTTTCCACTTAAGCTTATAAAATCCTATATAATCAGAAATTATTTTGAAATCATATATTACACAGGTCAACAGAAATCCCGAAAATAAAATACTAGTGTGAGGCTATGATTGTGGAAGAAGTCCATCTAATGTTATGAAACGAACAACTGAATGATGAACGAAAAACATCTTCTTTAAAATGGTGTTCTATCTTTGTTCAAAAAACCTCATCTATAATGTGGGAGGGAACAATACGCTATTAGGAGTCTACCCCTATTGCATGAAAGGTCATATACCTTAAGGGTGGTCTTTTCTTCAATGCTGGAGTAGATAACAATATGTCCTTCCCAAGATATAGCCAAATTGGGAATGGTCGGGAACAGAGAACTTTCACAAGGCGGTCGTAACGTCCTCATGTACTGACCTTTCTGAATGGTATGTATAATCACAGTTCCATCCTACACACAGAAAATACCAGAAAATGAAAAAGACAAAGAAAAAAAACAGCAAAAAAGTAGAATGGGCCAGACAAAGAAATGTGGAAAAGGAACTGAGAAAATGATTATTCCATCAAGTATATATGTACCTTAGGAAAAATTCCCACCTTGAAATTTCAAATAGTATTTTATTTCCAAGAATGCCCTCTTGCCTTAAATAATAAAACCAATAAAATCCCAAAATAGCATTCAGTTTTTTCTTTCTTTTGCAAAGTCTATTCTACTTTTGCAAAGTCCTATACAAATATGGTATAATATTTCAATACTTTTATCAATTCCTCTGAAAAACTTTTTAGTTATAAATGTTGCTAATAAATTTGTATATAAAATAATTAGTATTTCTTAAAGGTGAAATCTTACCCTTGATCCTGACACTGCCATGTCTAGCTCAGTGCTGATGCCGACGCTCAATACCTCATCAGTGTGTCCATAAAGAATCTGAAAAGGTTTAGATGCTAAGCCCACAGGAACACCTCCCTAATAATAAAAGAGAAAAGCAAAGGTAAAGGTGGTTTATTGTTTCCTGTTTTTCACAAGGTTCATATTGCATTTAAATGTTCTAATCACAAACACTGCAACTAGTTACAACCACTGAGTCTATTCATAATAGTACTTATTCTTACAGTTCCACTTGGATTTCTGAATTATTCTCCATCTTGAAGCTCAAAAACTTAAATTGTAGCAATGTTGACAGTCTTGGATTAATTTTTCCAAGTATGCTATTTCCCCTTTTAATCTACCGATTTATTCTTCCTTAACTTCAAATAAACTTTTTGTGTTATATCTCTGAATAACTTTATTTTTTTGAGACAGGGTCTCATTCTGTTGCCCAGGCTTACTGTATCCTTAACCTCCTGGACTCAACTGATCTTCCCACCTCAGCCTCCCTGAATAGGTGGGACCACAGGCATGTGCCACCATGCCTGACTAATTAAAAAAAATTTTTTTTTTGTAGAGATAAGGGGTCTTGCCATGTTGCCCAGGATGGTCTCGAATTCCTGGGCTCAAGCAATTCTTCAGTTTCAGCCTCTCAAAGTGCTGCAATTACAGGCATGAGCCGCCACGTCTGGCTGAATAATTTTTCCATTTATTGGGATTGCTACTTCAGGGACATAAATTACCTTTATGCTGACTGTCTTTGATTTTATAGCTATCATTCTTTCTCTAACTGCTTTAAAGTTATCTTTTTTATTGGCTTTCACTTTGATTACATCTTTTTTTTCCATGCCACTAATTTGGTTTGCAGCCACGTCAAATCTCTCTCTTGTTTCTGCTTCAGGTTTATTTATGTTTGTAACGGTATTTTTTTATAGGTCTTTGCTGCAGCCCTTTAAAAAAACATTTGTGAGGCCGGGTGTGGTTGCTCACACCTGTAATCCCAGCACTTTGAAAGGCCAAGGCAGGTGGATCACAAAGTCAGGAGTTCAAGACCAGCCTGGCCAATATGGTGAAATCCCATATCTACTAAAAATACAAAAAATTAGCTGGGTGTGGTGGCGCATACCTGTAGTCCCAGCTACTCATGAGGATGAGGCAGAAGAATCACTTGAACCAGGGAGGTGGAGGTTGCAGTGAGCTGAGATCGCACCACTGCATTCCAGCCTGGGCAACAGCAAGACTCCGTCTCAAAAAAAAAAAAAAAAATTTGTGGGTACACAGTAGGTATACATATTTATGGAATATGTAATGGTATTGGTTTTAATCTGAGCTTGATTCTTCTGCAACCTTCATTTTCATCTTATAATGCTATTTTATCATTTCATCTTTATCTTCCATTTTATTGAACTGTTTTTCTTATGTTTTCCTAACAACACAATTGTATTGCAAAAAATTGCTCTGAGTTATGGTCCAGAAGATTCTTTATTCATGTCTTTAACATGCTTTGTCATTAGCATACAAATAGTTGTATGTTATTTGTTTTATCTGAATAGTTGCTGTTTGTATATGTGATTATCCTAGACAACTCTGCCCAGACATTCTACCTGTTCCATACAGTGTGCATTAATTTCCCTTGACATTCTGCTACCTGTGACAAATTTGTCTTTTCCTGTGAATAACAGTCTGAGTGATTAGTACACTATATTTAACTTATAAAAAACTCAGGTAATTCCTACACTATGGAAGTAATTCCAGTTCTAGAGAAAGAGGAGCCCTTCCTGAATTTACTTGGTAAAGACTGCATATCCCCCACACAAAACATGATAAAGATAGAACGAAAAGATCTATTTTACTTAAGAGTAGAGAAATCGGCTGGGCGCAGTGGCTCAAGCCTTTAATCTCAGCACTTTGGGAGGCTGAGATGGGCGGATCACCTGAGGTTGAGAGTTCAAGACCAGTCTAAGCAACATGGAGAAACCCTGTCTCTACTAAAAATACAAAATTAGCTGGGTGTGGTGGCGCGCGCCTGTAATCCCAGCTACTCGGAAGGCTGAGGCAGGAGAATCACTTGAATCAGGGAGGTGGCGGTTGTGGTTAGCCGAGATCGTGCCATTGTACTCCAGCCTGGGCAACAAGAGTGAAATTCCGTCTCAAAAAAAAAAAAAAAAAGGAAAAGAGTAGAGAAATTATTAAAGTACTAGCTAATAAGATACAACAGTAAAGTGTAATAACAATACAATATACCATAAATTACGTGGGTTTATTATAAAAATTCAAGGATGGTTCAAACCTACGAAATTTCTCAACATAATACATTATTATCAAGAAAAAGAGAAAAACTATAAATAAGATAAACTGGGAAAAACAGCTGTAAAGAACATTATGGAAATATAAAATTAGAACACAGACTGTGGATTAGCTAATGGTATGGTATAAATGTTAAGCATTCTGATGTTGATAACTTCACTAGGGTTATGTATAAGATTGTCTTTATCTTAGAAAATACACACTGACATGTTTAGGGGTAAAGGAACATGGTATCTCCAACTTTCAAATGGTTGAAAAAATAAGATGCTGTAAAACGGAGATACTAAAAGAGACTGCTAGGACACATGATACAAAATATACTATATTTTGCCAATTTTTTACAAGTTTAATATTTAATTAAAACTCTAAAGTTACCAAAATAAAAAAATAATAGAAGGAAGCTAAATACTTAAATGTGAAAAACACAACTAGTGAAACCTAACAGCAAACACTATACAATCTGAAGGCATTTTCATCAAAATTAGACAAAGGGCGAGGATGCTCATTATAATTTTGCTTACCTTACTTTATTAGCTAATAATGTAATGTAAGAAAATGAAATAATTAGTATATTAGAAGATAAAGCAAATCACTTTTATTTTCAGATCACGATTGTATTATCTACCTTATTTTCAGAAAATCCAAGAAATACTAATAACATGAGAGTTGATAAGAGGATTTGGCAAAGTAATTGGATATAAGATAATTGTACAGAAATCAGTCAAATCACTGTAAAGTTTTTCTTTATACTAACAATAACCAGAAATGAAAATGATTTTTAAAATCCCACTAAAAATAGTAATAAAAAACATGATAATTAGAAGTAAATATCACAAGGTATGGGATCTAAATGAAAAAGTTAGAAAGAAATTTTATCAAAGGACATAAAAAGGACCTGAAACAAACATGGAAAGACACTTCTTATTTCTGTAAATAAATAGCTTTAAAAATATGCCAGTTTATTGGGAGGCCGAGGTGGGCAGATTGCTTGAGCACAGGAGTTCAAAACCAGCCTGAGTAACGTGGCAGAGACAATCATTTTGTCTTTACTAAAAATACAAAAACTAGTCAGGTGTGGTGGTACATGCCTGGAGTCCCAGCTACTTGGGAGTCTGAGAAGCGAGGATTGCTGGAGCCTGGGAGGTCAAGGCCGCAGTGAGCCATAATTGTGCCACTGCACTCCAGCATGGATGACAGAGTGAGACCTTGTCTCAAACAAAACAAAACAAAACACCCAAAATCTCAACCCAAATTAACATATAAATTAAATACAATTTCAGTAAGACTAAAATGGAGTTTTTAAAAAAGAGGGTATGGTTACAACATAAGTTCATATGTAAGAATAAATACCTATATAAGATTAGCTGAGAAATTACACTTTAAGTGCAAACGAAGAGTCTAGAAAAAAGATCTAATTCTGTGGGTAAAGGTGACTTACTTAATAATTTATGCTGACATAAATGGCTTCCTATTTAGAAGTAAACAAAGCCTTATACGATGTAGAGAAATAAATTATCAATAAATTAAAGATTATAATATAAGAAATAAAATAAAAAATTAGAAGAAAACAAATTGTTTTGAGACAGAATCTTGCTCTCTCACCCAGGCTGGAGTGCAGTGGCAGGATCTCAGCTCACTGCAGCCTCTGCTTCCCTGGTTCAAGCAATTCTCCCAACTCAGCCTCCCAAGTATTGCAGCTAGGACTATAGGCATGTACCAGCATGCTCTGCTAGATTTTTTACATGGAAGAAAATTTCTAGATACTTTTTATAAATTTGGAGTGGGAGAAAGCCTGTTAATTAAGACAATGTAGAAAACATAGAAGCTGGCTGGGCACGGTGGCTCACGCCTGTAATCCCAGAACTTTGGGAAGCTGAGGTGGGCGGATCACTGAAGGTCAGGAGTTTGAGGGCAGCCTGGCCAACATGGTGAAACCCCATTTCTACTAAAAATACAAAGAAAAAAAAGATTAGCCAGGTGTGGTGGCACGTGCCTGTAATCCCAGCTACATGGAAGGCTAAGGCAGGAGAATCGCTTGAACCCGGGAGGTTGCAGTGAGCAGAGATCACGCCATTGCACTCCAGCCTGGGTGACAGAGCGAGACTCCATCTGAAAAAAGAAAAGAAAACAGAAGCTATTTAACAAACATGATACTTCCTGGACCAATGTTATTATGAGAATGCAATAAGGTTGATGAAAACCATAAATCTATAATTTCTAGTAGTCCCACAAGAAAGAAAGTAGAAATCTTACTATACTAATAAGACAATAAAAATAATTACTGTTTTCCTAGGAGAGGTAAAAAGGAAGAATCTTTGGAAAGCAATAGTTGATAAGTAATGAATCAGACAGTAAACCTAGGAAAAAATGTGGTGATTCAGACAGGACAAAATGTTGGTAAAAAGAATACAAAGGAGCTCAGTCGGTGCCAGAAAACAATTTGATGTCTTAGCAGAAGATTTTGCTAGTATTCTCAGGGTGAATCTCTGATCTAAACCAAGAACATTTAAATATTTGACTACCTGTTGTGTTATTTGCCATATCATACATGTAGTATCTCTGGAACCAGAAATCAAATGTATTCCACAGTAATCTGTAGCCAAGCAAGTCACAATATCTGTAAGAAAAGGAATAAAATAAAATGAAATGCCTCGTTTTGCTAGAATAGAACTTGAAGAGCACTTTTTGTTAATGTTCTAACTATTCCTAAAGCAGTTATACCAACAGGGAGGAATGTAGGCATTACTGGAAAAGCATTGGGGAAGGGTGACACAGGAAAGCAGCAGTGTCAAAGTCACCTTGGAGAGCTTTCTTTGAAATCACCCTGCTTTGAGCATGAGAAGTAGACCTGCAGTATGGGGAATGACTACCACAATCTTGGGAGGAGGTTAGATAAGTTTCAGATAGATCCCCAGTTAATTTTCATATGCTTCTTTGCTTTCTCATCCCCCATTCACCTTCTACTCCCATTGGGAATTGTTATCCTTAAGAATATGTGTCCTTAGAAAAACTATACATACTATACTATAAATTCACAAAAACTCCCAATAAACAGCTGAGCTAAGTGATATCTTAGAACTGACTGACACAGAATGGGCAGCAGACTCCATTTTCCTTCCCTGACAGGTTTATAGAAAAAAATCTACTCGATGTTTTATTCTTATATTGAAGACTGAGACACTAAGAAGTAGCAAGTTAAAACTATATTCAAGAATTTTATCACCCTCATGTTTAACTGTTAACATAGTAATAGGGCAGTTGATGTCTTATTAATTAATGACAGCAGAGTTTGCTACCATTTTGTCTTAAAATTCTTACCTTTATCACCCATTAACAAAAAAACGTAGCCTAACGTTTTCCAGATACTATGAAGCTGTATTAAATTTATATGGTGCTTTATTATATTCAAAATATATGAGATACTCCTATAGAAAGCATATATTTATAATCCTACACAATCACGAAGTTCACTCAGCTTCAAAGGTAAAATTTAGTGCTCTTTACAAGGAGTATGTACTACTTTTATAGTTAAGAAAAAAAAAGTTGGGGGGTGTTCTTGGAAAGAGAGTTAATGCTTACCCATATGCCGGATGATGTGTGACATAGTTTTGCCTCTTGTAAGTGACATCACTTGAATGCTATTATCCCAGTATCCAGCACTGAAGAGCAACTTTGCATCATGTGATACTACAAATAGCTTAGAAGTGATCTCTAGCCCAGGAGCAAAAGGACCATTCATACTGCGCTGAGTTCTGTAAACACAAATATTAGACTTTTCCTTAAAAGATCACTTACGCTAATATGAACTATTCTTTTTAAACATCTCTAAAAAAGAAATAAAAAATTAGTCCCAAATGTCCTATTTGAAATGTCTATTAATAAATGACAGACTTTCAGAAAATGTGTTATCTCACTGTAATATTTTTTATAAAATAAGAATATACATAATAGTCTTAAGTTCTAAGCAAAAAAAAGTTGCGATCAGTGGAAGTGTGAAAAAAAGCTTCAATCTTGGCTTTCAAAGACAACTGAATAAAACTGGCGATTTTTAAATGGCAGCCTTAAAGTTTAAAGGCAAGACAGGATACGCCAGGACTAGGAATATCAGAAATAAACTTACACCAGGGATGTACTACACAAAGTGATGCATAGGAGATAAATCAGGCAGATAAGTGTGTATCTAATAACACCTATGATGACTGTTCTCCATTCGAACCAAAGCAAGCATGCTGGTTTTATCAGCTTCCAAGTGCAATACCTATGAGCTTAGCCAATCTAGATTCTGCAGAAAGACAAGTGATTGCACTTCAGTGTGTATACAGAAAATATACACACTAATTCTCATACTCTAGCTATAAAACTTTATTATTCAATATTAATTTGCTGAGAATATGCTTCTTACAAAACATAATAGTACTATGGGGATAAGAAAGAAAAAAAGACATTGCCCCTAATCTTAGGGAGTTGTATTCTAGTTGAGAAAGACAAAGATATGATAACAATTATATCATTATAGTTTTAAAATATATGGTATAATGTGACCCTCAAGACTGAATGTGATTTTCAAATTTTATTTAATTTTAGTTTTTTTGAGACAGAGTCTTGCTCTGTTGTCCAGGCTATAGTGCAGTGGCGCAATCTTGGCTCACTGCAACCTCTCTCTCCTGGGTTCAAGCGATTCTCCTGTCTCAGCCTCCCAAGTAGCTTGAATTACAGGTGCTCACCACCATGACTGGCTAATTTTTGTATTTTTAGTAGAGACGGCGTTTTGCCATGTTGGCCAGGCTGGTCTTGAACTCCTGACCTCAGGTGACCTACATGCCTCGGCCTCCTAAGTGCTGGGATTATAGGCATGAGCCACTGTGCCTGGTCATGAATGTGATTTACCTAGAAAAAAAATATAAGCAAACAAATAGGATAACTCAGTGTAAGGGAAGCACAGCTTTAAGTTAGAACATAACTTTTAAAGATCAAAATACATAGGTTTTATTTTTAAATAAGGTAGAATGAAATTACAAGGAAGTCTATTATTCCTAATGTAATTTTATTTCTATAACTGATATTATGGAAATTAAGTTTATATTTAAACCAATATAAATTCAGGACAGAAATTAAAAATAAGGGAAGGCTGGTGAGGGGATGGAATGGAGAGAGGAAGGAAGGAAGGAAGAAGAGACAGTTTGATCTCAAAACATTACTTTCAGGGCCAGGAAGGGTGGCTCATGCCTGTAATCCCAGCACTTTGGGAGGCCGAGGTAGGCATATCATTTGAGGTCAGGAGTTTGAGACCAGCCTGGCCAACATGGTGAAACCTGAGCTCTACTTAAAAAAAAAAAAAAAAAAAAAAAAAGTTAGCCAGAGAATCACTCCAGCCTGGGAGGCAGAGGTTGCAGTGAGTCCAGCTTGTGCTACTGCACTCCAGCCTGGGTGACAGAGTGACACTCTTCTCAAAAAAACAAAAAACATTACTTTCAGAATAACATGAATCAATTAATCCAGTTGTTTTTTCCTGGCAATAAGGTACCTGGTATAGCTGTTTTGCTTTAAATATTCATTCACTTACTTTGGATTTGTCACAGTTTGATCCTTGATGAATGTAAAGTAATTAGAAATGTTTCTGTCATAAGGCAACCATCCATGGGTTCCAATAACATAATTCATACTTACTGTTATCTGGAAAAGAACGTATGAAGACTCAAATTAAATGAAAGATTAAGGAAAGCAGCACAGAATAACCCAGAATAGCCAAATGCTCACATGACACTGGCATTTATCACTTAGGGAATACTGTAAGACTGTGTACTTCAAACACAAAACTCATTAAGAACATTTTAAAATAATTCAAACAGAAAAAGCTCTTTGTTTATCTTTTATTTTTTGAGCCAGGGTTTCACTCTGCTGCTCAAGCTGGAGTATAGTGACATGATCTCAGCTCACTGCAACCTTCAGGTATGTGTCACCATGCCTGGCTAATCTTTGTATTTTTTGTAGAGACATGGTTTCATCATGTTGCCCAAGCTAGTCAACCCCTGGCCTCTCACCTCGGCCTCCCAAAGTGTTGGGATGATAGGCATGAGCCACCACACCTGGCCTTGTTCATCTTATCGTAAGAAGACTTGTCCAGTTTTGTTTTTTTTTTGAGATAGGGTCTTACTCTGTCACCTAGGCTGGAGTGCAGTGGGATGATCACAGCTCACTTCAACCTCCTGGGCTCAAGCAATCCTCTGACCTCAGCCTCCTGAGTAGCTGGGACCACAGGCATGCACCACCACATCTGGTTAATTTTTTGTATTTTTGGTAGACATGGGGTTTTGCCATGTTGCCCAGACTGGTCTCGAACTTCTAAGCTCAAGCAATCCACCTACCTCAGCCTCCCAAAGTGCTGGGATTACAGGCGTGAACCGGCCCAATTTGTCTTTCTTTAGGACGATTATTTTTTCTCATGATTTCTCAGTTTATTAGCACTTATTAGCTGGCAGTTGGAAGAAATTCAGGCGCCAGTCTTACCATAAAAACATAATATATATCATTTAGAACATAAATTAGAAGCAGAATTTACAATGAATTGTTAAGGTTTCCTTGTAGTGACAGTCATAGTCGGTAAGTTCTCTTCAAAACAAAAAGCTCTTATCCTCTTGATTATAAAAGTAACAGTGACCTCCCCCACAAAGGAAATTCTGGTAACTTAAAAAAACACAGGCACTTTGTGAGACTCGGGTGGGAGGATCACTTGAGATCAGGAGTTTGAAACTAGCCTGGGCAACACGGCAAAACCTGATCTCTAAAAAAAAATACAAAAATTAGCCAACCATGGTGGTGTGTACCTGCAGTCCCAGCTACTCAGGAGGTTGAGGTGGAAGGGTCACCTGAGCCCAGGAGGTCAAGGTTGCAGTGAGTTGTGATCGGCATGCCAGCCTGGGTGACAATGTTGCCCAAGCTGGTCTTGAACTCCTGACCTCACGTGATCTGCCTACCTTGGCCTCCCAAAGTGCTGGGATTACAGGCATGAGCCACTGTGCCCAACCTATTTTTGTATATCTTTTTAGATTTTATTTTTCTGAACAAACGCAATATGCATAATTCCAAAAATAGGTCAAATTCTGGATCTCTACTATTCACTGTGTTATACTCAATTTATTATTATTTCTAAATGACAAAATTAAAATAAGACAGACCTAGGTTTGGTCTCTGTGCCAAGGTCCCAGATCCCTTATTCGCTATCTGTATGACCTTGGACAAGTTATTTCCCTGAGTTTTAACTTCTTATCTATAGAAAGGAAATAATTAAGAGTGCTTATCTCACAAGATTGTTAGATGATTCAATAAAAATTCATGTAAAATACTCACTAAAGTGTCCTGCATGTACATCTTAATTCTATATTATTTCTTATCATTATTATAGTCTCACAATAAATTTTAATATAAAATGTTATCCCCTGTTTTTCTTACATAAAATTTCCTGGTTATTTTTACATATTTATTCTTCCAGATAAACTTTAGAATTACAGTAACTACATACAATAAAAGTTGTTTAAACAGAAGTTATGTTTTTATATTTGGTCAAATTAATTCTACAAAAATTTTCTCTATTTTAAAAACGTGTCTTTTTTTTTTTTTTTTTTTTTGAGACACGATACAACTCTGTTCTCCAGGCTGGAATGCAGCAGTATGATCATGGCTCACTGGAATCTTGACTTCCAGGGCTCAGGTGATCCTCCCACCTCAGCCTCCCGAGTACCTGAGACTACAGGTACACACCACCATGCCCAGCTAATTTTTTGTAGAGACAGGGTTTCCCCATGTTGCTTAGGCTAGTCTTGAACTCCTGGGCTGAGGCAATCTGTCTGTCTCAGCTTCTCAAAGTGCTGGGATTACAGGCATGAACCACTGTGCACAGCCAAAAAGTGGCTTTTAAAAAAATATTTACTTCCAATCAATATTGTGAAAGTGGCCATACTACCCAAAGTAATTATTAGATTAAAAGCAATCCCCATCAAGCCACCATTGACCTTCTTCACAGAACTGGAAAAAAACCACCTTAAACTTCACATGGAACCAAAAAAGAGCCCACATAGCCAAGACAATCCTAAGCAAAAAGAACAAAGCTGGAGGCATCACACTACCAGACTTCAAACTATACTACAAGGCTACAGAAATCAAAACAGCACGGTACTGGTACCAAAACAGAGATATAGACCAATGGAACAGAACAGAGACCTCAGAAGTAACGCCACACATCTACAACCATCTGATCTTTTAAAAACCTGACAAAAACAAGCAATGGGGAAAGGATTCCCTGTTTAATAAACAGTGTTGGGAAAACTGGCTAGCCATGAGCAGCTGAAACTGGACCCCTTCCTTACACCTTACACTAAAATTAACAAAGACTTAAACATAAGACCTAACACCATAAAAACCCTAGAAGAAAACCTAGGCAATATCATTCAGGACATAGGCATAGGCAAGGACTTCATAACTAAAATACCAAAAGCAATGGCAACAAAAGCCAAAATAGACAAATGGGACTTAATTAAACTCAAGAGTTTCTGCACAGCAAAAGAAAGAATCACTAGAGTGAACTGGCAACCAACAGAATGGGGAAAAATTTTTGCAAGCTACCCATTTGACAAAAGGCTAATATCCAGAATCTACAAAGAACTAAAGCAGATTTACAAGAAAAAAACAAACAAACCCATTCAAAAGTGGGTGAAGGATATGAACAGACACTTTTCAAAAGAAAACATTTATGAGGCCAACAAACATATGAAAAAATGCTCATCAACACTAGTCATTAGAGAAATGCAATTCAAAAACCACATTGAGATACCATCTCATGCCAGTTAGAATGGCAATCATTAAAAAATCTGGAGACAACAGATGCTGGAGCGGATGTGGAGAAATGGGAGTGTAAATTAATTCAACCATTGTGGAAGACAGTATGGCGATTCCTCAAGGATCTAGAAATAGAAACACCATTTGACCCAGCAATCCCATTACTGGGTAGATACCCAAAGGATTGTAAATCATTCTATTATAAAGACACATGCACACGTATGTTCACTGCGGCATTGTTTACAATAGCAAAGACGTGGAAACAACCCAAATGCCCATCAATGATAGACTGGACAAAGAAAATGTGGCACATATACACCATGGAATACTATGCAGCCATAAAAAAGATGAGTTCACGTCCTTTGTAGGGACATGGATGAATCTGGAAACCATAATTCTCAGCAAACTGACACAAGAACATAAAACCAAATACCGCATGTTTTCACTCATAGGCGGCTGATGAACAATGAGAAAACATGGGCACAGGGAAGGGAACATCACACATGGGGGTAGGCGGTGCGGGGGGGAGGTGGGGGGAGGTGAGTGGAGAGACAGCAGGGGGCGGGGAGGTTGGGGAGGGATAACACTGGGAGAAATGCCTGATGTAGGCGATGAGGGGATGGAGACAGTAAACTACCATGGCATGTGTGTACCTATGCAACAATCCTGCAGGATGTGCACATGTACTCCAGAGCTTAAAGTACAATAAAAAAATAAAATAAAAACAAAACAAAAAAATTTACTTCCTCTCTTTTTTCCCCAAGTTGTAATACATATAGACATGACAGTGTGAAAAAGGTAAAAATCAACTTACCAGTAACTCAGGGCTGCCTTGAGACATAAAAGAACGATACTGATTTTTGGGGACGGTGGCCTTTAATAGTGGAATACCATCACTAATCCCCTATAAAATAAAAGAGGTTTAGTGGCTGATTCTGCTCATCTTTATTAGGTACAAATTACTGAAAACTTCTATTTCTTTAAATAAGGATGAATCCTGTGATACATCATTTTATTCTCTTGAAGTATATAATCAATTAATTTAAAATTAAGGAAAGGAATCATATACTATGTATACATGGCATACATGAAACTTCTGAAACCCATCACCTTCTGTTCAACTACTCTGCTGTTAAAAAGAGATGTAGATTTCAAAAAGCAGTAATCATTTAAAACAGCCAATGATTTAGAAACTACCCTAAGTTATACTGACATAAATATAAAGCAGAAAATATGGATCCTATGTAAGAACGTGTTTCTCAAATAAGACAAATGAGAAAATTAGTCATAATTTATAAAAATTTCCTTTTGGGTCTAACTTTTAAAAAATACATCTAACCCATTAACTGGGGTATTTCCTGAAAGCCACAGTAGTACCGTAAAATAAAGACAGCTCTCAGAAAACATCTGTCATTATCTTATAACAATGTGAAAGAGAACAATAATTTGAAGTCGGTTCCTTGATGTGACAATAGTTCATAAGTGATACCTAACATTTACTAAGTAAATGATAACATTACTGGGTATGTACTATGCATCAGGTGTTGTTCTAAGAACTTAATAGGAATTAAGTAACAAATTATGAAATTAATTATAATTTATAACATTATAAAAAGTTGGTGATTATCTTTTCTCTTCACTTTGTGAATTAATCCAGAGAAGAATGACTTCCATTTGAACAAACTGAATGAAAATGATGCCTGAAAAAAATCCATTTATTAAGCCATTGCTTTCACTACTGCGTCTACTTTCTTCATGACTTGAAAACCTATGAAGAGATGATCTATAAAAGCCCTTCTCTTTTCATATGAATATATGGGGGAAATACCTCTTATGAAGATGAAAAGGGATTAACAAGTTACTGGTACCCAAGGAAATCTATTGTGTTCTTTATACTGATTTAGATACTGAATGTGTCCTGGGGAAAGCTACTATGTGACATGGTGGGTACTAAGAAGGGCAAATGTCTTGCTGCTGCACCTGCAGATGGAACTTGGAATGTACTATATTATAAAATAAGTCACAAATGATTAGATATAATAAAAATAGTTCTATTGGCATTACAGAATAAATATAGTATTGCATGTCCATCAGATTATGGGTCAAATAGGGTCTCATGTGTTGCTTTACATGCAGTAAAGAGTTAACATAGAAGGCCTGAGACTGCCATCATTATTATAGAAAGGACTACTTGCAAGACTGGCCTTTGGTTGGCATCTGGAACCTGGCTGGCAAACAGTTCCTCCTTATACTGACATAAAACTTTCCCTCAATGATAAGGGTGGCTCATTACACCTAGACTATCTGTGCAAACAGTATGGTTTATGCCAAACACTTGTTTTACTTCTGGAGTATGGAATTTTGGTATGTGCTATGCAGAGGGATGTATATATACATGACTAGCCTCCAGTAAAAACCTTGGGCACTGGGTCTCTACTGAACTTCTCTGATGACAAAAAATGTGTTTCCACATTTCATTACTGAAAGAATTAAGTATACCTTATGTGACTCCACTAGGAGAGGTCTCTTGGACACTTGTGCCTGGCTTCCCCTGGACTTCACACCATATGCCTTTTCCCTTTGCTGATGTTGCTTTGTATCCTTGCACTGTAATAAATCTTATGAGCCATGTGTACAACTACGTGTTGAATTCCATGAGAAATGAATTATCAAAAAATTCTATTTTGTAGAGTAATTCTACTCCTGTTCTATTTGACTACTCATTCTATCAACTAACAATGTGACTTCTTAGGACCTACTTTATATATGAGCAGGCATTATAATTAAGAGCTCTTATTTCCATCTACATATCATCTCAACTGTCACAAAAAGCATTTTAAATCATTTGTTCTTCCTTGTGAAGAAAATGTGAAGTAGATGAAAGAAAGCCAAGAAAAACAGTTCAGACCACCAACTCAGCAGCAAACAAATCCTATCCAAAAATTCTGTTTTTTGATAATTCATTTTCCCATGGTACTGAATCTGAGAAACACATTGCAGTGGTACTCTAATGTAGGGTTTTACAAACTACAGCCTGTGGGACAAAGCCAGGCGGTGAGTGAGTTAAGAACAGATTTTATATTTTTAGATGACTACATTTTAAGTGGTTATATATGCACCTACAGAGTATCTTTGATTTTGCCTTTTGGCCTGAAAAGCCCAGAATAGTTACCAGTTAGACCTATCTCACTGCTGCATACTTTTCAAATAAGTTATTATTTGAAAGAAGAAAAAGTTTACCAACATCTGCTGTATTGCAAATACTGTTCTATGTATATCTTCAAACTAATCTTAGCAACTTTTTATCTTCAATTTTCTTTTTGTGAAGGCTGCTATCTGTCCTAACCACATTCACAGGTATGAATGCATTTTGTAATCACATTCTAAATTTCCCAAAGTAATTCAATATGTATATTTAAACATTTGAATTTTTCATTTAAACTCTTTCAATTTTACCACTAACTACTCCCGTTTTACTTGACTACTCATTCTATCAATTAACAATGTGACTTATTAGGACCTATTTTATATATGAGCAGATACTATAATTAAGAGCTATTATTATTTCCATCTAGATATCATCTTGACGGTCACAAAAAGCATATTAAATCAAATTATTTGTTCTTCCCTGTCAGGAAAATGTGAAGTAGATGAAAGAAAGCCAAGAAAAACAGTTCAGACTACCACTCAGCAGCAAATAAAAGCTTTCAATAAAAATCTTTTAAAAATCCAAGAACAGATGATTACAATAAAATTTACTGTCTTGAATTAAATATTATAATCCTTCCTTCCCATTAAATAGTAAAAGAACTTTAAAATGTACAGAATTTAGACAAAACCCTTTGATATTACCAAGTTGGATATTACCTCTATAAAAAATGACTTGAGTTCAGGGAGATGTTGAAACAGGTTTAGGGTTGAAGTGTCTATTTTGGTCGGCTTCTGTACTGCTTCTTCTGCTGATAATCTTGGAGGGTGTGGTTCCTTCAAAATAATTTTAAAGAAAAACAATTCCATATCTATATTATTCATCTCTCTCTGTGTTCCTTCAAATACACTAGGCTCTAGCTATAATGAATTACAAACCATGCATTGTTGACAATTCCAGGCATAGGCTCAGACTATTCTCTTAGCAGAGTTACTACTTTCTTCATTTCTTTGGAAACCCCACTTCTACTTTAAAGTTTTTCTTACTGGTATCTCTCCTAAATTTTTAAGTCAGAATTTATTATTCTTTTTTATTATTTTCCCTTGGCCAATAATTTATATTTTATTTATAATTTATTTCTTTCTATATTGGATTACATATAGTTGTTTATGGTCTGTCTTCCCCAACTAGGCTACAAGTGCCTTAAAGCTAGAGAAGCCTTATTCATTTTTGGATTTCCATACTAGACCAATATCTTACACATGTTAGATATTGGTAAAATTAAATGCAGTATTCAAAATTCAAAATGTATAATTTGGATGAATCTTTAATTCCTTGAACAGGATCAAAATGTCAACACTGGCCGGGCACGGTGGCTCACACCTGAAATCCTAGCACTTTGGGAGGCCGAGGCGGGCAGATTATTTGAGGTCAGGAGTTCAAGACCAGACTGGTCAACGTGGTGAAACCATGTCTCTACTAAAAACACAAAAATTAGCCAGGCATGGTGGTATAGTCACAGCTACTTGGGAGGCTGAGGCAGGAGAATCACTTGAACCCACAAGAATGGAAATTGCAGTGAGCCGAGATCGTGCCACTGCACTCCAGCCTGGGTTACAGAGTGAGACTCTGTTTTGAAAAAAAAAAAAAAAAGTCAATACAAATAGAATTATAGGTACTGCTGCATACTTTTCAAATAAGTTATTCTTCCTCAACTTTCATGTCAGAAACACAGAACAGTATCATCTATATAAATGAAATAAATGACAAATAAAATGAACATTCCAAAGGCACAGTTAAAAGGCAGAACAGAATTCTATCTAAAGTAAATTCTTGCATCTCTACAACAAAATACTGATTATAGGCAATAGATGTGAAAGCTATAAGTACTAAAATATTTAGCTTTTAAACTGGGCATGGTGGCTCACACCTGTAATCCCAGCACTTTGGGAGACCGAGGCAGGCAGGTCACCTGAGGTCAGGAATTCGAGACCAGCCTGCCCAACATGGTAAAACCCTGTCTCTACTAAATATACAAAAAATCAGCTGGGCATGGTGGTGGGTGCCTATAATCCCAGCTACTTGGGAGGCTGAGGCAGGAGAATTGCTTGAACCTGGGAGGCGGAGGTTGCAGTGAGCCGAGATTGCACCACTGCACTCCAGCCTGGGCAACAAGAGCGAGACTCCATTTCAAGAAAAAAAAAAATTAGTTTTTAATAAATATTATTCACTTTATTTCAAATCAAAGGCTGATTTTTGTATCATTTTTAATGATAATAAAAACTAATTAGCGCCACTTGCAAAACAAAAAGAAAGATAAAACAGGTATAAAAATATGATAGCATCTATTTCAAAGCCCTAAGAAGCATTCTGTTTTAATGTTACTTTTGCCTTCTGACTGTACCAGAACGTAAGGGATAAAGCATTGACTTTATATATGACAATTTTGTAAAAACCAGCTCCAAGCAAACCGTTGCTAAGGAACAGTAACAATTACAAAGCTTAGCCCAATTCTATATTGACAGAAGTACACCTACAAGTTAGAGCTTAGATACATTTACTGTTGTAATAGCTGTGGCGATTTCAATTCAATACTGTATATCTACTATATTCAAGAGACATACAAAGATGATTAAGAGAAAGTTGCTGCCTTTAATATATTTATAACCTACTGAGGCAAATGGATAAATATACAACCTAAGGCAGCAAGTGTCATAATTAGGTAGCAAACAAAGGCCCATAAGAACATTTAGGAGATCTAGTTTAACAGGGGGCTTACAGCTACTAATTCAGAGGAAACATGACGTGCTAGAAAGACTTTGGAGTTAGATGGTCAGGCATATAATCCTAGTCTTTCTTGTCGTGTAAACTTAGAAAAGTATTTAATTTCTCAAAGGCATTATAGGCCAGGTATTACTTTCTGTGAGGCTTGGCTTTATCTCCTAAAAAATGAGGATAATTGGATTTTTACTATGGGAATTAGGTAAAGTACCTAACACAGTGATTGCTTAAGAAAGTACCTACTTAATAAATGATATATACTTTTTGTGTATTCCATATTGCTGAATTCATATACTAAAAAAGATCAGGACATCTTTGAAAACATTAGATTAATTTCCATGAATCCAAACCTGTGTGTCATCAGGAAGATGATGTAATTTTACATACTAGAATAGGGAAAGAAATATACATAGTAATACATAATAATTTGATTCTACATTTTAAATATTCTATAACTTGATTCTTAGGACTGGGTTTGGGCTCTGGAAAGTAAGTGCCTTTTTGGGCAGATGTTAGCTATTAGAAGTTTTACATGTGGAACGAGTCCCAACATGAGGAGTTTTAATGGCATACCCTAATTGGTATTCAGTTTTTCTTCTTGTAAATAATATAAGGCTTTCTGAGCAAATAGAAATCTTTCTGGGACTGAGAGTAATTGGTTATATCTATGGATTTTGACTGCAATATTTTGTTATATAAAAATAAAAACATGACTTAAATCTAATTTTTAAGCGACAGTATGATTTTTTTTCAATTCTAGATGGGAATTCCAAAACAAGGGTTTACATCATTAAAATCCTTAATATCCTTAAAAATACTGGTAATACTATTCCTTAGTAATTCAATTATTAGACTTCTTAAGTTGTCGATAACATATATGACTTACCTTTAATAGCTGACAAGGTGTTTGCCCGAAATTATTAATCATCCCTTCTAAGGCTTTTCTTTCTTTCTCATCTGTTAAGGCATCCAGATCCACAGCTCCTAAAACCAGGAGAAGTAGTCGACTTACTATAGAGTGAAAACAAATCAGCAAGCCACATCACTAATTAATGTATGAGGCTCTTGGGAGTGGGAGGTGTGTGTGTGTGTGTGTGTGTGTGTGTGTGTGTATTTTTTTTTTAAATGGAGTCTTGCTCTGTCACCCATGCTAGAGTGCAGTGGCGCAATCTTGACTCACTGCAACCTCTACCTCCCCAGTTCAAGCGATTCTCTTGCCTCAACCTCCTGAGTAGCTAGGACTACAGGTGGGTGCCACCACACCCAGCTAATTTTTGTAATTTTAGTAGAGATGGGGTTTCACTAAGTTGGCCAGGCTGGTCTTGAACTCCTGACCTCAGGTGATCCACCTACCCCAGCCTCCCAAAGTGCTGGGATTACAGGCATGAGCCACCAGGCCCGGCCTCATTGGTATAGTTTCAACCAAATATTATTCCATTCTTCAATTTATAATGTTGTGAAAAGGTAATTTTAAAAAATCAGCAACTCATCAAACATTAAATATATATAAAAATTAGCAGGCCAGGTATGGTGGCTCATCCCTGTAATTCCAGCACTTTGGGAGGTCGAGGCAGGCAGATCATGAGGTCAAGAGATCGACCATCCTGGCCAACATGGTGAAACCCCGTCTCTACTAAAAAAGTACAAAAAATTAGCTGGACGTGGTGGCGTGTGCCTGTAGTCTCAGCTACTCGGGAGGCTGAGGCAGGAGAATTGCTTGAAACTGGAAAACGGAAGTTGCAGTGAGCCGAGATCATGCCACTGCACACCAGCCTGGTGATAAAGTGAGACTCTGTCTCAAAAAAAAAAAAAAAAAAAAAATTAGCTAAAATATTTTAAACAATTAAAAGTTAAATGGAATTCTATGAAAGTTTCTATTGGGCCGGGGGTGGTGGGTCACACCTGTAACCCCAGCACTTTGGGAAGCTGAGGTGAGAGGATAGCTTGAGGCCCAGAGTTTGAAAGCAGCCAGGGCAACAAAGTGAGACTTCGTCTCTCTAAAAAGTTTAAAAAATTAGCCAGGCGTGGTGTTATGCCTGCAGTTTCCAGCTACTCAGGAGGCTGAGGCAGGAGGGATTACTTGACCCCAGGAATTCCAGATTGCAGTCCACTATGATTACGCCACTGCAGTCCAGCCTGGGTAACAGAGCAAGAACTCGTCACAAAATAAATAAAAAACAATAAAAGTTTCTTTTGCAAAAATACAAACTATACTTAGAGTACAACTAATTGTTTTCATCATGATAGTCAAATTCAAACAAGAGTAGTAACTACACAAAAATATTGCTTTAAGTTATTGCTTGAAACAAAGGTTTCGAAAGGCAATATTCTGGTTAACTGATTATACTCAGCCATAATCTAATATGGATTGTTACATGACTGATAATTGGCTAAACTACATAAGTCCAAGCTTCTAACAGCCATGCAATACCTTCTCCCTATAAACCTATTACCTAAATGGACATGGCATGGGAAAAATATGCTCATTTACCAGAAGTCTCTCACTCTATTCACATTCACATAACTTCACACTATTCACAATCTTTAGAACTATTAGTCTACTTAAGAATTAGTAAAGAACTACTTTTTAAAATCATTTTAAGGCCATCATAAAATATTCTTGATTCTGAACTAAATAATGTGATCATACGTATCATTTGGAGAATGTCATTTGTAACTTCAAAGGCCTTGTTTCAAAATCTGCTGTTTAATACTGAATATTTAATATTTGACTCAACTGAATAGGATAAATATGTTAGAAATCAAAAACTTTTATGATATTGATAAGTGACATTTATAATTAGATTGGCAATATATATATATATATATATATATATATATATAACTACTATTACAAAAAAGCAGAGGTCTCTTATTCTTTCAAGTAGAAAGATGTTTTTTAAATGTAGTCTTTCTCATATTAAATAGGCTCAAAATAACTGTAAACATATATTAAACAATAGTTTCTATCAAGGGAAAGCAAGAGAAAAAGTGTATAGATTTATACCTTCATAACTACAATAATAGAAAACGTTGAGCGCCTCTACTGCGGCTGGTCCCCTCTGTTTATAGCCAAAGATCAGATCTATCCATTCATGAAGATGAGCTGAAACATATTCAGATTCCTAGAAAAAGAACAACTTTAATATAGAGATATCTTCCAACTATAATGTAAATTCAGTTCTTTAAAAAGGTAAGAACAAATTAAACATTTTCAAAAACAAATCTTTCTGGCTGCAAAATAAAATTCTCTCAGAATAATGCTAAGCATTTGTTCAATATCTACTATATACATTAACTATTCCTATCTACTATAATGTGGATATATTTATTAATATTAACATAATCATTTCCTAATAGGTGAATAAAATACAAATATGCTTATAGCAGCCCAAAAACAGCAACAGAAGAGCTAAAAGATAGCTATGGAATGCATCTCTGTGGTAAAATTTCCATTGAAGTAGTTGTCTAGAAATTCAGTACAAGAAAAAAAAGATCAAGTTAAGAAAACAATGAAACCACACTTAGGTCGAAAAAATGGCTACAAATCATTCTCTCCTTCACAGTAACCACTTACTAAGAGGAGGACTGGGTGGCAGGTAGAGAACTCCTGGAAATTACTAGTGATAACTTGAAAGACAATGAGGAAATTGTTATTGGAGACAGGAAAAAGTGAGACTCATGTTTCAGTTACACAAAAGAATGAACTCATGCATTTGGGTGTGCAGACTTCCAAATAGAACATTTTAAAGTGCCATTTGGCTTCTTTTAGATGCCTATGATAAAGTATGAGAGGAGTAAGATGGGTTAAAAAATGAACTATTTGATTTTTTGGTGGGGGAGATGGAGTCTCTTGCTCTGTCGCCCAGGCTGGAGTGCAGTGGCGCGATCTCGGCTCACTGCAACCTCCACCTCCCAAGGGTTCAAGCGATTCTCCTGCCTCAGCCTCCCAAGTAACCGGGATTACATGCCCAGCTAATTTTTTGTATTTTTAGTAGAGATGGGGTTTTGCCATATTGGCCAGGCTAGTCTTGAACTCCTGACCTCAGGTGATCCAGCTGCCTCAGTCTCCCAAAGTGCCTCCCACCGCGCCCAGCCAAAAATGAACTATTTGATTTTTAACCACAATTTAAAGAAAATATAAAAGAGCCAGATTTTGCTGGATTCAAAAATAAAACCATTGCAAGAGACAGGCATGGTGGCTCATGTCCGTTATCCCAGCACTCTGGGAAGTTGAAGCAGGCAGATTGCTTCAGTCCAGGACTTCGAGACCAGTGTGGGCAACATGGCAACCCCCCGCCTCGGCCTACAAAAAATTAGCTGAGAATGGTGGCATGCACCTATGGTCACAGCTACTCAGGAGGCTGAGGTGGGAGAATCACCTGAGCCCAGGAGGACATGGCTGCAGTGAGTTGTGACAATGCCATTGCACTCCAGCTGGGTGACATTTCTCAGTCCCAGGATCTCTTATGTTTTGCCTCATTTTGAAGGCATTTCAGACATTCTGAAAACCACTTTGAGAGGGTAAAGACTCTAAAAATGAGAAACTGCCTAAGGCAACTATCAAATCAGAAGGTCACCATTAAAATATGGTCTTGGGTAAAAGTTTAGTTCAAGGGTTTGGCTGTAAAACAATCTGTTGAGACCTCAGAAAGATTTAAGGTTGCGCCCCACAGACCCACTCAACTAGAAAATAGTGTCTAGGAATCTTAAGAGCATTTTTCCACAGTAGCCTCCCATCCAGCCCAAAGTAGATAAGGGACTGTTTCGTAAAGTAATGTAGAATGGCTTTTGTCCAATAGAGCTGACACATAAGAAACCTATAAGGTTTTAAATGGAATTAAAGTAGTTTAGAGTAAAAGAGAGAAACTGTTTAAAAAAGAATAGAGACCTTTGGCTTTCAATTTACTGTGGTTAGGAAAGAGGCTGACAAAGATACTCATATAAACAAAGTTTGTTTGTTATTTTTTTAATGGAATAAAAACAATGACTTAGTGGGGAGCCAAAAGCCCAAAGGTAGAACCAAGAGCCACTGAGAACCCCTCTTGGGAAACAGGACTGGGCCCTAATAGGAGATCTGAGAGCATGTCCCTACTGGAATTCTGAATTGATATAAACCAGTGACTGCCAGGAGCCTCCTGCTTTTCTCTTCCTTTTGAATTAGAATGTCTGTTATAAGTTGTCTTATCATTTCATACCACTGTTGTTATATGGTGACAGATAACTTGCCTCTTTAGTTCAGGCTTCAGATGCAAGAGGAGCCACATCTGAGTAGCTTCATCCATACACAGACTTGATTACATAATGAGATCCTGAACTTTAGGCCTCAAGCCTTACTGCAGAATGGCAAACTACTGCCTTTGGGTCAAATTTGAGTCACTGACAAATTTGTAGATTAGTAGTAGAACACAGCCACATCCATTTGTTTTTGCAGTACAATGGCAGAACTGAGTAGCTGTGACATAGATCTTATGACCAACGAAGCCAAAAGATTTACTCTCTGGCCCTTTACAGAAAGTTTGCCAATTCCTTCTCTAATGAGATGAGAGTTCTGTGGGAAGCGTGTCTTGAGAGGAAGTGAATACATTTTGCATGTAGGATGAAAATAATTTGTGACCAGAGGGCAGAATATATGTTGATTGAAGATAGCTACAAATTCTTTCTCACTCTTAGCATTGAAAGATGGAGTTCAATTTCCCTCCTCTTCAATCTGGCATTGATACTGTTACTGTTTAAACATTACAAAGTGGCAGAAGTGATGCTATGAAGAAAGCCTGGAAGCTTCCACTTTTGGGGAGCAGTGAGCTGCCAGGTAAGGCGTCTGACTACCCAGTTGGAGGAGATATCCTGAGATTACATGGAGAGGGAGAAAAGCTAGCATCCTACGGTTTCAAGGCAGCTGACTCCAATCCCAGCTGCCATATGACTGCAACTGAATGAGAACCTCAAGGAAGAGCAGCAGAATTGCCCAGTTGAGACCAGCCAACCCACTGAACTGTGGGAGATGATGACAAAATGGCTATAATTTTTAAAAAATTATTTTACTTTAAGTTCTGGGATACATGTACAGAACATGTAGGTTTGTTACATAGGTATACATGTGTCATGGTGGCTCGCTGTACTCATCAACCCATCATCTACATTAGGTATTTCTCCTAATGGTATCCCTCCCCTAAAATGGCTATACTTTTAAACCACTGAATTTTGGAGCAGTTTGTTACTCAGTAATACATACCTGAAATACATAATTCTAATATCTTATTAATAGGCTTATGAACGCTGTAAGGATAGAAATGGAGTCCCTTATGCCAAAACCTAACAAAATCGAGTAGAGAGGACATAAAGGAGGGGCTCTCATGCATACATGCCTACAATAAAGACTATTACAAAAGCGTTCTGAAAACCACAACCATATACAAAGAATACTTCTGCAAGGATGTCTGCCCAGCAACTGCCTGTTCAACCTTGGACTAATGCCATCCTTGTTATTAATCCTTGTGGTCAAGGATAATCATTTTAAAACAACTTATTTGTAAGCTTCCTCATTTTACCTTTAAAAATCCTTGCCTTCCTGGGTATATCTCTGGCCCTTAATGGTTCACCAGGGCATAGGTATTATCAGAGAGCAATTCATCATTCACTCCCAATAACCTTTTTTTTTTTTAAAGAGGCAGGGTCTTGCTATATTCCCCAGGCTGATCTCAAACTCCTGGGCTCAAATGACCCTCTCACTTCAGCCTCCCAAGTAGCTGGGACTACAGGTGAACACTACCCACACCTGGCTAAACTCATTTTTACTTTATTTTTTCTAAATTCCTTATTCATGCACAGGGTTATTGCTTACAAATACTATAGTTGAAGTCTGCATTTTATAAATATATACTTATTTTATAAATACATAATGATAAAGATGTTTCCAACTACTGGCTTAATTATTTTCAGAGTCTGCCAACATTTCAGTTTAGGTAGAGAATGAAGTGGGCTACTGTGGGGAAAAGTGGAGCCATCTCTATCATCTGCAAGATAGCAACACAGTATCAACGTTTTTGTTTTTGCTTTTGTTTTGAGATGCGAGTCTCGCTCTTGTTACTCAGGCTGGAGTGCAATGGCACCATCTCAGTTCACCGCAACCTCCACCTCCGGGGCTCAAGTGATTCTCCTGCCTCAGCCTCCCAAGTAGCTGGGATTATAGGCGCCTGCCACCATGCCTGGCTTATTTCTGTATTTTTAGTAGAGACGGGGTTTTACTGTGTTGGTCAGGCTAGCCTCGAACTCTTGACCTCAGTCGATCCGCCTACCTCTGTCTCCCAAAGTGCTGGGATTATAAGCGTGAGCCACCAAGCCAGGCCCACAGTACCAATGTTAAACTAACCCTCACTAGTCCTTCAATTGCAAATTAGGAAATTTAACTAAAAACTAATACTTTTGTTTTTGAGATGGAGTCTCACTTTGTCTCCCAGGCTGGAGAGCAATGGTGTGATCTCAGCTTACTGCAACCTCTGCCTCCTAGGTTGAAAAGATTCTCCTACCTCAGTCTCCTGAGTCTCGGGATTACAGGCACCCACCACCACACCCAGTTAATTTTTGTATTTTTGTAAGACGGGGTTTCGCCATGTTGGCCACAAATTACTGACCTCAGGTGATCTGCCTGCCTCGGCCTCCCACAGTGCTAGGATTACAGGCATGAGCCACTGTGCCTGGTCATACATTTTTTTAAAGTGGCATTTAGGGTTTAGCTGCCCCCCTCTTTTTTTTTTTTTTTTTTAAGACAGAGGCTTGCTCTGTTGCCCAGGCTGAAGTGTAATGGTGTGATCTCGGCTCACTGCAACTTCTGCCTTCTGGGTTCAAGCAATTCTCCTGTCTTAGCCTCCCAAGTACCTGAGATTATAGGCATGCGCCACCACTCTCAGCTAATTTTTTGTATTTTTAGTAGAGACGGGGTTTCACCATGTTGGCCAGGCTGATCTCTGAACTCCTGACCTCAGGTGATCCACCCACCTTGGCCTCCAAAAGTGCTGGGATTACAGGCGTGAGCTACTTGGCTTAGCCCTTTCTTTTAGAAGTTTAGTGAAATTCTTCAGAGAAAACAAAAATGTACTCATCCTTGTTAGATTTGAAATAAATGTGAAAACTATAAAACACCAAACTACACCAGCTTGGTGACTGGAACACTTAAATATATACAGCAGACGGACATTTTACAGAGCTGAAATATTTAATATTTGCTATATATTCATGGCACTATACTATAGTCTCACTATATCAGAAGATTCATATCCTCAAAATAAATTACTATGTTGTACTTTATAAAGTCAGCATATATAATAGATTACAAATTAAAGTAGAAAAATAATTAAGTCAGATTATCCCATCATCTGGAAAACACATCTTTATCTTATTATTCTGTCTAATAACTAAATGCAAAAGTCTTACCAAAGCTTTCCTATGTTTATAGATGAAATCTTCAGCTGACTTAGCCCATTTGGGGAGAATGACATCATTTACTAATTCTTTGGAAACTTGCAGACGACCCAAGTTAAATTCTAAGACATGTAAAAAGAAAATGTATCAAATCATTTTAGATTATAATAAATAAAATAAAACAAACAAAAATGAGGGCACATTCCCAAGCAAAACATACTTTTTTCTTTTAAAATTCTTATCTATTGGAGTACATATCAGTTAATTTAAAAACATAAATAACTAGTTATTACAAGGTAAATTAGAGTAAGACTTAAGTTGTTTCTTAAGAAATTTGGGGAAAACTGTAGCTACAACCCTCATCCTAATCTGACCAGAATGAAAAATTAAGTTTTCTTCTTACACTTAAAATAATGAGGGACACACTCCCTCTAACAGTAAATTTACAAAATACAGCTCCTTAAAGCTTTTTGGTACACCTCGTACCTTAAACTCATTTACTGGAAGAGTTTTATTTGTGTTACGGAAGAATAGTATATTTACATACCACTATTCTAAATAGATACTTACATAATAAAGATTTGCTCTATAGTTAGAACACGGTATTTTGATAAAATTTCCCCAAACATGAGGTTTTTTTGTTTATACAACACGGCAGGGGAGAAAGGGGCACTGTTCACACAAAAGACTTTCAAGAAAGAAGGCCTTGGGCTGGGCATGGTGGCTCATGCCTGTAATACCAGCACTTTGGGAGGCCAAGGCAGGTGGATCGCCTGAGGTTGGGAGTCCAGGACCAGCCTGACCGACATGGAGAAACCCCATCTCTACTAAAAATACAAAATTAGCCAGGTGCAGTCTTGCATGCCTGTAATCCAAGCTACTCGGGAGGCTGAGGCAGGAGAATCGCTTGAACCGGAGAAGCGGAGGTTGCAGTGAGCTGAGATCATGCTGTTGCACTCCAGCCTGGGGAACAAGAGACTCTGCCTCAAAAAAAAAAAAAAAAAAAAGGGAGCCTTAAAATACCAGTGTATCACAAGTTGGAGAGGAGTTTAAATGTACCTGAGGTTGGGAGTTTAAGACCAGCCTGACCAACATGGAGAAACCCCATCTCTACTAAAAATATGAAATTAGTTGGGTATGGTGGTACATGACTGTAATCCTAGCTACTAAGGAGGCTGAGGCAGGAGAATCACTTGAACCTGGGAGGCAGAGGTTGCGGTGAGCCAAGATCATGCCATTGCACTCCAGCCTGGGGGACAAGAGTGAGACTCTGTCTCAAAAAAAAAAAAAAAAAAAAAAAGAAGGCTTTAAAATATCAGTGTGCTGCCTTAAAATACCAGTGTATCACAAGTTGGAGAGTTTAAATGTCATGACAGCATGCACAGGGTCTTTGGTTTTATGGTAAAGTCACCACAGTGTAGCAGGTACTATTCATTGCCCACCTGATAGCCATTCCTCTTTTTTATTTCCTAGCAGAACCTTTATTTCATTCTACTGTCCATCTCTGCCCTATATTTCATGCCCATTCCAGGTGACTGATCTAGTGGTTGGTATATGACCCAGTTCTGGAGAATGAGGAGAAGTTATGAGAAAGAGTTTCTCACTCTTAGGAAAGGACACAATGGATTAGCAGTCTCACTTATATCTAAGATACTGTTGCAGAAATAAGACACTCACTTATTTCTAGATACTTTTAGGCTTATGATGCCTAAAACTGTGTCAGGCATTTGTGGTGATAAGAGGAACTAGCCAAAGCCAAAATATTCAGAATGGCAGAGTGAAGATACAGAAAAAAATGGCACTGATGATGCTAAGTTCTCTGAAACTAGCATACCTCAGGATTTTTATTATGGGAAACACTAAAATCTCCTTGTTTGTACAATTTTGAGTTGGTTTTATTAAAATTTTTCCTAAAGGCATTCCATTTTTTTTTTCTTTATTATTCTTAAAAGCATTCTAACTGATTTATTTACTTTCTCCCAAACAGCTCATTTCAAAAAGGCAATGTATAGTTAGAAGTGGAGGCCATCAGGACAATGGTGCTAAAGACAGCAACTAGCTCTGATATAAATTGTTAAGAGTACCTTAAGTTCTCCATCCAAATGTAATCTGCTCATCTCTCCTATTCTAGATACCTGCGTTAGGAGACTCCAGTCCAATGGCTGACTGAGAGTTTAGGATCAGACTCAGTCAACAAATTTACCTGATTTTCTGAAAGTCAGCAATTCTGACTGCCTTACTGTGATGCCCTGCCTTCAACAGCCTGTTCCAGAGCACATGGTCAAAGTACATTAAGCCCTGGATATGTTCTCCTCAGTATGACAAATAATTATACTGAATAAATGAAGGGGCCAACATTAACATTCCATGTTACGGCCAGGAAAAAAAGTTGGTAATAACCCTTTAACACTGTGGAACCTCCCTAAAGAATACCAATAATAAAAATATTGCCAATTTCCTTATTTTTACTTAAAAGTAAATGTAAAACTACCTCACAGAAAAAGGATTTGGACGTTAAAAAATGTATTAATATTTAACTCTACACTTCTCTACTTCAAAAACATAAATTTTCAAATATTATAGTAACTTATATCCTGTCATAATTTTAAATTTGCCTACTCTTATATGCTCTAAATCAGGAGTTACCAAATTTTTCCTATAAAAAGTCAAAGAATAAATATTTTTGGCTTTTTGAGTGATATCATATCTGTTATAACTACTCAAATCTGCCGTTATGCTTACTTTGACAGTAACCTTCTATGATACAAAAATGAATTGGCTGGCAGGGTATGGTGGCTCACACCTGTAATCCCAGCACTTTGGGAGGCTGAGGTGGAAGGATCACTTGAGCCCAGAAGTTGGAGACCAGCCTGCACAACAAAGTGAGACACCCCATCTCTACAAAAAAAAAAAAACTGCAGGCGTGGTGGCACACACCTGTAGTCTCAGCTACGCAGGAGGCTGAGCTGAGAGGATTCTTTGAGCCCAGGAGGTCAAGGCTGTAATGAGTCATGATCATGGAACTGGATTCCAGCCCAAGCAAAAAAGCAAGACCCGATCTCAAAAAAAAAAAAAAAAAAAAAAAAATGCTGGCTGTGTTGCAATGAAATTGTATATATAAAAGACGAGTTTGCCCGTGGAGTTGGTTCATAAATCTGTAGTCAGCTGATGCTTAGTCTAAATCCTCACCTTACCGAACTCAAACACTTTTAACCTAAGTGGTATATACAGCTGAAATAGCGTATGGCCATTTTTGCTTCCCTAGTAAACACTGTAGTCTGATAAATTCTCTTACTGCTTCAAATTTGACTCATTTAGCTTAGTTCCCTATAGCATTTCCCTGGAAGGTAAGATTTGTACCATTAGTTCAGCCCTGTCACTAAGTAATCCATAGACAGAATGAATCTTAAATAATCTACAGGATATTACAAAAATGTCCTAAAAAGCCTCCTAATTTTTGAGGCTCCTCCATTGAGACCTGCTGAGTCAAATTTTTAATCCCTATTTCTTACGATTTTGATTTTCCAAAAACTCTGGAAAATAGAAGAATTCAGGAATAAGTTCTTTCACATCATATGGATTATCCATGAGAGCTTGCCAGGTAGCAGGAATAGAATGGAACTGTCGATCTGCACAGTCAAACCTGCATGTAGAAATTAAAAGAGAATGTAAATATTGAATGAAATCAACCAGAAGGCATGAAACAAAGCCTTTTAAACTCTCTTCAGGGTTCCTAATGATTAGTGGTACTGTTTTCTGAATCTTCCTCTTTAATGCCTACACATACAATTTACTCTCCTTATGATAATATTTTTCATATTTTGTTGTCAGAAACTAAACACTCTAATTTTAATCACCAGTAGCACCTTAGTTGAAGTAGCTGAAAACCAAACCACACTAGATAAAAATTTCAAACAAATTAAATATAATCTTAAAGTCTTTTTTAAAAATAGCATTTTTGCAAATTAAAATTTATTACAGAAAGTAAATGTTTCAATATTTGAAAATCACAGAGTATAAATATGATTATAAACATTATAATGTAAATATACTTGGTTAATACATCTATAAGAATGCTGTTGATTTAATCACTGATATATAAATATCTTTACAAACTCGTCTGCTTAAAACCAGAGGCTGTGTTAGGGAAATAGCTCTGTGACTAAAGGTTTTACGTTTTACTTGCATAATCTATTGTCTTATTTTAATTTTATTTAATTTTTAATTAATTTTATTTATTTTCTTAGACATGAGGGTCTCACTATGTTGCCCAGGCTGGAGTGCAGTGGCTATTCACAGGCACCATCATAACGTGCTGCAGTGTCAAACTGCTGGCCTCGAGTGATCCTCTCACCTCGGCCTCCCAAGTAGCTGAGACTAAGAAGCCCACGCCATAGCTCCTGGCTTAATTTTATTTATTTAAATTTAATCATGGACACTGCATCTATGGTAGCTGAATGAAGCTCAAGTGGACATGCTGCAATTGTATTATGCTTTCTCTAATCACAAACAGTATAAATCCCTTCTATTATTTCATTTGATATTGTTTTCCTGGATTTATTAAGTATACAATGACCTTGAGTCTAAGGTAAAGCCATGCTACAAGGAAAAAAAGTGACATTAATGACTAATTTGACTCGTGTTTTACACCTATTTAATCTTGGTTTGAGGCAGAGCTGATCTTAGCAGAATTTTGAATTTAATCATAGACATTAGAGCACTTAAAACATTGTAGTATATTCAAGAAGAGGTATAGTTTTAATTGAGATAAAATTAACGTACCTAAATCCCCCCATTTTAAGTGGACAATTCAAGGGTTTAATTCAGTATATTCATAGTTGTGCAACTATCATCACAATGAATTTTACAACATTCTCACCACTCCAAGAAGTAATGTTGTACCTATTAGCAGCCACTGCCCATTCACCCTACTCCCACCCCTGGAGACCACTAATGTACCTTCTATCTCTAGGCCTATTTTTATTTCATTTTACCTATTTTGACTGTCTATTTTGGACATTTCATGTAAATCATGTAATATGTGGCCTTCTGTTTCTGGCTTATTTCATTTGGCATAATGTTTTCAAGGCTCATCCATACTATAGCATGTATCGATATTTCATTCCTTGAATTCATTCATGGGCAAATAATATTCCATTGTGTGGATATATCACATTTATTTATTCATTTATCAGTAGATGGACACTGGTTTGTTTCTACTTTTTGACTATAAATTATGCTGGTATGGCCGGGTGTGGTGACTGACGCCTATAATCCCAATACTTTGGGAGGCCGAGGCAGGCGGATCACTTGAGATCAAGAGTTCGAGACCAGCCTGGGCAATATGGCAAAACCCCAACTCTACCAAAAATACAAAAAAATTACCTGGGTGTGGTGGCACGCACCTATAGTCCCAGCTACTCTGGGGGCTGTGGCAAGAGAATTGTTTGAGCCTGGGAGGCGGAGGTTGCAGTGAGCTGAGACTGAGCCACTGCACTCCAGCCTGGGTGACAGAGTGAGACTCCATCTCAAAGAAAAAAAGCTGGTGTGAACATTTGTGTACAAGTTTTTGTGTGAATATATGTCTTCAATTATCTTAGGTATGCATCTAGAAGTGGAATTGCTAGATTATACAGCAATTCTATATTTAACCTTTTTTTTTTTTTTTTTGAGACAGAGTCTTGCTCTGTCGCCCAGGCTGGAGTGCAGTGATGTGATCTTGGCTCACTGCAACCTCTGCCTTCTGGGTTCAGGCAATTCTCCTGCCTCAGCTTCCAGAGTAGCTAGGATTACAAGCACCTGACACCATGCCTGGCTAATTTTTTAATTTTTAGTAGAGACAGACCATGTTTGCCAGACTGGTCTCGAACCCCTGACCTCAAGTGATCCACCTGCCTCAGCCTCCCAATGTGTTGGGATTACAGGCATGAGCCATCACACCCGGCCCTCTATATTTAACCCTTTCAGGAACTGGCAGACTATTTTCCACAAAAGCTGCACCATTTTACATTCTCATCAGTAGTATTTATAAGGGTTCCAATTTCTCCACATGCTCATTAACACTAATTATTATTTGTCTTTTTTATTATAGCTATCATAGTGGGTGTGAGGTGGCATCTCACTGTGGTTTTCGTGAGCATCTTTTCATGTGTTTATTGAACATTTGCATATGTCCTCTGAAGAAATGTTTATTCAGATCCTTTGTCTATTTTTTAATTGGGTTGTCTTTTTATTATTTAGCTGTAAGAGTTCTTCCCTCTCTCTCTCTTTTTTTTTAAATGGAGATGGGCATCTCACTATGTTGCCCAGGCTGGACCTGAACTCCTGGGCTCAAGCAATCCTTGTGCCTCAGCCTCCTGAGTAGCTGAAGTTACAGGTGTGTGCCACCTCACCTTGAGTGTAGTAGTTCTTTATATATTCTAGGTACAAATCTATAAGTCCCTTATCAGATATAGTTTTCATTTCTTTTTTTATTTGTTTTCAGACAGAGCTTTGCTGTGTCACCCAGGCTGGAGTACAGTGGTGCAATCATGGCTCCCTATCGCCTCAACCTCCTGGGTTCAATCTGTCTTCCCACCTCAGCTTCCTGAGTAGCTGGGACTATGATGAGCAACAACACACCTGACTAATTTTTCTATTTTTTGTAGAGATGGGGTTTTGCCATGCTGCCCAGGCTGATCTCAAACTCATAGGCTCAAATGATCCACCTGACCTGGCTTCCCAAAGTGTTGGGGATTAAAGGTGTAAACCACCATGTCTGGCCAGTTTTTACTTTCTTGATGATGACCTTTGAAGTATTATAAAATCTATTTCTGAAGCTCTGTAAAAAATCATTTAGCCATAAAATTATTAAAAGGTGAAAAGACCCAGCTATACTTTGTTGCATTTTTTTTTTTTTTTTTGAGACAGAGTCTCTCTCCTTCACCCAGGCTGGAGTACAGTGGCATAATCTCGGCTCACTGCAACCTCCGCCTCCCAGGTTCAAGCAATTCTCATGCCTCAGTCTCCTGGGTAGCTGGGACTACAGGTGTGCACCACCATGCCCAGCTAATTTTTGTGTATTTTTAGTAGAGACGGGGTTTCACCACATTGGCCAGGCTGATCTTGAGCTCCTGACCTCAGGTGATCCACCCACCTTGGCCTCTCAAAGTGCTGAGATTAGAGGCATGAGCCGCCGTGCCCCGCCTACTTTATTGCATCTTATGGGGAGAAAAGTATCTGCTATGATGGTACATGTAACATCTGGGGATGTTTAGTGACCTTAGGGCCAGAGTCTCTTCTTGAAAGCCAAGGCTTATAGTACATAGACAGAAATAAGGAACCCACGCTAACTGTGAGAACAGAATAGGCAATATTCACATAGCTCAGGACTGGGTAGCAAAGGCAAAATGGTTGTTGAAGAATAAGGCAAGATGGAAACAAAACATGTATAAATTGGGAGCTTTGTGGAGGATTTATTGAGGAACAGAAAATTCATGGAAAAGCTGGTTTCCTTAGGATTATTAGGAAAATGTACAACATAGGTAAGTTATAATACCCACAGTGTAAATACAGTGGTATCACAGACTTGTTTGAGCTGCTGCAATAATGTAAGAGTCTCTTATTGCTCCTCCTTCTACTTCTCTTCATACATACTTTTAAGACTACACAGGCATAGGTATTGGCTCAGTTTGATTCTCCGGTGATACCTTAGATTTAGCTCTAAATCAGATCTAATTATAAATTTCTGGTAGATTCCTCAAAACAGTAAGAATCACAAAGGTACGCTGGGATAACACTGAAAAAGGAATTTTCCTTAAGTCACTTGTGTGAGTCAGTCTGAGTGACTCATTCTCAAACTAGTTTATCTATTTTTAGCTGAATTGAAATTTAATACAGGAGAATAAAAAAAGGTATCTTACACAGTACATGACGTGAAGGCAAACAGTTTCCAACACTAACATAAAGTCATAAAAAAATAGCTTATTTACTTGAAACATACCTTCCACTCTGAAGCTGGATGTGGAGGGTGGTGAATGGTTCTACACGAATGAGATAGTGCATGACCCCCGCAGAATTTGAATAGTGAGTACCATAATGAAACTTATCAATAGTTCCCATAGGATCCTCAAAATTTTCATATCTGTGGGGGAAAAAATCCTAAAGTTTTATAACCATAATAACAGAATACATAGGGGGCATAAGTTTGTATTTTATTTCTGAAAACAGAGTTTTTTAAAAGTCCATCCTTTTTCGTATGCCTCATTATCAAACTCTGTACTCATATCATAATTATACCATACTAGCAAATGAAAAAAGTTTTATTTGTTAATACTTCTTTTCTGAACAACAAAATATCACAACCAATTCTGGAATAGTTTTGTATTATGCAATAATAATACATGTTCATTGCAGAAAAATCAGAAGAGAATTAAAACAGAAGACACTTAAAGTCAACCTACAATTTCACAACCCAGAGATAATTAACACTAATTTTTTGGTGAATATCTATCCTAATGTATAAATTAATATACAATTTTTTACATAAAAATGCTATATATATTATTCATAACTTATATTTTGCATTTAACAATTTTCTATGGACATCAAGTGATTGAGTAGTCTATTTTTAACATGTATATAATATTGTATAGATGTACTACAATTTAACTATTTATTTAACTTTTAGACACTAAGACTGTTTCCCTTTTTTTTTTCTAGTATAAAGCACTGTGATAACTAGACATCCTTTTGTGGTCAAAGTAACAGGAAAAAAAAATGGAGAACTAGTCAAGAATTATGGAAATTAATGCCTAGAAATTTAAAAGTAAAAGAAAAAAAGAGATGGTAGATAGGAAAAAGGCCTAACCAGATTATTAGCAAAAGATACACAGTGATTCTTCAAGCTCTATCACTGATATAAGCATAATTAGTCTGAATGGTGACATCTGAAATGAAAGATTTTGTATAAACACTGAATTTCAAAAACCAAAATAGTAATTGGTTCATTAAGCTGGGGCCAATTTCCTTTTATATACTAATCATTAATATTTAGGGGAATAAAAAAAGTTTTCAGGTCAAAGTTATTTGTATCTATGCAAAAATATACCACTAAAATGTAAAACAACTTGCATCTTTATCAATATAATAAGTTGTGTATATAAGTATTTCTGTAGAACACTGTTTTAAAAAATTACAAAACCTTCTTTTGGTTACTATCAGAAAAAAAAGTATGACTAATGGTAGTGATGAAATACACATATATACAGCCAAGTTCCACTGGTAAATCAAATCAAATCAAATATTAAACATTGCAAAGAGTCCTAGGGAAGATCTGCAAAGAAAAAGTAGGAAAAAAAGTACCATCTACTTTCATATCAATCTATAACTAAGAGAATTTGTAAAACAGTTTTGTCCTTATTAAACTTCAAAATTCAAAAGTCATCCTTAAGTTCACAGGAAGAAAAAGGGAAATTAAAATCAGGTTATTATTTTGCCTGTGGGAAGCTTGCTTTGAAAAAATTAATTGTATGAAATTGGAACTTATATTTAAAAAAGAAAAAAAGAAAAAATTAATTGTGAGAAGTTGTCAGGGTAGATCATAAACAGAACTATAAAATTTTCTTATCAAAATGACATGTTCTAAATTGCCACACACTCTTCTTTATTCACATTATTATTGAATAACACATCAGTATTAGTTGTATATCTACCCAACCATTATATTGGATACTTTAATATGTTTGATTATTAGGTTATATGGCTTAAAATATCTCGGAAGAAAAATTTCAAGAATTTATCACTCTTTAGCACATACTTATTACATGGTAAGAAGACATTCTGAGCAATATCAATTTAAATTTGATGAAAGGAAATTAACAGAACTATAGTCAAGATTTCTGAAAGGCAAGCAAGATATTTTCTTTTTTCTTTCTTTTTTTTTGAGACAGAGTCTCACTCTGTCACCAGGCTGGAGTGCAGTGGCACGACCTCAGCTCACTGCAACCTCCATGTCCCAGGTTCAAGTGATTCACCTGCCTCAGGGAGTAGCTGGGACTACAGGTGTGTGCCACCACACCCAGCTAAGTTTTGTACTTTTAGTAGAGATGGGGTTTCACAGTGTTGGCTTGGATGGTCTCCATCTCTTGACCTTGTGATCCACCTGCCTTGGGCTCCCAAAGTGCTGGGATTACAGGCGTGAGCCACCGCGCCCAGCCTGCCAAGATATTTTCAAGAAAACTTAGTGAAGTAACTATCAGACTCTGATTATCAAAAATAGTAGTAAGGTTAAAAAAAAATTGTTTTGGTTGGTCATAGTAAAAAATCAATACAAATTCAAACAAGCAACGTGTCTTTTTCAAAAGGAATAAGGAGCACTTACTTTCTCGCATAGCTTTGGCATTTTTATCATTAACTACCCCAATTGGTTTGGAAAGATCTCGAAATACAGCAGGGTTATTAAGGTCCAACTCTTCTGAAGTATAATCTTGTAAAATCCAGGGAAACTAAAAGAGCCATAATTTACAATTTAGACATTCCTTCCTAAAGAAGCTAATATCCCCATAACTAACATCAAACGCTTATCTAAAGACAAAAAGGGATAGTCTCTAAAAATATTTTTTCCCTGTTACAAATACCATTCATCTTTAGTTCAATAACTAGAAGCATTATTTACTATAATTCCACTGGAATCTTTTCTTTTTCTTTTCTTTTTTTTTTTGAGATGAAGTCTTGCTCTGTTGCCAGGCTGGAGTGCAGTGGCACGACCTGAGCTCACTGCAACCACCACTTCCCAGGTTCAAGTGATTCTCCTGCCTCAACCTCCCGAATAGCTTGGACTAGAGGCATGTGCCACCATGCCCAGCTAATTTTTGTATTTTTAGTAGAGATGGGTTTTCACCATGTTGGCCAGGATGGTCTCGATCTCTTGACCTCGTGATCCACCCGCCTCAGCCTCCCAAAGTGCTGGGATTATAGGCGTGAACCACTGCGCCTGGCCTTCTTTTCTTCTTCTTCTTCTTTTTTTTTTTTTTTTTGAGACAGAGTCTTGCTCTGTCGCCCAGGCTGGAGTGCAGTGGCATGATCTCGGCTCACTGCAACCTCCACCTCCTGGGTTTAAGCGATTCTCCTGTCTCAGCCTCCCGAGTTGCTGGGATTACAGGTGTATACCACTACGCCCAGCTAATTTTTGTATTTTTGGTAGAGATGGGGTTTCACCATGTTGGCTAGGCTTGTCCCAAACTCCTGACCTCAGATGATCCACCCTCCTTGGCTTCCCAAAGTGCTGGGATTGCAAGCATGAGCCACCGTGCCCAGCCCCACAGCATATTTTCAGTGAAGTGAAAGAAAAAAGACTTTTATTTAAATTAGTTTTCATGTTTATATACTTTTTGAAAATAAATGGGTAGAAAACATACAGAAAGGCAAAAGGTTTTTAAGTAAAAAATAAGTATCATGTATATATTTTTGCAATTTATAAAACTACAGGGCAATCCCACATTTATAAGGTTTATGCAAAACTTACCACAGGATACTGTGCAAGGTCATTATAGGTTCGTCCTGCCATTGTATTTATTTGAATAAGGTAGTCAAAATTTGATATCTCTCTGTTTACCCATTTCTAGACAGCACAAAAAAGAGCAATATCAAAATTTAAAAATCTATATCTCTTAGACATTGGTGGCTATTACTGACAGTACCAAGAATGGGCTAAAAAAGAAAAAAAGGTTCAACAGGGAGATAAATCAATATACTTTTCCTAAATTCACTTCTTTTTAACTATTGGTCTCTAAAAAAGGAACAGAAAATTCAACATAAAGCTTACACCACAGTCTAGAAGGTCTTGATAAGAATTCTTTCCAAAAACAAAAACAAAAAAGTGTCTTTTCTTCAATTAAAAGTTTTATTTGAATACCTTAAAATTTTTATTTTATTTATTTATTTCAGAGAAATGGTCTCTGTCGCTGAAGCTGAGTACAGTGAAGCAATCATAGCTCACAACACCCTCAAGCTCCCGGGCTCAAGCCTCAGCTTCTTACTACAGCCTCAAGCTCCTGGGCTCAAGCAATCTTCCTGGCTTAGCCTCCCAAGTAGCTAGGCCTAAAGTGATGCCCTATTACACTGGCTAATTTCTTTTTTCTTTTTTTTTTTGAGACAGAGTCTCATTCTTGTTGCCCAGGCTGGAGTGCAATGGCACGATCTTGGCTCACCGCAACCTCTGCCTCCTGGGTTTAAGTGATTCTTCTGCCTCAGCCTCCCTAGTAGCTTGGATTACAGGCATGTGCCACCACACCTGGCTAATTTTGTATTTTTATAGTAGAGATGGGGTTTCTCCATGTTGGTCAGGCTGATCTCGAACTGCCTACCTCAGGTAATCTGCCCACCTCGGCCTCCCAAAGTGCTGGGATTATAGGCGTGAGCCATTGTGTCTGGCCCACTGGCTAATTTCTTAAACTATTTGTAGAGATGAGGTCTTGCTTTGTTGCCCAGGCTGGTCTTGAACTCCTGGCCTCAAGTGATGCTCCAGGCTTGACCTCCCACAGCATTGGGTTTATAGGCATGAGCCATCATGCCCAGAATAAGTGTCTTAAAATTTGAATTTTATTTTATTATTATTGTTTTTATTTTTGAGACAGAGTTTCACTCTTCTTGCCCAAGCTGGAGTGCAATGCCACCATCTTGGCTCACTGCAACCTCTGCCTCCAGGGTTTAAGCAATTCTCCTGCCTCAGCCTCCTGAGTTGCTGGGATTACAGGCGCCTGCCACCATGCCTGGCTAATTTTTTGTATTTTTAGTAGAGAGACAGGGTTTTACCATGTTGGCCAGGCTGGTCTTGAACTCTTGACCTCAGGTGACCCACCCATCTTGAAGCTGGGATTATAGGTGTGAGCCATTGTGCCAGGCCTAAAATTCTGAATTTTAGGACTGTTCCACTTTGAAATTTTTGTTAAAAATTGAAATTTACATAAGTATGCATATTAAAAACAATCTTAATATGTTAAAACTATTCAAATACTTTCATAAAACATTACGTTAATTATCCTTAGAGGATAATCAGGTATAGCCCAACTGTTCTTGAGTGCCAGGTTGAGGGATCAGCACTTAAAGAATCAAGTTTATTAGAGGCAACAGGAAAGGTACTTTATTAAATAAAACTCTTTTCACTGGCAATAGTAAAGAACTGCTGATGGCTCTCGAATAAGAGCAACACCTACAAAAGATTAATGTGTATGTGGGAGGAAGAAGAGAGCCAGGAAGCAAAGACTCCAATTAAGAGACTATGAACAGTCCTGAAAAGCCAAAAACAATGGCTTTCCTTTGGGTCCTGGCAGCACCAATCCAAGTGACGCTGGGATATAAATAAGGATATAATTCATGGAGCATTAATTTACTTTTGCTGGTAGGAGAATTGGTACTTTTTGGCCCTTTCCAGGCCCTTTTTTCCTTTTTTTTTTAAGCTCATGCATGGATCATTTTTATTATTAAGATTTTAAAAACCCATGTTATTATTATTATTATTTTTAAGACTGAGTCTCACTCTGTCACCTAGGCTGGAGTGCAGTGGCATGAATCTTGGCTCACCACAACCTCTACCTCCCTGGTTCAAGTAATTCTTCTGCGAGTATCTGGGATTACAGCTGCCCGCCACCACGCCCAGCTACTTTTTGTATTTTTTAGTAGAGATGGGGTTTCACCATGTTGGCCAGGCTGCTCTTGAACTCCTGACCTCAGGTGATACGCCCACCTCAGCCTCCCAAAGTGGTGGGATTACAGGCATGAGCCACTGTGTCCGGCCCTATTTTTCAAAAAGAGAAAATTATTGACACATATACCCATGAACTGAATGATACAGGAGGTGGCAGGGAGGGGACTGTCTGTGTGAGGGAAACAAAGGAAAATTAAAAAAATAATTCAGAAGATTAGTCTGAATAAAAGAACAGCAGTTATAAAAATCAAAGGAAAATAATCAGAAGAAGCAAGTTTTACTTAAAATGAATAGCAGAACAGTTCATTACAGACGATTACAATCTCCTACCTGTGTCAATCCTGATGCTTTGAATAACTCCTGTGGTGATCTGCTTCCATAGTAACTATTCGGAGAATGAAGTGACAACAGTCTGCTATATATTTTGTTTCTAACCTATAAAAAACAGCATTTTATACTTTAAACATTAATCAAGACAAACTTGGAAGATTATGGTCATTATGACAGCTGTATTGAGAGAAAATTCACCCTTTTAAAGTATAAAATTCAGTGTTGTGTGTTTTGTTTTGTTTTGTTGAGACAGTCTCTGTTGCCCAGGCTGGAGTGCAGTGGTGTGATCTTGGCTCACTGCAGCCTTGACCTCCTGGCTCAGGTGAACCTCCATCTCAGCCTCCTGAGTAGCTGAGACTATAGGTGTGTGTTCCCAGTGCTGGGCTAATTTTTTTGTATTTTTTGTAGAGACGGGGTTTTACCATGTTGCTCACGATGATCCAAACTCCTGGGCTCAAGCGATCCTCCCACTTGAGCCTCCCAAAGTGCTGGGATTACATGCGTGAGCCACCATACCTGGCCTCAGTGGTTTTTTTTTTACTATATTCACACAGTTGTGTGACTATCACCATCATCTAACTTTAGAAATTTTTTATCACCTCAAATAGACATCCCATAGTCATTAACAGCTACTTCTCAATTCTGTCTCCTTCCCATTCCCTGACATATGCTAATCTAATTTCTGTCTCTATGGATTTGCCTGTTCTGGACGTTTCATATAAACCGTAGATTATGTTTTTAACTTCTCTATGGTACTTGCTGAAGTCAAGCCATGCAAGTTTTACAAAAACATTTTTTTACAAAATGTTATAAAACTATTTTGCAAAATAGTTTTTATTTTAAAAATTCTATTTAAAAAATTTTGTAAACCGATTTTTACAAAAGTCATCATGTATAATAAAAAGATCCTAGACTATGAATTAGAAAACTTGCTCATCTACTTCAAATTTAGTTCTGCAATTTATTAATCATCTTGGCAAATTAATTTACTGAGTCTCATTTGTAAATTAAACATAGTATCTATCCATATAGTATTGTGAATTATTCAGGGCTATACAAATGCAAAGTTATAAAATTCACTTATAGTTTCTTTAACTATTAAAAAAGAATAATGGATTTTGCCTCTCTTTTTTTTTTTTGAGATGGAGTCTCACTCTGTCACCCAGGCTGGAGCACAGTGGCACAATTTCGGCTCACTGTAACCTCCACCTCCAGAGTTCAAGCAATTTTCCTACCTCAGTCTCTTGAGTAGCTGGGATTACAGGTGTGCATCACCACGCCCAGCTAATTTCTGTATTTTTAGAAGAGATGGGGGTTTCACCATGTTGGGCAGGCTGGTCTCAAACTTTTGACCTCAAGTGATCCAGCCACCTTGGCCTCCCAAAGTGCTAGGAATATAGGGTGAGCTATTGCACCCAGCCAGAATCTGCATTATTGATTTTTTATTTATTTATCTATTTTGGAGATGGAGTTTCGCTCTTGTTGGCAAGGCTGGAGTGCAATGGCATGATCTTGGCTCACGGCAATCTCCGCCTCCGAGGTTCAAGTGATTCTCCTGCCTCAGTCTCCCAAGTAGCTGGGATTACAGGCATGCACCACCATGTCTGGCTAATTTTTGAATTATTAGTAGAGATGGGGTTTCACCATGTTGGCCAGGCTGGTCTTGAACTCCCGACTTCAGGTGATCCACTTGCCTTGGCCTCCCAAAGTGCTGGGATTACCGGCGTGAGCCACTGCGTCTGGCCAAATTTGCCACATTTAATCTCAAGGTTGTTATGAAGATTAGATACTTTACACAAATGTGCTTTAAAGACAATGAAGTTATACAAACATCCAGTACTTAGCAGGGGCAGACTTAGTTTAATTACATGACACAGCTTCCTGTAAAACACATGCTTTGTGTTTTCCTATGAAGGAAAACTTTCTTGTAACAGTAAAAAGACTTCCTTTTGTAAAATTAGAAAAATGGTCTTTAAACAACTGAATCAAATCATCACTAAGTAAACCTGGGTTCCATAGAAGAATGGAAAATTAGTTATTGTATATGCTAATGTGGGTCTTCTGAAAAGCAGATGCCAAACAGAATTAAAATGCAAAGATTTTACTAGGGGAGATGCCTATGAGAGAAAATGAGAGAGCTGTGCAAGGTGGGGAGAGCTGTCAGACTATAATACATGTCTGACCTCAAGTGAATGAGAGAGGGAAGGAAGGTTGAGCCCCAAGCAGCCTCAGTAATGAGCCCAAGCTCACACAGCTAGTGGTAGAGACAGTACTTGGAACCTGATAATCTGGCTTTAGAGCGTATGCACTTAACAACTTACATTACTTAAGAATTTACTATATTCTTAGAAGAAACAGATTCACTATTGTTTTTGACTTTCAAACCAATCTAATTTAATAAATCCAGTCATAATTTACATATTGTATATTACATCACAATTGAATGCAATGAGGCACTCAAAATTCTACTACTTTATCTGTATCTAGCCACAGATACAAAAGCTGAACTCCCCCAAAACTGAAAAATAAACAAATCTCAACAAAAATTCATATGCTGATTAGCCCCCAAACTTTTTTTCCTCTAAACATTTTGTCTTGACAAAGAGTACAGCCCAAAGTTCCATTAGAGCTCACTAGCTAGAAACTTACTTAAGGTTAGTACTTTGGGATTTCCTGAAACCATAGTACATACCTCTTTTTGAAATTGAGAAAGTAGTTGGATTGGTCAACATGAAAAATCTCAAGGGCTGATCTTCTTAAGTTGTAACGCCGGAGGTGAATCTCTCGAATTTGAGAATGAGGCCACTTGAAATCAAAGCCTACTCCTGAAAACAGAATAAATCTTGTGACTGAAGTACCATATAAAGTTACTCATGCTATGTAGAAAATACCTCTTAGTTCTTGACAAAAGGTTTTAGAAAAAGGAAATTTAATTTCTATAGTATATAAACCATTTGTTAAATGTGTTGGATATTTAAACTGGTTCTTTTAAAACTGTTTTAAAGTTCTATAACTATTCTACTGCCTTCCTATTAGAATACAAGATAATTCTTAATATATCTCAGAAAGTTTTCCTTTTCTCTGTATGCTGGCATCTTAGATTTAATCATCCTTTTATTATCATATAAACGATGACACAGGAAGCCTATAGGAATGAGCACACATACAAAGGCATGATAAAATAAAGACTGTATTAGGCTGGGTACAGGGGCTCACGCCTGTAATACCAGCACTTTGGGAGGCCGAGGTGCAGATCACCTGAGGTCGGGAGTTTGAGACCAACCTGACCAACATGGAGAAACCCTGTCTCTACTAAAAAAAAAAAAAAAAAAGAAAAGAAAAAAATACAAAATTAGTTGGGCATGGTGGCACATGCCTGTAATCCCAGCTGCTCAGAAGGCTGAGGCAGGAGAATCACTTGAACCTGGGAGGTGGAGGTTGCAGCGAACAGAGATCACACCAATGCACTCCAGCCTGGGCAACAAGAGCAAAATTCTGTCTCAAAAAAAAAAAAAAAAAATGAAGACTGTAATTTGTAACTTAAAGTTTACAGCAATTCCCTCTAGCCAAACCCTTAAAAATGAATTGATAATAACTTTTAAAAAGCATTCTCTTCCACACCTCGATGAATAACAAATTTAACCCCATACTGACTATCCATTTCTCCTTTTACTTGATAGACTACAAATTCACAGTCCCATCTTACCACTTTCTTCTTTTCGTTCATGATTAATAAGTTGGATACTTAATTATTGAATAACAAAAATTATTTTTTCGGAATTCCTCACCATCTTCTTTTTCAATGCTGCCATCATAGAAGTAAATGTGTTGAGTAGTGATTTCTAATCTGCCAGGAATTACATCAATTATGGTAATGAGTTCACAGTCTTCCATCAATACCAGTTTTTCTTTTTGTTCCTGTTCTTCTTTCTCATCACTGTAAAAACAAAAAACCAATAAACAGAAAAGTCTAACCATTTTTTTTTTCTTAAATGCAAAAGAATACCATATTCAAATAGAAATCTCCCTCTCTTTTTTTTCTTTTTTGAGACAGGGTCTTGCTCTGTCACCCAGGCTTGAGTGCAGTGGCACAATATCAGCTCCATCACTGCAACCTCTGCCTCCCAAACTCAAGCAATCCTCCCACTTTAGCCTCCCAAGTAGCTGGGACTACAGGTGCATGCCACCATGCCCAGCTAATTTTTATATTTTTTGTAGAGACAGGGTTTTGACATGTTACCCAGGCTAGTCTTGAAATCCTCAACTCAAGGGATCCACCCACCTTGGTCTCCCAAAATGCTGGGATAATAAGCATGAGCTACTGTCTCTGGCCTCAAACATAAATCTCATCATATAATCTCATCATATACATATATATATGTAAAATTAAACATAAATCTCATCACACATATGTCATCAAATATAAATCTCATCATATATATGTAAAATTAATGTCCAGGAAAGAATATCTGAATTACCCTCAAGAAATAGTCTGCATATTAAAGTGACCAAATATTTTTATTACTCAATGATTCAGTTTCATTAAAAATAAGCTTTACATTTTGACTTTATACAGCCCATTATAATAAAATATAGTGATCCTGGAAAACAACAAGCAGAGGACAATTGAAAAACACGGCAATATTGGTCATGTCATTTTATATTCTGGGAGACATGAATTGACCCACGAAATATATGAATCTGTGACTAAGACTGCATTGTAGTGGTGTTTTGTAAATGATTTTTAGAAGTACTAAATATGAATCTTAAATTATAAAATGAGACTTTTCAAGAGTAACTAAAACTAAAGCATCACCATCACAGCATCCCGCTAACAAGGGAACTGGAAATAATGTAAAGAGCTACTATTGCCATACCTTGCTTAAAGTGAAGTCACCTTGTAATAGGAGGAATGTTACTTATATTCGCTGGAGAAAGTAACTGGAAAAGAGATAGTCTTTTGGTGACCTAGGTGACTTTAACTGCCAAGTATAGAAATGGGAGCTCCTATTACTCACAGAATGTTACTCAAGTAAATATTTTAAGCCAGCTACTCTCTGATCCTAGACATTTCATATCTGCCTTATGTCCAGGGTACCAATGACTAAGTCTAATTTTATTTTCAGTGGGTTTCCATGAAGTTCTGTATCACTAACTTAAGTTTGTAATGTTGCAACCATTTAAACTAAGCTTTTCTTTTCAAAAAAATAATTACCGGAAAGAAGGTTTTCTCAAACACTTAAAACTAATATTTACAGTGATAAATAGAGGAATGAGTAACCCTAAAAAAGAAAATAGTCTGAGGGTTATTCATATTAAATGACAAAAAGTGTTTTGGTTCTTCAGTTTAAAATGAATGAGTCTGACATCCATCAAATTCACTAGTCATCAAAGAAAGAAAAAAAAAATCCCAATTAGAAAGCTGACTGAATATTTACCAAGATAGTTCCCTGTATAACTGCCCCTACCCAGTACCCTGAAAATAATCAAGGAAATCTAAAAAAAATTACTGAACTAATATAAATAAAAATCCTGATTATGCCACCAAAGGATACTACCGAATCTAGTCAATCTGTAATATACATATTTTTTGAGACGGGGTCTCACTCTTATACCCAGGCTAGAGTGCAGTGGTGCAATCTCACCTCATAGCAACCTCCACCTCCCAGGCTCAAGCAGTCCTCCCACTTCAGCCTCCCAAGTAGAGGCGCACACCACCACGCCAAGTTAATTTTTTGTATTTTTGATAGAGACAGAATTTCGCCATGTTGCCCAGGCTGGTCTGGAGCTCCTGAGCTCAAGTGATCTGTCCACCTGGGCCTACCAAAGTACTGACAAATTGAAGGCCACCATGCCTGGCCCTCAATTTGTAACATTAAACTAAGCTTCAAAGCAATATGTGCCATGTATAGTTTAAAATGTAAACAAATCATATATTTGGGACACAGCTACTCATTCTTGGTTGAACATGTGGCTTTACAAACATAGAAAGTTAAATATTAGGCTGGGCGCAGTGGCTCACACCTCTAATCCCAGAATTTTGGGCAGCTGAGGTGGGCAGGTCACTTGAAGTCAGGAGTTTGAAACCAGCCTGGCCAACATGGTGAAACCCGTTTCTACAAAAAATACAAAAAATTAGCTGGGCATTGTGGCATGCGCCTATACTTCCAGCTACTTAAGAGGCTGAGGCACGAGAATCGCTTGAACCTGGGAGGCGGTGGTTGCAGTAAGCCAAGATCATCTCGCTCTGTCACGCAGGCTGGAGTGAAGTAGTGCAATCTCAGCTCATTGCAACCTCGGCCTCCCGGGTTAGAGTGATTCTCCTGCCTCAGCCTCCTGAGTAGCCGGGCATGGTGGGGGACTACAGGTGCCCACCACCACGCCTGGCTAATTTTTGTATTTTTAGTAGAGATGGGTTTTCACCATGTTGGAAAGGATGGTTTTGCTCTCCTGATCTCATGATCCACCCGCCTTGGCTGGGATTACAGGTGTGAGCCACCACGCCTGGCCTATTTTTTTAGGAGAGAGGGTCTCACTATGTTGCTCAGGTTGGTCTCAAACTCCTGGCCTCAAGTGACCTTCTTGCCTCAGCCTCCTGAATAGCTAGGATTATATTCATATGCTATAGCACCCAGCTGGATCAGGGAGTTAAACAACCTCTAAGCAACGAAACGACCATCAAGCTATGCTGATCCACAGACAATCCCTACTAGGCCAGGTTTTACTATTTTACTCCTCAGTAGATACCCAAGATAACTAAAAATTTATGTTTACACAAAAACTTGTATATGAATATTCATGGAAATACTATTCATAAAGCCCCAAAGTAGAAACAACCTAAATGCTCACTGATGAACGGATAAGCTAAAAGTGATTATCTATATTTTGGATAACCATAAATGGTTATAAATGGAATATTATTTATAACATTATTCAGCCACAAAAAGAAATGCAGTACTCTTATATGCTACAACATGAATGAATCTTGAAAACATTATTCCAAATGAAAATAAGCCAGACACAAATGAATCTTTAAAACATTATTCCGAATGAAAATAAGCCATAACACAAATTATATGAGTTATAGAAAATGTTCCAAAGTAGAAAAATCCAGAGACAAAGTAGATTAGTGGTTTCCAGGGCATGTGAGAAGGGGAAAACTGGGACTGACCACTAAAAGGTACAATATTTCCTTTTTGGGGTAATAGTAATGTTCTAGAATTATACAGTGGAAATGGTTGTACAAATCCGTGAAAACACTAAAAAAACTCACTGAATTGTAGGCTTTAAAAATGGTAAATTTTACATTTGTGAGATATATCTGGATTAATAAAAATGAAGAACTCCCTGGATAACAAATGGAGAGTCTGTGGCAATCAGACCTTCCTTATTAGAAATACTAGAGGGCTGAGTGCAGTGGCTCACTCTAGTGGCCTGTAATCCAAGCACTTTGGGAGGATTATGTGGGCCCAGGGGTTCGAGACCAGCCTGGGCAACACAGTGAGACCCTGTCTCTGTAAAAAATTTAAAAATTAGCTGGATGTGGTGGTATGCCTATAGTCCCAGCTACTCAGGAGGCTGAGGCAGGAGGATCACTTGAGACCAGGAGGTAGAGGCTGGAGTGAGGTGTGATCATACCACTGCACTCCAGTTAAGGTGATACAGTGAGATCCTGTCTCAAAAAAAAAACAAAAACAAACAAACAAAAAAAACCCCACACACACCAAAAAACACAAACAAAAAAACTGGAGAAGTCTTTTGGGATGAAAGGAAATGATATCAGATGATAAATGAATGTACACACAAAGAAATAAAGTACACAAGTATGATAACTGATAATTATGTAGCAAACATAAATAATGTATATATTTGTTTTCTTCCTATAATTGACTTAAAGACAACTACATTAAACAGCAACTATAAAACTGTATTACTGAACATATACAAAGAAGTGTAATATATAAAAGTAGCAACGCAAATAAGGGATGAGGAAATTAATATATTTTACATTTGCTTAAATAAAGTTTTTAAAGTACAAATTAAAAATTTTAAAATATATCTAAGGCTTTTCAGGTTATTGGTTTCTTCTTGAGGGAGGTTTGGTAATTTGTATCTTTCAAGGAATTTGTTTCATTTAAGCTGTCAAACTTACAGGCATAAAGTCTTTAGTATTCTTTTCAATCATTTTATTATTTGTGGCAATAGTTCCTCTTGCAGTCCTAATACAGGTAATTTATGTTGTTTCTCTTTTAATCAATCTAGCCAGAGGTTTATGTTTTGTTTGTTTGTTTTTTTAATAACTAGGCTTCAATGTTCTTAATCTTTTTGTTTTTCTCTTTCATGAATTTCTGCTTTTGTCTTTATAATTTTCTTTCTTTTGCTTAACAGTTTATATTTTGTGCTATACATTTCCATCTGAACACAGCTATAGCTAAATCTCACAAATACAATATATTGATTTCATTACAATTCTAAATACTTTCTAATTTCAAGGTCCAGTTCTATGTTATGCCAGTTTTAAGAAGCCTTCCTTAATAATTTCAGTTAATACTGATACACTCCTAACAGCTGATAAAGCATTAACTGTTGGACATTGGGAAAAACATGGTGGTAGAATTTCAAGCAAGTATCTTCCACGATTTTGCAATCCCCTTTCTGAGAACAAAATAATTGTAAATATTTATACATACACATTTACTCTAGCTGTCATATCCTCTTCAGGAAGGTCTAATTTATCCTCCTCCATATCACTAACTTTTACTTGTTTCACTACTTCCAAAAGCAATGAATCACTGGAAGGCTGTGAGTGTTGGATACCTGTTTTAAACACAAAATATCTATTAAATGTAAAGTAAAAAACAATATTATAGCCCATCTGTAATTTCTGACTGTTCATTATGTTTCTGACTGTTAGATGAAAACAATATGTATATTATAAGATGGTACTTTGATACAATCTATGATGTTTGATGGCAATTTTGACAATTACTATACATATGGTAAAAAGAATAAATGTTTTAAAAATAGTATCTATTTTTAATAATGGTATTATTTGTTTCAAAAATAGGCAAAGTACTCTCTTTATATTTAATTCTAAAGGTTGCCAATAATTAAGTCAAAGGAAGAAATATTCTCATTGTATTAATGTAATAGAATGATTTTTACCATGCATTTTGTATTAAAGCAATACTAAGAAAGATTATATGATAAATTGTCTTTAATTGGGAGATAATACATGGACTAAGAGTGGAAGTGTTTACTTTCTGGACCACATGGAATTTCATACATAAATCTGAGGCATATATATGTAATACATGTAACATATTTTATAAACTAAACACCCTGGAAAAAGGCAGGGCTGGTATAATGAAAAGAACATGGTCTATGAAGTGGTAAACCTAGATTCAAATTTAATTTTGCCAATTATTCAGTCATATGACACTTCTGAATCTGTGTTTTCTTGATTGTGAAATGGAGACTTCATCACAAGGTTGTTATGTATATGAAAGGTAATATATGTGAAACACCTGGTACACATTAAATATAAAATAAACGATAGCTACTATTTTATATTTATCTTCCAATTATCTGACTGAAATAAGAACAGTAATACAAATATATGCATAATTTATAGGTAGGATTAGAAAAAAGTTATATACTTAACTATGAATAAAGACATTTCATTTATGGCAAATAAAAATTCATATAAAATATATAAAATAACACAATAATGCAAATAACTACAAATAACAAAACACTATAAAGATGACAAATCCTCCCTTAACTTCTCAAATGATACCATTGCTCAGGCATAAGATGAATCAACTTAATGTACAGTTGCATTTTTCTGTGTAATTCTGTTTGATCATCCCTTCTTCTACATTGGGAAGTAGTGGCTCACATCTTTCCTAGAACTAGTAACTATTTCTACTGAACAGGTTTTTTCATGAGGTCTAATTTATTGTTAAAACATTTAATTAACAAAACAAATGACAATGCAATAGAAAGTGAAAAGAAGGAAGCCTAGATAGTCTGATACAAAGAGGAAATTGACTTTATGTAGACGTATGGCACTACTCTGTTAACAGTATGAAATGAAAATCTAATAGAAGAATGGTGAAGGATAGAGGATGTGAGGGACTGCAGCGAGAAGGCCAGTTGGGGAAGCTACTGTAAGTTTGGAGAAAGAGAGCACCAAGCTAAGTCGTGGCAATTGCAAACAAAATGAAAATAAGGAAAAACATTCAAAGGCTATGTAAGAGAATCAACAGGACACGGTACCTAAAGAGCTATATATGTAGGGATTTCAGAGACATGAGGATAGACTCATGCATAATGTGGTTTTTAATTTCAGCAACTAATATATGGAGATACTGGTAACTACAATACCAGATACAAGAGAAGCAGAAACTAGAGTAAGGAGTTAAATGAGAAAAGATAATAAATTCAGTTTCAGAAATGTCATACAGAGACTGTGGAAGAAGTATCCCAATAGGTAGTTGGAAACACTGCTTTAGAGTTCAAAAGGAAGATTAGAACTAGAAATACAGATGGGAAAGCAGCATTACATATACGGTGGGGCAGCCATGAGATCACCCAGGAAGACACAGGTAAAAGGCAAGATGCTAGGAATGGATCTGGGAACATCATCATTTAAACGTGTGCAGGAAAAAAGTTTTTTTAAAAAAAGAATAAAAACTGGTATAAAAAGTAGGAGGTTAAGTAGCAGAGCTAAGAAAGAAACACATTTATAGGCCGAGTGTGATGGCTCATGCCTGTAATCCCAGCACTCTGGGAGGCTGAGGTGGAAGTATCACTGAAGCCCAGAAGTTCAAGGCCAAACTGGGCAACATAGGGAGACCTTGTCTCTACAAAAAAAGTTTAAAATTAAAAAATTAGCTGAGTATGGCAGTACACACCTATTGTACCAGCTACTTGGGAAGCTGAAGCAGTAGGATCACTTGAGCCCAGGAGCTCAAGGCTGCAATGAGTGGTGACTGTACCACTGCACTCCAGCCTGGGTGACAGAGTGACAGCCTGTCTCACAAAACAAACAAAAAACAAAAAAAGGAAAAGAAAGAAAGAAAGAAATACATTTCCAGAGGAAGATAACCACTGAATGCTTTAGAAGCAACGGAAGCAGGGAGAGCACTAAAAATAAGTTGTTAAATATGGTAATCAAAAAAGAGCATGTCTAATAAAGAAGTACAGACAAAAAAAAATTTCTTTAACCAAAAAGTTTTTTGAGAGAGGGTCTTACTGTATTCCCTAGGCTGGAATGCAGTGGTACAATCATGGTTCACTACAGCCTTAATCTCCTGGGCTCAAGCAATCTTCCCACCTCAGCCTCCCAAGTAGCTGGGATCACGGGTGCACATGACTGCACCCAGCTGACTTTTAAAATTTGTTTAGTAGAGATGAGGTCTCATTATGTTGCCCAGACTGGTCTGGAACTCCTGGGCTCAAGCAGCCCTTCTCTGTGGCCTCCCAAAGTGCTGGGATTACAGGTATGAGCCACCACACCTACCCAAACCAAACTTTTTTTTGAGACAAGGTCTCACTCTGTTGCCCAGGCTGAAGTGCAGTGATACAATCATGGCTCACTGCAGCCTCAACCTCCTGGGTTCAAGCGATCTTCTCACCTCAGAGTAGCTGCAACTACAAGCATGTGATACCTGGCTACAAAAAATTTCATTTTTTATAGAGACGGGGTATCACTATGTTGCTCACACTGCAAACCAAATATTTATACTGATACATTTAAGAATATATTTTCTTTTTGACTCTTCAAATATCCTAATTTACACTGGGTTATGTTTCAAAAAATACTTCATAAGTCAATTGTTTGGAATTAATAATGGATTTTCCATCCAAAATAATACTACAAATAATGGTTAGCTTTGCAGGTTAGCCCATACTGTAAACACTATTCTATATATCTGCAATGGGTTACTTATAAAAAGCAGTATTGGGGGGTAAGTAAAACAAAACAAGATTATATTTTTAAAAAAGAATTATCATGAATTCTGGTAGTTAATGAAAATACTCTGTATAGACAAAACTAAGGAGTAGGCAAAACATTTTGCAGTTAATTCTGAAGTGTACTTCAAAGAACTTTAAAGATTTTAAATATTGATGCATTTTTAAAAATAATTTCCAATTTCACTTTGAAATATATAAATTTTTTTTCTGTACAGTTTTATTGTCACTATTATACTTGGGGTAAAATTTTTAAATGAGAAAAACAAAACAAAAGAACAACTGAGACTAAGTAGGGACATAAAAATATATCTGTGTCCATGTGTAGGCAGGTGAAAGGAAGAGGAAAAAAGAGAGGGAACTTTATGGAATGAGTTTTCTTGGCAAAAGTCAATAAAATAATATGGAACAATATTCCTTAAGTAATTATTAAAGTCATTTACCAAAGGATGTTTGTTGGGTGATAAGGGTAGTAGTTATATCTCAAAGAGTAGAGAAAGATAATTACCGAAGAGGATACAAGATTTTTTCAGAGAAAAATCTATACACAACTGGCTTTTGCTATGTAAGACAACACTCAAAGTTAGTGTTTATATCATGGACAGGGCCATTATTTTGAATTAAGAAAAACCACTTACTGTATCTGATTTATTTCAAAATGTAAGACTCTAAATGGCAGGCATCATGGGTCTCTTAATTCATTTTATGGCATCAAATATATTGGCCACATGTTAAGGCAATTTAAAAAATAAGATCTGGTCAGGCATGCTGGCTCATGTCTGTAATCCCAGCATTTTGGGAGGCTGAGGCGGGAGGATTGCCACTTGAGCCCAGGAGTTCACGATCAGCCTGGGCAATATGGTGAGACCTTGTCTCTACCAAAAAAAAAAAAAAGCTGGGCATGGCATGGTGGTATGCATTGCTAGTACCAACTAGTTAGGAGGCTGAGGCAGAAGGATCACTAAAGCCTAGGAGGTCAAGGTTGCAGTGAGCCATGTTCAAGTCTCTGCATTCTAGCCTGGTCAACAGAGGGAGACCCAGTCTCAAAAAAAATAAAAATAATTTTTAAATGACATCTAAAAGTTGGTACTCATGTCATCCATAACTACAACTTAATATACCTATGACTACCAATGATTTGTTGTTGGTGGTGGTGATGTTGTTGAGAAGGAGTTTCGCTCTTGTCACCCAGGCTGGAGTGTAATGGCACGATTTTGGCTCACTGCAACCTCCACCTCTGGGGTTCAAGCAATTCTCCTCCCTCAGCCTCCCGAGTAGCTGGGATTACAGGTGCTTGTCACCATGCCCAGCTAATTTTTGTATTTTTAGTAGAGACAGGGTTTCACTATGTGGCCAGGCTGTTCACGAACTCCTGACCTCAGGTGATCCTCCTGCCTCTTCCCAAAGTGCTGGGATTACAGGTGTGAACCACTGTGCCTGGCTCAATAATAAACAACATTTTGGGGTATTTTACAGACCTATCTTCAAAAAGGGAGAGATGACAAGTGAGATAATTATAAAGGAAGGGCTTCCTAAAGAGTTACAGAAACACTTTAAGATCTGTTTTGAAATACTGTCAGGCTAAATTTTTGTGTTTTGTTTTGAGACGGAGTTTCACTCTTGTTGCCTAGGCTGGAATGCAGTGGTGCAATCTTGGCTCACTGCAACCTCTGCCTCCCAGGTTCAAGCAATTCTCCTGCCTCATCCTCCTGGGTAGCTGGGATTGCAGGTACCCACCACTATGCCTGGCTAATTTTTTGTATTTTTAGTAGAGACGGGGTTTCATCATGTTGGTGAGGCTGGTCTTGAACTCCTGACCTCAAGTAATTTTTTTTTCTAGAAAAAGGCATTGGCCAATCTAAGATACTAAAGGTCTAGAACTCTATAAAAATAGGTTATAATAGGCCAGGCATGGTGGCTCATGTCTGTAATTCCAGCACTTTGAGAGGCCGAGGAGGGCAGACCACCTGAGGTCAGGAGTTCAAAATCAGCCTGACCAACATGGAGAAACCCTGTCTCTACTAAAAATACAAAATTAGCCGGGTGTGGTGGTGCATGCCTGTAATTCCAGCTACTCGGGAGGCTAAGGCAGGAGAATCACTTGAACCCGGGAGGCGGAGGTTGCGGTAAGCCGAGATCAAGTCATTGCACTCCAGCCTAGGCAACAAGAACAAAACTCTGTCTCAAAAAAAAAAAAAAGTTATAATAAAAGGCATAAAGGATGGCTAAGAATTCTGACTGCGCACACTGGCTCATGCCTATAATCCTAGTACTTTGGGAGGCAGAAGTGGGCAGATCACTTAAGGTCAGGAGTTTGAGGCCAGCCTGGCCAAGATGGCAAAACCCCATCTCTACTAAAAATACAAAAATTGGCCAGGTATGGCAACATGTGCCTGTAGTCCTAGCTACTTGGAGGCTGAGGCACGAGAATTGCTTGAACACAGGAAGCGGAGGTTGCAGTGAGCTGAGATTGCGCCACTGCACTTCAGCCTGGGTGACAGAGCAAGACTCTGTCTCAGAAAAAAAAAAAAAGATTGCTAAGAATTCTATCTTAGTGTTAGCCTCAGTGTTAATGAGCAAAAAAACATTGTTTACATTGCAAGAGACACAGTAGTTGTATGAAGTACAGTACACTTTTATAAATAAAATTTTTTTCTTTTAGAAATTACAATCAATGGAAGTATGAAATCACCTTGGATTTAGGCCAAATGTAACAGTACTGAAAACATATAATCATTTAAATATCAATTATAAAATCCCATCCTTCCTTCATAAGTAAACACATTTAAAACAACTAATAAAATAACAATCGTCAACCCCACAAACACTCTCATTATCTTCAACAAATAATTAAAGGTCATTGGAACTCACCCAGATTATCTCTTAAGGCACTAGCTTCCTCATGGGTTTTGAAATTATAATTCGGTACCAGCTTAAGTCTCATGCGGGAATAATTCTCTACATTAGCTAGCTTCCAATGAATTGGATTCTGTTTCCTAAGAATATTCATAAGCAAACAAGTAAAATTATTTAGTTTAAGTAACAAAGATTGTTTGATTTAAATAGTGTAAAAAAGTTTCAAGTACTTTACATTTGTTTAGTACTATTTTATTTTATTTTTATTTTTTATTTTTTGAGACAGAGCCTCACTCTGTCACCCAGGCTGGAGTGCAGTGGCACAATCTTGGCTCACTGCAACCTCTGCCTCCTGGATTCCAGTGATTCCTGTGCCCCAGCCTCCCAACATAGCTGCGATTACAGGCATGTTCCACCATGCCCAGCTAATTTTTGTAACTTTAGTAAAGATGGGGTTTTGCCATGTTGGTCAGGCTGGTCTTGAACTCCTAGCCTCAAACAATTCACCTGACTTGGCCTCCCAAAGTGCTGGGCTTAGCCACCATGCCCAGCCTGTTTAAGCACCATTTTATAAAACTGTTCACACTTTTGATCTCATTTAATCCAAATAACTCTGATAGAATCAAAGTAAGTATGCACAGCTGTACTTTATACATGAGGAATCTAAAACAGACTAAATTATTTGCCCAAGATGACATGAAGTTTACAGGTAGCAGAAATGAGATTTGAACATGGACTTTCAGACTTACAGCTTGATACCTTTACTCTTTCACTGTTAAATAGAAGTTCTTAACTAGCTATACACATGGTTTATATTTCCAATAGTTTTCAAAATAAAAAATAATTTTACTACAAACAAAGACAATATAATTGCAAGTGGATCAAAGATCTAAACATAAGAGCTAAAACTATAAAACTCTTAGGAGAAAAGATAAGGATAAAAATTCATGATCTTGGACTTGGGAATGGTTCCTTAGATATGACACCAAAAAAATTAAAAAATGAAAAAACAAACTGGAGTTCATTAAAATTAAAATCTTACCTGTATAAAAAAGGCTGCTATTAAGAAAGTGAAAAGACAATCTACATATGTGAAAATCACATACATGATAAGGGTCTATTATTGAGAATATATATATATGTGTACACACACACACACACACACACACACACACAACTATACAATTCAACAAAAAAATCAATCTAAAAATGAGCAAAGGACTTGAGAAGACATTGTTCCAAAAAAAATGTAAAAATGGCCAAGAAGAACATGAAAGGATGCTAGACATCATTAATCATTAGAAAATGGAAAATGAAATCATAAAAAACCACCTTACTTCCACTAGGAGGTCATAATAAAAACTCAGGAAAGAATGTGGAGAAATTAGAACTCTCTCTCAGACATTGCTGGTGAGAATATAAAATGAAGTTGCTGTGAAAACCAGTTTGGGAACTCCTCAGTAAATTAAACACAGAATTATCACACAACCCAGCAATTCCATTCATAGCCTATACTCAAGAGAATTAAAAACAAGTGTTCAAACACTTGTACACAAATGTTACCAGCAGCACTATTCAAAATAGCCGGAAAGTGGAAAACAACCCAAATGCCCATCAACTGACGGCTAGATAAAGAAAAGATATATCCTCATAAGGGAATATTATTCAGTCATAAAAAGGAATAAAGTACCGATACATGCTACTACATAATGAAAACATTATGCTAAGTGAAAGATGGCAGACACAAAAGGCCACATATCGTATGATTCCATTTATATGAAATAATCAGAATAGGCAAATAATAAGACAGAAAGCTGATTGGTGGTTGCTAGGGGGTGGGACAGGGGATGAGGAATGACTCTTTGATAGGTACAGCATTTCCTTTTCGGGTGATAAAAATGTTATGAAGTTAGACAGTGGTGATGACTGTACAACATTATGAATATACTCAGTGCCAGTGAATTGTACATTTTAAAATAGTTAAAAGGATAAATTTTATGTTATATACATTTTACCACATTTCAAAAAGGGCTGTAAAAAAAAAGAGATAATATAATTTAGCAAAACAGAAGTGACTTAGGATCAATTAAATGAATTGTAAAATATTCAAACATATAACAGTATTAGCCCTAGCTCAAAGAGCTAGTGTCAGAAAGACAGAAGTAAATTGGTTTAACACTCTCTAAGAGTCTAAAGTCCAATAAACTTCATGTCAAAGGGTCAAAGGAAGGCAAATAACTGTATGATAAAAAACAAGACAACCTCACATCATCCCATACCTATACTTCACAAAAAGATAATAAATAAGATTAAAAGTACCCTTTTATAAACTGAACATTTAAAAAATTGGAGCAAAAAGGGGCATTGGTTCAAAAGTTCTAGACCAGAGTTCTAAAAAAAAAAAGAGTACTTAATAAAATTATATCCTCCTACCTTTTAGCCCAAGGTCCCCTTTCACATGTAAGATAGAGGTGTATTGCTTTCCAGCGTCTAACAGTGGCTAACTGTTGACTGCTAAGTTGTTTGAGCATATTATTATACCTCAGGTTCTCTTGGCGTGCTTTTCGATTAAATGGCTCCACAAACAGCTCCTGAAAGAAACAATAAGAAATAAGATCACTGACTCATATGTTTACAGGTATATTTACATTTTAATTCCATAATTTAAAATTTTTGACCAATAAAATCTTGCAGCATGAGAAAGCAGCTGGTAAGCAACAGGCTTTTACTCCATTCGAATCATTTTCTTTGATGAAGTATGATATAATTTTACCTATAATCTATTTACATTTTTTTAAAACTTAAAAACCAACCAACCAACAATAAAAATGTGAAGAACTTCAAAAATGGAAAGTGTCTCAACACAGAACTTTTTTTTTTTCTGTTTTCTTTTTCATCCAGCACAAAATGTCAAGAACTTTTAAACTCAAGATAATTAACCTCCTACTTACTGTCAAGTAAAATAATTTTCCTCTGGGATATTTTGATTTATAAGGCATCTAAAATGAGACTCAAGATGAAAGAAAGTAGAAAGAAGGATAATTACATTCTATACTACACCAAGACATAACTTTAAGCTGTGAAATTAATGTTTATAGTTTCAAAGAAACAAACAGAAGACTGGCTTATCTATCTCACATCAATATTCATCTATTAGCAACTAAAATTACAGCACTGATTTGTTTCAAACAAACCAGTAATTAATTAAATTGAAAAGAACAGTTAAAATTTTAAACAGTTTTAGAGAGGTACTACAGCAATGTCTTGTTAAAAATACATGCCTTGGAGTTAGACCTAGATACAAATCTTAGCTTTTCTGAGCTAATTATCTTACCTAAGTTGTTTCTCATAGCTAATTCTCTGAGGCTCAGTGTCCTCTCATGTGTAAAATGAGGTTAACAATAACTGCCATAATAAAGATGAACATTTAAAGTGCTTAATGTAGTGCTAGAAGAATAGCAAGCCTTCAATAACTTGTAGTTGTCATTATTACCATTGTTATTGTTAACTAGTATTAGCTGAGTAGGAAATCGATTATTTTGGAACACAATGTTACCAAATACTTAAAACAGATAATTGCTGAGAAAACTGAGGAAGTCATGACAGCTCCATGGTAATTAAACATCAATTTCACAGCTTTGAGGTTCAAGCATATAAGGATATTCTTATATCAGGTATTTCTAGAAAAGGTAAAGTTACAGGGAAAGTGTTGATAAGAATATAAACTGGTAGAACTTCTCTCAAGGAAATATAACGGTGTTTATCATAAGCACTACATCCCAGCAATTCCACTTATCCTAGGGAAATCATCTTGGATAGCCACAAAAATATATCTATAGGGATGTTCAATACTATTTATAACAAAGAAAAAAACTAGTAAATGAGGTCTAACAATGGGAAATACATTTAAATGTACTAATATATAAAACAATGAAATACTTTGCAGTCTGGCATGGAAAGATGTTTACAATATATTTGAAGTTAAGAAAGGAGCAATCGTCTCATTTTGGCTTAACCAAATATATGCAAATATATACACTTTAAAATTACTTAGGACTACTGAGTCTTCCAATTTATTGGAAGATAGTCATCAATACAGATGACTATCTGTATTTATTTAGGTCTTCTTTAATTTGTTTCAAGTGTTTTTTTAGTTTTTGGCATATATACAGCAGATACTGTATATATTTTGTTAGATTGATACGTAAGCATTTTATTATTTTAGAGCTATTGTAAAAGTATTTTTAGAAAATTTCAGTTCCCCTACTCCAAGAATGTTATGGAAAAAAAAAAAATTTCAGTTTCTCATTCATTATTCATTGCTAGTGTATGGAAATATGATTAAATTCTGTGCACTGATTTTATGTCCTGCAGCTTTGCTAAACTTGCTTAATTATAGTAATTTACTGGTATAACAGAGTCCTTGAGATTTTCTATACAGAGAATCATGTTATCTTTAGATAGTTTTATTTCTTCCTTCCCAATGTGAATGCTTTTTTGTATGTTTTTTTCTATTCTTACTATATTTGCTAAGATTTGTGGTACAATGGTAACCAAGAATGGTGAGAATGGATATCCCTGCCTAGTTCCCTATTGTAGGGGGAAAAGTACTCAGTTTTTCCCCTCTGAATATGAAGTAGTGGTAGGATGTTGGTAAAGAGTTAAGTAGTTCCCTTCTATTCCTAGTTTGCTAAGAGCTTTCATTACAACTGGATGTTTAATTTTTTCAAGTGCTTTTCCTGCATTTACTGATATGATAATGCAGTTTTTCTTGTTAAGATTACTAACATGGTCCAGTATATTAATTAATCTTCAAATGTTGAACTAGCCCTGCATCCTGAGGATAAATTCCACTTTGTTGTGTTGTATATTATTATTATTACCATTATTATTATTGTTCTTGAGACAAAGCCTCACTCCTCATCTACATTGGAGTGCAGTGGTAGAATCATGGCTTACCAAAGCTTTGACCTCCTGTACTCAAGTGATCCTCTCACATCAGCCTTTTCAGTAGCTGCTACTACAGGTGTGCACCACCACATCCAGCTAATTTTTAAATTTTTTGTAGAGGTAGAGTCTCCCTATGTTGCCCAGGCTGGTCTCGAACTCCTCACCTAAACTGATCCTCCCACCTTGGCCTCCCAAAGTGCTGGGATTACAGGCATAAGCCACTGTGCTTGATCTGATGTATTATTTTTTAAATATATTGCTAGATTTGTTTTGTAGCTATGTTCCTGACAGACGCTGGTCTGTAGTTTTCTTGTACTATTTTTCTATTATTTCACTATGAAGGTAATATTACCCTCATCAATGAGCTGGAATTGTTCCTACTATTCCATATTTGAAGAGACGGAGAAAGTGGCATAATTTCTCCATTAAATGTATGGTAGAATTTGCCAGTGAAACCACTTGGGCCTGAAGTTTTCCCTTTTTGAAGGTTTCTAACTATAAATTCTATTTCTTTAATAGATATAGGACTATTCAGGTTATATACTTATTCTTGAACTAGTTTTGGAAATTTGTGTCTGTCAAAAAATTGATCCATTTCATTTAAGTTGTCATACTTTTGCACATAGAGTGGTTTGTATTGGTCCCTCATTACAATGCTGATGTCTGTAGAGTCAATGGTGATATTGCCTCTTTCTTTCCTGGTCTAAATAATTTTTCACATCTCCCTCTCTCTCTCTCTTTTTTTTTTTTCTTTGTCAATATTGCTAGAAGTTTATCAATTTTACTGATTTTTGAAGAACAGGGCCTTAGTTTCATTGACTTTATTGTTTTTCTGCTTTCAATTTCATTTATTTCTGTTTTTACCTTTATTCATTCCTTACTTCTGCTGATAAGGATTTGGATTACTTTTGTTTCTCTAGTTTCTTTCTTTCTTTTTTTTTTTTGTTGAGACAGAATCTCGCTCTGTTGCCCAGGCTGGAGTGCAGTGCAGGATCTCAGCTCACTGCAACCTCCACCTCCCAAGTTCAAGCAATCTTCCTGCCTTAGACTCCCAGTAGCTGGGATTACAGGCACACACCACCATGCCCAGCTAATTTTTTTATTTTTAGTAGAGACGGGGTTTCGTCATGTTGGCCAGGCTGGTCTCGAACTCCTGATCTCAGGTGATCCACCCACCCTGGCTTCCCAAAGTGCTGGGATTACAGGCGTGAGCCACCATGCCCAGCCATTTCTCTAGTTTCTTAAGGTAGAAACTTAAAATTCGATGCCTTTCTTCTTTTCTAATATAAGGATTATGTGCTGTAAATTTCCCTCTAAGTGATGGTATGTATCTGGCCTCCTTAGAGGGATCTATTAATGTACTAGCAGCTTAATAAACTTTTTACATAATCACTATATACAGAACATTTTACTATTAATTGATCTTAATTGTTACTGATTCGCTGTTTTTCTTCTAATTTTAAGATAATTTTTAAACAAATAATAGAAATACTGCTTATAAAATTTGGGGCCTGTATTACTCTTAATATTAAATGCTTAAAATCAACATGAAAAACTAGATATTAAAACATTTACTTTTTACCTGAAATTTGAGCTTGCTTTCCCCCTCCTTCCCGGTCTCGTTTATGCATATTTATCATTAAAGCTTCATAACAATCCTTCCAATAAAGTGCCATGTTCTCATGACCATCATAAAATGTATGAGTTTCATACTGCTTCATGTAAGGTACAATCTTACCAAAAAAAAGAATACATAGAATTTAATATATATCTTCACATCTATAAAAATTGTAAATCAGCAGAAAAATCTTGCTCAAAAAAGATAAAACTTACATATTTTTCAATGTAAACTTGCCATTCATTTGAATTACAATATTCTTGAAAATCTTCAAAAAATGAGGAGCTACCATTGGTAAAAGGTAAAGAAGGTAGGTGCAAGTTCATGAAGAGAAGCTCATAAATTTTGGAAACCAGGGTACGAACAAGAGGAATCAGAAACGAGTATATTTCAGTCTGTTCCTTGATGGACTGACTTAGAACATGTTCCAGCTTCCCTAAAATATAACAGGCTTCATCCTGATTTTCAATCACTTTGGTCTGAAGAAGGGTATTTAGCTTAGCTGATGCCATTGCGCAAACCTGGAGGAAAACAGTTTAGATGAGAAAGAGCAGACTAAAGCAAACATTTAGTGATAGCACAAGTTCTGCCTGGCTCTGTGGGTTTAGAACTTTTATATAATAACTGTCAGGAACTGTGAAAGGTCTCAGATGTTACTCTGCCTCCAAGCTAAGAGTTAGCTGCTACAGTTTCACAGGTGTTGGCAGAAGATACAAGACTCCCGGGGTCAGAGACAAAGATCTACTGCAATAGCAGTAGACAGAGTATCAGCATTTGCATTGTTTCCCCAAAGTGCGATTCCCACAGTGAGAGATGAAGAGAACTAGATGATGCCTGCACATGTAGACACATTTTAATAGAGAAACCACCAGTAAAAAGGAAACCCAAATCTTTTATACTGGGTAGTAAACTTGTCTCATTTTTCCATGGAGGGAGACATTATCTTTATACCGGATAGTAAACAAATCTTCCCTGATTTTGCCACCGGAGGGAAACATTATCTTTATTATACTGGATAGTAAACAAATCTTCCCTTTGCTCTGGAGGAAGAAATAACCTCTGTCTTCCAAAGTTGTTCATATGAACAACCTCAAAAAGATTTCCATGGAAATTGTCTACCAACAATGACTGTAGGAAAAAGCAATCTCTTTCTCTGGAAATGAAAGAAGTAGCATACAGTCCCAATTGCTGTGGGCAGCTGTTTTGTGTCCATAAGGGAGGCCAGCTTAACACAAGCTGACAGATGATGGAGAGTGGTGCTGTGAAAATAGCAAATAAATGGAACTGGAGGCCTGATTGAATCCTGCTTAAATTCACCTTAACTATGAAATTCTCAACTATATGAGCAAAAAAATCTTCTTAACTAAGTCAGTTTGGCTTATTTGAAATCAAAAGTATTCTGATACATAAAGCACAGGTATATAGGAGTCCAAGTCCTTGATCAGAATCCTAACTACCCTTAAAATTCCCAAGGACTATACATATTCAGGGCACAAGCCCAGGCAAAGGAATACTAGTATTAGGCTTTGGCCTTAATCCCCAATGAGGAAAGGTAAATTAGATCACTAAGAGGTTTCCTTTTTTTCTGGGCTACAGAAAGACCTAAGTTTTAAAATTAAGGCAGGAAAATGACATATTGGGTCTCCTTCTCCTTCTCCCTTAACCCCATAACCTCACTTGGATCTATATTACTTCCCAAATAAAGAAAAGCAAAAGAAAATTTAAAAAACTATTAGAACCTGAAACGACTGCAAGAGAAGCTGGTCTGGGCTGTACACACAGGTCTTCACAGGATAAGGCAACAAAAGACTTCAGGTACTCTTTCCACGTAAATCTTAGCAACGTAAACAGCATTGGAGGAAACAATCTCTAACATAACTCAAAGCTTTGATTTCTCTACCCTGCTCATATTTTCCCCCAACCCATCCCTCTTCTCACCTTTTAGTCTTTGAATCCAACTAAAGGAACTGAATTCCAATAAGGGCCAATAAATTAAAGAAAAAAAAGTCACACAATTCCTACATCCAGGAAATACCAGTGTTAATATTCTGGGCTTTTTTTTTGCTATGTGTTTAAGAAAATACTATTTACATAAAGAGTTAAATATCCAATGTTTTGCTTCTAACTTAATGTCATGACATTAAATAAACATTAAGTTTACACATTTATTTAAAAGTATAAAGATACTTTTAATGAATATAATTTACTTGACCAGTGCTTTAATTTTGGATATTGACACATCACATACATATAATGCTTCCTTTCCCCCTCATTATAAATAGTACTGCATTAGGGTCACCTGAGGAATTACAAAAAATACTGATGCCCAGGCTGAGTGTCGTGGCACATACCTGTAAACATAGCACTTTAGGAGACCAAGGCGGGTGGATCACCTGAGGTCAGGAGTTTGAGACTAGCCTGGCAAACATGGAGAAACCCCATCTCTACTAAACACACAAAAATTAACCAGGAGTGGTGGCATATGCCTGTAATCCCAGCTACTTGGGAGGCAGAGGCAGGAGAATCACTTGAACCCAGGAGGCGGAAGTTGCAGTGAGCCGAGATCGTGCCACTGTACTCCAGCCTGGGTGACAAAGCGAGACTCCATCTCAAAACAAACAAACAAACAAACACACACACAGACACACACACACACACACACATACACACACAAACAACAAAATACTGAAGCCCTAGTTTCACCCCATTCTGAATTAATTACTATGGGTGATATACTACATAGGTATGTTTAGAACGCTCCTCCAGGTGATTTCATGTGCAGCCAGGAATGGGAATCAGTGGCTGAGCTAAGGCAACTGGGGGGAGTAAGGAACCAGGCTAACTGGAGACAATATGTACATCTAAATGAATCAACGACCATGCAGTCCTATTTTTGAAACAAGCTGGGAAATCTTGGTTTTTATGTAAAATTTCTTAATAGTTAATACTGGCAATTAATTAACATGTATGAGCCAAGTAAATCAAGTTTTCAGGCAGCTCTATTATAACCCCTATACAGAAAGAGATTCCTGTCCTAGCCTTCAAAGTGTACAACCTCAGGAAAATAGGTTTTTATTTCTCAGAGAATACAATTACCCAACAGGCTAGTGAGAAATGTTTTAGGTCACTAACTGCTAGTAGATAGAATCAGTCTTATCTGGGCTGGGTGCGGTGGCTCACACCTGTAATCCCGGAACTTTGGAAGGTCAAGGTAGGCAGATCACAGGAGGTCAGGAGTTCGAGACCAGCCTGGCCAACATGGTGAAACCCCATCTTTACTAAAAATACAAAAATTAGCCATGTGTGATGGCACATGCCTGTAGTCCCATCTACATGGGAGGCTGAGGCAGGAGAATTGCTTGAGACTGGGAGGCAGAGAGGTTGCAGTGAACTGAGATCGTGCCACTACACACCAGCCTGGGTGACAGAGCTAAACTCCATCTCCAAAAAAAAAAAGAGGAGTCTGTCTTATTTGTATTTGCAGGTGCTGTGCTTATTCACTTATTTATTTAATGAGTACTTATAGAGCCCCTATTATGGAAGGGGCACCGAATACTTAATGGTGAACTAAATAAATAGACATTTTGTTTAGGGAAATTTCATCAAATTAAAAAACGCTGAGGATAAATTACAAATGGAAGAAAAAAAAGTTCTAACATCTAAAATAAAGAACTACCTGGCATGCTAACTGCAACTACTTTAGTAGTCATTAGGCTAAAATTATTGAAAAAGCCAGAAAGGCTATCCTCATTCTACCTCTAGGTTGAAAAAAAAAAGAATAATATACTGAATATCTACGTATATAAAGGTGGTTCTGTATTTTATTTTAATTAATTAATGAATTTATTTTGAGACAGAGTCTTACTCTGTTGCCCAGGTTGGACTGTCGTGGCATGATCTTGGCTCACTGCAACCTCTGCCTCCTGTGTTGAAGCGATTCTCCTGCCTCAGCCTCCTAAGATGGGGTTTCGTCATGATGGCCAGGCTTGCCTCGAACTGCTGGGGTCAAGTGATTTGCCCACCTCAGCCTCCCAAAGTGCTGAGATTGCAGGTGTGAGATACCGTGCCTGGCCAGTTCTATGTTTTAGATTATTACTTTAGGATTAGTTTAGAGTACAGTTACTAGAGAAAGAGTCTTTTTTTAAAAAAAGTTCTTAGTTCATGTATTTAGGAATTACATTTAAAGTCTGTATAATTCAAACTTTCACCATTTGTGTACTTTAATGCCCATATACTTGTTTAGCTTTTCCGTATTTTCCAAGTTTTCTACAATGAATATATGTTAATTTTAGGATGAAAGAAAAAAAAAACTCTATTACTAACAGGGAAATAAGTTTTATATAACAGTAAGAAAAAGAAAAAAACACAAAGCAATCCAAATACATGACATCTGAAAAAGATATATTCATAGAACAAGAAAGAACGAACATACTAAAATACTAATAGTTATTTTCTCTTATGTTATAGGAAGGTGAATTATTTACATTTTCCTCTATGCTTTTATTTTCTACAATGAGAATGTGTTACTTTTATAATGAAAGATAAATATCTATTAAAAATAGAATTACTTCTCTGCAGCATTCACAATAAAAAATATAAACAAAAATAAAAAATAGAATCATCAGATTATGATCTTTTAAAAATAGAATGGCCAGGGCCAGGTGTGGTGGCTCATGCCTATAATCCCAACACTTTGGGAGGCCGAGGTGGGTGGATCACCTGAGGTTGGGAGTTCAAGACCAGCATGACCAACATGGAGAAACCCCGTCTCTACTAAAAATACAAAATTAGCCAGGCATTGTGGTGCATGCCTGTAATCCCAACTACTCGGGAGGCTGAGGCAGGAGAATAGCTTGAACCTGGGAGGCGGAGGTTGCGGTGAGCTGATATCATGCCATTGTACTCCAGCCTCGACAACAACAGCGAAACTCCGTCTAAAAAAAAAAAAAAAATAGAGTGGCTGGATGCAATAGCTCATGCCTATAATCCCGGCACTTTGGGAGGCCGAGGTGGGTGGCTCACATGAGGTCAGGAGTTCGAGACCAGCATGTCCAACATGGTGAAACTCCGTCTCTACTAAAAACACAAAAAAATTTGCCAGGCGTGGTGGCAGGTGCCTGTAGTCCCAGCTACTTAGGAGGCTGAGGCATGACAATCACTTGAACCTGGGAGGTGGAGGTTACAGTGAGCCAAGATTGCACCACTGTACTCCAGTTTGGGAGACACAGACTCTGTCTTAAAAAGAAAAAAAGAAAAAAAATATATATATATACATATGGCAATCTGATGTCAGAATTTTAACCTCTTCATGTTCTTATTAATATTGTATCTAGTTTATGTAAATCAGAAGCCAGTCCTACCTCAACCTTCCTGCACCAAATACAAAAATGGAAACATCGAAATAAAATAAAAAGGGCCAGGTAAATAGCTATTAAATTCTTACCATGACTAATCTAACCCAGGTTCTCATAAGTACCCGATGTAAGTAGAAAAATGACAGACCAAAATTCACATCAAATTTTTCAGCCTTTTCCATTTTTAATTTAAAATAGAATATTCCTTCTGACCAATATTTTATTTTTCTTTATTTCTAAAATCTAGCACAGTGCTTAGTACTTTGTAGGCATTTAGTGTGTGATAAATTTAAAAAAATTGAGATGGAATGTAAAAATTGTGAATTAGTAAAATAGCAGAAAAAAATTGAAAGGAGTAATTTAAAAAATAATTTTTCTAAAAAATGCAAGCCCTAAACCATATGTATATAAACAATCGTTTCAGGCTACCTAGCACCTAGGTAGTTACACTGAATACAGATGATATACTAATATAAGCTACATAAAAATCCTATAAAAGAAAGCCTTAAAATTATATGAAGTTGTTAATATCAGGAAGAAGTAATAAATTAACTGCCTCTCAAGCTCCTCAAAACTCCAAGTGAAATCATGGATAGTTTTAGAACTAATAAAAATCTTAAAATACCAAAAAGACATTATCATTTGCTTGTTACATAAATAATACCTATGCTGCATGCAAGCACAAAAAATAATATAAAAAAATGGACAAACCTGTAAATTACCCCTTCCAATGAATCCTAGAAGCAACTGGATCTGCATTTGAGAGAGTTTTACCCATACTGGATTTTCAGCATACCAGACTGACAGACAGTCAAAGAGCAGCATCATATCCTCTAAAAGCTATCACGAAGGAAAAAATTGAGAAATAAAAATATTAAGTTTTTCAATTTATGGATGATCAATTTTCCCCAACATTAATACAAACCAAAAATATTTCAGAAACTAGTCTAATGTTCAGTTGACAAAAGCCAAAAGAATCATCCTAGTAATAGCTAACAAAATCTGTGACTATTCATCACATCTTATCTGTGTTTACTGAATCTGATTACATACGTATTAATGTTCTAAAAAGAGGGGGGTACAAAATTTGTCTTTGAATAAAGTTCTTAATTACCCAAAACATAATTTTAAAGAGATATTACTGCACCTTCTCAGTCCACATGTTTGGATTAACTAGTCCCTCTGACTGAAGAAAGTCCTGTATGATCAGCATTAGTCGGAAGGCGTTTTCAGCAGTTACTGGATTAGTTTTTGCTTCTCTGTTTTCTGAGACTGCCCATTCTAACATCTTTTGTAGCAAACTAAATGGAAAACAAATTCCTCTTAAAACCATTGTGAGCTCAGAAAAGTACGACATTAAAAACAAAACAAAACAGCTTGAGAGGCAGCATTGTATCTCCAAAGATATACAATTACTAGCAGGTATCCCTAAGACATTGTAAATGAATTTTTTTTTTTTGCGACGGAGTTTCCCTCTTGTTGCCCGGTCTGGAGTGCAATGGCATGATCTCAGCTCATTGCAACCCCCGCCTCCCAGGTTCAGGCGATTCTCCTGCCTCAGCCTCCCAAGTAGCTGGGATTACAGGCATGCACCAACATGCCTGGCTAATTTGTAGATTTTTAGTAGAGATGGGGTTTTGCCAAGTTGGCCAGGCTGGTCTTGAACACCTGACCTCAGGTGATAAGCCTGCCTCGGCCTCCCAAAGTGCTGGGATCACAGGCATGAGCCACCATGCCAGGCCTGTAAATGGAATTTAACAATAATGGAGAAACACTGAAATGTTTGGAGTATTTGTTTTTAATATACCTAGTATTAAAGTCCAAGTAAAAGTTTCCTGTTTTACTTGACTATAAAAAAACTATGACAATAACTCACATTCCAACCTTCATGAGATACTTAGTTTCTTTAAAGCTGGCAATTGGCAAGGTTAGAGAAGAAACCCTTATTATGCCTTATAGAGGATCTAGCCCTGTGGAAGAAAAGATGTAATTCTTCCCTTGTATGCTACCCTTACAGAGTCCTATTATCCACAGCAGGGGTGTCCAATCTTTTGGCTTCCCTAGGCCACATTGGAAGAATTGTCTTGGGCCACACATAAAATATGCTAATAGGCTGAAGCGGGTGGATCATGAGGTCAGGAGTTCAAGACCAGCCTGATCAATATGGTGAAACCCTGTCTCTACAAAAAATACAAAAATTAGCCGGGCATGGTGGCACGGGCCTGTAATCTCAGCTACTCAGGAGGCTGAGGCAGGAGAATTGCTTGAAACTGGGAGGCGGAGGTTGCAGTGAGCCGAGACTGCGCCACTGCACTCCAGCCTGGGCAACAGGGCAAGACTCAGTCTCGAAAATAAAATAAAATAAAATAAAATATGCTAATAATATTTTAATGATATGCTTTAACAATAGCTAATGAGCTAAAAGAAATTGCAAAAAAAAAATCTCATAATGTTTTAAGAAAGTTTATGAATTTGTGTTGGGCTGCCATCCTCAGCTTCATGTGGCCTGCAACCTGTGGTAAGACACGCTTTGATCTACAAGGAACCCTAGATCCTTTAGAGAAATAATTTTCATGAAAATATAACTCCCTTCTCTTAGGATGGAAACACTCAAATTTGACAAGCCTGCAGAAAACAATGTATCAAGTCCTCAAATACCACAAGAAAACGGTTTAAACAAAAAATCTGTAATCACTTATGATCCAGATTTACTTCAGACTTAAACCTCCTCATATTGGAGTAAGTTTGGGATTCCTCTTTAGATCCTACTAGTATGGCAAAAGATAGAAAAAGGAACAGAGTACAAAGTTTCTCTTTTTCTCCCTTTTTATATCCACGGAATACTGAATAAATGCTCAGTAACTAAAATTATTTTAGACTCCTGCTCTCGCCAAAAGGAAGATGGAAAATCACTAACTAAATGCTTACATTAATTTTATTTCATCTGATGGTCGAAGTAGCTCACTGGATATTCCTGGTTTACTTAGTGCTGAAAACACTTGTCCTCGTTCAATCCAAGTATCATCATCAGACTTTTCTAGTCCCTTACACATTACGTAATTCAAAATATGTGTCAGTAATTGAAGAAGCTCTTCCTCACATCTCTATGAAAAAGATAAAGTAATTTAAAATAACTAGAGGGTGTAGTTGTTCAAAGCACATCATAAGAACCATTATATATACTCATTGTAATCATTTAACATATTTTTAAAGTGCCTTAATGAACCTGAACTTTACTAGGCCCTAAAGATATAAGATGAATAAGACACTAGCTTTGCTCTCAAGAAACTCACAATCTAGTGACTTCTAAGTTTCTAAACCTTAGATCATGAAACTTAGAACATGAATATAAAATTGTTAACAACTGCTCACATATTCCTAAGGATTAGAAGTATGTTTCAGACATGAAAATAAAAATAGCATTTGGAAAAATAAGCAATTTTACCTCTTGGCTTTCAAGTAAAGAGAAGTCATCACTAAAGGCCGTATCATTTGCGATGCTGCTTTCTTTGTCAGAGTGCACAGAAAACGATTTAGTAGACTCTATTGGGGATGGTGTGCTAGGCAGACTGTCTGGCACCTGACTTCCACTATCACTCATTTCACATGAGTCAATTCCACTGAGATCTAAACTCAGATGTGAAGGGTTGCTATGCCAGAATTCTTCTTGATTCTCTGATTTGAAAGACAATTCTCCCACAGAGCTATCTTCTTGAAATAATGGTGTGTTTGAGTCTAAAGAGTGTCTATCCTCCAAACTCCACTCATCTGAAGACACCTGAGCTGAGGCAAAAGGGACGATTTTTTCCTCATCTGTTTTTTCATCAAAGTTCTTCTTAGTATCTTCAGTTGACATATTCTTATCATTGTCTTTCATTAAAACAGCTCTACTGTGCTTATGAAGAGTATTTCCATTTTCAAATTTTGCTTTTAAAAAAAGCCTCACTAAGGTGTCTTGCCACCCCACTTGTTGTGATATTTGATGTGCTGCATCTGGATGAAACTGCAAAATTTGTAAAACCTGTAAAAAGATTAAGAATACAAAATTCTTCAAAAATTACACAGTACTTTATATTAAAAAGTCTCTTTTCAGTTATTTTAATAATAAAGTAATTTAATGAGAAACTACAGAAGAATATACTTTCAAAAGATTATATTCTTAATTAGATTATAAACTATTTGGAAGACTGGCATTGTGTTTCCAACAAATCTCCATAATGCTCATTGTACAGAGTAAGGGTGAACTAAAATATTTGCTGAAAGATAAAAAAGGAAAATTAAAATGAATAGGATGATGGTATACATTAAATAATAGAGTAACAGCCTTTCAACTAACTACTTTCCATGAGCCCACTACATTTGTTCAGCAAATACTATTGCACACCTACTATGTGCTAGGCACAGGGGGAGCAAAAAGGACACATAAGGGGAGCATTACGGGAGTGAACACGACACATAAGACATTTTGATAGAACCTGAGTACACCGAGGATGTTTTTCTGTCTCATTTTTTTTCAGGGAAAGTTAATGGTTGCTTTTTTTTTTTTTTTTTTTTTTTTGAGACAGAGTCTTGCTCTGTCACCCAGGCTGGAGTGCAGTGGTGTGACCTCAGCTCACTGCAACCTCTGCCTTCTGGATTCATGCAATTCTCCTGCCTCAGCCTCCCAAGTAGCCGGGACTACAGGCACACACCACCACATCCAGCTAATTTTTGTATTTTTAGTAGAAACAGGTTTTCACCATGTTGGTCAGGCTGGTCTCGAACTCCTGCCTGCCTTGGCCTCCCAAAGTGCTGGGATTACAGGTATGAGCCACTGCGCCCAGCTTAATGGTTGCTTTTGCAAAAACATTTTTGTTCAGTAAGTCTACACTAAAGTCTACGTTGTTTATTAAGTCTATATTATACAAACAGAACAAAAACTAAAATTTAATTCCAGAAAATGAATTTCAGCAAAATGGATGCCACTGCTTAGCCAGAACAGTAAACAGTGACATGGGAATATGTATGATCTCTACTATCCAGTTGATTTCAATTTTTAGATAAAAACAAGTTCTTAAAAACCTTTAGACATTCACTTAAGATCTTTTAAGACAATTTTATCACAAAGCCAATAAAATTCTATGTAGATGAAAAGAACTTTAACTTCCAGGCTTTTAAGTATCTCTCTTAACAGAAGTTTTAGCTCTGACAAATTTCATAGCAAGAGATGAAATATGTTGGTAAGGACTTCAATATTACTAATACTAATGTATGTTGCTACAGAAAGCAAGGAGTCACAATGATGTGAAGATTCTTTCTTTACTAACGCTGTATCAATCCGTGAGCCACTGTTACTTTAAACATACACAATACCAATTTTTTTTCCTTCCACATTAAGCTTTACTTGGCAAAGAAATTCTTCATGCTTTCATGACTTTAACGTTTCCATAAAATAAGACTTACTTTGTACCTATTTTATACACAAATAATAGATAAAACCAAGCTGCACTGAGAGCTGTTTCTATCTAATTATATGTGAAAAGGAAAGGATCAATTTATAAGACCTGCTTCAAATACTCAGAACTGAGCATACAGGGAAATAATCACTATCATACATACTGTTTGTATAGATGTAAACTGGTACAGTTATTTTGAAGGACAATGTGGAAAAATCCATCAAAATGTGAAACAGTAATACCCTTTGATACAGCAATTCTATTTCATGGAGTATGTCCTACAGATATATTACCACAAATAGGAAAACATAAAAAGACATTCATAACAGCAGTTTGTAACATGGAAAAGCAGGTGTCTACCAATAAGGAACCAGATAATACTTTATAGGATAGCCATACAATGAAACACTATGCAGCCATTAAAGAGAAAAAGAAATTTTATATATATACATACATATATATACACATATTAAACAAATATATATTTTTCTTTTCTGTCAGTTAAACAAATAAACTATATATGTGTGTGTGTATATATATGTGTATATATGTGTGTGTATGTATATATATATAAATGCTTTCTCTCTCTCTCTCCAGATAGAAAGAAAGATGACAGATAGATAGATAGATACATACATACATACATACATACATATGTACCATAACAAAATCAGGAGGTAAAATTTTTTTAAAAAGCAAGGAAGCAAATTAGACAGGTCAATGGTACCAGTGGAAGACAGAGAAAGATATGATCTGAAAGGGGTAGACAGGATAACTATCACTTGACTTAAAGGTTAACTGTGTACTGAAGACAAATCATTGTTGAAATACTCACAAACAAATTATAGAAAATTATTTCCAGAAAGTTCAAAAGATTCAAAACTCTAAAATATGGTATATGAATTAGAATTGGTCACAATCACTGAAGGTTCTTAATAAAAAAACTACTCTCTGGTAATAAATTTTTGACTCTGGAAAGAACATATTTGCAGGAGACCATGAAGAGCTAAGAAAACATTCAAATGCTAATTTCTTATGATTACATAAAGTTAATTTACTTCAAAAAGAAAATTGTTTACTTATAAAATTATGTCATTTATAAAACAAGAGAAATGAAAACTTGTATCTGCTGCAAAATACCAATGCAAAGTTATAGAGTGATAATGATGCTATCATTAAAATATATCTTAAGAGTTACCTTTCTGCAGATGGCCACTCTAACATTTATATGTGCTCTGTGAGATATATATACCACAGATAAGAGATCTTTGAAATTAATAACAGGATCTATGGCAGAAAAACAAAAAGTTAAAATTAAATACCAGAGATAACCCAAGAAAGAACTGTGCATAATACTTGTATAAAATGCTGAAATACTTATTTCATTTTAAAATATGAATTATAGGTATGTTCAAATTTTAAAAAAAATAGGTTTAGAATATTTGACATCCTCCTGAGTCAACCCTAAATAATTGTTACTTTCTTTTGATTGCTTGCACGTACTGTCCATACTGCATGGCTCTTTTATTAGTATTTATCTTTTTATGTACATGTCTTATCAACAAGATTGTAAACTACTCAAGACAAAGAACCTCATACCTCCAAACTCCCAGGATCTGGCATAAATTCTATAGTTTGTCATTAAGTACTAAAAGAATTATTTAAGAAAATTAGAAGCAGGGTACGGTGGCACATGCCTGTAGTCCCAGCTACTTGGAAGGCTTGAGGTGGGAGGATCACTTGCATCCAGTATGAGGCTACAGCGAGCTATGATCATCCCTGTGACTAGCCACTGCACAACCAGCCTGGTCAATACAGCAAGACTCTGTCTCTAAAAAGAAAAGCCAAAAACCAAAACAAAACAAACAAAAAGAAGAAACCACAAAGAATATCTGAAGTTTTCATTTGCCTTTAAAAATTTAAGCTCCTTAAAGAAAAAACAATCTTTTGTACATAATTTCTGTAGTGTCCTTTTCTTGTTCTGTGGATTCGGTTATTAACTTAATCACTGAGTCAATAAACATTTACTGAGTAAGGAACTGTGCTATGCCCTGGAGAGACAAAAACAACAAAACTACACAAGACACGGTAACAAGGAAGGCCCCGCTTAATTAAATAACACATCATTGTATTTATTTATTTTTGAGACGGAGTTTCAATCTTGTTGCCCAGTCTAGAGGGCAATGTCGTGATCTCAGCTCACCGCAACCTCCGCCTGCCAGGTTCAAGTGATTCTCCTGCCTCAGTCTCCCAAGTAGCTGGGATTACAGGCATGCACCACCATGCCTGGCTAATTTTGTATTTTTAATAGAGACATGGTTTCTCCATGTTGGTCAGGCTGGTCTGAAACTCCTGACCTCAGGTAATCAGCCTGCCTTGGCCTCCCAAAGTGCTGGGATTACAGGCTTGAGCAACCACGCCCAGCTGTAACAGATCATTTTAAAAGCAGCCTGAAAAAGGTATGAAAAAACTTATAGGAAAAAACATTTCTTATATATATTAGCTTTATCAGCCTTATTCATACCTGTATTTATGATTTGATTGGTGAGGTTTTTAATAAGAGAAGTATTAACAAGTGCTTCATTAAGAAGGAGTCCCAGTCCTGAGTAGCCAACGTCTCTGAGTCGAATATGTTGTTTACTACGCTCATAAACATTCGTGCATTTCAACATTTGTTCCATAATCTGGTCACAACAAGTAATATATTCTCAATTTAGAAAACTAAGAATAGTTTGTCACTTAAGTTAACATTAACAATGTTAACTTATTAACATTAAATATTAATGTTAGTAAATATCATTAGTATTAATATTTAATAAGTATTGCTATTAACTTACAGCAATATTAATTTACAGAATAAGATAACTATTAATTTATAGAATAAAATATTGCTATACTTTGTTTTTAGAGCATCATTTTATTCCTTAAGTATAAAAACCTCAGCATTAACCCATTTATGCTGGGGGTTGCAATTTTTTGGATTGAAGACATGTATGAAAAATCAGACCCTGGTGATGACTTTGAGCAGTGGGATATAAATAACTCCTGCATGCCTAGTGTTCCAATAATGGAACGCTAGGCATAAATGAATTTAATAGGGAGGAGCACTCCATATTATACTATTATGCAAAAATGGATTTAAGAATAAACTGGGCCGGGCATGGTAGCTCATGCCAATAATTCCAGCACTTTGGGAGGCCGAGGTGGACAGATCACTTGAGGTCAGGAGTTCGAGACCAGCCTGGCCAATATGGTGAAACCCCACCTCGACTAAAAATACAAAAATTAGCCAGGCATGGTGGCGCTTGCCGGTAGTCCCTGCTACTAGGAGGGCTAAGGCAGGAGAATCACTTGAACCTACTAGGAGGCAGAGGTTGCAGTGAGCCAAGATCATACCACTGCACTTCAGCTTGGGTGACAGAGCGAGACTCCATCTCAAAAAAATAAACAAATTTAAAAAAAGAATAGCCGGGTGTGGTGACTCACGCCTGTAATCCCAGCACTTTGGGAGGCCAAGGTGGGCGGATCACGAGGTCAGGAGATCAAGACCATCCGGGCCAACATGGTGAAACGCCGTCTCTACTAAAAATACAAAAATTAGCTGGGCATAGAGGCAGGAGCCTGTAATCCCAGCTACTTAGAAGTCTGTGGCAGGAGAATCGCTTGAACCCGGAAGGCAGAGGTTGCAGTGAGACGAGATCACACCATTGCACTCCAGCCTGGGGGACAAGAGCAAACTGAAATGCACCTGCATTTGAATAATCAGTATGCCTAAAACTCTAGTTTAATTATATGGGAAATTAAAGAGATAATTAAAAATTTTGTTTCTTAATGGGAAAGGCTTAGATGGAAACAAACCATGTAGCTTGCAAGAACAAATGTGTGTCAATACATCTCTGAATCAATCTAATAATCCACTTAAGTGACAGTTATTAAAATTAAAATAATTTTCAAGGATAAGTAAACATTTGTGAAGCAACTCATCTATATATTTTATACGTTGCTGATCTCTCTGGACTCAGTTTCTTCATCTGTAAAATGAGAATAGTAATAATACCCGCTTCATAAAGTTGTTGCAGGATTAAGTAAGCCAATATATGAAAAATGCTTAATGCCTGACATACAGTGGTTGCTACATAAAGTTAGCTATTAATATTAACTGTTGAAATGCTCTGAATTGCCACATAGACCCACCAAGTCAAGAAGATGAGAGGTTTTATATTGAGGATGGTATGACAAAGTGAATATTCCACTGAGATGATTTTCAGATTACAATATAATTAGTTTTTAAATATATAAACAACTAAAACATGAAAACTATACATAAAAATAAGTTGAACAACTTAGAGAAATAGATATAAAAATAATTTACAGTCACAGAATGGATATATTGCAAGAAAATTCATATACCCACAAATGCCCCAAAATACAGAGATGTTTAAGAAATGTTTCTACCTTAAAAATGATTTCTCTTAGTCTGTCAGAGTACTTCTGATTTAAGAGCAAGGCATACAGTATGTCAGCATTTCCTGGTTCAAAGAGCAGTAAGAAAAGCTGACCTCGAGTTGGGCTGGTACGTAGGAGACTGAAGAGCACATCCAAAATTCCAAAGAGCTTTTAAAATTAAACAACACAAAACAGTTCACCACATTCATATATACAAGCACAAATAAGGTCAGAAGCCACAAACAGTCATTTAATTAAGTCCTATATACTCTAATGTTTTAACTTTACTGTATCTGATGATATCTTTTTTTTTTTTTTTTTTGAGACAGGGTCTCCCTCTGTCACCTAGGCTGGAGTGCAGTGGCACAGTCACAGCTCACTGCAGCCTCAACCTCCCAGGTTCAGGTGATTCTCCCACCTCAGTCTCCCAGGGGTAGCTGGGACTACAGGTGTACACCATTATGCCTGGCTGATTTTCCGTATTCTGGGTAGAAATGGGGTTTCGTCATGTTGCCCAGGCTACTCTCAAACTCCTGGGCTCAAGTGATCCACCCAGCTCACTGTACTTGGCCTGTGATATCTTTTGAACCAGACCTGCTTTTGTCTTATTCAATTTCCTTTAGTATATCCCTTTCACTATTCAAATTTACCTGTTGGAACCATATCTATCCTGCTTTATCTCCTCCAAAAGTCTTTCCTGGTCTCTGCAACATGTAAAACCCTCTTATGAAAACCTCATAGAACTTTGTATCTCTCTTATAGATATTATCATACTCTTTTTGTTTATATAGTTATTTGTAAACCTCTCTTATTGACCTCGCCCTATTAGCTTAAAAGAATAATAATTCATCATTACATTACCTATAATGTCTAATATTATTGTGTGTAAACAGTAATAAGTCCTGAACAAATAACTCTGACTGAATTGACCAAAAAAATATTGCTGGCAATGAATCACAGATACAGCTATCATGAAATAAGATGGGAATAATGAGTTTTTTTAAGTAGTCCAACCTTACAGGAAAATAGCCTGCAGTAACTCATCTAAATAATACCGATAATGAAGCCATGTAACCACTGAGTATGTAATAAATATTACATATAGAGGGAAAAATGTCCTAGTTAACATAAATCTACTTAAATCTGTGGTATTGAGGAGGTTATACCGGAAGAGCACAAAAATGGCACTAAGAAAACATTTAGGTTCTAGTTTCAGGTTTATCAGCTGTATGACTTTTTAAGTCACATACTCTCTTGAATATAAATTTCCAAAAGCATACATGCAAAAAGTAATTCCTGATCTGTGTATGTTATAGTGGTGGTTCTCAAATTTTACCATGTGCACCAGAAAAATCTGGAGGGCTTTGTTCAGCAGTTGAATCAGTAGTTTATTTGTATTTCTAACAAGTTCTCAGGTAAAGCTGGTTAGGGGCCAAACAATGATAACCACCGACTTAAAGGGTAGTTCTGAGGATTAAATGGGAAATGTATGTAAAACTAGAAACAATTTATAATTTTCTCTTTGTGTAACTTTTTTTTTTTTTTGAGATGGAGTCTCATACTGTCACCCAGGTTGTAGTGCAGTGGCACGATCTTGGCTCACTGCAATCTCCACCTCCTAGGTTCAAGTGATTCTCCTGCCTCAGCCTCCCAAGTAGCTGGGACTACAGGTGTGCAACACCATGCCCAGCTATCTTTTTTGTATTTTTAGTAGAGACGGGGTTTCACCATGTTGGCCAGGATGGTGTTGATGACCTTGTGACCCCACCACCTCAATCTCCCGAAGTGCTGGGATTATAGGCGTGAGCCACTGTGCCTGGCCTTATGTAACATTTTATGAACCTAGGTTATGTTAGAAATCTACCCAGTAACTTTGATGACAGGTAAACATACACCATGTGGACTATAAAAACAGGCTTCAGAATTGCCAGACAAAACAACCATTTCCATATATTACATTTTGTAGCTAACTAGAATATTCAATTACACTGTCATATACTTTACAAAAAATGTAGTTACTAGATAAAATTTACTTCTGGCCTGGAGTGGTGGCTCACACCTGTAATCCAAGCACTTTGGGAGGTCAAGGTGGGTGGACCATTTGAGGTCAGGAGTTCAAGGCCAGCCTGACCAACACGGTGAAACCCTGCCTCTACTTCAAAAAAAAGCAAAAAATTAGCTCCATGCGGTGGTGCACACCTGTAATCTCAGCTACTCAAAAGGCTGAGGCAGGAGAATCACTTGAACCCAGGAGGTAGAGGTTGCAGTAAGTTGAGATCATGCCACTGCACTCCAGCCTGGGTGGTAGAGTAAGACTCTATCTCAAAAAAAAAATAAATAAATAAAACAAAATTTACTTCTTAACTGCATAATATTGACTATGACACTACACATATTTTACTCTTAAAATATTTAACTAGGCCAGGCACAGTAGCCCATGCCTGTAATCCCAGCACTTTGGGAGGCCGAGGTGGGTGGATCACGAGGTCAAGAGATTGAGACCATCCTGGCCAACATGGTGAAACCCTGTCTCTACTAAAAAATACAAAAATTAGTTGGGCATGGTGGCACGTGCCTGTACTCAGGAGGCTGAGGCAGGAGAATTCCTTGAACCTGGGAGGTGGAGGTTGCAGTGAGCCGAGATTGTGCCACTATACTCCAGTCTGGCACCTGGAGACAGAGCGAGACTCTGTCTCAAAAAAATATATATGTGTGTGTGTGTGTGTGTGTGTGCGCGTGTGCGTGTGTGTGTGTATTTAACTAGACAAATACATAGGTTCAAAAGATGATGTAGCAACTCAAATGTTAAAAAGGAAAAGTAGATTTATCTTAGGCATAATACCTGTTCTTCTTCATTAGTAGCAGCTATGTACCCCATAATACTTTGTATCTCTTCATGAGATCCACCTTTGCACAGAAAATATTTAATTAGTCCACACAAAGAAGTCCTTATTGTTCGAATATCATCTAGAGATAGTTCATTATATTTACAACCATTCCTGAAACAGAAAACAAGTAAAAGAATTGAAATTTTAATTTTTACATTTCTCTATTTTCTATATAAAATAATTGATAGTGTTAAAAAAGATCTTTCCATGTAATTCTGAGATTCAAGGTAACTTTGGCTTGTTTTTCTTTTACGGAAAATCTTTTGAGTTAAGAGTTTCAGTGACAAAAATTAAAAATGTTAAAACAGCTTATGTGAATACAACACCCACTGCATAGCAGACATAGTTTAAGTGTTTTACATTATTAACTCATTTAATTTAATCCTCAAAACAACCAAAGGAGGTAACAGTTTTCTTATCTCCTTTCAAAAATGAAGAAACTCAAGCACAGAGAGGTTGATTTGCCTATAGCTGCACGATTAATGAAAGCCAGATTCAAACCCACTGTTCATAGTTTTAATCTCCACTCTATCCTACCTTTCTCCAGCTAAAACATACTAGAATCGCTGGTAAAGAGAAAGTCTACAGTCTACAAATTCCAATCAAGTAGCAGACAGAAAACAACATATCAAACGGAGAAGGAACAAGGGCAACATACCCATAATAAATCCTAAGCGTATCTAGAAGAAACTGCACACCATACTTCTTTCGGAAAACTCTCCTGCTGTCTTTAATGATGGTTGAGAGATACTGTATGTGACCTAAAATAGAAAGTTCAGTGGTAAGTTATTTAGCTAAAATAAGGTCAACAAGTAGTTATACATTTCTAAAACAACTATAAAATTTTTATCTGAAAGACTGCTCTCACCAATTCGAAAGGGAAAATCTCCACGGTTCCAAATACGAAAGTCAAAGAGTAAATATTGATACATTTGTTGCAGGAGCTGCATGTTTTTCTCTTAATGATACTTGTTCAATTAGTAACTGAACTGCCATCAACACATTAACATCCATCAAGGTGCTTGGCACCTGAAATCAAACAGAATAAGGTTCCACATAGTTCAGTTTAAATAACTGTCATTAAGCTATAATTTTAAATCGTTAATTCAGAACATCTACTAAGAATAAAAATGGAAAAACCTACGTTAGAAAAATATAAACTTAAGTATTGATTTTTCTAATGTTATACCACAATATATTCTCCTAGAGTCATATTCCTAAACTAGGAATACATTTCTCAATATATCAAATATAAAGCTATCAAACAAGGTTGTATACATCAAAGATTATACATTATTATATGAAATAAGTATTTCTTGTATAAGATGATCCTATACAAGTTTTTAAAAGCTGCCTGTGAAACAAATCATATCCATTAATATAACTTAAGTGGTAATAATCCTTAAAAATATATTTATTAAAAAGAAACTATCATCAGAGTGAACAGGCAACCTACAGAATGGGAGAAAATTTTTGCAGTCTACCCAACTGACAAACGGCTAATAATCCAGAATCTAAAAAGAACTTAAGCAAATTTACAGGAAAAAAAACCCCATCAAAAAGTGAGTGAAGGATATGAACAAACACTTCTCAAAAGGAGACATTTATGCAGCCAACAAACATGAAAAAATGCTCATCATCACTGGTGGTTAGAGAAATGCAAATCAAAACCACACTGAGATACCATCTCACACCAGTTAAATGGCAATCATTAAAAAGTCAGGAGACAACAGGTGCTGGAGAGGATGTGGAGAAATAGGAATGCTTTTACACTGTTGGTGGGAGTGGAAGCCACTGTGGAAGACAGTGTGGCGATTCCTCAAGGAGCTACAACTAGAAATACCATTTGACCCAGCAATCCCATTACTGGGTGTATACCCCAAGAATTATTCATTGTTCTATTATAAAGACACATGAACACATATGTTTATTACAGCACTGTTCACAATAGCAAAGACTTAAAACCAACCCAAATGCCCATCAATGATAAGAAAATGTGGCACATATACACCATGGAATACTCTGCAGCCATAAAAAAGGATGAGTTCATGTCCTTTGCAGGGACATGGATGAAGCCGGAAACCATCATTCTCAGCAAACTAACACAAGAACAGAAAAACAAACACTGAATGTTCTCACTCATAAGTGGGAGTTGAACAATGAGAACACATGGACACAGGGAGGGAAACATCACACACTGGGGACTGTCCAGGGGTCGGGGTGGGGCTAGGGGAGGGATAGCATTAGGTGAAATACCTAATGTAGATGATGGGGTGACGGATGCACCTAACCACCGTGGCACATGTATACCTATGTAACAGACCTGCATGTTCTGCACATGCACTCCAGAACTTAAAGTACAATTTAAAAATATATATGTGTATATATATATATATTTTTATATACATATATATATATATACACACACACACATATATTAGAAAGAAGAAATCCCAACATCAACTGCAAATCACAATCATTAGCTGTATCAACACAATGTTAGACTGGCTCACCTTCTGAAGTAAAGCACCAAGAGTTGCAACTCCATGGGAGTGAATAAGATTGTCCTGGTTGATAGGATGTCTCTGAATAAAATGTTTCACAATCAAGATAAACGTTGCAACTAGGTTTCTCTCTAGTCTTGACTCTGTGGAATCAGGAACATATTAATTATCACAACTACTGTAATCACTTTCATATCAAGTTTTTGATATCATAATGCATACTGTCACACAGTAGAAATCTGGTTCAGCAGTTGGCATCCAAGGCTCCACTGTACAACAGAATCAGAAAAAGCAGCAACTGCAATATTGTATATTTACATACACATATTTTTTCTACTATAAATTTAACAGTGTGGTCATATTTCCACTAAGAGTAGAAACTAAGGATACTGGAGAGTTATCTTTAGTTTTTTGATGAAAGTATTATAAACTTTCTGAATGATATTTGTAAAAGTAGGAAAAGTTGCTATAGCTACAAATGGTTAAGTTTCTTCCTAATGACAGCAAAATATTTTCTTCTATTTCTCAATTAAGTCTCAAATTTCTCAATGACTATCTTGTGTTAATTTCATCGTAATACCTGAGGCCTTTGTGGAAGTCAATATGAGCCAATCTCCTTCAACAGGTGTTATTGATTCAGGAACTGTGCTTTCATTCTTTCCTTCAGGAATCTGTCCTTCACTAAAGTGGCTGATTTGTTCCAATAAAGGAAAGAGTACATTTAACCCGCCTATGCAGTTTATGATATCCTAGAGGGAAAATTATAATGTTTAAATCTTATAAAACAAGGACAATTTTGTCATTTAATATCTTCACATGTATGACGTTATAATTTACTAGATAAAGCTTTAAGCAATGTATAGGATAACCTAAGCTGAAGAAAATTGTGTGGGAAGATGCTTTAAAGAGCAGCCTCAAGGGTCACCATAATCAATACTCAAGAGAGATCAGGCCAGACCATTTTTACCGCATCTTTGTTTTCCAAAGTTTAGGGATTTTGAACATAGGCAAATGAAATATAACCCCATAAGTGGACTTTATAAGGTAACTCCCAACAATGGAGAAACAACTGTCATTAGGCAATTAGGCATAATAAACAAGATAATAAATAATGAAAAAAAGACACTTGGTGGTAGAAATACGACTAACTCCTCGACTTTTAGTTAACAAAAGATGGAGAGGGTGTTTGAGCCAAAGTTCAAAGTTTTGGATATTTTGGGTAGCTTAATAAAATATTTTCTCTATCTTTTGATAAGTTACAAATATCACTGACCTCATTTTCTTCATCTGTAAAATGGGGATAACAATAATACCTACTTCATAAAGTATTGCAAGGATTAAGCTAATACATAAAAAGTACAGTGTCTGACATACAGTTGATGCCATACAAGGTTTGCTCTTATTATTATTAAAGTGTTCTGAATTGCCATGTGGACATAACTTAAGCCTGCAAACAACCTCTTCATAGTCTTTGCTTGTTTTCTGAGAAATACATTTTATTGCGTATATTTGAGGTTTACAACATAATGTTGTAGGATACACATAGATAATAAAATGGTTACCATAGCGAAGCAGATTAACTATAATCTCACATAGTTACTTTGTGACAAGAGCAGCTAAAATCTACTTAACAAAACTCCCTAATACAATGTAATTTTATTAACCATAGTCCTCATGTTTTACATTGGATCTCTGGACTTGCTCATCCTAAATATCTGCTACTTTGTTGGGTTTTTGTTGTTTTTGAGACAGGGTTTCACTCTGTCACTCAGCTGGAGTGCACTGGCCAGATCACAGCTCACTGTGGTCTCAACCTCCCAGGCTCAACCGATCCTCTCACCTCAGCCTCCCAAGTAGCTGAGACTACAGGCATGTGCCACCAAACCCAGCTAATGTTTGTATTTTTTGTACAGACAAAGTTTTGCCATGATGCCCAGGCTGTTCTCAAACTCTTGGACTTAAGCAATCTGCCTGCCATGGCCTCCCAAAGTACTGGGATTACAGGTGTGAGCCACTGTGCCTGGCCCATATCTTCTACTTTGTTTTGACTGTTTGTTATACTGATTTTGAAGAGCTCTTTGTGTAAGTAAGTAAATTAACTTTTTGGATGGCAAATATTATTTTACCAGTTGTCACTGCATTTAACATGTTGGGTCTTTGACTTTGCTACGGTATAAAAATACAATTGTCTTTCTTTTGATAATTCTGTTGCTTTTTGATTTCCATATCAAGCAAAAGTCTAACTAGTTAATCATCCATCCGCATAGCTGTAATTCGGCATAAAAAACTGCTTTGATTTTCAGGTATGTATGGCATATATAAACAAGTTTCTATATATAATACTACATGGAATCAGCTTTGTAAAACCAGTCTTACAAATGAAGCAAAAGTTAACTTATGAATTGTCAATCATGTCATAAATCTTACTATGTTAACAGATAAGAAAAAGTGTTCTGGCCAGGTGTGGTGGCGCATGCCTGTAATCCAGCACTTTGAGAGGCGGAGGCAGGCTGATCTCCTGAGGTCAGGAGTTCAAGATCAGCCTGTCCAACATGATGAGACCCTGTCTCTATTAAAAAATATAAAAATTAGCCAGGCATGGTGGTAGACGCCTGTAATCCCAGCTACTTGGGAGGCTGAGGTAGGAGAATTGGTTAAACCCAGGAGGCAGAGGTTGCAGTGAGCCGATATCACACCACTGCACTCCAGCCTGGGTGACAGAGCAAAACTGTGCCTCAAAAAAAAAAAAGAAAAAAAGTAAGAGTTCTTATCCCCAAATTAAGGAGAAAAATGCTTCATATATCACAAATAAATATGAAATTGATACTAATTGATAGATTCACTTCTACATAGGTAAAATTATCTTAATGATTTCTGTTTCACTGAAATAAACGTATTTGGTTGGTGTTAACTGATTAGAAAACTTTTCTTTTTTCCTGATTTACCAGTAAGTCCTCTTATAATTATCTTTTATATTTCTTTTTATTTTACTTAGGTTATAACTTCTATAAAATATCATTTAAGGAAACACTATATTTCAGATATCACCCTAAAACAACCTTTACTAATTTAATCACTCAGTCAATACTTACTTGTTGCATAATCCTGTACCAGGAACTGGTTAAAATAAAGAAAAAAGCAGTGACCCCTCCTTCAAAGTTCTTACGGACTACTGGAGCATTAAGCAAACAGTTACTATAAGTGAAATGATAAAGTACTACAGATACCCACAAGAGCAGTTAATTTGATCTTACAAAGTAAGTAGAAGCCTCTAAATGGAAGCAAACTTCCAGTTGTGACATAAATATGAAGCCAATGAAGAAGGCAAATAAGATTTGAGAACCCACACAGACATGTCAAAAAACATGCAAACTCCACACAGACATTTGTCCCTGCCAGGAATCGATTTTTTTCTCACTGACTTTATAAGGAACAACATTATTCAAAGGACCTGGTAATTCAAAGGACCTGGCTTACAAAGGTAACATTTCAAACCCAAGTCATTCAACCACATTAATCACTTAAATTTGCATTTGTTTATCCTTCAAATTGTATGTTTGCATAACATTTTAACTGAGATCTATTATTCAGATCAATCTGGTGGTGCTTAAAAAACAAAATTTTTAATAAGAGTATCAGTAAACTTGGCCAGGCATGTGGCTCACATCTGTAATCCCAGAACTTTGGGAGGCTGAGATGGGCAAATCACCTGAGGTCGGGAGTTTCAGACCAGCCTGACCAACATGGAGAAACACCGTCTCTACTAAAAAAAAATGCAAAATTAGCTGGGCGTGGTGGCACATGCCTATAAGCCCAGCTACTTGGGAGGCTGAGGCAGGAGAATCACTTGAACTGGGGAGGCAAAGGTTGCAGTGAGCTGAGATCGTGCCACTGCACTCCAGCCTAGGCAACAAGAGTGAAACTTTATCTTAAAAAAAAAAAGAGTATCAGTAAACTTAAGAATATGTTGCCCAACATTTACTCTTACTTTACCTTAATGTCCCAGTTCACTACTTTGTTTCCTGTTAATCTTCCATGCAAACAATTAGTGGATAAATCAAGACAGATTGAATTTTTGCAGGCCTAAGAATAAAAGAAAAATATGGCAAACAACCCAATTAGAAGAAAATGTAACTTAAACCACATATAGAACATTTTACCATAATATGAAAAGGAATATAGGATAGTCAATGATAAGATGTCCATCACGTGCATTTTAGTATTACTGTTCTTTACCTCTTAAAAGAAAGAATCAGGAATTAGATTCTAAGGCACCCACTTCTTAAAAGTAGGTCACTGCTGCTTGTCATCTGACAGATGAGCTATAACTAGAACTTATTTGACAGTCACAGTTTTTAAATTTTTCTCTTTTAAACAAATATATGAAAACAGATTTTTGGCTTTAAAAAAAAATTCAATGATTTATTACCATTAGCACTTCCCTAGGCATAATTTCATGATACACATAAATGTGTGATTAATATGAGAGATAAGAGAAATCACAGAACAAAAATATATATCTATATCATGATATAAACGTACAATTACAGATATAAGATACTATTTTCCCTTGTGTTGCTGCCAGACAATCCTGGCCGTATTCAGAGTAAGAGCTTAGTGATCCATTCATAAAGACATGTAACTTCATACTATATCTGAATTTTTGAGTAATGAAGCATCCTCGAATCTAATCCCCCTTCCAAAAGAAAATAACCCTAGAAATTTTAGCAAACATGCTATAGTTATTGTTCTCCTCTTAAATAGTTGAGAAAAATTGCATTAATAAAATGAATACTTAATGTAAATCTTATCAGTCTCAGAGACAGACATGTCTTTCTCCAGTTACTACTTTAGTCTGTGACTAAAAACTGTGGATCTGTGACCTGTTTTAACACAATAATCTCCTAATGGTATGACTGCCTCTAGAATTCTACCCCCTCCAATCCAACTTTCACACTGAAGCTTAAGACCATTTCTAAAATGCAAACCTGATATTACTCTTCTGCTTAAAATTCTATCCATTGCCTATTATTTACTCTGACATAGGAGGTTTGCTATAATGTGACCTTGCTCTCTAGTCTCATCTCCTCTTGCTCTGTGTCCTATACCCAAACACATGTAGAACCCAGTTTTACAGTCTATGCCTTTTTAGGTGATATTCACCATGTATCCCTTCTCAATCTTGCTTGAACCTGGGAGGTAGAGGCTGCAGTAAGCCTAGATTGTGCCACTGCACTCCAGCCTGGGTGACAGAGCAAGACTCCGTCTCAAAAAAAAAAAAAAAAAAAAAAAAGTCACACATCCAGAACTTGCCACTAAATATAGTGTTTGGAATATATGCAATAATTTCTTAGCTATCTATGCTATACAGTGGAGAATGAAAACAGGTATAAGATATAATTCTTGGCAAGAAATAACATAAGATAGAGTAAACAAACATGTATCTTTGGGAAAAGAAGTTATACAAAGCAAACAAAAATATAAGACTCAAGAGACATTATAACCAATGCAATGCATAAACTTTGACTGGATCTAGAATTCATTTCTAAAAGGATAGACAAATATTTTCAGAAAAATCTGAATATAGATTGTATATTAGATGAATTATGGGCCATTTTCTTAGGTAGATAGATGATTATGTGGAAGAAATATACAGGGATGAAGTGTCTTGATAGCTACGTCACTTTGTTTTCACAAATGATTTGAGACAAAGTCAGCAAGTACAGTAAAATGTTAATTGGTTAATTTAGGTAAAGAGTATATAGGATATAACTTTACCATTCTTTTGAGTCCCTCTCTAGGTTTGAAATGTACCACAGCAAAAAGATGGAAGAAAATAAAACTAACAAGTAAATTTTATTAGGTAAGATACAAAAAACAAATATTTAAAAGTACGGCCAGACACGGTGGCTCATTCCTGCAATCCCAACATTTTGGGAGGCTAACGTGGAAGGACAGCTTGAGCCCAGGAGTTCGAGACTAACCTGGGCCACAGAGTAAGACCCTGTCTCCATAAAAAATACAAAAAACTAAGCTCAACATGGTGGCACATGCCTGTAGTCCTAGCTACTCAGGAGGCTGAGGGCAGGAGGACTGCTTAAGCTCAGGAGTTAAAGACTACAGTGAGCCAAGATCCCACCACTGCACTCCAACCTGGGTGACAGAATGAGAACCTGTTTCCAGAAAAAAAAAAAGGTGTAAGGTGGTGGAGTAGAAAAAAGTAACTATTATATGCAAGTCCTTTTTCCTTTTACTTATCTAATAAAAGCAACTGAGGTCAGCAAAGACTGAGGGGAAAAAAAGATAAAAAGAACTGTGAGGGACAAAAGAACTGGGAGGAAGAAAAGAAGTAGCAAAAACAACACTAAATGCCTCCATTATACTAACTGTTACATGTAACATATATACTAAATGTTACAGAAAATGTTTTGGTTTTGTGAGATTATACATTTTTGTACATCTTTTTCTAGTTTAGCCAGCTAGTACATGATCATAATTTCTTTTTTTTTTTTTTTTTTTTTTTGAGATGGAATCTTGCTCTGTCACCCAGGCTGGAGAGCAATGGTGCGATCTCAGCTCACTGCAACCTCTGACTCCCAGGTTCGATCAACTCTCATGCCTCAGCCTCCCAAGTAGCTGGGACTATAGGCGCCTGCCACCATGTCCAGCTAATTTTTTGTATTTTCAGTAGAGATGGGGTTTCACTATATTGGGTAAGCTGATCTTGAACTCCTGACCTCAAATAATCTGCCCCGGCTCCACCTCCTAAAGTGCTGGGATTACAGGCATGAGCCACTGTGCTGGGCCCTTTTTTTTTTGGACAGGGTCTTGCTCTGTCACCTAGGCTGGAGTGTAATGGCGCAATCACAAGTCATTGTAGCCTCGAACTCCTTAGGCTCACGGGATCTCCTGCCTTTGCCAACCAAGTAGCTGGGATTACATGCATATGCCACCATGCCTATCTAACTTTTATGCATTTTTCATATGTTTTGTAGAGACAGAGGTCTCGATATGTTGCCCAGGCTAGTCTGGAACTCCTGGCCTCAAACGATCCTCCCACCTGGGCATCCCAAAGCGCTGAGATTACAAGTGTGAGCCAATGTACCTTCTGGCCTTTTTCTCCTTTAGAAGCGAACATTTTTCTTTTTTCTCTCTTTGTTTTTAATTTTTGGCTATATCACATTTTAAAAACTGAGCACAGTTCTGTTTCATCTCTTTCTAGTAAACTATAAGAATACAAACAGTTTCACTTACTAAAGTCAATTCATTGGTACAAATTCCAACTATAACTATTGCCATTAATACCACAGGGATGATATAATGACAGTATTTGGACTCTAGTCGAGGAGGTATACCTTAATTTTTACTGCTTCTCACCTTCCTTTGAAAATTCATGATTATTTGATGGCAATTCAAACCCTTCCTTTTAATTACCCACTGAAATGACAAAAGGAATAGAAAAGGAATTGCATTTCACAGCATAGTTATAACTAGATGGACAGTTCACAAATTTACTCTGACCTTTGCTGTGTAGTAAAGAAGGATGTTACCAGGCAGGTCAGCCATGTCAGACTCTTGAGACTTCCAAGGGCTTAAACAATTTGGACCTGAAAATTATTTACACATATATATACATCATTGAATACATATGGTCCCCTTGATTCTGCGTTACCAGGATACAATTTAAAATTAAGCTGTTTCAAACTACTCAAACAATACAGTTGAAACTCATTAAGTTAAAATTTACTTTGTTTTTATATTACTTCCAGTTTATCCAAAACCTATAAAAATTGGGGAATAAATTAATTTCCATTACAACAAAATTTTTTATATAGTATTAAAAAACTACTATCAGCCAGGTACATTGGTTCAGGCCTGTAATCCCAGCACTTTGGGAGGCTGAGGCAAGGGGATCACTTGAGCTCAGGAGTTTGAGATCTGCCTGGGCAACACGGAAGACACTATTTCTACAAAAAATATATAAAAAATTAGCCAGAGGTGGCATGTACCTGTAGTCCCAGCTACTCAGGAGGTGGGAGGATCACTGAAGCCTGGGAGGTAGAGGCTGCTGTGATCTGAGATTGCACCACTGCACTCCAGCCTCAGCAAGAGAGTGATACTGTCTCAAAAAAAAAAAAAAAAAAACCACACACACAAAAAAATAACAACCCAAAAAAATTATTATCTGGCCATGTGCAGTGGCTCACACCTATAATCCCAGCACTTTGGGAGGCTGAGGAGAGTTGATCACTTGAGGTCAGGAGTTCGAGACTAGCCTGGCCAACATAGCAAAACCCTGTCTCTACCAAAAATACATATTTAGTCCGGCGTGGTGGTGCGTGCCTGTAATCCCAGCTGCTTGGGAGGCTGAGCCAGGAGAATCACTTGAACCCAGGAGACAGAGGCTGCAGTGAGCCAAGATCATGCCACTGTAATCCAGAATGCGTGACAGAGTGAGACTCCGTCTCAAAACAAACAAACAAACAAAAAAAAAAAAACCACCCACACAACAAAAAAAATCACAATTATCAAATATAACAAAGTCTATAGTAGTTCATCTAATGTAAGTCAATTCAAATACATAAGACAAAAAAGTGAAACATTCTATTACTAATGTGAACAGACATCACAGAAATGGAGTAGCAGATGAGTAGGAAAAACATTTTCAACTTTATTTAAAAATCTAAGAAATACAAATTATGACAAAGTTCTATTTTATATAGAATAATGGAGAAAACAGTATTGACCATTCCATATTATTGAGGCTGTGGTAAAACTGGTACACTTATGTGTTATGGACAGACATTGTGAATTTGTATATCCCTTCTTGGAAACTGATTAGGCAATATGTATTGAGAATCATGAAAATGTCAACATACGTTGAATATTTATCCTAGAAATTTATCATTAAATATATCCATATAAGAAAAACTAGAAGTATATCATATTTGAAATTTTAAGTTTATAGCAATATTGAAAATTATAGGCCAGGTGCAGTGGCTCACGCCTGTAATCCCAGCACTTTGGGAGGTCAAGGCAGGCAGATAATGAGGTCAAGAGATCGAGAGCTTCCTGGCCACCATGGTGAAACCCTGTCTCTACAAAAAACACAAAAATTAGCTGGGCGTGGTGGTGTGTGCCTGTAGTCCCAGCTACTCGGGAGGCTGAGGCAGGAGAATCGCTTCAACCCGGGAGGTGGAGGTTGCAGTGAGCCGAGATTGTGCCACTGCACTCCAGCCTGGCAACAGACCAAGACTCCGTCTCAAAATAAATAAATTAATTAAAAATTATAAACAAGGCCAGGCGCAGTGGATCACACCTGTAATCCCAGCACTTAGGGAGGGCGAGGTGGGCAGATCACAAGGTCAGGAGATGGAGACTATCCTGGTCAACATGGTGAAACCCCATCTCTACTAAAAATACAAAAAATAGCTGGGTGTGGTGGTGCGCACCTGCAGTTCCAAGCTACTCAGGAGGCTGAGGCAGGAGAATTGCTTGAACCCGGGAGGCGGAGGTGGCAGTGGGCCAAGATTGTGCCACCTCTCCAGCCTGGCGACAGAGTGAGACTCTGTCTCAAAAATAAAAATAAAATAAAATCCCAGCACTTTAAATGGCCAAAGTGGGCGGTTCATGAGGTTAGGAGATTGAGACCATCCTGGCCAACATGGTGAAACCCCGTCTCTAGTAAAATACAAAAAGATTAGATGGGTGTGGTGGCGCCCGCTTATAGTCCCAGCTACTTGGGAGGCTGAGGCAGGGGAATTGCTTGAACTGGGAGGGCAGAGGTTGCAGTGAGCCAAGATGGCACCACTGCACTCTAGAATGGCAACAGAGTGAGACTCTGTCTCAAAAAAAAAAAAAAAAAAATTATAAACTACCAGCCAGGCGCAGTGGCTCACACCTGTAATCCCAGCACTTTGGGAGTCCACAGTGGGTGGATCACCTGAGGTCAGGAGTTTAACATCAGCCTGGTCAACATGGTGAAACCCCATGTCTACTAAAAATACAAAAAAATTAGCTGGGCATAGTGGTGGGCACCTGTAATCCCAGCTACTTGGGAGGGCAAGGCAGATAATCACTTGAACCTGGGAGGCGGAGGTTGCAGTAAGACGAAGTTGTGCCATTGCACTCCAGCCTGGTCAACAACAGCGAAACTCTGTCTCAAAAATAAAAATAAAAACAAAAAATAAATTATAAACTACCTAAGTCAATAACATGTTTTGAATCTAAGGAAATACGCAACCATTAAAAATTATCATTTAGGCCTGGCAAGGTGGCTCCTGCCTATAATCCCAGCACTTTGGGAGTCCGAGGTGGGAGGATTACTTGAGACCAGGAGTTCAAGACCAGTCTGGCCAACACGGCGAAACCTGTCTTGACTAAAAATATAATAATTAGCTGGGTGTGGTGGCACATGTCTGTAATCGTAGCTACTTGGGAGGCTGAAGCACTAGAATTACTTGAACCCAGGAGACAGAGGTTGCAGTGAGCCAAGATCATACCACTGCATTCCAGCCTGGGCGATAGGGCAAGGCTCTGTCTCAAAAAAAAAAAAAAAGAAAGAAAAGAAAAAGAAAAAAAATAAGGTTCTAATATAAAGTCTGAAAGTGTGGGCAATCCCATTCATCTCAAAATTCCCATGCAATCTAAAAAAGATATTAGACAAATAAGATTTTCTGCAGAGTTACATACTTTCAAAAGCTTAACTCCTGAACATCCTTTAAGAATATAGACATAATTTTGAAAGTAGTTAGGATCCAATAATAACAGTACATATGTTTAAAATCATAGCCAAAAGAAAAACAAAAAGCCAAAACAAAATGAAAAACAGTTTGCAAACTTATCCAAGGTCCCCTAATTCTACTGCCTCCATGAATTCTTCAGGTATATTAATATATTAATTGAAAAAATGACGTTTTGGTATAAGACTCATGATTTTGGAGGAAGTTATATAATTTCTTCTGGAGATCTGGTTATATTTTGTTTTATCAATTCATTAAAATCTATGAAAAGTACTGGCAGTGTTATGGACTGAACTATTTCCCCCTAAAATTAATATGTTAAAGCCATAATCCCCAATGTGACTGTATTTGGAAATAGGGCATTTAAAGTAGTAACTGGAATTAAATGAAGTCATCAGGATGGGGCCCTAGTCTGATAGAGCCCCTTATAAGAAAAAGAAGAGACACAAGAGATCTCTTTCTCTGTCCATATGCACAGAGAGCAAAGACCATATGAGAGCACAGCCAAACGGTGACCACCTAGAAGCCAGGAAGAGAAGTCTCACTTCTATAGAAGTGAGAGCCTGATCCTGATGTCACCTTGATCTTGAACTTCTAGTTTCCAGAACTGTGAGAAAATAAATTTCTGTTGTTAAAGCCACCCAGTCTGTGGTATTTCGCTATGACAGCCCTAGCAATATAATACAGGCAGTATTATGGATGATATTTAAAATATTTACCGAAAGTTTGCTTTATTTATGCCTACAAAATAAAACATATGGTATGTGGTGGCTTTTTCTTCCCTTTCAGTTTCAATTAAAACAAATACACTCTTCAGATGAAATATACTCTTCAGAATATATTTAGACAACAGAAAAAACTCTAAATTTGCTTACACATTATGACTGTACATGCTCACCTGCTAAATATAATGCCTTCACCTGAGGAGCCTGTAGTGCTTCATAGAAGATGATAACAGATCCTAGCTGACCCTCCAGAGATGTGGGACACCCCCATTCACTGTCTTGGGTTCCAGCTGATATCAATTTGGTAATCAATTTTGATTTTTCAGTTGTTCCTCCCCAGGAAGCCGATGACAGAATTCCACCAAATGATGTCCGATGAGGGGTAACAGGAGAAGAGAAAGGTGGATCTGGGATCTGGGATGGTGGAGGAGTGGTGGTTCTTTGCCCAGCTGAACCAATGCAACAGGAAGTAAAGGGCTAAAAAACAAAAAAATTACACAATTTTAATTAAAATGTATCCTCATATTTAACAAAAAATAGTAGATAAAATTATACAAATATATAAATTGAAAATAAAAACAGAAGCAGTTTTACTTTTACTGAATCATGATGTATACTTGCATGTTTATACTTAGAAAATTATTAGCAAAATTACCTTGGCCTATAGAATTTGCATGCATTACTTTTATTATTTATTTATTTATTCAGACAAGGTCTTGCTTTGTTGCCAGGCTGGAGTGCAGTGGCGTGATCTTGGCTTACTGCAACCTCAGCCTCCTGGGTTCAAGCAATTCTCCTGCCTCAGCCTCCTGAGTAGCTGGGATTACAGGTGCGCGCCACCACGCCCGGGTAATTTTTGTATTTTTAACAGAGATGGGGTTTCATCATATTGGCCAGATGGTCTTGATCTCTTGACCTTGTGATGGGCCCACCTCAGCCTCCCAAAGTGCTGAGATTACAGGTGTGAGCCACTGCACCATCCATCCAGCCTGGATGCATTATTTTTATGACTCACTTTATATTCTTTGGTAAATTTTGAATTTTTAAAGAGTGTATTTAATTAAGAACTTTTTTAACTTTACTGTTTTTGAAAACAGAGAAAACTGTATTTTTTCTCTTTAAAATGTACAAATGTTAATTACAAACTATCTTGAAATGGTCACTGAGATGCCAACAAGAAATTACTTGAATCCTAAGACTTGAGAAATAATCTACTCTATTCTACTCTCTTCAGAAAAGGCCCTCTAGTGTTCTTTAAGAACCACTTCACTATATGAACTCTATTTGATACTGACTAAAATGTGAATGTTTTAAGCTTCTTCATTATTGTTTCAATTTTTTTTTTTTTTTTTTTTGGAGAAGGACTCTCACTGTGTCTCCCAGGCTGGAGTGCAGTGGCATGATCTTGGCTCACTGCAACCTCCGCCTGCTGGGTTCAAGCAATTCCCTGCCTCAGCCTCCCAAGTAACTGGGATTACAGGTGGATGCCACCATGCCCGGCTAATATTTCTATTTTTAGCAGAGACGGGGTTTCAACATGTTGGCCAGGCTGGTCTTGAACTCCTGACCTCATAATACACCTGCCACGGCCTCCCAAAGTGCTGGGATTATAGGCATGAGCTAACGTGCCTGGTCTATTGTTTCAATTTTAATGGAGTTAGAAGAATCCATCATAATATTTAAGTATTTCACATACATAAATAACTTTTATTAAAAGATACATTAGTCTGCTCTATTCATTCCATTGGCTTTCCTGTTATAAGTCTTTCTTTCCAAGCCTTTGTTTCTTCCTTAAACATTTTCCTTTTTTCACATTGTCTGACTTCATCTAATAATGACAGGCTGACAGAATTGAATATTAATGTGCAGAATCTTAGTACATAGAAAACACTTTAAAATCTGGGGGCACATATTTAAAATAAACACAACCTTCTACATTAACTGGAACATTTCAAGAATTCTCAATCAAAGCAGCCTGTAATGAGCAGGTATGATAAGCTTACTTCATTCATGGCAGGAAATCTGAGAGGGGCAGAAACCTTCTGTTGTCCATTGTCATAGATATAGACGAAGCTCTGACCAAAGGGCCTTTTTCCAGGCATGTGGACAATGGTTACGTTGTGCTGGTAAAGTAAAACACACATTTAAAAGGGTAAAATTACATTATGTCTTTGGAATGACAAATGGTTTCAGAATATTGCTCTATAATTTGAACAAATGGTAGAACATTAAGATTAAGCATAGTTAAATGTTAATTAAACTGACATTCTCAAAGTTAGTAACAATTTTTTCCATAGTAGTACAAAAGCATGTAAGCCTATAAAATATCCACAACTGTAACAGTACCTTTTCTGCATTTCCAAAGCTTAAGTATTCCTTAGAATCATTTTTAAAAATGAGAAGCAGTTTATATTTTAGAAAGACAATACAAACGCATTGTTTAAAACAACCTAATGGCTGGGTGAACTGGCTCATGCCTATAATCCCAGCACTTTGGGAGGCCAAGGTGGGTGGACCACCTGAGGTCGGGAGTTCAGGACCAGCCTGGCCCACAGGGTGTAACCTCATCTCTACTAAAAAATACAAAAATTAGTCAGGCGTGGTGGCAGGTGCCTGTAATCCTAGCTACTCAGAAGGCTGAGGCAGGAGAACTGCTTGAACCCGGGAGGCAGAGGTTGTGACGAGCCAAGATGGCGTCACTGGACTCCAGCCTGGATGACAGAGCGAGACTCTTTCCCAGAAGAAAAAAACAAAAAAAGCACAAAACAACCTATCATCACATTTTATTTTATTATTGTTTTAAAAAACCTTTTTAGAGATTGGGTTATGCTCTACAGCTGAGGCTCAAGTACAGTGGCACAATCACAGCTCACTGCAGCCTTGAACTCCTAGGCTCAAGCAATCTTGCCCCAGCCTCCTGAGTAGCTAGGATTACAGATGTGTGCCACCTCACCCAACTAACTTTTTAATTTTTTGTAGAGATAGAGTCTCACTTCTTGCCCAAGCTGGGCTTGAACTCCTGGCTTCAAGCAGTCCTCCCACCTTGGCCTCCCAAAGTGCTGGGTTTACAGGTGTGAGTTACAGCACCCAGCCCATCTCATTTTAAATTGAAATTCAAAATTAAATTTGCTTATAGAAAACCTTAAGACATTCTAACATTATACACACACACACACACACACACACACACACACACACACATTATTATTATTATTTTTGAGACATGGTCTCACTCTGTTGTCCAGGCTGGAGTACAGTGGTGCCATCTCAGCTTACTGGAGCCTTGACTTCCTGGGCTCAAGTGATTCTCCCAACTCAGTCTCCTCAGTAGCTGGGACCACAGGCACAAATCACCATACCCAGTTAATTTTTTTATTTTTCGGTAGATACGGGGTTTCACCATGTTTCCCAGAAGGTCTCAAACTCTTGAGCTAAGTAATCTGCTGGCCTTGGCATCCTAAAGTATTGAGATTACTTACAGGTATGCCACCAAGCCTAGCCTCATTTAAATTTTTTAGCAAAAAAAAAAAAAAAAAATGACTGCTGCTGAATATATGACAATGATGAGAAATACCATCAACCATACTAAAAGTTAAATGTGATATCCTAAAGCCTTACCCAGAGGGAATCACAGAAACTGTGGTCAGGAAGCATAACCGTTGCATATTCTCTTTTTGTGCACACTGCCACGACCAACATACCCGAATGGGTAATAAAGGCTTCAAAACCTATGCCACTTCCTGTAAAAAAACTAACAAAAATATGTATTATCAGAACTTTTGAAGTTAGTTGTTCACTTTCATTATTATTAAAGTACATAAAACCATAAAGCCATTATGAACGTCTTTATCAACAATTCTGTGGCTTAAATCCTATTGCCACACACTAGTCCAAGATGCTTTTAAAATCCATTTGGGCATAAGAGTTTAGTAAACAAAAGGCAGCCTTGTAAGTGGAATTCCACTACTAAAACTATTAATTTTCAAATCTTTAAAATTTTTCTGAGTAAGATTCAGTAAGTATAAATAAAGGTCTTAAAAATCACAAAGCACAGGCCAGGCATGGTTGCTCATGCCTGTAATCCCAGCATTTTGGGAGGCCAAGGCGGGCAGATCACCTGAGGTCAGGAGTTCAGGGAGACCAGCCTGGCCAATGTGGTGAAACCTTGTCTCTACTAAAAATACAAAGATTAGCCGGGTGTGGTGGCAGGTGTCTGTAATCCCAGCGACTCAGGAGGCTGAGGCAGGAGAATCGCTTGAACCCAGGAAGCGGAGGTTACAGTGAGCCGGGATCGCGCCACTATATTCCAGCTTGGGCAACAAGAGCTAAACTCTGACTCAAAAAAATAAATCACAAGGCATACTAAAAAGTAGCAGCTACTAAAGTCTGGACACACATACACACAGCTTTTCTGTTCCTTCATATAAATATATGGCATATTTATATGTGCCATATATTTATAGAATTTTCAATGGAACAGAAATCATTACTCATTTTCTTTTCTTTCTTTCTTTTTTTTTTTTTTTTTTGAGGCAGAATCTCACTCTATTGCCCAGGCTGGAGTGCAGTGGCGTGATCTTGGCTAACTGCAACCTCCACCTCCCAGGTTCAAGTGATTCTCGTGCCTCAGCAATTTCTGTGCCTCAGCCTCCCAAGTAGCTGGGATTACAGGCATGCCCAGCTAATTTCTGTATTTTCAGTAAAGACGGCGTTTCTCCATATTGACCAGGCTGGTCTTGAATTCCTGACCTGAAGTGATCTGCCCACCTCAGTCATTTAAAATGCTAGGATTACAGGTATGAGTCACCACACGTGGCCATTATTCATTTTCACAGTGTTTTTTTTTGTGTGTGTGTGACAGAGTCTTTCTTTGTCACCCGGGTTGAACTGCAGTAGTAATCACAGCTCACTGCAGCTTCAACTTCCCGAGCTCAAGTGATCCTCTCATCTCAGGCTTCCAGGTACCTGGAACTACAGGTATGTGTCACTATACCCAGCTAATGTTTATATTTTTTTGTAGAGATAAGGTTTTGCCATGTTGCCTAGGCTGGTCTCAAACTCCTGGCCTCAAGCAATGCATCTGCCTCGACCTCCTCAAATGGTGGGATTACAAGCGTGCCATCACGCCTGGCCCATTTTCAAGATTATTATTCTTTCCATTCACTTTTACACTACTTTTAAGAAGGAAACTTGTTTCCAAACTAGCCTCAAAACTTAACCAGCAATATTTGAGATATACAGTTATTACTATGAAAGCAATAAAGCACTTATAATTAAACTGTATAAAGCCTAAGGATGAAGAGGTTTTAAATAAATTATACATCTAAAAGCTAGATGCTTGGAAACAGTTTTCCTGTTTAAGAATCACAGCATATGTTGTTATGACAGTATTCATTTCTATTTTACCAGTACCTGTACAATTGTTTCCTTTTCCCTCCTTTGTTAGCAATGCCAAGAGTCAATTGATCCTGATCTAAGCAAAACCAAGCACTGAAAGAAAAGGCAGACCCCGGCCATTTCTGTATGGGAGGCACAGAAATTCCTGCCATACTATGTGACAAATTGAAATACTGTAGGGCACTCTCTAGACTTAGTTTTCGGGCCATTGTCAGCATTGCTCGAGTCACAGGAGTGGTATAAGGGTGAACAGACTCAGATTCATCCACTCTCAGCAATCTTAGTAGTCGACGGATTTCTTCTGAGCTCACTGACTGACTCCCCCAAGGAACCATGGATTGCAATCAAGTTCTCAGCACAAGTTTGATGGAGGGAAGAATCGGAGTCAAGTGCTTCAATGATTCTAATTCCCATGTTTGCATTGACACAAGTAGTTCGACTCTGCCTATTAATACAACAAATTCTTTTCAGCCAATCAGAGATGAAGATTTGTAGGTCATGGGATTGTAATTCTGGAAGCCACTGGATAAGAAGCAAGAGAGGTTGGACATTACTAATGCCCAAAATCCCAACTGAAGTGTGGTCACCCTCGACAGCCTGGAAAGCAACAAAAAAGATAAAAGGTTAGTTATCGTTTTCAAAACGGTTATTAATAGAACTCTTAATAAAGGTTAAAAACTCACCATATTCATAAGTTCTTTAAGTAATTCCAGGGGTGGCTGACCCAGGGATTTTAATACTTCATACATATGTGCATAACCAATTCTTTCTTTAAATACTTCCTAGGGGATGGGAAAACAATATATCAAAGTGCATTTTCAAAGACTGAATATGTTGGAATAGTAAAAAATACTCATTTAAGCTGATTAACTTAATATTAAATAAAAAGATTATGAATTCACTATTTGTTTTCTTAAATTACATCTTCATCTTAAAATAGATTCCATATAACTTCTGGAGTAATAAAGTTATAATTATAAAACAAAATGCAAAATAAATAAAATTAACAATAACTGTTATAAAATTATTATATTATTTGTAGATAAGGGCATATGACACTTCTTGCATTTTCTTCATTTGATTTGCAATTACTAAAATAGTAGTTAACTCAAAATAAAAATAGAGAAAAAAATGAGGAAACTGTAGGTAAGAGGAGTCAGGTATCAGCCTAAAAAGATTCAGAGTTCCTGGCAGTTTTGAATAGTGGTCAGAAAGAAATTGAGTACAAAGAGTTTTCTCTCTGCTATTTGTATGTAAATGGTCTGAATTATCAAGTTCCTTTTAGAAAGTTCTATGTCACATGTATTTTTGAACCAGTAGGCACCCAAAGTCATAAAGTGAAATATAAAGACAACTGGAAAACTTAGAACATATTAAATTGCCCCATTAAATTAGGTAGAAATATATACACTCACTACAAAATCAAGAAATTTAACAAAACAAGTAAAACTGGTTTCCTCTAGGGAGGGAAATGGTTGAATGTGGGTCAAGAATAGGAAGGAAATCTTTTTTCAATATGTATTTTTGTTATATAACCTTTTTAATTTTAAACATGCCAGATATTATATGGACCAAAAAAAAAATCTTTCGAGGAAGACTGGAACATCTTTTTTGATGTTTGAATTTCAGAATACAGTACCAGCAATCGATTATACTCATAAACCAGTTATTTAGGACTTAAAATGGTTTCCATCTTATAGCAACTAGTATTAAATGGAGATTAAGACAAGCCAGACTGTAAAAGTTGTAAAAGCCTATTCAAAAGGAATCTAACCATGAGTTACATCAACATTTCTAGGGCAAAAGTTAGAATCTCCTAACACAAACCAATGTAATCTAATAAATACAATGGAAGGCATGTTTCAGAAAATAGGGAGTAATTAATTCACTTCCGGTACCAGAAAGGTAAGGCATGAAGTATATTAGATGTGGCAGATAAGAGTGTAAAGTAATAATAGTCACTGACATGTATTTAGCACTTATCATGTACCTGGCACTATGCTTACCACTTCACACAGATGACCCTCACTAATCTTATCAGTATATGAGGAAACTACCAGCATAACTGGAGAGACGAACAGGCAGTGGCAGTGAATGAGAAGAGACAGAAAACTCTAAGGGCTACAGAATACAAGAAGTAGAATTTCCATGGCCATACAACCTGGAAAAACTAGTATCAAATTGATAGGCTATTCAAATGTGAAAAATGTTCATATTTTAGGCAGTCATAAACTGACTAAATAGAGAAAGGGTCATTATTTTATTAAGGAAGAAAAGCTCTGATATAAAACTTAATTATTTAAACTCACTAACCATAGAGCCACTTAAAATTATCATTTCAACATCAGTGCTCTCATCCCATTCTTTGCCAACACTGTAAATCCTATCAGTTTGCAGTTCAATCATTAATACCTTTTAAAATCCTAAAGCAGTGCCTATAGGGCTTTGTCTTTAAAATTATCACAAGTATAAGCAAGCTATAAGTAACCTCATTCTTATACTAAGATATTTTGTGAATGATTTTATTTCAAGTGTTAAGCCACGTGTATTATATACTTTCATACATCACTTCAGAATTTATATAGTGAAATTGACACATCTAATTAAATATTTTAAAACCTGGCAATAAATCAGGCTAATAGCAGACATTTCAACAGAAACCCTACAAGCCAGAAGCAACTGGAAGCATATAGTCAGCATTCTTAAAGAAAAGAGGCTGGGCACAGTGGCTCCCGCCTGTGATCCCAGACTTTGGGAGGCTGAAGGGGGTGGATCATGAGGTCAGGAGTTCAAGACCAGCCTGGCCAACATGGTGAAACCCCGGCTATACTAAAAATACAAAAATTAGTTGGGTGTGGTGGTAATCCCAGCTGGTTGGGAGGCTGAGGCAAAAGACTTGCTTGATCCTAGGAGGCGGAGGTTGCAGTGAGCTGGAATTGCGCCACTGCACTCCAGCCTGAACAACAGAGCAAGACTCCATCTTAAAAAACAAAAAAAGAAATTCCAAAGAGTTGCATATCCAACCAAACTAAGCTTCATAAGTGAAGGAGGACTAAGTTCTTTTCATAGAAGCAAATGCTAAAATAATTCATTACTACCAGACCCACCTTACAAGATGTCCTGAAGGCAGTGATAAATATGGAAAGGAAAGACCATTACCAGCCACTACCAAAACACATTTAAATACATAGACCAGTGACACTATAAGGTAACCACACACAAAAGTGAACAAGTCTGCATAATAACCAGCTAACAACATGGTAATAAGATCAAATCTGCACAGATTAATACTAACCTTAAATGTATATGGGCTAAATTCCACAATTAAAAGGCACAGAGTGGCAAGCTGGATAAAGAAGCAAGACCCAATGGTATGCTGTCTTCAAGAGATTCATCTCACATGCAATGACACCCATAGGCTAAAAGTAAAGAAATGGAGAAAAATCCGCCAAGCAAATGAAAAACAGAAAAAGCAGGGTGCCTATTCTTATTTCAGACAAAATAGACTTTAAACCAACAAAGATCAGATGACGAAGAAGGGCATTACATAATGGCAAAGGGCTCAATTTAACAACAAGACCTATCTTAAATATACATACACACTCAACACAGGAGCACCTAGATTCGTAAAGCAAGTTCTTAGAGACCTACTAGGAGATTTAGATAACCACACAATAATAGTGAAAGACTTCAACACCCCACTTAATAGTATACTTGGACAGATCACTGAGGCAGAAAACTAATGAAGATATTCAGGACCTGAACTTAACACTTGACCAAAGGGACCTAGTAGACATCTACAGAATACTTTACCACAAAACAACAGAATATGCATTCTTCACATCTGCACATGGCACACACTCTAAAACTGACAACACGATCAGACATAAAATAATCCTAAGCAAATTTCAAAAAACCGAAATCATATCAACCACACTCTTGACCCACAGTGCAATAAAAATAGAAATCAGGACTAAGAAAATCACTCAAAACCATACAATTACATGAAAATTAAACTGTCTACTCCTGAATGACTCGGGAAAACAATGAAATTAGAGCAGAAATAAAGGAAATGTTTGAAACTAATGAGAACAAAGACACAACATACCAGAATCTCTGGGAAATAAGCTAAAGCAGTGTTAAGAGGGAATTTTATAGCACTAAATGCCTGCATCAAAAAGTTAGAAAGATTGCAAATCAACAACCTAACATCACAACTAGAGAACCAGAGAAACAAGAGCAAACCAATCTCAAAGCTAGCAGAAGACACGAACTAACCAAAACAGCACTCAACTGAAGGAAACTGAGACGTCAAAAACCATACAAAAGACAGGCTAGGCATGGTGGCTCACACCTGTAATCCCAGCACTTTGGGAGGGTGAGGTGGGTGGATCACTTGAGGTCAAGAGTTCAAGACCAGTCTGGCCAACATGGTGAACCCCATCTCTACTAAAAATACAAAAATTAGCCAGGCATGGTGGCACGCACCTATATTCCCAGCTATTTGGGAGGCTGAGGCAGGAGAATTGCTTGAACCCGCAAGGCAGAGGTTGCAGTGAGTCAAGATCGCGCCACTGGACGCCAGCCTGGGTGACAAAGTGAGACTTTCTCTCAAAAAAAAAAAAAAAAGAAAAGAAAACATACAAAAGATCAACAAGTCCAGGAGTTGGTTCTTTGAAAGAGTTAATAAAAATATATCACTAGCTGAACTAAGAAAGAAAGAAAAAGAGAGAAGATATAAAAAGACACAATCAGAAATGACAAACAGGACATTACTACTGACCCCACATAAACACAATCAGAAATGATAAACAGGACATTACTACTGACCCCACATACATATAAAAAATCCACAAAGACTACTAAGAACACCTGGATGCACACAAGCTAGAAAACCTAGAAGAAATGGATAAATTCCTAGAAACGTACAACCTCCCAAGATCAAACCAGGAAGAAAATGAACCCCAATACAGACCAATAATGAATTCCAAATTTGAATCAGTGATAAAAGCCTATCAATCAGAAAAAGCCCAGGACCAGAAAGATTCACAGCCAAATTCTATCAGATACATAAAAAGGAGCTATTCCTACTGAAACTTTTCCAAAAAATTGAGGAGGAAGGACTCCTCTTAACTCCTTCTATGAGGCCAGCATCACACTGATAACAAAACCTGGCAGAGACACAACAAATAAAGAAAACTTCAGGCCAATATCCTTGATGAACATAGACCTTTAACAAAACATTAGCAAACCGAATCCAGCAGCACATCAAAGAGCTAATCCACCACAATCGAGTAGGCTTTATCCATGGGATGCAATGTTGGTTCAACATATGCAAATCAATACATGTGATTCATCACATAAACAGAACTAAAAACAAAAACCACAAGATCATCTCAATAGAAACAGAAAAGGCTTTTGATAAAATTCAACATCCCTTCATATTAAAAACCCTCAACAAAGTAGGCATTGAAGGAACATGCTTCAAAATATTAAGAGCCATCTATGACAAACCCATAGCCAACATCATACTGAATGGGCAAAAGCTGGAAGTATTCCCCTTGAAAGCCAGAATAAGACAGGGATACCCTCTCCCACCACTCTTATTCAACACAGTACTAGAAGTCACAGCCAGAGCAATCAGGCAAGAGAAAGAAAGAAAACGCTTCTAAGTAGGAAGAGAGTTAAGTCAAACTCTCCCTGTTTGTAGACAGTATGATTCTACACCTAGAAAAGCCCATAGTCTCTGCGTAAAGCTCCTTGATCTGATAAACTACTTGAGCAAAGTTACAGGATACAAAATGGATGTATAAAAGTCAGAGGATTCCAAACACCAACAATATCCAAGCTAAGAGCCAAATCAAGAACGCAATCCCATTCACAATTGCCACAAAAAGAATAAAATACCTAGGAATATGGCTAACTAGTGAGGTGAAAGATCTCTATGACAAGAATTACAAAACACTGCTCAAAGAAATCAGAGATGATCCCAACAAATGGAAAAATGTTCCATGTTCATGAATAGAAAGAATCAATATTGTTAAAATGACCATATTGCCTGGGTGAGTGTGCAGCTCACACCTGTAATCCCAGCATTTTGGGAGGCCAAGATGGGCAGGAGTCTTGGTCAGGAGTCCAAGACCAGTCTGGCCAATGTCGTGAAACCCTGTCTCTACTGAAAATACAAAAAAATTAGCCGGGAGTAGTGGTACACACCTGTAATCCCAGCTACTCGAGAGGCTGAGGCAGTAGAATCACTTGAACCTGAGAGATGGAGGTTACAGTGAGCCAGGATTGTGCCACTGCACTCTAGCCTGGGTGACAGAGCAAGACTCCATCTCAAAAAAAAAAAAACCGACCATACTGCTCAAGGCAATTTAGAGATTCAGTGCTATTTCTATCAAAATACCAATGACATTCTTCACAGACCTAGAAAAAAATATTTTAACACTCATATGGAACTAAAAAAGAGCCTGAATAGCCAAGGCAATTTTAAACAAAAGAACAAAGCTGGAGGCATTACCTTGAAGTCACACTACCTGACTTCACACCATACCACGAGGCTACAGTAACCAAAACAACATAGTACTGGTACAGAAACAGACACGCAGACCAGTAGAAGAGAATAGAGAGCCCCCCAAAATTGCTGCACACCTACAGCCAACCAATCTTCGAAAAGATGACAAAAACAAGCAATGGGAAAGGGCTCCTATTCAATAAATGGTGCTGGGATAACTAGCTAGCAATATGCAGAAGATTGAAAGTGGACCCCTTCCTTACAATACGCAAAAATCAACTCAAGATGGATTAAAGACTTAAATGTAAAACTATAAAAACCCTCCAAGATAACCTAGGAAATACTATTATGGACATAGGACCTGGCAAAGATTTCATGATGAAGCCATCAGAAGTAACTACAACAAAAATCAAAATTGACAATAGGACCAAATTGAAATAAAGACCTTATGCACGGCAAAAGAAACTATCAACAGAGTAAACAGACAACCTACAGAACGGGAGAAAATATTTGCAAACTATGCATCCAACAAAGGTCTAATATCCAGAATCTATAAGGCACTTAGACAAATCAACAAGTAAAAGCAAATAACCCCATTAAAAAGTGGGCAAAGGACAAGAACAGACACTTTTCAAAAGAAAACAGGGCTGGGCGTGGTGGCTCATACCTGTAATCCCAGCACTTTTGGAGGTCAAGGAGGATGGATTACCTGAGATTGGGAGTTTGAGACCAGCCTGGCCAACATGGTAAAACCCCCGCTCTACTAAAAATTTAAAAAAAGTAGCCGGGCTGTGGTGGCACACACCTGTAATTCCAGCTACTCGGGAGGATGAGGCAAAAGAATCGCTTGAACCCAGGAGGGGGGAGGCTGTAGTGAGCTAAGTACTCCAGCTTGGGCGAGAAAGGAGAGAAAGGGGGAGAAAAGAGAGAAAAGGGAGAAAGGGGAGAGACAGAGAGAGAGAAAGGGAAAGAGGGAGAGAAGAGAGAGAGAGGAGAGAAGAGAGAGTGTACAAGCAAACATACACAGCCAATAAACATATGAAAAAATGCTCAACATCACTAGAGAAATGCAAATCAAAACCACAATTACATGCCATCTCACACCCCTCAGAATGGCTATTATTAAAAAGTCAAAAAATATCAGATGTTGGCAAGGCTGTGAAGAAATGGGAATACTTCTAACTGCTGGAGGGATGTACCTTAGCTTAGCCATTGTGGAAAGCAGTCTGGCAATTTCTCAAAGAACTCAAATCAGAACCACGATTTACCCAATCCTATTATTGGGTAAGTACACAAAGGAATATAAATTGTTCTACCATAAAGACACACACATGTATGTTCATCACAGTACTATTCACAATAGCAAAGACATGGAATCAACCTAAATGTCCATCAACAGGAGACTGGATAAAGAAAATATGGTACATATACACCATGGAATACTACACAACCATAAAAACAAATGAGATCATATCCTCATATCCTTTGCAACAACGTGGATAGAGCTGGAGGCCATTATTCTAGGCAAACTAACAAAGGAATAGAAAACCAAATACCATATGTTTTTAAATGTAAGTGGGAGCTAAACACTGAGTTCATATGGACACAAAGAAAGGAATAGACACCAGGGCCTACTTGAAGGTGGATGGAAGGAGGAGGGTGAAGACTAAAAAACTACCTACTGGGTACTATGCTTATTACCTGGGTGGCAAAATAATCTGTATACCAAATCCCTGTGATATGCAATTTACCTGTAAAACAAACCTGCACATGTACCCCTGAACCTAAAATAAAAGTTAAGAAAAGAAAAACCTAGAGGATATATATTTCACCTTAGCGGCTGGAGATTTGTTCATTACTGCTGTCAAAGCCTGAATGGTTGATATGGCCAAACAATCCAATTGTCCCTGAAACACCTATTGCGGGGAAGGGGAAAACAAGAAATTAACAAATATGTTCACAATTTTTATTCAGTTAGGAAACCTTTGTTCTAAAAACCTGAAAAAATAATTACTTAACATGCATTACATTCCTCTTCCAGTGAAATGAATTTCTGAAACACTATAACCTGCAAGAAAAGTTACCTACTTAAAAGAAAAATAAGGCACATGTCAAGAAGGATAAGGCAACATTCACTTATTACATTAAAATGTTTTGAGGGAGAAAAAAAAACAAGCTTAACACATGATTTTTAAAAATAATGGACAATCTCAAGAGGAAGGGAGGGAGGTCTATCATTGGAAATCCTATTACATTTTAATTTCCCTTCAAAAATACACTTGAACTATCCAGGTTTAAATTCCATTTCCATGTATGATAAGATAGCTATAATAATCTTGTTCATCTAGTTTCCAAACCCTGTGTTAAAATCAGGATGGCATGCACATACACCAATTAATCATACTTATAAGCAATTAAGTATATCTATTTTTATATAAAATGGAAAATTTGAGGCAGACACAGAAAATGAAATACGTATCTCTAAGTATTGCCATGTTTTTGAGAAGGCAAATTTTAATGGTAAAAGTTGTATGAAAAAATAAAAATTAGCTTCATTTTATCTATTACTGTTTAAGCTTCAGGGCAGTGTATTCATAGCAAAAACAAAAACTAACATCAAGAATATTAAAAAACTGAACATGACTGTTATATTAGGCTTAGACAATCATGAAAGCATAGACTCAGGACTAGAAGGCTATAAAAACAAACAGTCCCAAAAATCTGCTTTCAAGAATATATTACTATGGGCCAGGTACAGTGGCTCACACCTATCATTCCAGCACTTTGGGAGGCCAAGGAGATGGATCGCTTGAGCCCAGGAGTTCAACACCAGCCTAGGCAACACGGCAAAACCTCATCTCCACTAAAAATACAAAAAATTAGCCAGGGGTGGTGGCACACACCTGTAGTCCCAGCTTCTTGGGGGCTGATGCAGGAGGACTGCTTGAGCCCGGGATGTTGAGGATGCAGTGAACTCTGATTGTGCGACTGTATTCCAGCCTGGGCGACAGAGCAAGACCTTGTCTAAAAAAATATATATTACTATGATCTGATGGCAGTCACTTCACAAATAGAATTTTCCTCTCTCTCTCCCAGCAAAACAGATTTGAGTAAAGGTAAATGCTTTCTTTGTAATGTTAAACTACATTGCTACCACTTTTTGGCAAGTTGTTTAATCTAGAATCCTGTTTATTGTTGATGTTTGTTAAACATTATTACACAGAACAAACGTATTACATATGTAATAAACATATTATAATATGCATTAAATATTCTGCATAAAGCAGAAATTCATACAAGTTTGTTCTAGACTTTATCCAAGAGAAGTCAAAAAGATCTCATTTCTCTTATAATTTGGAATTGTAACATGAACCTCTAAGAGACTATAATAACTGTTTTATTAATCTACATAAGTAGGCCTTAAGAAGAATTAACATTTATACAGAAATCTAAAACAGTACTCTGTAAATTGATATTTCGCATCTAGGATAAAAAATAATAAGATGATAATATCTCATTACACAAAAATTCTATGTATAAACTTGGATGTTAATACAATGTTAAGACGTTATGTAAATTTTCTTGAAAATATTTTGGAAAAGAAAAATAACATAGCAATTTTTAAAGGTAGTTTTTCTTCAAACTAAATTATCTAATGTATTGAGAGAAGCAACATAAATTACATATTTTTGCTTTATTATACTTGTATAGACTTGAATTTCTAGAACACAAAAAGTCAAGTTTTATGCTAAATTAAGAGAGAGTTCAGCATCTTCTTCCCCTTCCTCCAAGATTCAGGTTGTCCATTGAATTATAATCATGACTTGTCAATAAGCAGCAAAGAATCAAGATATTAACAATGACCATATATATTCACAAAGAAAGCCCTAAGGTCCCAATACATCACAGTGCTTAGAAAAGTCACCACCAGGTAGACAGCATTGATATTGAGATCCCATTCCTGTACTTTATATCTCCTCAAATTGAAAAGACCATACAACATAGAGGGAATGGTATTGATTGATTGCTTGTATCAACCACCAAGATATTTATCCTTTAGATGGAAGTAATTTTTTAACTTTTTAGTAACTTTCAAAAATAATTAATGAATATTAGAATTAGACAATGTTTGTGTATCTTAGGCATAAGACGAAAAGCACAGGAATAGTTATCCCCACTGGCTGATTTTGGACTTCAGCTGAAACAAGATGCAGGCTTTGTAGATACCTGGTCCTCATTCATTTCTGTCAGTAATTTGTTGGCAAGGTCTTTCTCGTTCTTGTCTGCCACCTTATTGTTAGCATTTAAAAATAGCTGTTAAAAAACAGAGACAAGAATAATGGAGAAAGAACATTACATTGTTACCTATAAGCAGCAATGAAGCTTAAAGGGGTTTCCATGTCTCTTTAAAATAAATGCAAGCATTCCCTTGTGAAGTATACCACACTTTTAGAAATTAAAGATTATTCACTTTTTAGATTACGAACTAACAGTAGTTTACATACTATATAATTATTATATACTTCCCTCTTGGAATTCAAAGTTACTAAAATAAGAAACAATGGCAATAATTAGAATTAGTTAAAATTCCTAAATTCTTAAAGAATCAGAAAAGAATGTCTCACAGTGATATGGTTTGGCTCTGTGTCCCCACCCAAATATCATCTTGAATTGTAACTCCCACAATTCCCATGTGTTGTAGGAGAAACCCCGTGGGAGGTCTCATGATACATGAATAAGTCTCATGAGATCTGAAGGTTTTATATTATAAACGGAAGTTTCCCTGCACAAGCTCTCTTCTCTTGTCTGCCTCCATGAAAGATGAGCCATTCACCTTCCACCATGATTGTGAGGCCTCCCCAGACACATGGAACTATAAGTCCATTAAATCACTTTTTTTTGTAAATTACCCAGTCTCAGGTATGTCTTTATGAGCGGCGTGAAAATGGACTAATACATACAGAAAAGAAGAAAAGCTGTTACTGACACAGACTAAGGTACTATAGTACATAACACCCAGTGAGGGTTTCATAGTTAAGGAAGTCTGTGAAATGCTATCGAACTAACTTTAAAAACAGTTCTTTCTAAAATTACATCTCAGAGTCTCAAATATGCTAATGTGTACTTTGGCAAGAGAGGTCAGGGTGCAGCATTTCCAAAATTTATCTGACCACACATTTTGTTAAAACATTAGTTTAAAAGCATTCTCCAAAGTCATCAAGAATTGAGCTTAATTTATATTAGTTTGTATTCTGTAAAGACAGATTGAGATTATATTTAGCATACATGGGCATTATTCTCTTCTGAATAAAAGAAAGGAATCAAGTATTTTAGTTTCAGTACATAAAACTCAGCATCGCAAAAGGCCTTCGCCTTGCCCACAGTTTGGGTACAGAGAAAGAAAGTTCAAATGAGATTAAAAAGGGGAGAGAGTTAGATTTATAAAGGAACTTATTAAGAGCATCCTAAGAAAAGAAGTTCTTAGGAAGTTCTATTATTTTAGAAATGAGAAAACAAAAGGTCAAGTTATGTGCTGAAATATGCAATATAAAATAAACTAGATAAAGGTATATTATATGTTATGCAAGAGTATATGTAAGGCTTAACATAACAATAAATTGATATACACACTATGTGCCTTGGAATCAGAGACTTGAATTTAAATTTTGGTTCTGCAACTTATTGGCTATCAGATTTTAAGGAAAATTACTTCGCCAAGCTTTTCTCAAAAATAGGGAGAAAAATACCTCATCAAATAGCTATACATATTAAATGACATCATCCACACTAGCTTATTAGCATAGTATCTGGCACATAACAGAGACTTAACAAATGAAAGGTGTTGGCCAGGCCGGCCAGGCATGGCTTACGCCTATAATCCCAGCACTTTGAGAGGCAGAGGCAGGAGGATACCTGAGGTCAGGAGTTGGACACCAGCCTAGCCAACATGGTGAAACCCTGTCTCTACTAAAAATGCAAAAATTAGTCAGGTGTGTTGGCACCTGCCTGTAGTCCCAGCTACTGGGGAGGCTGAGGCAGGAGAATCACTTGGAGGCAGAGGTTGTAGTGAGCTGAGATAGCAGTACTGCACTTCAGCCTGGGTGACAGAGCAAGACTCTGACTCAAACAAACAAAACAAACAAAAAAATGAAAGGTGGCATTATTACAAGCAAAGGTTTTTAAAATAATAATATTTCATATTTAGGTAAAGGGAAACAAATGGTCAGATAAAACTGATCAATGTAAAAATGAGTAACATCTTTCCAGAAAGCAACATAGCAATTCATATGAACAATCTTTGGGCAGCTTAAAAAATTTACATTAATTCAAATCATAGCCCTGAAATTTAATAGAACAAAATAACTGACAAATGTTTAAGGTTCATCGCAGCTATCATGAAAAGTTTAACATATGATTCCATGGAATTGTAAAGTACTCTATAGTATGATGAAATTCATTTTGCCAAGCCAAGAAGCCTTTACACAAATACTCAAGGAAATCAATGCATACTTAAATAGGTTGATGAATCTCATACAAAAAGAAAGCATGAAAACAGCAGCAGTCAGCTTAAGGTTGTCCAGATTCATAGATTGTTAACGATACTTTAAACTTTATTTGCCAAAGTTTCCGATGGTTCTAAATGTGTAAACAGCAAAACTGTCTTGATTCTGTGCTACTGTATAAAAAGAACATAAAGGATTCATTCTTTACTAACAAAAAATAATTTAAACAAAAAATCGTAGACATCTATATAGCATCATGCAATATATTTGGGAACTTAGGTTTTCACAAGGTTCCAAAGATTTGTATATATTCAGGAATCATATCAAATATGTCCATAAAGTGTTTTTATATCAATAAAACAGCTGATTCTCCTATATTTAATGCATAGAAAACATTTTTTCCTACTGACAAAACAGTGACCCTAAGTTCCAGTAATACAATTAGAAAATTACATATTACAATGGACTTAGGGTCAGAAAACCTGGGGTGAGAAATCCTACCTCCATCAATGATTAGTGTTGACCTTGGGCTAATTATTTAATGCCTCAGGACACTTTTCCTTATTTGTATAATAAAGAAGTTTAGAAGCTTATTTAAAGATTCCCCTTTGTTGTAAAGACTTAATGGCTTCAATGTCTAGTGATAAATCTAAAGTGATTCTGAGAAAAAAATATTCTTGAAATAAGGAAGACTATTACTAAAGATAGAGTCTCGCTCTGTCACCCAGGCTGGAGTGCAGTGGTGAGATGGCTCACTGTAACCTCCACCCTCCAGGTTCAAATGATTCTTCAGCCTCCTGAGTAGCTGGGATTACAGGCGCACACCACCACACCTAGCTAATTTTTATATTTTTAGTAGAGATGGGGTTTCGCCATGTTGGCCAGGCTGGTCTCAAACTCCTGACCTCAAGCAATCGACCCACCTCGGCCTCCCAGAGTGCTGAGATTACAGGTGTGAGCCACCACGCCCAGCCAGTTTTCCCTCTTTATAGGGGTTTCTTCTCCAGCATTTTTGTTTCAAAATAAAATGTGACAGGTGGTATCAAATAATTAACTTTTAAAAGTCATTTTACCATCAGCAAGTTTCCAGACATAAATTTTAAGAAACTTTGGGCTATACCACAGTACAAAGAACAAATATTAGCTGACCATCATGACAGCTATGACAAACAGCTTTGTATTTTTTAAAAAGATGTTATTCATATTAGAAATTTATTGTATCTGAGTTTCATATACTGAAGAAAAAACAATGCTAATAAATTTTAGTAGGAACTATATTGTATCCTAGAGATGACCCTATCTATGACCCTATAAGTGTGTAATTATCAGATTCTTTTTTTTTTTTCTAGACAGAGTCTCGCTCTGTGGCCCCAAGATGGAGTGCAGTGGCGTGATCTCACCTCACTACAACCTCCGCCTCCTGGATTCAAGAGATTCTCCTGCCTCCCGAGTAGCTGGGACTACAGGAGCATGCCATCACGCCTGGCTAATTTTTTGCTTTTTCAGTAGAGATGAGGTTTCATCGTGTTAGCCAGGATAGTCTCAATCTCCTGACCTCGTGATCTGCCTGCCTCAGCCTCCCAAAGCGCTGGGATTACAGGCATGAGCCACTGCGCCCCGCCAATTAGCAGATTCTTTACACATGTGAGATGTTGGTTTTATCATTGTATTCGTCTTTATAACTGATAAAGCCACACAGGTATAGGCAGAGGTTGCAGTGAGCCAAGATCGCGCCACTGTACTCTACACACACATAACATGGTTAATTCTTGGGGCATCTCTGCAATTCTTAAATTATTTATGCAAAAATCCAGAAGAAACCAGGAATCATCCATCCCTCATTTCCAATCTCCCAAGTCAAGACTTTTTCTTGATGTGATTCAAACACTTAAGACGCTGCTGTATTTCAGATGGATCAAGCCTATTTAATCTTTAATCTTAAAGCAGACAGAAACAATTGAGGGCCTTCCATGTAGAAAGTGGGGTCAGGAGGCCAAAAAAGGGAATATGAGTGTGTATCCAAGTCACTCTGAAACTTTTATGCAGGTATAAGAAACTTATGTCAAAGTGGCCAGAGGTGGTTTAATAGGAGATAGAAGAATATAACTCCATGTTTACTACTAGAAACCAGAGCTTTGTGTGAAATCTTGAATTATGGGGAGAGAGGGAGGGTACCGGTCTGTTCTTTTCCTGATCCCTTCACCTCATTCTTGAACTGCAGGAGACTGAGCTCCTTTGGGCTTTGGAGACCCCAGCAATGAGGTGTGTTTATTTGATGGTTGATTTTGCTATACTGGGTACTTCCTTTCCTATTTTCTAATCATTTTGTAATACACATGCTGATTCTTTTCCCTTCCTTCCTCCTTTCCCTGGGAAGATACAATAAATAAATAAATAATTATTGGTACTGAAAAAAACTGTAATGAATCCTAATTTTTAAATTAATCATATTCCAATACATATCATAATAATTTAACATTTGCAATGAATTTATACATAAAAGGAGGATAGTATCCCATTGTAGTTTATATCATTTAATACATGATGTAGCTGTTCTAATACTTTTAAAATCAGCTTGAGTTTTAGATTATAAAATGCTGGCTATAAAGGAAAGATGGAAAGGGACGAGGAAAAGCATTTTTATGCCCCTTCTTTGGGACAGAGTTGTGCAGCCAGGCAAATTTTTAAACCAAATATATTTTATTTCTGATATTTATTCTGCTCCCCTACCCTAATATAATCCTGTTGTTCTAGGCAACCAACCACAAATTTAATCAATTCGACTTTATTTATTAAGCTTCTACTGTGTGCCAAATACCTAATGATGGGAGAGAAGAGATTAAAGTCAGCCTGCTTGGCTTCAAATAGACCACAGTTAAATATGAAACACAAAAAGTTTAAGTGTTACCCTATAAACTTGTAAAAGATACTACAGGGGCCAAAAATATGTATCTATCTAGACCTAGCAGCACCAGAAAATATTATGTAGTAATTTTTTAAAAAGAGCAGGAAAGAAATTATTTCAAGTAGCTATAAAAGCATCAAGGAAATAGATTTAAAAGCATGAATAAGAAAACATGAAGGGTTTAATAAGGGTCTTTGTAAGAAAGGCTTAAAAGGCAGGCTTCGAGTCAGATGTCTTAGAGCCTTTTACAAGTCATGGTAAGAAGATTTTAAGATCACTAGAATATATTAATGGTTTGGAGAGGACATCTTAAAGAATTTTGATGACATTCAATTCAATGATGACATTGACGTATCAAAAAGATAGTTTTAACTTCAGTGTAGAAGGGGTAAGAGTGAAAAGGGGCTGGGCGCGGTGGCTCACACCTGTAATCCCAGCACTTTGGGAGGCCGAGGCGGGTAGATAATGAGGTCAGCAGATGGAGACCATCCTGGTCGACATGGTGAAACCCCATCTCTACCAAAAATACAAAAATTAATTAGGTATGGTGGCAGGCGCCTGTAATCCCAGCTACTCAGGAGGCTAAGGCAGGAGAATCACTTGAACCTGGGAGGCAGAGGTTGCAGTGAGCCAAGATCACGCCACTGCACTCTGCACTCTAGCCTGGGTGACAGAGCAAGACTTCACCTCAAAAAAAAAAAAAAAAAAAAAAAGAATGAAAAGGGAGAAAACATGAAATTGTCAATTTTGGTGACATAAGCAGATGTGGGAGATGAGAGATCACGAAAACTTGAGACTGATTTCCAAGTTTCTCCCTTGAGAAACTGGGAAGATAACGGTGCCTCTGACTGAAATTAGCAATATAGGAAAAGCAGGCCAGGTGCGGTGGCTCACATCTGTAATCCCAGCACTTCTGGGGGCTGAGGAGGGCCGATCACCTGAGGTTAAGAGTTCAAGACCAGCCTGGCCAAAATGGTGAAACCCCATCTCTACTAGATATACAAAAATTAGCCAGGTGTGGTGGTAGGCACCTGTAATCCCAGCTATTTGGGAGGCTGAGGCAGAAGAATCACTTGAACCCAGGAGGCAAAGGTTGCAGTGAGCTGAGCTGGTACCACTGTACTCCAGCCTGGATGACTTAAGCAGCTGTAGGGATAACACAAGAAATGGGAGACAAAAGAGTAGGGGATGAACTGTTCCATTTTAGATGTAACAAATTTGAGATTTTTGAGAGACATTCAAGTAGAGTTCCTTAAGGAAGCTGAACTAACAACAAAAAATGTGGATATTATAGATGATATCTAAAGCCACACATGCAGTTGAGACATCTAAAAGATAAGCAAATTAAGAAGGTTGGAAAAAAGAGCCTAGAACGAAACAGAGAATGCCAGCATTTTTAGAAAGGGCAATATTCCAGAAAGACTAACAAGTGGCCACAGTGATACACAGAAAAAAAGATGAATGTAGAAAAGATGAGTGTACTGACATTTTAGAAACAAAAAAAAATTTTTTAGTGTTTCAAGAAGTCTGTTCTTTCTATTTCATATTTTTGCATCAAAATACTGTTTTGCTACAAAATAACAACGGTACATTGTGTAAAATTCACTTACAAACATATTAAGGTTTCTACAAGTCTGCATTAACTTCCACAACCTCTGAATAACTGCAGAAAAGGTTAACACTGATAATGAAAAAGTTATCAAGTAGTTGGTTGCTTCAAAATTTTGTATTAGTGCTATAATATGATTTTGAGCTATCAAAATATATTTATAAATGCATTCTATTGATACTATTCAGCTTGATGTAGGATCTTACTTTTTCATTAATAGAAATACATATTTTTACATTAGGAAGTATGGGAATTATTACCAGTTTTCCCCCATAAGCAACAATTTTGGAATTAATATATTTATTATTGTATGGGAGAATCAATATGCTATCAATGTTTCCATTTTACAATGAGCATGTATGACTTTAATTATAATTTTAAAAAATGTTATTTGACCCTGACAGGGCACCAAATCATTTATGAACTTTATTTAAATTACGCAAAAATATCACGTATTTGGAGAGAAGAATGGAAATAAACACCCAAAATCATCATTTGGGTCATTACATGGTGTAAAAGTTAGGAACAAATGCCTTGAAGTCAAAAAGAACTAAACTGAAACCCTCGCTTTGAAACTTCTTGCCTAATTTATATAAAGTGGTCATTAGGAGGACAACATATATTTTGTGACATCAAATGAAATGTGTCTGATGCACAATTGGTACACAATAAATATTCGTTAACTAAATCATTTAATTAAAAAGCTATTTCTGGCTGGGTGCAGTGGCTCTCACGCCTGTAATCCCAGCACTTTGGGAGGCTGAGGTGGGTAGATAACGAGGTCAACAGATGGAGACCATCCTGGCCAACATAGTGAAATCCCATCTCTACTAAAAATACAAAAATTAGCCAGGTGTGGAGGTGCGTGCCTGTAGTCCTAGCTACTCAGGAGGCTGAGGCAGGAGAATCACTTGAACCCAGGAGGCAGAGGCTGCAGTGAGCTGAGATTGTGCCATAGCACTCCAGCCTGGGTGACAGAGTGAGACTCTGTATCAAAAAAAAAAAAAAAGCTATTTCTTGTTCAGGCATGGTGGCTCACACCTGTAATCCCAGCACTTTGGGAGGCCAAGGTGACCTCTTGATCACGAGGTCAAGAGATTGAGACCATCCAGGCCAACATGGTAAAACCCCATCTCTACTAAAAATACAAAAAATTAACTGGGTGTGGTGGCCTGCTCCTGTAGTCCCAGCTACTTAGGAGGTGGAAGCATGAGAATCACTTGAACTCAAGGAGGTGGAGGTTGCAATGAGCCAAGATTTCACCACTGCACTCAAGCCTGGTGACAGAACAAGACTCCATCTCAAAAAAAAAAAAAAAAAAAAAAAAAACGAAGGCTATTTCTTATACAAAAACATTATTCAGTGAATGACATACAATTTGAGTTGGAGTAATCAGTTTGCACCAAGCAATCCACATGTTTTATATAATACACACTGTAATCAGTGGCATGCATTTATAGGATATGTAACTTGGAGTCTACAAACTGTGGTAGAAGACAGTGTTTCCATGAGAAACAACTGTTTTTCAAATACTCATCTTAGTACACTCAGGCACAAATAGAAGAGCTCAGAAACAACTAATGACCTACAGGGCCTCAAGGATATTCCTGGATGGAATGAAAATAATATACTTCATAAACTGAAATGCTTCCCATACAAAGAAATTCCAGTTTGACTACCTTTCAAGTATTTAGACAATTTCAAGTGATTTAATACTAGTTTCAATTCAAGAGAAAACTTGATTATGTGATTATGCAGAGATTAAGTATAAAAATTAGTAGTAAAACTATGCTCAAATGTGAAACAAAACAAAAAACGGTATCTTCTTAAAATCAAAGACAAACAACAACAATAACAGAAAAATACCTTGCAGTTCTGTAGCAGTCGTATGAGATGTTCAAAGCAATTGCTGTTAAGAAAAATAGCCTGAAGAACAGGTCTATCTGTACAATCTAACATGGCTGTGATGGTATCTAGGAAAATAAAAAAAAAATCATCCATGTAAAAGTGAAAATTTGGGATCATACAAATATTTATGCTAATCATTTTTCTTTTTAATTTTTAAAACAATTATGGTGTTCAATATTTTTAAAATGACACTGACATACACAAACACATAAAAGCATTTGTATGCCTCTAGAAGCTATACAACAAACCATTAATGTTGGTTATGTCTGTGTGGCAGGATATAAAGAACTTTTCTTTTCACTTATCTGAATTTCCTAGTTTAGCTTTAATGAAAACATTTCATTTCTATAAGAACTATCAGTTATTAATATTTTATTTAACCACCTTACATGGGAATACAATAAGAAATCATATTAGTGAAGGAGCTTGTAGAGCAGAGAGACAAAGATAAATAAGCAGAGTGACAAAACAACTAACACAAAGAGAAGGGAAGAGAAACAGACACAACGCGCGCGTGTGCACAAACACACACACACACACACACACACACACAGGATCTGAGGGAAAAAAAGAAACAAAAACAGAGGCCCTCTAGAGAAAGGACATTTTTTTTTTTTTTGAGACAGAGTCTCGCTCTTTGCTCTTTTGCCAGGCACAAGGTTGGAGTGCAGTGGCGCGATCTCAGCTCACTGCAACCTCCACCTAGCGGCCTCTTTGCCATAAGTTACTACAAATGATGTTTTCTGAAAATTTACTTTTCCTAGAATTTCAAAGTCATAGCTAACCTTCTTTTTAACATTGATGCTTTTAGGAGATTACACTTTCAAAACAATATAGAGACTTGACTTTGTTATTGTTAAAGCAAAGAGGTTGTAACAAACACATCAATTCTATATAAATTATTTTGAAGTCAAAGTCTAAGCAGCCACATGATATCTGAATTAAATAATCAAGAGTTTCCATAAAATGACCTTGTATTTCAAAAGAAAGTGGGAGATATGAAAATAAAAAACAGGCTTAGAAAAGGTTGTCTTTATGTAATACTTACTTAGCATTTTGATCTGTAGAGCAATAAATCGGCTTTCCCACTGTCTGGACCTTCTTTGATTAGGTAAAGCTGAAGGATCTGAATTTAGCAATTTAAAATAGTTCTCCAGAATAGTGCTGGTTTCCACTTGACGCTGATCAGAGTTGCTACTGAGAAGGATATGTACCACTTCCGTAAGGCACTTTAGAGTTAGTTCTGCCTTCCTACCCACTTCTTCGGGATCTCCATCCTCCCAGGAATCACAATCTGCCAAAACTTGCATAAGAACTTCCATAGTGGCTGGAGAAATTGCTTGCAAAGCATTCCTCTGAAACATTAGAGACAATAAAAATGAAACCTAAACCTAACTGAAGAGTACTCTATGTGTGCAACAATGAGAATTTAATATATCTGCAGGCAACCTTTTCTTTTTTTTTTTTTTTTGAGACGGAGTTTTGCTCTTGTTGCCCAGGCTGGAGTACAATGGCGCAATCTTGGCTCACAGCAACCTCCGCCTCGAGGATTCAAGTGATTCTCCTGCCTCAGGCTTCCAAGTAGCTTGTTTTACAGGCACATGCCACCACGCCCAGCTAATTTTTGTATTTTTAGTAGAGATGAAGTTTCTCCATGTTGGTCAGGCTGGTCTTGAACTCCCAACCTCAGGTGATCTGCCCACCTCGACCTCTCAAAGTGCTGGGATTATAGGTGTCAGCCACTGTGCCTGGCCAACCTTTTCTTTTAATAAATAAACACATAAAAATTTGTAACAGATACTCTGATAGACACTGCTAGTGGTTCATACATATTAAATCTTCTCCTTCCTCTCAGAAAACTTACTTCTGAGAGGAAGGAAAGGGTAGCCAGCTAAGGGTAGCCATGTGACATAGTTTTGATCAAGGATATCTGGTAGTAGACTACGAAGAGGGTATCATTTTATAAATAAAAAGGGAAGGACCCTTTGCCCTTGGTCCTTTCACTTTCCTGCCTATAATGTAGACATAATGCTTAGAGCCACCTTTATATCATGAAGAGATAAGTCCAAGATTAAAGTAGCAGGGTACAGAAAGAACAGGAATATCAAAGGACTTCAGTCTTTGATGTTCTCACTGAGCTGCCGTACCAGGCGAGAACTGCCTAAACCTGGATTTCTTAGGCAAAACCAAACAAAAAACAACTTCAGATTGGTTAAGTCTCTCTCAGGTTTCCAGGTTGGTTAGAGAAAATCCATCACAACTGATTTAAACATATAAGATGACTGGTTTGGTTTCGATTCTACAAACACGTTTCTGAAACTCCATACACTAAGTAATTGGTAGCTATATGTCAAGGTGACCAGTAAGACACAGAAATCAATTCATCTAAATGTCCTCGTATTAATGCCATATTCAACAAACAACTTTCTAACTTTGATAATAAATCCCACTATAACTATGCCTGGATCACAAGGATTTTCAGTATATAAAATAATAAATTGGACTTCCAGTATCTACTTGATTTCAGTGTTAGGTTTCATTACGGAGGTCTCTTGGGGCTTGACTACCCCTAGGCACTAACAAGAACAAGTCTCTGTGTTTTCAAAAGAGAAGGAGATCCAATCAGCTCCTACATTAGTCATAACAACGCCACTTCCATTTTCATTCCTGTATACTTACTCACTTTTTCAGTGTAGTAGAGAAATTATAGAAATGGGGGAGATAATGACCCAAAAGAAGGAAATCAGCTAATACTGAAACATGATTAAGGAAACTTAAACTGGAAAATAAGATTCTGGTCACCACCTGTCTCACTACAAGGAGACTCTTTTCTTCTACTGGAGTGAAGAGGAGAAGGTCACACTGTCCACCAGGAAACCTAACTAGCGACTCTGATGAGGTACCAAAAAAAGGACAGGACAAACAAAAGAGAAGGAAATTTCAGTAGTGCTCTGGAGGCTGACAAGGTACAAAGGTAAAAATGAATAAAAATAATTCTTTAAAAAAGGCCATTGAGCATAAGGGCCATTCAATGAAAACAAAAATGATAATACAGAGAGAAAACAAAACAGAGCAAAAACAAGGAGGAAAAGGGAATTGCATCAGTACCAACAGATCGGAAACTCTTCAACTCAGAATGGTATTTACAAAATTAATACTCAATAAAATATCTAAATTGGACATATTAAATAAAAAAGAAATCCCCAAAATACATAAAGTCAACTTTTACGAAGTTCACTTGAGAAACAAAAACTATACTCTCTCAAATCTCCAAATAGAATAAGAAATGATAAATTATCAAATAAATAACAACTGCTTACTGCTAGAAGATTAGAAGTTCCCTACAGCCATAAGTTAAAGAGCCTTATAAAAGGCTCTTGAACTCAAATAAATATCTAAGCATTAACCTTCATGATGTCTTCCTGAAGGTAGACAAGAATTTCCTCCTAATGCCCCAAATAATAAAGTAATATGCCTAGAGTATTATTGGCATAATTTTGTATCTTTAAATAAAATTTACTTAAGTTTTTAAAAATACAGGTTTCTGAGTTTTTTAAATTATAATATGTAATTTGGTACAACAATATTAAGAACATAGTACACTGATGTTAGTAAGAGAATGTTTAAAGTGAAAGAAAAAACTGATACTTAAAAAAGAGAAGATAAGAACTTTCAACCTAAGAGAAAGAAACAGAGGGACAGAGGGGAGGGAATTAAGGAGATCTGTAAACATAGATGGGAAAAAATAGATATCTTAATTTCTTATAATCTCTAACTAAAATTGAGTATTTCCTTGAAATTTAAATGTAAGTAACAAAAGCACAGTAGTATAAATAATACTTGTGATTTTGTTGGCCTGGCATAGTGACTCACACCTGTAACCCCAGCACTTTGGGAGTCTTTTTTTTTTTAATTGAAAATGCAGAAGGGGTATCAGGAATTGAACTAGGGGCTTGTTGGTCAAGTCCAATGCTCTACCCCTGAGCTATACCCTCTCTTGGAGTCTTAATAAGTAGGCAGGTTGCTTGAGCCAGGAATTCGTGATCAACCTGGGCAACATGACAAAACAGTGTCTTTATAAAAAATACAAAAATTATCCGGGTGTGGTGGCATGCACCTGTAGTCCTTAGGAGGCTGAAGTGGGAGAACTGACTGAGCCCAGGAGGTCAAGGTTGCAGTGAGCTGTGATAGAGCCACTGCATTCCACTCTGGGCAGTAAAACAAAACCCTGTCTCAAAACAAAACAAACTTGAGATTTTGTCACCAGTAAAAATCATATGCATTTTCATTTATTATAGCTGTTACAGTCTCTCAAAGTATAATTTATGCTAATTTCTTCTTGAAAGTTACATTAGTTTCTAGATTTGCTGTTATAACTTTTTTATTTAATGTATTATAAAGAAGCACAAGTGGACAAAGGATATGGACAGACACTTTTCAAATGAAGACATTTATGTGGCCAAGAAACATATGAAAAAAAGCTGATCATCACTGGTCATTAGAGAAATACAAATCAAAACCACAATGACATACTATCACATGCCAGTTAGAAAGATCATCAAAAAGTCAGAAAACAACAGATGCTGGAGAGGATGGTGGAGAAACAGGAACACTTTTATATCGTTGGTGGGAGTGTAAATTAATTCAACCATCGTGGAAGACAGTGTGGCAATTCCTAAAGGATCTAGAATGAGAAATACCATTCGACCCAGCAATCCCATTACTGGGTGTGTACCCAAAGGATTATAAATCATTCTATTATAAAGACACATGCACACGTATGTTTACTGCAGTACTATTCACAATAGCAAAGACTTGGAACCAACTCAAATGCCCACCAATGATAGACTGTATAAAGAAAATGTAGCACATACACCATGGAATACTATGCAACCATAAAAAAGGATGAGTTCATGTCCTTTGCAGGGACATGGATGAAGCTGGAAACCATCATTCTCAGCAAACTAACACAGGAACAGAAAACCAAACACTGCAGGTTCTCATTCTTAAGTGGGAGCTGAACAATGAGAATACATGGACATGGGGAGGGGAACATCACACACCGGGCCTGTCGGGGAATTGGGGGGCTAGGGGAGAGATAGCATTAGAAGAAATACCTAATGTAGATGACGGGTTGATGGGTGCAGCAAACCACCATGGCATGTGTATACCTATGTAACAAACCTGCACGTTCTGCACATGTATCCCAGAACTTAAAGTATAATAAAAAAAAATGCAAGGAAAAAAAAGCACATATTACTACGTCACAGATTTGTTTTATTAATATTTTAGCAACTGCATTTCAGTTTAATTGGTTTCCTTTATTTCAGGCATTTAAAAACATTCTGACAAAGAGCTTTATCAGATTGCCAAAGGGATGTATGGTATAAAAAGTACAAAAAGGGCCAGTCGTAGTGGCTCACGCCTGTAATCCAAGCACTTTGAAGGCCAAAGCGGGTGGATCACCTGAGGTCGGAAGTTCAAGACCTGCCTGACCAACATGGTGAAACCCTGTCTTAAAAAAAAAAAAAAAAAAAAAAAAGTACAGAAAGTGTTAGGAACCTCTGATCTAAACCGTGTGGTTTAAGAAAACATGTATAAGAATGTACTTTCTGAACTATAATCCTTTTGTCAACTAGAATTTATATCCAAAGTTTATGACAGTGGTTGGGCATGGGGGGCTCATGCCTGTAATTCCAGCACTTTGGGAGGCCGAGGTGGGCAGATCGCTTGAGCCCAGCAGTTCAAGATCAGCCTGGGCAACATGGCAAAAATCTCGTGTCTACTAAAAATTCAAAAATTAGCTGGGCATGGTGGTGTGTGCCTGTAGTCCCAGCTACTAGGGAGGCTGAGGGGGGAGGATTGCTTGAACCTGGGAGGCAGAGGTGGCAGTGAGCCAACGATTATGACTCTGCACTCCAGCCTAGGTAACACAGCAAGACCCCATTTCAAAAAACAAAAACCAAAAAGTTTATGACAGTACTTAGATGCTTACCTTTAAAAAAATATACTACAAATTCTTTTTTGTAAATTTTAAAACACTAGATTTTTTTTGAAAAAATAAAAAACAAAACAAAACCATAAACTTACATAGATGCATTTAGTATTATAGGTACACAGAAGAGTGAATAAATTCCTGTCTTTAGAAACCAAACTACTAGAGTTTGATTCCATCAAGTGAACTGATAAGGTTGATTTTCTCTGTCATCTGAAATAAAAACTAGTATCTGAAAGCTAACATAAATAAAAACTTACAATACCAAAAATCGTTAAATTTGCTTATTTATTCAGTAATTTTATTATCAGTGCTAAACAATACTTAGGTTTTTTGGAAAATAAAAGTAGATTAGTTTAAGACAATATATAAATTCAATATTTGTATGATGAATTAAATTATAAAAAGACAAAGAATACACTAAATAATCCATGGAAAGCTTTTTGTACTGTTAATTATAATTTTATTTATTAAATTTCAACATTTTTCTTACCTGCCCACCGGCTACAATGGCTCCAAAGAGATGCAATAAGCAACACTTAAGACTTTCCTTGAGATGTTCACTTTCCTGAAAACATTCTGTAAATATATTACACACATAAATAAATAATATTTTCTTTCACAATATGATTTATCTCTAAGGAATGTCTGATACAAACATGAACTATTTGTGAAAAGGCTAATCTGTGTTAAAAGGCAAGGTTGATATGCATTTTGTCTTAGGAAAAGAGAAGCCATCTACCAGATAGCATTTTAGGTATTTATGTCACCTCATTTAGTTCTCATAATTCTCCATATAAGGATGATATTTGGCCCCCATTTATAAATGAGAAAAAGGAAGGTCAGAGGTTAATATCTTGGCTCAAGTCACATGGCTACTGACAGGGCTACAAACTAACCCAAACTGGCATAAAATTAGATGTCTCTCTTTTTTTTTTTTCTTTGAAATGGAGTCTCACTCTATTGCCCAGGCTGGAGTGTAATGGAGCAATCTCGGCTCACTGCAACCTCTGCCTCCCAGGTTCAAGCAATTCTCCTGCCTCAGCCACTGGAATAACTGGGATTATAGGCACCTGCCACCACACCTGGCTAATTTTTGTATTTTTAGTAGAGACGACATTTCACCATGTTGGCCAGGCTGGTCTCGGACTCCTGACCTCAGGTGATCACCCACCTGGGCCTCCCAAAGTGCTGGGATTGCAGTCATTAACCACCGCACCCGGCCTAGATGTCTCTTTACTAAGACTATTACCTCTCATTAGTAAAAACTGACCATAACTAGTCAACTATAAAATGAATGAGTTGGACAAATATATTTCCTGGGTCCACTTCAGAGCCAATATTCTAAAATTCTGGTACTAACAATAACCTTTCCTTTAACATTATAAATTATTATATTGTTTTTAAAAAGGCTATACATGCACATGACAAAGAAAAAAACAGCATAAAAGAACTGACAAGGAAAAGTAAGTCTCCCTTTGATCTATTCCTCAACCCACTGACACTACTACTGCTTGCACACCTGTAATTCCAGCACTTTGGGAGGCCAAGGTGAGTGGATCACCTGAGGTCAGGACACTCTCCAAACATTTGCAGGTTAAACAACACATTCCTTTTCATTTTATTAACTTAATCTTTTTTAACTGACAAATACAAGTTGCATATATTTATGGTGAACAACAGGATATTTTGAAATATGTATACATTATGGCTAAATCAAGCTAATTAACATATACACTACCTCACATACTTAACTTTTTTTGTGGTGAGCTCTCTCTTAGCTATGTGCTTAGCAATTTTTAAGTATACAATGCATTGTTACTAACTACAGTCACAATGTTACACAGTAGCTCTCTTGAATTTATTCTTCCTAACTGAAATTTCGTATCCTTTGACTGACATTTCCCCAATTTGAAAATATTTTAAACCTAAAGAACAAAAAACTGTTTTAATTTAACAAAATTAAACATATCAAAAATCTGTGGGGCACAACTAAAGTAATGATTCACGTTCCTTCTAGAAAAGGTCTAAATAAATATCTAATTAAAGATTGAACTTTTACTCTAAGAAGCTAGAAAAAGAAGAGCAATTAAGAGGGAGTTAATATTAAATAGAAAAAATAATGAAAAAGGAAATGAATAAACAATAGAGGAAAATCAGTGAAATCAAAAGCTAGTTAAATGAAAACATCAATATAATTTTTTTAAGAGACAGGGTCTCGCTATGTTGCCCAGGCTGGAGAGCAGTGGCTATTCATAGGTGCAAATCATAGTTCACTACATCTCCAAACCCCTGGGCTAAGTGGTCCTCCTGCCTCAGCCTCTAAAGTAGCCAGGACTACAGGCATGTACCAGGATCAATATAATTTAAAAACCTCTAGCTAGACCCATCAAGAAAAAAGAAGAGGGAAAAATGTGAATTATCAATGTCAGGAATGAAAGAGGAGACATCAATCTAGAGTCCATAGATTTAAAAAGGATACATGAAGAAATAATATGAACAGCTTTATGCCAATAAATTCAACACAGATGAAAAACAAATTCCTTGAAAGACATGCATTACAAAAACGAACACAAGAAAAATAATCTGAGTAGCCCTTTATCTAGTAAATAAATCTACTCCATAATTTAAAACCTTTTCACATTGGGAACAATAGCACATGCCTATAGTCTCAGCTACTCAGGAGGCTGAGGTGGGAGGATCACTTGAGCCCAGGAATTTGAGACCAGCCTGGGCAAAACAACAAGATTCTGTCTCAATGAAAAACAAAACAAAATCTTTCCACAAAGTAATCTCCAGGTCCAGATTTGCTGGTGAATGTTAAGAAAATCATAATAGCATTGTCAAACCAACTCTCACACAAAATAGAGGAAAAGAGAACCCTAACTCATTTAAAATGACCAGTATTGTTGTTTGAGCCACCAAATCAATAGTATTTGGTTATACCAGCCCAAACAGATTAAGATAGATTTTGGTACAAAGAAGTAAAGTGCTACATAACAAAGACCTAAGAATACAGAAGCAGCTTTAGAACTGGGTAATAGGTAGAAGCTGGAAGAGTTTTGAGATAAATGCTAGAAATATGGACCTTAGGGGCAATTCTGGTGAGCTCTCAAACATAAATAAGGAGTATATTATTGAAAACTAGTAGAAAGGTGATCCTTATTATAAAGTGGCAAAGAACTTGGCTGAACTGTGTTCTAGTGTTTCGTGGAAGGCAGAACTTGCAGCAAGCAATGAAACTGGATATTTAGCTAAGTTGATTTCTAAGCAAAGTATTGAAGGAGCAGCTTGATTTCTCCTTTTGACTGCTTAGAGTAAAATGAGGAGAGAAATAAACTGAAGAAACTGTTAAGCCCAAAAGAACCAGAACTTGAAGATTTAGAAAATTCTCAGCCTATCCAAATTACAAAAAACAAACACACAAGAAAGCTTGTTCTGAAGAAAATACTGAGGATATAACTGAAACAGACCATGGGTATAACTAGTGGACTTAATTAGCCAGCTCAGTGAAGCCAGGAATGGATATGGATTATACCAGAAAAGACATTACCATTTTGAACTAAAGGGGACAGAGAAAGTGGGAAGGAATGAAGGTAGACTGTTGGACTTCTTGGATTCCATAGACCAGACCATAAAGCTATTCAGTTTGAATGTGTGATAAAAATAACTCTGAAAGCAATTCAGAGATCATGAGGGCTGCCACTCCCACCAAAGATCCAGGAGGCAAGGCTGTTTCCTCTTCCTTGGTGTCAAGGGCAGGACCACAGGTCAGGTTTCTGTGGGCCAGTATGACCTACCCAGTGCCTCAAGGGTGGGGCTGCCCTCACAGATGGTGTTACGCGTGGGGCCCTTGCAGAGAGCTGGGGTGGGTGGGTGACACTAGCCCCCCAGTGGCCATGGAGAGTAGAGTATCAAACCAAAGAGGACTATTCTCAAGCTTTAATGCCCAAGAGAATTTACCTTACTAGGTTTTAGGCTTAACTGAGACTTGTTATCCCTTTATTCCTTCCACTATCTCCTTTTGGAATGGGAATGTATATCTTACACCTGTTTCAACATTGTATTCTGGCTACATAACTTACCCATTTTCAGAGGTTTACAGCTGGAGAGAGATTTCGAGTCAGGAAGAATTTAACTTCAGTCTCACCAGTATCAGATTTAGATATTTAGATAAGATTTTGAACTTTATACTTACAGAGTTGATGTGACAATGAGTTAAGACATTTGGGGCTGTTAAGATGAAAAGAATGTATTCTGTATGTGATAAGCTCATGAATGGGTGCAGAGCAAGGAAAGGGTGGTATAGAGTGAACTGTGTACCCCCAAAATTAATATGTGGAAGCCCTAACACCCCACCCCCATGTGACTGTATTGCAGACAGCGCCTTAAAGAGGTGATTTAAGTTAAATGAGGTCATAAAAGTAGAGCCTTGATCAAAGAGAACAGGTGCCCTTGTAAGAAGAGAAAGAGCCAACAGTCTTTTTCCAACATGTGAGGACACAGCAAGAAGGTTACTATCTGCAAGCCACAAAGAGAAATATCCCTAGAAAATAAACCCTGCTAGACTTTCCAGCCTCCATAACTGTGAGAAATAAATTTCTGTTATTTAAACCACCCAGTCTATAGTATTTTGTTATGACAATCCAAGCTATGACAAAAACCATACAAGATATATAAAGGAAAAAATCCTACAAATCCTTATCATCCTTGAAGAGAGATACAAAACTTTTAAACGAAATATTAGCCAATCAAATGTAGTATTATATAAAAAGGATAATATACTATAACCCTAGCACTTTGGAAGGCTGAGGAAAGAGGATCACTAAAGGCCAGGAGTTCAAGACCAGCCTGGAGGCAACACAGCAAGACCAGTATCTACAAAAACATTTTGTTAGCCAGTTGATATGGTTTGGATCTATGTCCCCACCCAAATCTCATGTTTAACTGTAATCCCCAGTGTTGGAGTGGGACCTGGTGGGGAAGTGACTGGATCATGGGGGCGATCCCTCATAAATGGTTTAGCATCATCCCTTTAGTGCTGTTTTCATGACAGAGTTCTCATGAGATCTGGTCATCTAAAAGTGTGTAGCACCTCCCCGCTTTCCCACACTTGCTCCTGTTCCTGCTTCACCTTCTGCCATGAATCAGAGCTCCAGAAGCAGAGGCTATCCTGCTTCCTGTACAGCCTCCAGAACCATTAACCAATTAAACCTCTTCCCTTTATAAATTACCCCAGTCTCAGGTATTACTTTATGACAGTGTGGGAATAAACTAATACGCTGAGTATGATTGTGCATGCCTGTAATCCCAACCACTCAGGAGACTGAGGCAGGAAAAATCACTTGAGCCCAGAAGTTTCAGGCTATATAGTAAGCTATGATTTTACCATAGCACTCCAGACTGAGCAACAGAGCAACACCTGTCTCTCAAAAAAAAAAAAAAAAAAAGACAAAGAAAATTTAATATAATTATATAATCACAACCAAAGGTAGTTTAGGCCAGAAATATGATGTTAGTTTCATATTTGAAAATCAATCTAAGTATTTTACCAATTAACAAGCACCTCAAATAGATGAAGTAAAAATACATTTTAAAAAAGTCAATGTCCATTCAATAATAAAAACTATTGGCAAACTAGGGTTAAAATAAGATTTCCTCTACTTAATAAAGGGCATCTATTTTAAAAACATACAGCTAATATCGTATTTAATGGTGAAAGACTGAATTGTTCCCTTCCACATGTGAGAACAAGGATATAAAAATCAATATGTAAAAACAAATTACATTTCTTAATACTAGTTTTAAAAATGAAATATACAATTTAAAATAAATCAGGCTGGGCATGGTGGCTCTCACATGTAATCCCAATACTTTGAGAGGCTGAGATAGGATGATCAGTTGAGGCCAGGAGTCTGAGACCAGCCTAGGCAACATAGTGACACTTTGTCTCCATGAAAAAATTTTTTTTAATTAGCCAGGAATGGTGGCACATGCCTGTAGTCCTAGGTATTTGGGAGGCTGAGGTAAGAGGACCACTTAAGCTCACAAGTTGGAGGTTATATAGTGAGCTATGACTGCACTACTGCACTCCAGTTTGGGCAACTAAATGAGACCCCATCTCTCCCAAAAAATGAGTAAATCATTTACAAAGCATATAAAATATACAATACTTTGGGATAAATTAACAAAATATGTGCACAGTCTATACATACAAGAGACAAAGGCTTCTATGGGATACTTTATTTCTAAGCCAAGTGGCTCCCTGATACACCAATTTGATTTTATAACTTCACTTGGAGGACCAAAGAATAGCCCTTCAATGGCTGTGAGGACTCCTGCTGAATAGAAACACCTTATACTGTTCTACTGGCATGTTGGGTTTCCTGTCCTGTATTTTCTAAGTGAGGTCAGTTTCCAGCGATGGTCTATTGTGGAGCTTCATTACCTAGCTGAAGCCAGTATCAGTACTGGTGGTCAAGCAGAGTCAGCAATGTAGTCATCTTTGGCAAGCAAACAAAGGACTATTTCTGTTTTGTTTCATTTCACGGGGAAAAGAAAGAACTGAAGCAAATATGGCAAAATGTTAAGTGACAAATTTGAACGGGAAATATATACGCAAGAAATACAGCATTCCTTTTATATTCTGCAAATTATATTTTTGAAAGATGGCATATATAAGTCACGTATACAGTGGCTAACTCTCTCAAGTTTCCTATTTTCAGTAAAAATTCTGAAGTTCTAAAATATACCACCATTGGCTGCGTACAGTAGCTCACACCTGTAATCCTAAAACTTTGGGAGGCTGAGGCGAGAGGATCACTTGAGGTCAGGAGTTCAAGACCAGCCTGACCAACATGTCAAAACCCCACCTCTACTAAAATTACAAAAATTAGCCAGGTGTGGTGGCCCACATCTGTAACTCCAGCTATCTGGGAGGCTGAGGCAGAAGTGCTTGAACCCAAGAGGTGGAGGTTGTGGTGAGCCAAGATCACACCACAACACTCCAGGCTGGGTAACAGAGCAAGACTTCATCTCAAAAATAAAATAAAATAAACCACCATCATTAAAATATTCAGCTATTCTCAAAAAAGAAAAAACACTTTGAGAACAGCAAATTAAATAAAATCATGTACAATAATTGCAGCCAAACACAAATCACGTAACTTACTCCAGTGACATGTTCTTACAACCTTTATTTTATAAATTCACAAAACTGAATCAGTATCAGAATCAGAGTAAGAATAAAAAGTAATCAGAATAAGACGACAATCATAGCAAGAGAAATTACTTACGATAAAAGAAAGGAACGAATTCCACTGTGAGAGAAGCTGGTTTGTATTTCTGTCTGCTCTTTCCACAGTACTAAGGATTCGTCTATCATTAAAAAGAAGTTAATAATAAATTACAACATGGGCAAGCAGAAATAGCACAATTACAAAAACAATTATAAAACAAATTTAATATTTTACTTTATATTTGTGTCTTGAACTATGTATCTCTAGGATTGGCATAATCTTGAAAAGGAAGTCTAGCCAATAACTTAAATGTTCATCAATTAAAAGATTCATTTTTTTGAATTATGCAACATGGTGGCTAGGTTAAATCTCCAGATAACTGGAAAATAAACAAGAAAGCAGCCCTTATAATTTCCAATCCGTAAAAGAATTTGTTCAGCAGTAATGCTAAACTGCCAGCTCAGACTAGTAGCATATTATTAAAGTTGAAATTTTTCAGAAATCCAGGCTACACTGCCACTTTCTGAAACTTTGTAATAATAGATAATGAGGCCATACATTAGCTTCTTTCATCTTGAGAATACAGATCCAGTATGGGCTGGGATTATTTTTGTTTTTAATTACAATTTTAGTAGTTTTGATGTATGTCATTTTTCTACAGGTTTTGGTAAAGCCAATACAAATTGCATATGCTTTTATCAAGAACATTTCAATTCAATACAAAATGAATCTCTTAGATGGGCATAGTGGTGTGGAGATTGGAGAATAAAGAGTAGTATTATGATGATACTTCCAACTAATAGATGGTAAATTTATAAAAATCAGAGACATTTTTCATTCCCTGAAAAAGCCTTTAAAATTACTCGATAAAGCTAACAAAAATAAAATATCTAAAGGACAGCCACATAGAAATTCTGTACATCTAAATATCATCTACTGATAAAGCACTGGTCTAAGATGCTTTCTTCTTAATGACTGTAACTGAGCTATTGAAACTACTTTCCTTATAATTATTTCAAAGCTAAGAAGAAATGTCAACTGACCACAGAACAAACCACATAGAATAAGCATAGCTAGACTCACTGATAGCAGAATAGAGTTCTAAGATCCGGATCTACCAGCCAGATTCATTAGAAATCGTATTAGACCTCATTTGCTACTGCACTGCTTTCCAAATCTATGCCTATTTCCAGTGTGTGGAAGGCAGAACAATGATTACACCAGCTGTATTTATTTTAATTTTAAACATAACATGTTAGAACATTAATAATCTTCCTATTTAATTAATTAATACATTATCAAAGATTTTCATGTCTTTGTAACAATACAAAATTCACTGGAGTTTCAAATTAAAAATTCAGTCATGTAGTAGAAAAATTAAGTTTAAAAGGATAAAATTTCATTCTGAGTTGATAAATATTTTAAATTAAAAAAAAAAGGATAAATTTAATTTAGCTTTCAGTTAGGTTTTTCCATGAGATTATTTCCATTTTGTGCATCCTTTATAAATTATGGTATTAACTAACAGATTGCTTATATCCTATCCAAACAACCTATGCTACACACAAGTATCTTCACCTGATTAACATGATAAAAATGCACTTCCACAATTTGTGATCAATGACTCATTCTAAAGTCCCTGTATTAGATGTAACAAATGAACATAATTTCCAATATATTTGTAATAAAAATTTAATATGCTAACATGAAAGGGGTGAGAACTATTACATATATTAGAACACGAAAATTAAAGCACAATAGTTTGCACTGCATGTTTTCAATAAGTTAAGTTTGTAGAGCTAAAAATGAACTTTCATCTCACATCATTTGTAGAATATAGCATAGTTAATTGCTCCATTATAATTTGATATCTGGACCAAGCATCTAGCATTTAGCACATGCTAATACACATAAACTGGTTTCTGAGAGGGATGTAAAACACTTCTTTGTATCTCAGTTTTCTACGTTCTTGGTTGATTTAACCATGCTTCTTTTTTGTTCTCACATCATGCCTAGGACATAATCGTTACTCGTTATTTTTTTTTTTTGAGACTAAGTCTCACTCTGTCGCCCAGGCTGGAGTATAGTGGAGCCATCTCAGCTCACTGCAACCTCCACCTCCCAGGTTCAAGTGATTCTCCTGCCTTAGCCTCCCAAGTAGCTGGGATTACAGGCGCCCGCCACCACGCCCAGCTAATTTTTCTATTTTTAGTGGAGACGAGGTTTCACTGTGTTGGCCACGCTGGTCTTGAACTCCTGACCTCATGATCTGCCTGCCTCAGCCTCCAAAAGTGCTGGGATTACAAGCATGAGCCACTACATCCAGCGCTTACTTTTTTAATTTTAAATTTTACTTGGAAAAAGCTCAAGTTCTGGCAAAAGTTGCAACAAGAAGAATAGAACAAAGGACATCAAATAGAGTTTACCCAAGTTCACTGTTAACGCTTTATCCCGAATTTTTTCTTTTTAGAGAAAGGGTCTTGCTCTATTGCCCAGACTGGAGTGAAGTGGTGCTATCCTAGCTCACTGCAACCTCTAACTCCTGGCTCAAGCAACCTTCCCACCTCAGCCTCCTGTGAATCTAGGACCACAGGCATAAGCCACTACAACCAACTAATTATTTTTTTTTAGTTTTTTTGTGAAAATGAAGATTTTATGTTGCCCAGGTTGGTCTCAAACTCCTGGGTTTAAGTGATCCTCCTACCTCAGCCTCTCAAAGTATTAGGATTACAGGTATGAGCCACTGGGCCAGCCTCCTAAATTTTTATCATTTGCTTACTTTCTCCATATATATAGTGTATATATATTTATATATAGTGTATATATATTTATATATACATATAGTCATACATAAAATTTTCCAGAACATTTATGGGGAAATTACATATATCATGGCCCTTCATCTCTTAATACCTTAGTGAATATTTACTAATAGGGATATAGTCTTACATAATACCACAGTATAGTTATAAACTTCAATAAATTTAACACTGATACTATACTTCTGTGTAATCTACCAACCATATTCCAGTTTTGTCAATTTACCCAATAACATCCTTTGTAGCATTTTCCCCTTCCAATACAGCTTCCAGGCCAGGGTGAGGTATTGCATTTAGTGTCTCTTTAGCCTCTTTTAATATGAAACATTTCCATAACCCCTCTTTGTGACATTTTTAAAGGAGGTTGTCCTCCAGCCCTCCTTTTTTAAAATTAGAATGCTCTTTATTTTGGATTTGCTTGATGTTTTTTTACAATTAGATTCAGACTATGCATGCTTGGCTAGAATAACATGCAAGCAATGATGTTGCCTTCTTGGGGTTATCACATGTGGAGCACATGATGCCCATCTACTTCTTACTGATGATCAGTTAATTTTGATCATTCAACCAACTGGATTATTTGGTCCAGTACTGTCCAAAATCATTACTAATTTTTTTAATTACAAGTAATAAGTAATTGTGGAGAGACAATTTAAAACCACACACGTCTGGGCACAGTGGCTCACACCTGTAATCCTAGCACTTTGGGAGACTGAAATGGGTGGATCACCTGAGGTCAGCAGTTCAAGACCAGTCTGGCCAACATGGTGAAACCCTGTCTCTACTAAAAGTAAAAAAATAGCCGAGTGTGGTGGTGCGTGCCTATAATCCCAGCTACTTGAAAGGCTGAGGCATGAGAATTGTTTAAACCCGGGAGGCAGAGGTTGCAGTGAGCCGAGATCACAGTACTGCACTCCAGCCTGGGTGACAGAGCAAGATTCTGTCTCAAAAAACAACCACCACCACCAAAAAAACAAACCAAAACCATACACACATCATGCTCCCAACCAAAAGTTCCCCTTGGGTTTAACATCCATTAATGATTCTTGCCTGATCCAATCTTACTATAATGTGTGCAAAATGTTTCGTTTTGTTTTTTCCCCAACTCCAGCATCCCCTCTATAATTGGCACTTGGGATTTTACTGTAAGCAAAACCCTTCACTTCTCTCTTTATCTATCTATCTATCTATCTATCCATCCATCCATCCATCCATCACTGGTATGAACTCATAAATTTTCTTCCTAAATGGTTAAATAATTCATTACTGTAATTATTTAGTACATATATTACCCCAGATTTGACAAGTAGGAGGCACAGGGCATATCTTAATATAAATTATTTTTCTCAATGAAAGCAATGAATCCTACTAAACTTGCACTAGTCACAAAGTAGAAACTCAAAAGTATATTTTTTAATAAATGGTTAAATGAATGAGCAAGTCATATTGAAGAAAGACTTTTCTCTTTCCTTCTTCTCTTCTCTCTTCCTCCTCCTCCTCTCGCTCTCTTTTCCTTCCTTTCCTCCCTCTTCCTTTCCTTTTCGCTCCTTTCTCCTTCTCCTCTCCTCTCCTTTCCTTTCCCTTTCCCTCTTCCTCCCTCTTTCCTTTCCTTTTTCCGCTCCTTTCTCCTTTCTCCTCTCCTCTCCTTTCCTTTCTCCTCTCCTCCTTTCCTCCCTCTCTCCCTCTCTCTCTTACTCTCTTTCAAGTTTTGCTTTCACCCAGGCTGTAATGCAGTGGTGTCATCATAGGTCACTGCAGGCTTCAACTTGTGGGCTCAAGTGATCCTCTCATCTCAGCCTCCCAAATATTTGGAACTACAGGCACACATTATCACACCTGGATAATTTTTTTTTTCTAGATGGGGTCTTACACTCCCGGCCTCAACAAATTCTTCTGCTTTGGCCTCCCAAAGTGCTGGGATTACAGGTGTGAGCCACCATGCCTGACTGATTTATTTCCCTATACTTATTTTAGTTCCACTTGAGGAAATCTTCCTAAGTTTATGAGATTCTGTAAGTAGAATCAAAATTGAGATACCAGATTAATCAAATCTACAAAAAGTGTCTATTTGTTTTCATCAAACAAGAAAAGAAATAGTTTTAAATGGCTCGCTATTTGGAATTATGTTAATTTTAATTAAATCTATTCTAATCTGGTTTAGCTATTTTGGTAAGCAATAAACACAAACAATGAATAAGAAAATTTGTATCTTCTAAATTTCCATTTAATTTCAGAATCAGATTAATAAATAAGGTGTAAACTATTGCTGTAGATCCCTTTGTATAGTCTTCCATGAGCAATGGATTTCTCCTAATTCCATTTTTTAACCTCCCTGTCAAAGTGAAAGAAACCCAAGTCTGAATTCCCTGCTTTACCATTTATCTTTGAAGCAGTACTTACGTAACTGGCAAAACTGTTGTGCATATTAGAGAAAATACATACACACCTTCTAGCACAATTCCTGGCAAATCTATGCACGCATTCATTAGATGCTGCTTACTCATATGCCCCCCTTGCTGTTGTCATCTCACATATGTAGAATTCTCTTCCTAATATTATGTTAATAGTACATAAAATTTTCTTCTTTTTGGGTCTCTGGGCTGCGCTCCTAGCTCAGCTCCCTCTCCTCAGCTCTTAGGTGGTTCTGTGGTTCTGTGCTAGCCTCTGTCACCTGTGACTTGCAGGCTCTGCGGAGATCCCTGGGCAAGATGCTGGAGCATGCCAGAAGCCAGAATGCGGACTCAGTGACTTTTAAGGATGTGGCTGTGACCTTCACCCAGGAGGAGTGGGCGTTGCTGGATTTTTCCCAGGAGAAACTCTATAGAGATGTGATGTTGGAAACCTTCAGGAATTTTGCTTCTATCAAAATCAAACAGGAAGACCAGAATGTTGACGATCAAGTCAGAAAATATGGGAGAAATGTAAGTCATATGGTAAGAGACTGTGTGAAGGTAAAGAAAATAGCCAATATGGGAGAAAAACCTTCAGCCAGAATTCAAATCTTAATCTGAACAAGAAAGTTTCTACTGAAGTAAAACCATGTGTATGCAGAATGTGTGGGGAAAGTCTTCATGTCATACATCTCTTCATAGGTATATTATATCTCTCTCTGGACACAGACTATTTGAGTGTGAGGACTGTGAAATGAAGCCATATAAACGTAAACAATGTGGGAAAGCCTTTAATTCTCTCATAGGTGTTTGAACATACATGGTAATGCACGGTGATAACAGATTTTATAAATGTACAGTATGTGGGGAAAGCTTTATTTTCCCCTAGTTTATTTCATATGCATCAGAAAACTCACACTGGAGAAAAAACCTATAAATGTAAATATTGTGGTAAAGACTTCAATTATTCCAGATACTGTCATGAACGTGAAAGAAGTCATACTTCAGAGAAACCCTACGCATGTAAGCAATGTGATAAATTGTTAGCTTCTTCCTATATGCTTCGACAATGTAAAATGCTTCATACTGGAGAGAAACCCTATAGATATAAAGAATGTGGTAAACCCTTCACAACTTCCAATTTTCTTCATAAGCATACAAGGGCTCATAGTGGAGAAAAGTCTTAGAATTGTAAAAAATGTGGTAAATCATTCATTTCTTCCACGACATGAAAGAACTCAAACTGGAGAGAAATCCTTTGGATATAAGTAATGTAGTAAAGTCTTCACTTTTTCCAGATCCCTTCAGCAGCATGAAAGAAGTCATACTGATGAAAAGCCATGTGAATATAAGAAATGTGGTAAAGACTTCAGATGTTCTAGTTCTATTAGAACACATGAAAAAACATACAGTGGGATTGTCAGGAATTCTGGAAAACATGTAATTTTCCCAGTTCCCTTTGAAAACTTAGAAAAACTCATACTAGGGAAAAAAATGAATGTTAAAAAAATTGGTAAAGTATTCAGTTTTCCCAGTTGCTTTCAAGGACATGAAATAATTCACAATGGAGAAAAACCCAGTAATTCTAAGAAATGTGGGAAAGCCTTCAGTTTTTCCAGTTTTCTTTGAAATATGTAAGAAGTCAGTGGAGATAAGTCTTATAAATTAAAATGTGTGGTAATTTTTTTAGTTCATAAGTTTCATTTTGATACTTAAAAGAACTCATTTTTTAAAAATTCCTATACATGTACAGAGTGAGAGAACACCTTCATTTGTCTGACACATGTTCAAAGATACATGGTAACAAACTGTAGACAAACCATATAAATATGAGCACACTCTGGAATGGAAGCCCAGTAGTTTGGAAACTACAGAAATGTTTTCAAATGTAACAGTTACTACAGAAGTTTTGTAAAACTCTCACTCATAAGAAATTCTATAAATGTGTTTTTTTCTAGTTCTGTGAAGAAGGTCAGTGGTAGCTTGATGGGGACAGCATTGAATCTATAAATTACTTTGGGCTGCATGGCCATTTTCACGATATTGATTATTCCTAACCATGAGCATGGAGTGTTTTTTCATCTGTTTGTGTCCTCTCTTATTTCCTTAAGCAGTGGTTTGTAGTTCTCCTTGAAGAAGTCCTTTACAACCTTTGTTAGTTGTATTCCTAGGTATTTTATTCTCTTTGCAGCAATTGTGAATGGGAGTTCTTCACTCATGATTTGGGTCTCTGTCTGTTACGGGTGTATAGGAATGCTTGTGATTTCTGCACATTGATTTTGTATCGTGAGACTTTGCTGACGTTGCTTATCATCTTAAGGAGATTTTGGGCTGAGACGATGGGGTCTTCTAAATAACCAATCATGGTGTCTGTAAATAGAGACGATTTGACTTCCTCTTTTCCTAACTGAATGCCCTTTATTTCTTTTTCTTGCCTGATTGCCTGGCTAGAACTTCCAATACTATGTTGAGTTAAGAGTGATGAGAGGGCACCCATGTCGAGTGCCAGTTTTCAAAAAGAATGCTTCCACTTTTTGCCCATTCGGTATGATATTGGCTGTGGGTTTGTCATAAATAGCTTTTATTATTTTGAGATATGTTCCATCGATATATAGTTTATTGAGAGTTTTTAGCACAAAGGGATGCTGAATTTCGTCAAAGGCCTTCTCTGCATTTATTGAGATAATCACATAGTTTTTGTCTTTGGTTCTGTTTATGTAATGGATTACGTTTATAAATTTGTGTATTTTGAACCAGCCTTGCATCCCCCAGGATGAAGCCTACTGATCATGATGGATAAGCTTTTTGATGTGCTGCATATGGAACCAGAAGAGAGCCCGCACAGCCAAGACAATCCTAAGCAAAAAGAACAAAGCTGGCAGCATCATGCTACCTGACTTCAAACTATACTAAAAGGCTACAGTAATCAAAACAGCAAGGTACTGGTACCAAAACAGAGATAAAGACCAATGGAACAGAACAGAGACCTCAGAAGTAACATCACACACCTACAGCCATCTGATCTTTGACAAACCTGACAAAAACAAGCAATGGGGAAATGATTCCCCTGTTTAATTAATAGTGTTGGGAAAACTGGCTAGCCATGTGCAGAAAGCTGAAATGGACCCCTTCCTTACACCTTATACAAAAATTAACTCCAGATGGATTAAAGATTTAAACATAAGACCTAACACCATAAAAACCCTAGAAGAAAACCTAGGCAATTTCAGTCAGGACATAGGCATAGGCAAGGACTTCATGACTAAAACACCAAAAGCAATGGCAACAAAAGCCAAAATAGATAAATGGGATCTAATTAAACTTAAGAGCTTCTGCACAGCAAAAGAAACAATCATTAGAGTGAACCAGCAGCCAACAGAATGGGAAAAAATTTTTGTAAGCTACCTATCTGACAAAGGGCTAATATCTAGAATCTACAAAGAACTCAAACAGATTTACAAGAAAAAAACAAACAATCCCATCCAAAAGTGGAAAAAGGATATGAACAGGCACTTTTCAAAATAAGACATTTATGCAGCCAACAAACACATGAAAAAATGCTCATCATCACTGGTCATTAGAGAAATGCAAATCAAAACCACATTGAGATATCACACACCAGTTAGAATGGCAATCATTAAAAAATCTGCAGACAACAGATGCTGGAGAGGATGTGGAGAAATAGGAACACTTTTACACTGTTGGGAGTGTAAATTAGTGAAACCATTGTGGAAGACAGTGTGGTGATTCCTCAAGGATATAGAAATAGAAATACCATTTGACCCAGCAATCTCATTACTGGGTATATACCCAAAGGATTATAAATTGTTCTATTATAAAGACATATGCACACGTATGTTCACTGCAGCACTGTTTACAATAGCAAAGTCTTGAAACCAACCCCAACGCCCATCAAGGATAGCCTGGATAAAGAAAATGTGGCACATATACACCATGGAATACTATGCAGCCATAAAAAAGGATGAGTTCATGTCCTTTGCAGGGACATGGATGAATCTGGAAGCCATCATTCTCAGCAAACTGACACAAGAACAGAAAACCAAACACCGCATGTTCTCACTCTTAATTGGGTGTTGAACAATGAGAACACATGGACACAGGGCAGGGAACATCACACACTGGGGTCTGTTGTGGGGGTTGGGGGGCTAAAGGAGGGGGTAGCAGGGGGTGGGGAGATTGGGGAGGGGATAACATTAGGAGAAACACCTAATGTAGGTGATGGGGGGATGGAGGCAGCAAACCACCATGGCATGTGTATACCTATGTAACAACCCTGCAAGATCTGCACATGTACCCCAGAACTTAAAGTATAATAATAATTAAAAAAATAAATTCCATAAATGTTGGTAAACTGGAAAGCCTGATATAAATTATTGCTCAAAAATGCACATAAGTGGAATTTTATACTAATTATAAACATTTTATCAGTGGTTCATTGTTAAAGAGGATCTCTGCTTTTGATTTCCACTTTTATGAGAAAACATTGACATGAAAATTCTGTAGATATTCTTTTAGCAATACTACATGAGTTTAATAGGTAGTGGGTTTTTTTTAAATTAAATTAGTAAAATTCTCTCTTCACTTAAGGGTTAGATCTCTGGGCGAATTAAAATGTATTCCTATATGGAGGTAATTTTAATTTTTAGGTAGTTTTTAAAGTTCTCTGATTAATGGGCCATTGCAAAATGTGTTTTTGTTAACATCTGGAATTTTCTGACTGGCCTCATCTGGCAAGTTTTGGTTATCTGTATATGTTTTCTACTTTATATGGGAAAATTACTCTTTTTTTGGTATAATAATCTTTATTATATTTTCCTATTTAACAGTTATCAAAAGAATTCTTTTTTTTTTGACTCTCAAAAACTGTTTTTAGCTACCAATTTTATTTAATTTTTTATGAGAGCTACCTTTTTATAAACCTCTCCTTTCCCCATATTTAAATTCATTTTGCTCCTATTATTAAATCCTTTGAAAGCCTCTCTTCTGGCATTTTCAGACTGATTTTATGTTCCTCTTTCGGTATCTGTCTTGCTGTCTATAAAGAAAAATTATGTCATTGTTTCAAAACTTAAAATGTTCTCTTAGATTTGCCATTGCTGGCAAATCTAAGGTAGAGGATGGAGAATTAGCAAGAGTAGGAAGAAGAGGAGGAAGAGATATACTTTCCTTAGAGAAATCTTTGGCATATATGTCGAAACGGAGAACACTGATTAGTTAGAACCAAAGTGCTAATGAGCATAAAGGCTACAGATGAAGTACTGTCAAGTGCCTCTTTGTATTTTTTTTTAAAAAGAATAGTTCTCTATAGCTAACTGCAGCCTTGAACTCCTGGGCTCAAGCAGTCCTCCCACCTCAGCAACCCCAGTAGCTGGGACAACAGGCATGAGCCACCACATCCAGCTCCCTCTTTGTATCTTTAAAGATTAATAAGCAGGGCATAAGCAGAGATAAGAGGTAGTCATGACACTAACTGCCAACTATTTCTACCCCTTCAAGTCACGTGGTAGATTTTAACTTGGCCCCACTGTGGTAGATGGGGACATGTAATCAGTTTTGGCCAATGAGTTCAGAATGAAAATGACATGTGTCATGTAGCATGATCAGACAAGAACATTAAATTGCCAATTTGATACCTTTCAAAACTTATTCTCTCTCACATGGTGACCAGCAAAGGCTAAAATCCTGGCTGCTCTGTTAGCCTGGGACCCTTAGTGACTATGATGAGTAGAAGCTCTCTGTCTACCCACAACAGACAGACAACATGAAAATAAAATAAATCTTTTGTTATTCTAAGCCCCTTGTTTGTTACTGAAGCACAATCTGTTCCTCCTAACTGAAATGTTGTATCTTTAACCAACATTTTTCCAATCTCCATCTCCCAGGATGTATTCAATAAAATATTATATCACTATATAGAGCACAAAAAGTGTTACCACATAATATATATAAATGTTCTCTCGATTATCAATACTTCACCATCATCTAATGGTATGGTGGCTACACTATCCTGGAAACCCTGAAAAACCTATAAAAATAATTTAGAAATGAAATGCTGCAATCATGTTGCAAGAAGTAGGAATTATTTACAAATGCGTCAGGTTAAGTTGAAAATAAAAATGGAAAATCTTGAGGAGATTTGGGAGATTTAAAAAAAGAGGTCTGATTGCAAGTTATGATACAATTCTTCGTAATCTCTGCCCACAGGTAAGAATGATATGTGAGTTTAAAACTCTTCCCTTTGAGTTCTGTACTGGTAATTAAGCTACTGTCACTAAGGTACCAATCTACCTTTCTATATTCTCTCTGCTTTGTGATGCTGGGGCAGGCATCATACAAACTTTCTCCTTTTCCAGCTGCCTCCCTTTTGGGCTCCCTAATAGAGGGTACTAGATGAAAGAGAGCAAGGATTGGTTCCATATTCCTCTTTTCTCTATACTCATCAGCATCACTCCAGCAAGAATTCCTAACTGTAGTAATGGCAGCTGGTTCCTGCCTTCAGCTTATTTTTGGCAATTCCAGAATGAGCCTCTTGACTGCTCAAAAAGTATCAGCATCAGCTAAGCAATGCTCCTTCCTTAGAGGTCTGAACCCCAGTGCTCTAGGGCCTCTTCTCCAAAAGTCTAGATTCTGATAACTCCATTCTCTTCCCTTTGTTCCCATGACCCAAGGGAAAGTAGCTGTTTCCCAAAGTCAGTGTCCCACTTTTGCTTTCTCAATTATCTAATATTTATCAATTTCCTTCTATTAGATTCTTTTTATTTTATTTTATTTTATTTTATTTATTTATTTGCAAATACTGACTCCAGTGAAGATCCTCTCCTTTAAAATATCTAGCGTGAGGAAGGCTGGGCGTGGCTCACACCTGTAATCCCAGCACTTTGGGAGGCTGAGGCGGGCAGATCACAAGGTCAAGAGATCGAGACCATCCTGACCAACATGGTGAAACCCCATCTCTACTAAAAAATATAAAAATTAGCTAGGCATGGTGGCACACACCTGTAGCTGCAGCTTCTAGGGAGGCTGAAGTAGGAGAATCACTTCAACCTGGGAGGCAGAGATTGCAGTGAGCCGAGACTGTACCACTGCACTCCAACCTGGTGACAGAGCGAGACTCCGTCTCAAACTAGCATGAGGAGGCTGGGTGCAGTAGTTCCATACCTATAATCCCAGTATTTTGGGAGGCCAAGGTGGGAAGATTACTTGAGCCTAGGAATTCAAGACCAGTCTGGGCAATATAGTGAGATCTCATGTCTAAAAATAAAAATAAAAATATTTAGTTTTGTTTCTGCTTTCCTGATGGGATCCTGATGACATAAGCTCTATAATTAAAAATAAATGGACAAAATACTGCTAGAACGCATTTTCAAAATATAAAGTATGCTTTAAAAAAAAAAAAAGAACTTTTCTTGAAAAAGATATATATTGTATTTGATGCTACTGTGCCTTTAACATTTCTTATCAGATTGTTAGTATTTAAAATTGCATTTCAAAATACAAGTTCATGGTATATGTAATTATCCAAAAGCAGAATTTATCACTAATTCATTCCCTCCAACACATTTCTCTAGCTCAGAGTTAAACCTGTGGATCTTATATATTTCTTTCCAATTACTTTCATAGAGAAGACCTGCTTTGAAGAATCACATATATTATGACATTCAAGTTTTAAATGAACATTATTATTTATAAGACATACCCTGAAATTCTATGTCTCCAATTCCGATATGGATCATATAAACTTTCACAAAATGCCAATGCATGGATCACAAATTCTTCAACAGACGTCTGATCTGCCATTTCCTTCTCTTTCTTTTTGCTTTTTAACTAAGAACAAAGTTAAACATAAAATTAAAGACATGTCTTACTTATCATCTAACAATAAGTCATTTGTATTCAAATAAGCTAAACTTTCCCATTGAGACTAAGAGTCATTTAATCATGTGGACCAAATACATCCTTTAAGATTTTAAATATGTCCTATGATAGGTTTAAAACGGCAGCCAAACATCTTTTGAAAAAGTAGTATGTTTTCAGTAAGAAGGATATGTGATGAATAAATAATACATAAAAATCACAAATTGTATCATTTTAAAAGCCATTTATAAAACACTTCAATTTTTAAATTAAATAGCAGTATATATAATAACTACTTATTACTTTTAGGTAATACGTACAAGATTTCTGAAATATATATTAGCCAACAGTAAGTTTAGGTCTCTTCTCAATTATTACCTCTTCTGAAAATATTTAACCATACTAACTGTAATACAAAAAAAAAGTAAAACCTAGTTGCTCTCAGTAAAGTGACAAAAATGAATATATTAGTTCACACCTACTTGCTGAATATAGAGTGTTGTCATGGTGATGACATAATTAATGTACGAGCAAGTCCCAATTTCTTCCACATTTGATAGATTTCTATGAGAAAAAGAGACTTTAATTTTTTACATATGAATGATGAACAAAACATATGTTCATGTATTCAGCTTGAATTATGAGAATACATGTTGGCAAACAAAATGCAAATGACACTCATTAAAACATAAAAGCAAAATGGTTAGATAACTGCTCTCCCACCAAGAACATGAAATATACATCAAGCACCATTTCAGTACTATAAACAAAGAATGTGTAAAAAGTATATGTTGATTAGCATCTATTTATTATTGGAAATCATAAAATATCACAAAGTAGAAACCGAAGAGAAAAAATATATGCCAATATCTTATAATCTATAAGCAACTATGTAGAGTCTTGCTCTGTCACCCATGCTGGAGTGCAGTGGCATAATCTCAGCTCACTGTAACCTCCGCCTCCTGGGTTCAAGCAATCCTCCCACTTCAGCCTTCCAAGTAGCCAGGATTACAAGCATGTGCCACCATTCCTGGCTAATTTTTGTATTTTTAGTAGAGACGGGGTTTTACCATGTTGGCCAGGCTGGTCTTGAACTCCTGACCTCAAGTGATCCGCCTACCTCAGCCTCTCAAAGTGCTGGGATTAAAGGTGTGAGCCACTGCACCCAGCCAGCAAGACAACAATTTTTTAAAAACGATTGGCCAGGCATGGTGGTGTGCCTCCCAGCTACTGAGGTACTGAGGTGGGAGGATCATGTGAGCCAGGGAGGCTGAGGTTGTAGTGAGCCATGATCATGGCAGTACCCTCCAGCCTGGGTGATGGAGCAAGACTCTGTCTCAATTTTTTAAAAAAGTATAATCCGGCCAGGCACGGTGGTTCACACCTGTAATCTCAACACTTTGGGAGGCTAAGGCAGGCGGATCATGAGGTCAGGAGTTGGAGAACAGCCTTGCCAATATGGGGGAGGGTCAGGTGCAATGGCTCATGCCTATAGCCCCAGCACCTTGGGAGGTCAAGGTGGAAGGATCACTTGGGACCTGGCATTCGAGATCAGCTTGGGCAACATGGCAAAACCCCTTCTCCACCAAAAATACAAAAAAACAGCTGGGCATGGTGGCATGTACCTATAGTCCCAGCTACTCAGAGGCTGAGGTGGAAAGATAAATTGAGCCTGGGAGGTCAAGGATGCAATGAGCCCTTATCAAGCCACTGTACTCCAGCATGGGTGACAGAATAAGACCCTGTCTAACAAACAAACAAGAAAATTCATGGAGGACCCTTAAATGCATATTGCTAAGTGAAGGAAGCCAGTCTGAAAAGGCTGCATTCTGTATGATTCTAATTATGACACCCTGGAGAAGGCAAAACTAAAAGACACCATTAAAAGATCAGTGGTTAAGCCTCAATCTAGATCCTCTCACTTCAGCCTCCCAAAATGTTGGGATTATAGGCACTGTTGATCATGGTGTCCAAAAATAATGTGTCTAAATTGAGACACAGGTTATGCTTCCATCACAGTAACATATCGCAGTGGTGACAATGAGACCTGTAACATTTGGTATGCTTATGAGTTAAAAAAAAAAAAAAAAAAATCAGTCGTTGCCAGAGGTTGGGGCGGGCACAGAGGTGGTGTGTGCATGTGTGTGTAAGGAATGAATAGATGAAGCACAGGCCATTTTTAGGGTAGGGAAACTATTCTGTCTTTATTCCCAACACTTTGACAGGCAGGAGGATTACTTGAGCCCAGGAATTCAAGACTAGCCTGGGCAATGCAGCAAGACAGTAATGTTTTTTTTAATTCTTGTTTTGAGATGGAGTCTTGCTCTGTCACCCAGACTGGAGGGCAATGGCATAATCTTGGCTCACTGCAACCTCTGCCTCCTGGGTTCAAACAATCCTCCCACCTCAGCCTCCCAAGGAGCTGAGATTACAAGCATGTGCCACCATTCCCAGCTAATTTTTGTATTTTTAGTAGAGATGAGGTTTCACTATAAAGTATATTACAATATAAAATATATGACAAAATAAATATGACAAGATAAATCTGTCAAAACCCATGAAACTATAGGACACAAATAGTGAACCCTAATGTGCACATGGACCTTAGTTAATAATGTATGAATATTCGTTCATCAGCTACAACAAATGTATCACACTAATGCAAAATATTAATAATAGAGGAAACTGGGGGCTATGGCAAAGGAGTATGTGGGAATTCTAGGTTTACATAAAAACTGCTCTAAAACAGAAAGTCTATTAAAGTTTTTTAAAAGAGCTTTAAAAAAGTAAAGGGAGATCTCTGTAAATAGAAATATGTTCTGTGACTGGTAGCTACTGAACATTAAATTTATCAACAGAAACTATCTCCTACCCAAAAAAATTTTTCAACCAAAAAAATGTGTTCAGCATTCTAGTGCTTCCCTCTATTACCAAAATCTAAACATAATGAATTTAAAACAAATATCTGTAGGATTTTTCATTTCAAAAGCAAAATTGTAGTAGGTAGCTAACAGCAAAATATAGCAAATTATCAGAGGCCAACTTATGTCTTACTATCTGAATAAACCCTTTTCCTTTAACCTGTTTTCTTTTTTTGAGAAACAGTCTCGCTCTGTCACCCAAGTTGGAGTGCAATGGTGCAATCTCACCTCACTGCTACCTTCGCCTCCTGGGTTCAAGCGATTCTCCTGCCTCAGCCTCCTGAATAGCTGGGATTTCAGGTGCCTGCCACCACACCCAGCTAATTTTTGTATCTTTTAGTAGACACGGAGTTTCACCATGTTGGCCAGGCTGGTCTCGAACTCCTGATCTCAAGTGATCCACCTGCCTCGGCCTCCTAAAGTGCTGGGATTACAGGTGTGAGCCACCGTACCCGGCTGCATTCTTCAACCCTTATAATTCTTTTATTATTATTCTAAATTTTAAGGATGAAGAAAAACACAAAAATAAAAACATGTCTAAGGCTCTGGGAGAACCTAAATTAGGGGTGAAATATTTTAGCAATTATTGCTCAATCATTCCATGATTCCTGCAAAGGCAATAAGCAATTAAGCCAAAGGTGACTAACAGGTAAATTAAGTCCCTATTCATCTACTAATTAATTATAAAATAGTTATAAAACAAATAATGTATGTTATAGAAAGTGGCTTCCAAAAAGAAGATAGATTTAAAGATATAGCATGCGGCTTTTGAAATGAAGATAGATTTCAAGAGGAATATGATGCCCTAAACCAATGGTTCTTGAATTCTTATATGCAGATGAATGTGGAATGTTTGAAAAATCTAGATTTTGAGCCCTTTTGAAACAGAATTTCCATAAGCAAGTCTCAAGCTCTGTATTCTACTAAGCTTCCTTGCTGTTATTTACACATGCCAAAATGTAAGCATCACACACCTAATTTATAAATGTGGGAAATATGATAAAGTATAGGATAATTACACTTTATTTGGTAAAATGATAAAATGAAATATCTGAATGATTTATTTTCACAAATAATAACACAGGGTAATACATATACATTTACAGGTGAGAACCATATAGAAAATACTGGTATAGTAATTTCTTGGGGAAGAAAAACTGTCATTGACTTTAATATAATTTTTTAAAATCTTGGCTCATGTCTCTGTAACTAGGTATAGTAACTAAAAGGATTTCCAATATACTAACAAACCAAAAGCCTATTGCAAAAAGTGCACTTACTCTTTAAAGTTCCATATGAACTACAAACATCATTAATAATAAATAAAATTAATTATTATTTTGGTAACAATTATTTTAAAACAGATAGTTTATTTTTTTTACTAGATACCTGCAAAGAATAATAAAGAACTTGACAAGCAAAATTGACAAGGCTTGCTGTTGTTCCTCTAACCCATCTGCCACTTTCTGAACACACTGCAGCAACTGGATCCTCAGAACCTGCAGAATATTATCAGGAAGCAGAGATATTCCTGGAGGCACATCATCTACCCTACAACAGAAAGGGAAAAGAATAAGAAACCTGTTGAAATATAAGAAGAAAATCTCTGGCAATTAAATGAACTTCATTTTCAGCCAAAATCCTAAAGAAGCTCTTTTATTCATTCCAGATACTCTGTGCCTTCTTGTCTGCAACATACCACCAGATGATTAGTAACTAGAACATTGTTAGAGCAGAGTGGTTTTTCTTACTTCAGAAAAGGCTTACTAAAGAGAGAGACAGAGAGACTATTTGATATCTTCAATTGTACTATTTTTAATGAAAATATTTAGAATAAATTATTTTCCACTTAGAAATACTATGTATACTAAATACTATGTATACCAGTGTGCATACCCTTTCTAAAAGAAACAATAATTACCAAATAAAAATGAAGTATCTATATAACTAGTTTAATATTTGTCAACTGCTTTACTAAACATCGTTGTTTAGTATAGACTCCCCAAGCCATATGATCAGAAGAGGGAGAAAAGATAACCTGCGAAAGGAAAGAAGAAAGATAAAAGGGTATAAAAAACAAAAAAGCAAAAAAGGAAACACAGAACTCTGAGCATGGGCATCGACCAAAGATTTTAAAAAGTAGTATGTCAATATTTTGTAACAAATGGTTTCTATGTAAGACTACATGGTTCTTAGGGGCAACTGTCAACATCAGACCTGAGTGGCTCCTCTGGTGTTTCTTTCATAATAAAAACCCATATCTAGATTCAAAGAGTAAAGACAAGGGTACTAAATCTCAGCTCTGTAACATAGAGCTGACCTTTTAACATCTGAAGTTCCCCACGGATGCTGAAGTACCCAACCTCATGAAATAAATCTGTGCTCCGAGAGGAGCTGGTTTTAAATGGGCTATGCAGATGGGCACAAGGGATGTATCAGAGGTCACTACTGTGGTCACACAACTAAAACCAGAGAATACCTTCTCCCTCCCCCATCAAAAATCAGTGGCACTAAATAAAACCCTATCATCTCTGGAGATGGAGGAAAATCCAAAGCATAACAAAGCATGGATATCTTACCAGCCTGAAAGATGTGGGCTTAGAATCAAAGGCATGTTGAGTCACAGATAATGAAAAAATGCAGTATTTCTTACAAACCTGTTTCTGGCCTGAGGTCTACACCTGTTTGAAACCTATGCCAAATCAGCTAAGAAACAGAAACTTGGCCAGCCTGGGCAACATAGCAAAACTTCATCTCTACTTAAAAAAAATAAATTAATGAGGTGTAGTGGTACAGGTCTTCACATCAAAAGCTCTGCAATTCCTTAAAAAGTAGACATGTAGGCTGGGTGCAGTGGCTTATGCCTATAATCCCAACATTTTGGAAGGCTGAGGCAGGCGGATCACCTGAGGTAGGGAGTTCGAGGTCAGCCTGACCAACATGGAGAAACCTCGACTCTACTAAATACAAAATTAGCTGGGTGTGGTGGCACATGCCTATAATCCCAGCTACTTGGGAGGCTGAGGCAGGAGAATCACTTGATTCCAGGAGGCAGAGTTTGTGGGGAACCGAGATCGTGCCACTGCACTCCAGCCTGGACAACAAGAGTGAAACTCCATCTCAAAAACAAAACAACAAAAAAAAAGTAGACGCGTATTGCCCAAATCTGAAGGGAGCTTCCTAAAGCACAGCTATGATTAAATGACAATTATATTTTACAGTAGTCTCTTCTTCAGCTTATGCTTAATATGAGGTATTGCTAGTATTTTTATACTAAGTAAAAGGCTGTGTGATTAAGTGTAGGCAGAAAAATCTGAAGCACATGTAGTATAAATAGCCTCTTTCTTAATCATCCTACGACATAAATTAAGGAAGTGTTTTATAAAATGAACACCTGATTTTAATTAAATTACACAAAAAATAAGCCATAAAGCATATTACGAGAAATGCCAAATTTTATAACCCAGTTACAAACATTTCATTTTAGTTGGGGCACCATTTCACTTGTAGCTTTGGATTCTTTCATTCTCTTATTTATAGGTAGGTCCTAGAAAATCTCTTATTTATAGATATACATATATAGTTTTTCCCACTAAAGGGCTAAAAGAAGTAATCTAAAAATAATAAACAAAGATTTAGATATAACTAATTTTCAAAAGTAAGCAAAGCTATTCCTCCTCATTTTTCCAAAAACATATGTCAACAAGAAAGAAAACATTCGATTTCCCAATATTTTATTCTACTTATTTAAAAGAGTATTTCCCTTTGTCCTTAGTCATCTCATTCTCTACATGCACATTGTTTTTAATAAATAATTAAACAGTCAGAAAATCAGCTTCTAAAAAATGACTAAAGAGGAAAAAAATTAGTTTCTAAGATTTTTTTTTTTTTAAACAAAATTGGGGCTTGGACTTGGAACCAACCCAAATGCCCATCGATGACAGACTGGACAGGGAAAATGTGGCACATATACACCATGGAATACTATGCAGCCATAAAAAAAGATGAGTTCGTGTCCTTTGTAGGAACATGGATGAACCTGGAAACCATCATTCTCAGCAAACTGACACAAGAACAGAAAATCAAACACATAGGGGGATGTTGAGCAATGAGAACATATGGACACAGGGGAGGGGGAGCATCACATACTGGGGTCTGTAGGGGGGAACTAGGGGAGGGACAGTGAGTGGGGGGTGGGGAATTGGGGAGGGGATAACGTGGGGAGGAAATGCCAGATATAGGTGATGGGAAGGAAGGCAGCAAACCACATTGCCAGGTATGTACCTATGCAACAATCTTGCATGTTCGTCACATGTACCCCAAAACCTAAAATGCAATAAAATATATATATTTTAAAAAAAATTGGGGCTTGGTTGAACATGCCTTATAAGGATGAAATTTTTGGCCATGTTCCTAATGTTATGAGCATTTAAGAATTGGAAGCATTTTTCCCACCTCTAGGACTTTATTGTTCAAAATTAAATTCTATGCTTCTTTTGTTGCAGTTTCCCAAATTCCAAAAAGCTGTTCCACTTCTCTGATTGGCTATCGAATGTCTATTGTAAACAGCTGCCAATGGTTGTCTGTGTCTAATACAGAAAGCAGCCAAGGTTTAAGTTCAAAGGCTTTATATTCTAATAAAAGCCATCTCTGCCTTATATTATGAATTCTCTAAGGTCAGTTTACTTCAAATGAGGATTAGCAATGTGTCTCTTACCTTTAAAGTGATTTGACTAATTTCATAAAATATCTTGCATAAAGCATACACTTGAAAATTTGAATGTTTTCTGTTAGAAAAATTAAATTAATGGCTCAGTTTTTTGACAAAAACATGAAACACAATTGTAAGTAAACAAACTATATCACAAACACAGCAATGCTCTTGGCATTCTTCATGTTAGTTTAAACATAGTGGCAATATAAGTCTTCCTAATGTTTTTGGAAACCAACACCCAAGAAAGGAGATATTCGTCATGTATGGATGATAGCAACTGCACCTCAGAAACTTTAGAAGCCTTCATTCCAATATTCCAAATATTCAAAGGCTCAAATCCTAACTCTATAAAATTCTTAGCCCCATGATTTAAAGCAAGATGTAAAGTATTAAAATAGAAGTACTTCTAAGCACAAATAAGAATATTATTTTATTAGTAAAAATCAGTAATAAATGATTTTATTTTGAGAAAAGGTCAAGATTTAATGCCTCCCAACCTTTATAAACCTATCATGAATAATAATCTAATGAGAAAGCCATTTGAAACTTAATTTATAAATAATGAAGTACTAGTCTTTTCTTAGTACACCCACATCCTAACTTGAGTTCAGTATCTTGGTCAAAAGCTCTAGTGCTGTCTCTGGATTATCACACTTACCTCTTAACTGGGCTCCTTGCCTTCAGTCGCAACCCTCTCCACCAGCCACTAAAGTGACTTTGAAAAATAAACTTGATCAAGACATTCTACACAGAAAAATTTTCAATAGTACTCTTATTTTCCATAACAAGAGTCAAAGTCCATAGTATTATATGCATGGTACTTCACGACCTGGTCCCTATTCGATTCTCTAGACTCGATTCTCCTTTACTACCTCTGATTGCCTACCTCTGTACCCAAAATGCAAACACTTTTCCTCCTTGAAGATTTAATTCTCCAGATACTCTTTCTCATCACCATACACCAACCATTTCTCCCTTCTCCCCTCCACACCTTTTTTTTTTTTTTTTTAAGACAGGGTCTCACTGTCACCCAGGCTGGAGTGCAGTGACATGATCATAGCACACCACAGCCTCAACTACCTGGGCAAAATCGATCCTTCCACCTCCGTCTCCCGAATAACTGGGACTACAGGCGCACGCCACCATTTTTAATTTTTTGTAGAAACAGGGTTTCGCCATGATGTCCAGCCTGGCTCAAACTCCTAGGTTCAAGTAATCTGCCCACCTCAGCCTCCCAAAGTACTGGGACTACAGATGTGAGCCACTGCACTCAGCCAACATGTATCTTAAACTGGCACTCCTTTTGTGGCTAAATGCCTCGTGCGATTTTTCTTGCATTTTACCCCAGCCAATCTCTTATTGAACTACTATTATGCCTTCAAAGTAGCTTAAGACATAGAAAAAACTTTATCTGAAAAGTGGGCCTGGGAAATGGTATGAAAGTGAGGAATGGCGGTAGGTGGAAAAATGAAAGATTTGTACTTTCAGTAGTACTTTTCCATAAATTTGAATTTTTCCCCCATTTTATGATTTTTAAATCTAGTTTCTAAAAATCTAAACACTTCAACTCCTCTAAGATGTTTTCTAAGGTCCTACTGTAAGGCCAGGAATGAAAATAAGTTTCAACTCACGTCTGTTGTATAATAAAGAATATATAACTGGTCTTTGTCCCAGTTTTCTGGCATATAGCTTCAAAAACCCTTGAGATTTTCTGCATGATATTCAGAATGTCTTTTGTTATTCATAATAAGCCCTATGGATTACATCTGAGTCTATGCAAATGAAGTGACTCAAAGTGAGCCCTTAGTTTCAAACTCTGGACACCCAAATCTTGAAGACAGCTTCCTGATTAGTGAACACACTGATGTTTAGGAAGGGCAACACACCTTGACTCCATGGGGGAGAAGACGTGGAAACTCTGCATCCAGACCCTTCCACACCTTGTCCTATGTGTATTCTTTACAATAAAGGCATAATCATAAGTATAGTACTTTCAGTGAGTTCTTCGAGTCAGTGTAGTGAGTTACTGAACCTGAGGTAGGGAGGAGGGTGTGAGAACCTGAATTTATAGCCAGTTGGTCTGAAATGTGGGTAGTCCCCAAGACTTGCAGTGGTTAATGTCTGAAGTGAAGGCAGTCTTACAGAAGAGTTTGCCCTTAACCTGTGGGATCCGGTAGTTAGTGTCAGAAATTAGGTGTGTTGCAAGACACCAGTTAGTAGTGTCCTACCAAAGCAGAGAAGAGGTTTCTAGAAGCCAGGTCTAGCATCACCAAGAAAGACCACTGTCATCAATCAGCTATGTCTCTGTGAGAATAGGGTTATTCATGAGTATCAAGAGAGTAACATAATTACCATCCTTGTAATAGGTCATCAATGAAATCTTTGTGTCAAAAATGAAAAACTCATCCAAGGGTAACAAATTAGTGTTTCTACATACCTGGTAGGCAGCTTTCAAAGTCAATGTCTAAAAATTGTTCATAGCTAGAAACAAAAGTGTCCAACCATAGCTTCAGGTAATCTGGATCTTTCTGAAATAAGAAAACCATTATAATATTAAGTATACCTATCAGGAAAAAAAATGCTTCCACACCTATTAAACAGATACCTAAAGAAGCAATACTATGAAATCTCTAAGTGAATTTAGGAGTACATATGTGCTGTTTTAAAATGTGTATTAAGTATATGGAACTCTCAAACGGCTTCTCATGTCACTCAAAGAGCTAAAATCTTCACAATGTCCTATAAGAGTTTAAACAATTTGCCCTCCTCTATCACTGTAACCTTGTCCACATTTACCCTGTACTATACTGGCCTTCTGGCTGTTTCCTGGGATATGCCAGACATGCTCCCATCCTAAGGCCTTTGCACTGGTTGTTTTGTCTACCCAGAACAAACTCTACTCTACTCCCAGATATCTGAATGGCTACTCCCTAAATCTTTAAGTCTTTTTCTTTTTTTTTTTTTTCGATAATTGGATATTCCTTTGTGTGCCTTTCTTCTTATGTGTATTTCAAGTCTTTTCAAAACAAGACCCCAGGAATCTCCAGATTAAATTATGTCCCTGCGCTTGGTCCACTGTTGCGGGAGTCCTAGGGAGCCTTGTTACAAATGCTTGAGTTACTCATTTACCAAGATTAAACCCTAGGACAGAAGACGCAACAAAGTAGGACTCCTTCTTCCATGGCGAGTGCTGATTTCTGATGAGGCGGCAGCCAATGTAGAAAACACTGAAATTTTCCTTGGAACTGGACTGTGATGAGAGGTGCTTGCCATGAACATAAACTACTGTCTTCTCTTTGACGCTTCCTTTCCAGTTTTTGAAGATAAAACAGGGAATAATCTTCTCTGAAGATACTTGATAAAAATTCCCCAAAAAACAAAAACACATGCTTCCACTGCACTGTGCTTTCAGATATTCTGGGTCTTGTTCAGCTGGTGGATGAGCTGATTGATGCGTTCACCCCAGAGCCAGGTGAGCCCATCTTCTTGAGGAAGCCCACTATATTTCTGGTATGTAATAGAGGTTGCAGTGAGGTGAAATCATGCTACTGCACTCCAGCCTGAGCAAGACAGGCCACCAAAAGGTGAAAAGGATGCAAGAACCATGAGATCTCCTGGAAGACAATTTCATGAATGAGGTCTTCCAAGCAAGTGATACCAAACTTCTCCAGGTGCTCCTCAGTCACTGTGTTGTCTGTCAGAGGGAGGGTCTTATTCTTGACCTTGGCTTGTCCACATTTCAAAGTTAGTTCCCGCACAGACTTCAGATGTGGAAATCCCCAGGTCATGTAAAGTTCCACTATAAGCAGTATTTTTAGGTTCTGGGGGTTCACTTTTACAAAGACACCACTAAAAATTTTCTTCAGGTGAAGTCTTGCAATGGTTCTCTCCACCAGTAAACTCATGTCATTAATCCTTCCAACAAAGACCAATGAATGTTTATCTGGCAATTTCAAGGCATGAGGTCTCACTTTTAGTCGTCTGAGATGCACCTTGTCACGTTTCTGCCTCCAGGAATCATGTAGGAATGATTCCAGTTGCTTAAACCTGAGCTCTTTTCCTTGCCTCTGCTCCCTCTTTGACAAAAGTGCCTGTTTTGCCTGAGTGGCTTTGAGGGCTTGATAAGCCTTTCTCTTTTTCAAGAGATTTTCTGGAACCAAAGGGATTTTTCTTTGCTTTTGTTCCACCATCTTTCTAGTATTGCAGCTACTGATCAGGCACAACCCTACCCCAAGTCATTTTTTAAATGACATATTCTCAATAAGGCCTATTTTTAGCATCTTTCTTAAAACCAGAAACCTCACCATCCCTTTACCTTACCCTATCATGCTCCCCAACCACGATCCTTTATCACCTTTCATCATGCTCTATAATTTACTTATTAGTTTACTATTTGTCACTTCCCCAGAATATAGATTTCACAAGTGCAGAGAGTTTCATTTTTTTTTGTTTACTAATGAACACCAGTACCTTAAATAGTGGCTGGTACTGAGGCTGTGCTCAGTAAGTATTTGTTCCATGAATTAATAGTAAGTGTAAAATGCATAAATGAAATCAAATTGGAAATAAAGCATTAAAGTAAACATAAAACCTGAAACCAAAATTTTCTAGAAGAAAACATGTCAGGCACAGTGCTCACACCTGTAATCCTAGCACTTTAGGAGGCCAAACTGAGCAGATCACCTGAGGTCAGGGGTTTGAGACTAGCCTGGCCAACATGGTAAAAACCTTATCTTTACTAAAAATACAAAAATTAGCCGGGTGTGGTGGTGCACGCCTGTTGTCCCAGCTACTCAGGAGGTTGAGGCATGAGAATTGCTTGAACCCGGGAGGCAGAAGTTCCAGTGAGCCGAGATCACGCTACTGCACTCCAGCCTGAGTGACATAGCAAGACTCTGTCTCAAAAAGAAAAGAAAATACTGAAAAAATTTTGCTACCTGGAGATAAACAGAGGTTTCTTAGCTAGGACACAAAAAATCATAAACCTAAAAAGAAAAAAAAATAATGTGTTAATCAAAATTTAAAACTTCTACTCATCAAAAGACACTATTAAGAAAATGAAGGCTGGGTGCAGTGGCTCACATCTGTAATCCCCACACTTTGGGAAGCTGAGGTGAGAGAATCGCTTGAGCCCTGGAATTTGAGACCAGCCTAAGCAACATTGTGAGACTCCATTTCTACAAAAAATAGAAAAAAATTAGCTGGGCCTGGTTGAGTATGCATGTAGTCCCAGCTATTCAGAAGGCTGAGGTGGGAGGAATTCTTGAGCACAGGAAGTCGAGACTGCAGTGAGCTGTGATCGTGCAGCTGAGTGACACATGCCATTAGTAAAGAAAAAAGATGAAAATCTCTGCACTTGTGAAATCTATATTCTGGTGACAGAGTGAGACTCTAAAAAAAAAAATGGAAAGACAAACTATAGTGGCTGAAAATATTCTCAAAGACTTGTATGAAGAACATAAAGATCTCCTAAAATCAATAACAAAAAGACAACTCAATTTGAAAATGAGCACAAGGGGCCGGGAGAGGTGGCTCACACCTGTAATCCTACCACTTTGGGGGGGCTGAGGAGGGTGGATCATGAGGTCAAGAGATCAAGACCATCCTGGCCAACATGGTGAAACCCTGTCTCTACTAAAAATACAAAAATTAGCTGGGCATGGTGGTGCATGCCTGTAGTCCCAGCTACTCGGGAGGCTAAGGCAGGAGAATTGCTTGAACCTGGGGACGGAGGTTGCACTGAGCTGAGATGGCTCTACTTCACTCCAGCCTGGGCAACAGAGGAAGACTCCGTCTCAAAAAACAAAAAAAAAAATGGGCAAAAGGTTTGGACACTTCACAAAAGGGAATACACAAATGGCCAAATACCATCCTCATCTGTGACTAATATCATTAGTTATCCAGAGAAATGCAAATTAAAACCAAGTAAGATACCCACTAGAATGGCTAAAAGTAAAAAGACTAACTATATCACATTAGTGAAGACGTACAGTAATTGTAACTCTCATATTATTACTTGCGGCAGTATGAATAAGATTACCACTTAGAAAAGTTTAAATATACACATATCAAACAGCCCAGCCATTCCTCTCCCAGATAAACGAATACAAATATCCACAAAAATGCCTGTATAAAAATGTTTATAGAAACTTTATTTATAACAGCCCAAAGCTGAAAACAAAAATTCTGTCAAGTTAAGAGAGAAACAAATTGTGGTAATGGAATACAATTCCAGGAATAAAAATGAACTATTGATACTCACAATGACAAAAAAACTTTTTCAAAAATCTATTGAGCAAAAGGTGTCAGGCATCAATGCACATACCACTTATTTATTTATTCATGTAATTATTTATGTATTTATTTATGAGACAGGTTCTCACTCTGTCACCCAGGCCAAAGTACAGTGGCACAATCATGGTTCACTACAACCTCAAACTCCTAAGCTCAAGGAATCCTCCCGCCTCAGCCTTCCAAGTAGCTGGGATTACAGGCACAAACCACCATGCCTGGTTACTTTTTTGCATTTTTTGTAGAGACAGCGTCTTGTTATGGTCTCAAACTCCCGGCCTCAAGTGATCCTCCTACCTTGGCCTCCCAAAGTGCTGTAATTATAGGTGTGAAGCACCTCAACTAGCCTGATTTCACTTATATGCAGTTCTAGAGCAGCCTATGGTAACAGAAATTAGACCACATGGCTGCCTCTGGGGAGGACTAACTGGCACAGAGGGAACTTTCCTAGGTGATGGAAATTTTCCATTTCTTGACTAAAATAATGTTTACACAAATGTTTGTGTGTATCAAAATTCATCACATTTGACACTGAAAATCTGTGCATTTTAAAGCTTTGTGACATTTCAGTAAAGCTGAGAAAAAAAAAACTGGCTGGGTGCAGTGGCTCACGCCTGTAATCCTAGCACTTTGGGAGGCCAAGACGGGCGGATCACACGGTCAGGAGATTGAGACTATCCTGGCCAACATGGTGAAACCCTGTCTCTACTGAAAATACAGAAAAAAAAAAAAACCTGGGCATAGTGGCACACGCCCTGTAGTCCCAGCTACTCGGAAGGCTGAGGCAGGAGAATCACTTGAACTCAGGAGGCAGAGGTTGCAGTAAGCCTAGACTGCACCACTGAACTCCAGCCTGGCAACAAAGGGAGACTTTCTCTTAAAAAAAAAAAAAACTATGATCCCTGGAAATTTTTAAATATATTAACTGTATCTCAAAAAATGATGCCCAATTCTTTTCCTTTGCCCCCTCAATATTTCTTCTTGTCAGTCAGATTTCAACATGTGATTTAGGAGTCTCAGTTACATAGTTATTAAATATCATTGCTTAAGCACTGCTCTTGGTTAAAGGGAATTCAAGCAACTTATTTCTCTGAAATAAAAGCATTACACTACAAATCAAAATCTAAAAGAATGTTCTCAAGAATATGCAGAGACTACTGATCTTCTGTGTATTTGCTTTTTCTATTAATATACGGTTCTAAAATCAGCTTGTAAACTACCTCTCTCTACATCATTACTGAGAAATCAGATGAAAATACTTTAGAAAAAGAGCTATCTTTTGTGAGAAATTTTCTCAAGAGTTTTACTACTTGCTTTTTATATGTCCAACTAGAATGTCATTCATTTATTCATTCATTTATCCATTCAGTATAGAACTCCAGAAATACAAGTAGCTAAAGTTTTCCTTATCATTATTCCTCTCTAATATAGCAGAGAATTACCTCTGTAAAAGACACAAAACAGTCACACAACACCATAAAGAATTAATGTATTTCTCTTCTAATGCATATTTTATTTAGAAACTCTATAGTATCTGGTTCAAATTCTAAAGGTCTGGCTACCAAGTGTTTGGCAAGTGCAGAGTTCACCTACAAAATTAAGCAACTATAAGGAAAAAAAGGTACTTAAATTTGGAGGTGTTTCATTTATTAAGAAATAAAGCACTTACAATTTTTTGAACATCTGCCATACACAAAGTAGTATAGCAGGCATTTAAAAAATACATCATCCCATTTACTCCTTACAACTATCCAATGAAGATTTAATTTTCCCCATTTTACAGGTTAGAAAGGGAAGTTCTGCCAGGCGCGGTGGCTCACGCCTGTAATCCCAGCACTTTGGGAGGCCAAGGCAGGCAGATCATGAGGTCAGAAGTTTGAGACCAGCCTGGCCAACATAGTGAAACTCCGTCTCTACTAAAAATACAAAAAATTGGCTAGGCATGGTGGCACACACCTGTAATCCCAGCTACTCCATCTCAAAAAAAAAAAAAAAGAAAAAGAATTAAAAGGGAAGTTCTAAAGATGTATAATTTCCCCAGTCACACGGCTAGTAATGGATAACGCTGGAATTAAAATGTAAGAATACAATACGTGTTCTTTCCACTACACTACAATGGCTTTAACTGTGTGCATAAATGGAATGGAACTTTAGTGGGCAAAAAGAGGAAAGGGGAACTTAGGACAAGTAAACTCAAGGTCTTAAAGTATTTAACAAAAAAAAAACGCCACATTTTATACATCCTATAAAAACCCTTCATTTCACTGCCAAAGGCCATAAAGATACACACACACAGAAACAATTTTAATTAAATCTCAAGCTGAGTCACTTTCATAGTTAAGACGAGTTTGCTTTATTGAAACACCACAGTCTGGCCTATTTCTCCATTTGTACAATATTTATTTATTTATTTATTTATTATTATTATTATTATTATATATATTTTTGAGACGGAGTTTCGCTCTTGTTACCCACGCTGGAGTGCAATGGCATGATCTCGGCTCACCGCAACCTCCGCCTCCTGGGTTCAAGCAATTCTCCTGCCTCAGCCTCAGGCGTGCGCCACCATGCCCAGCTAATTTTTGTATTTTTAGTAGAGACGGGGTTTCACTATGTTGACCAGGATGGTCTTGATCTCTTGACCTCGGCGATTCACCCGCCTTGGCCTCCCAAAGTGCTGGGATTATAGGCGTGAGCCACTGCGCCCGGCCACAATATTTATTTATTAACATAACACACAAATGTATTAAGTAGTGTAGGAGTGCTGTAGCCAAATTATTTGGACTCTAATCCCTGCTCTGTAACTTTCTTGAACAAGTCAGCCTATGTTTGCATATCACTTTCTTCCGCTATAAAAACGAACATAATGATGTCTCACAGGACTGTTGTGAAAATTAAATAATCTAATACATGTCAAGAGCTTAGAATGCCTAGCACATAGTATATGCTCAGTAAGTATCAATAAATATTATTTTCATAACCTACTATGTGCCCAAATCAGGAAACTCCCACAAAACAGTAATGTTCTGTGCTATGTATGATCCCCTTTGCCACCTGATTTTAAATTTTATTCTTTTCTTCTCAAACCTCTTTGCATTTACTATCTGTGTGACTTTCAGCAGGTTACTTTACCTCTCTGAGCTGTTCTTTGTCTATAAAATGAAGATAATACTTCCTACCTCATAGGGTTGTTGAGAGCACTAAATGAGATAATGCACAAACGCACTCAGTAGTGCCTGACATTTAGCAAATGCTCAAAACATGTTGGTTACAATTATTATAATACAGACCTCGCCAACAAGTTGGTCATGATCCAATATAACAAGCAAAATAATTACAAAATCAAGTTTATTGATTCTGTACTCAAATATCCAATCATCTCATCTGCCACTGATTAAGACAAATAATCGGCTGGGCGCGGTGGCTCACGCCTGTAATCCTAGCACTTTGGGAGGCCAAGGTGGGTGGATCACCTGAGGTTAGGAGTTCAAGACCAGCCTGGCCATGATGGTGAAACCCCATCTTAAAAAAATAATAATAAAAAAATAAAAAAAAAAAAAAAGACAAATAATCTCTGGAATGCTACGTAGCTCCCTACAATTTCTCCCACCTATACACAGCTACTAATGAGATGTGTTAAACTTAAATCCAGTCATCTCCTCTGTCCTGCCCAAATATTTTCAATGGCTCCCCATTACCAAAGAATGAAGTCTGAACACTCAGAGCTGTGCCATCCAATATGGGGGTCACTAGCCACAGGCGATTACCTCAACTATATTAAAGCACAGCAGGTGTTTAGCTTCTCATAACACCCACCTACCTTTTGGGAGGCTTGAGAAAGGATAATGGAATTAAATGATCTATGCAATTTCCCTAGTTCTTCAGAGACAGGGTTACAGCTAAGAATAGGGGGAACGCTTATTTCCTCTATGCAATGATATTTGGATTACAGTATTCACTCAAATTTTAAAACTAGCAAATTTTAAATGTATATACATATTTCAATCATATGTTGGGCAGTTCTCAACTTACATATGAATTGAATTTTAAAAGTTCATTTAAATCAGTTATATTATATTTTCTAACATCCTACCAAAAGATAAACTCACCCCCACAGAAACATTATAATGGTGACTAGTCTTGCAAGGCAGCCGTTAAGTTTTTCTGACACATCCTAGCAGCTATAAAAAACGTTTAATAAATACAGGCCAACCATGGATGAACTAGGGACCATGCTAGATAATGAATATAAAGACAAAGGAAACACAGTCTTGTTCTTAAAGTGCTTATTGTTCACGAGAAAACAGGTATAAACTAATAAATGCAAAATAACCTATGAAACAACATAGTTGTCAAAAATACTGAAATAACATAAAGAAGGGAATTATTGATTCTGTCAACGGTGGGGGTAAATGCGTAGTGTCAAGAGCTCAAAAAAAGTTTTCAAAGAATCATAAACAGATACTCTCAGCAAGGGTGGGGGAGAGAGAAATCCAGACAGAGAGAAAACAGCAAGATATGTTCAAAGATGTACAACATTTGGTATCATTCCAGTGTGGAAATTATAGGAAGTAGCGGGATAATCAAACAGGATTATCAGACTGGAGAAGTCAGCATTTCCTAACCAAGTATCCATCCGAACACTGTTCACTTGGATGATAACAGATAAGACTGGAAAAGTTTTTTAAAAAGTGGAGGTGGAGGTTGGGCCCATGTCTGTAATCCCAACATTCTGGGAAACTGAGGTGGGTGGGCAGATCATTTGAGCCTAGGCAACATAGTGAAATCCCATCTCAAACACACAAAACAATTTGTTTAATTAGTGAGGCATGGTGGCATACACCTGTGGTCTCAGCTGCTCAGGAGGAAGATGGAGGATCACTTAAGCCCAAAGGTCAAGGCTACAGTGAGCTGTGATTGTGCCACTACACTCTAGCTAGGGTGACAGAGTAAGACCCTGTCTCAAAAATAAATTAATTAAAATTAAAATAAAGAAAAATCTGTGCTCAATGAAATTAGTTAAACAAGCCAAAACATTGTTGTTAAAATGAAATGTACCTTGTGAAGGAGACTGAAAAGGGTGCCTATGGTATGAAACATATACATATAACCACATGGCTTTTCTTCCTGACTCAAGTTCATTAGTCTTAACAGAGAACCAACTTTTTATTTGGTTGATCCTTTCCATTATATATATTATTTAATTAATTTCTACTCTTTCTAAAAAACATTCCATTAAATAAAATTTCAAACATACATAAAAGTGGAGAATGGGATGACCTGGCTTCAACAATTGTCAAATCATGACCAATCTTCTTTCATCTATATCCCCCATCCGCAATTGCACTATTTTGAAGCAACCTAGATATATCATCTCATCCACAAATACTACCTATTTGTGGATCTATCTATCCCTAAGTATCTATCCCTAAAATTATCTTTTTAAAATATAACCATCAAATCACATTTAAAATAAACTAGCAGTTTTTTTAACATCAGTCAGTGTTCAAATTTTCCAGACTCACTCAAAAGTGCCTTTCTTTTTCTTCAGTTTGATCAGATCTGAACCCAAATAAAGTCTATATATTACAACTGGTTGATATATCTTTAAGTCTTAAACCTATAGTTTTCCACTACATCTCTCCTCCACCATCACCACCACCACCATCTGTTAAAGACATGGAGTCATTTGTGATGTAAAATTTGTCACATTAAGGGATTTTGTTGGCTGCATATCCTTTCGTCATTTATTCCTTGGACCTCGGTATTTACTATAAACTAGCAGTTAAATCTGGAGGCTTAATTAAATTCAGAATCAATTTTTTTGGCTAAAAAAAAATTGCCACATATGTGTTATATATTTATTTTATAAGGTACATAATATATCTGGTTATCTCTTTTTTGTGACATTAGAAACTACTCATCCGGTATTTCATTATGAGTAATTTCTGCAAAAACCTGACAATTTCCTCATACTAACACCATTACTACTAGAAAGATTTGCAGAAGAAAGAGCTATTTATTATTCTCAATCCCACTTCCAGATTCTCAATTAAAAGTATATCCCGATACAGACTGTGTTTATGCTACTCATCCCTCGATGTTATATAATGGATTGTGGCCTATTAAAACATAAACCTATTCCTTAATACATGCCAACTTTCTGATATATGTATATTTCCCACAACAACTGAAAATACATACAATAAACTTGGGAATTTTCACATTTAAAAAGCTACAATTTCCGGCTGAGTGTGGTGGCTCACACCTGTAATCCCAGTACTTTGGGAGGCCAAGGTGGGTGGATCACCTGAGATCAGGAGTTCAAGACCAGCCTGGTCAACAAAATGAAACCTTGTCTCTACCAAAAATACAAAAATTAGCTGGGTGTGGTGGTGCACACCTGTAGTCCCAGCTACTCAGGAAGCTGAGGCAGGAGAATCGCTTGAGCCCAGGAGGTGGAGGTTGCAGTGAGCCAAGATGGTGCCACTGCACTCCAGCCTGGGCAACAGAATGAGACTCTGTCTCAAATAAATAAATAAATAAATAAATAACAAAAGTCACTGTTTTTTTCACTCTTTCTTTGGGTTTTTGTTCTTTTCTTATCTTCTTAAACGGATGATGCAATAGTTATCTATTCCTGCATAACACATTACCCTAAATTTTAGCAGCTTGAAACAACATTTATCTCACTGTTTCTTAGGGTCAGAATTCAAGAGTGGCTCAGGTTGGTGATTCTGGCTCAGCATTTCTCATGAGCTTGTAATGAACATGCCAACTAAGAACACAGTCATATCAAAGCTTGACTGGGCTGGAGGAACCACTTAAAAGCTCACTCACATGGTGGTTGGCAAGAGCCTTCCATTCTTCACAAGATGGGCCTCTCCATAGGGTTACTCATTATTGAATTTATGGATTCCCCCCGGAGTAAGTGATCAAAAAATAGTAATAATAAAGAACAACTGAGGTAAAACAATAGTGTCTTTCATAGCCTAATTTCAGAAATGGCTTATTATCACTTTTGCCAAATTCTACTGATCACACAGATCAACCTGTGGTACAGTGTGGGAGGGCACTACACACAAGAGTGCAAATACCAGGAGGTGGGATCTTGAAGGCTAGCTACCACAAATGACTAGTTTATTAAGTTTTAGTCTTTTTTATTTCTAACATATGTACTTACATTTTCCTAAGTAATTCCGTAACTGCCAAGTTTTAAAATGTACTTTTATCATTCAATTTTTTTAAATTCTAATTTTTCCCCATTTTAAGACAAGTCTTTTTCTCTTTCAAAACTGTGAGGTCACTTTTTCCATATTTCTATGATTCTAAGATTCTTAACATTTTGACATCTTTGAAATTAAAATGCATCTCAAAATTGCCCTTACAGAGGCAGCTGACATTTGTTCTTGCCTGTTCATGTGCAAACCTGGTAGATTTTGTATTGATGTTCCTTCGCTAGATTAACATGTATAGTTAATACTACACATAAGTTTAACTACCGTTCAAAATGTCTTAAAAAAATTATACTATCATTAGGCAATAAAATGAAAGTATTGTGTACAAAGAAAGGCATGAAAACAGAGCAACAGGGTAAAATCTGACATCAACAGGGCAAATATTCATTACTATAGAAACAATCACAATTGTATGTTTTCTGGCAAACGACTTAGTATTTTATAAACTTGAAAATGAGAGATACTCTCAAATAGATGAAACGGAAATACATGTGTGAAAAGATTATCTATCATAAGCCAAACAATGCAAAAGAAGACAAGAGAATCTGCCAAATCACTAGGAAAAGATGACAGAAATTTCAGAACAATGACAACCTGATATAGTCAATTCCTACACCAGGAAATAAGTTATTAACCTGCAGTTTAACTGCCAGCATTTCTCTAAATGTTACATAAAGTAATGGTATATCTTGTAATCAATGTTTTCAAATTCCATGATATATAGAATCTGTTCAACTTTTTTTTTTGAGATAGCAATAACAGCTCACTGCAGCTTCAACCTACTGGGCTCGAGTGATCCTTACACCTCAGTCTTTCAAGTGACTGTGACTATAGGTACGCGTCACCATGCCTGGCTAATTTTTGAATTTTTTTGTAGAGACAGGGTCTTCCAATATTGGGCAGGCTGGTTTTGAACTCCTGGGCTCAAGTGATCCTTTCATCTCAGTCTCCCAAAGTCCTGAGACCACAGGTATAAACCATGGCACCCAGCATATTTATTTTATAATCTCTGTCTTCTAATATCAACATATAAAGTCTTTCTAGATCTATGCTTAGTGTCTACTTCTGTTGATTCTCACTCATGGCACTTTTCCCTGAAGTCCTAGCGGAGGTAGGAGAGTGAAGCAGGTTTGCTTCCAGTTGATCCTTATGCCAAAGGTGTTAAGTTATGGGAATCAGAAGGGAAATTTTATTAGACTTCTCATTCCAGTTAGTCCCTTGGCTTTACATTTGGTATTTGTTCTTTATTATTATTGTAAATTGTTCTTTATTATTATTATTTTTTGATCACTTACTCTGAGGGAATCTAGAAGTTCAGTAATGAGTAGCCCTATGAAGAGGCCCATCTTGTAAAGAACAGAAGCCTCTTCTAAATTCTATCAATTTACAAGACCATGAAAACAAAAGCTCAAGTTCACCAGGTAAAAGAGGCCTTCATTTACCTAAGTTTCTGCTTTCGTTAAGATTTGCTTCATAATGCCTTACCACATTACCAGTTTTTCAATACTTTTAAGATGTTTCTTAAATTTTATCCAGAATTTCTAGTAATTTTCAGAAGGGTTAGCCTAAACAACCTAGTCTACCTTATTACCAGAAATGAAAATCTATACTTAACGACCACTTTTCCTCACTACTTTTCAGTCATGTCTTTATGCTTACCTGGAACATTTTCTGTAACTATTAAGCTACTATACATTCTTTAAAACCTTGATAGATGCTACTTCTTCCACTAAGTTATAATTGATAACTTTATCCCTCCATCTTGCTTTAGTTTACTTATTATCTGGACCTACAACCTAAGTGAGAAACTGCTTCTAGCTGGAAAAGCATGCCCTCATATGAAGTCATAGTCAATTAAATAGATGAAAGCAAAAATTCTGATGAAAGGAAAACCCATCACATCCAAGAGAGGTTTGGAAGCCATTTTAACACAAACAAAAGTAGTAATATTGTATAGAAGTATCTGTATACAAAATAGGCTTAAAATACACAATTCCTAGTGAGAAAGTTTTCAAATTTCACTTTATGTATTTTTTTATTAACTTTTTTTTTTTGAGAAAGGGTCTTACTTTGTTGCCCAGGCTGAAGTACAGTGGCACAATCAGGGCTCACTGCAGCCTCAACCAACTGGGCTTAAGTGATTCTCACACCTCAGCCTCCTGAGTAGCTGGGACCACAGGCACATGCCACCATACCCAACTAATTTTCGTATTATCTGTAGAGGCAGGGTTTCACCATGTTGCCCCAGGCTAGAATTTCTTAAATGTTTATAGAACTATCCATTCAGATAACTAATAAAGTTCCCGGTCTGATCAATATAGTGTAGAGAGATCACAGCTAAGATCAGCAGAACTGGCTGACATCTGCAATGCTAGGTAAAATATGTCTTGTTAAATAAATTTTGTGTTTACCTTGGAGTTCGCACATTAGTAGTCAGGTAAAGAAACTTCTGATGCAGGCCAGATGCGGTGGCTCACGCCTGTAATCCCAAAACTTAGGGAAGCTGAAGCACTTGAGGTCAGGAGTTCGAGACCAGCCTAGCCAACATGGTGAAACCTCATCTCTACTGAAAGTACAAAAATTAACCAGGCGTGGTGGCACACGCCTATAATCCCAGCTACTCAGGAGGCTGAGGCACAAGAATCACTTGAATCTGGGAGGTGGAGGTTACAGTGAGTTAAGATTGTGCCACTGCACTCCAGCCTGAGCAACAGAGCAAGACTCTGGACTCAAACAAAACAAAACAAAACAAAACAAAGCCTCTGATGCAGGTGTTTTTGGGAAATCAGTGAAGTTATCAAAAGGTAGCAATGTGGTCCAGGATATAGATGGTAGGGAACGTTGTACATGTATGGAGACAGGGGGTATATGGGAATGCTCTATACTTTCTGCTCAATTTTTCTGGGAACCTAAAACTGCTCTAAAAATACAGTTAATAAATTTTTAAAAAATTAACCAAATAAAAATAGGAAAATATTAAATTCAAGGGACATGTGCATACAGCAGGCACCCAATAAAAATGAGTGAAACAGGGCTAAAGCTAATTCTTTAGAAAAGAAAAACATTACTATAAATGTATTAATTAACTATATTAACATGTATATATTAATATATGTATTAATATAACATTGACACTTGTCAAATGGAGTTTAAAGCATTCCATGAAACTTGAAATAATGTTCACATTTCATGTCAAGTTAAAGTTTTTCAAATTAAATATATTAATGATTTATAGTAGTAAATGTAATTAATTTACACATCCATAAAGAACTAAAAGTCTCTGAATAATGAGATTCTCTGCAACTGACTTTCTGCATATCTGTATTTTCTACAATTAAGTTATATCTTAATTTAAAAATTAAAGCTCAGCATAAAAGTAAAACAACATTACTATTTTTTCTTAGAATATAAATCTAATCAGAAAGTCTAGGCCAGACACAGTGGCTCACACCTATAATTCCACCACTTTGAGAGACCGAGGCATAAGGACTGCTTGAACCAGGAGTTCAAGACCAGCCTGGGCAACATGTCAACACCCTGTCTCTTAAAAAAGAAAATTGTTCAGAAAATAGCCAGGCATAGCGGCACACACCTGTAGTCCTATCTGTTTGGGAGGGTGAGACAGGAAGATCACTTGAGCCCATGAGTCCAAGGTTACAGGGAGATACTACCATTATGTCACTGTACTCCAGAGTGGGCAACAGAGCAAGGCCCTGTGTCTTAAAAAAGAAAGTCCATATAATTTTTATTTTTCTCCCTAAAATAAAGTTCATTCACTGGAAAGGTTAAATTTTATATTTTGAACTGACAAAAATCACTCAAATCACCTCACAACAGCATCATAAATTACACACCTTTCCTACCATTCAAATGTTTAATGTCAGTAAAAATTATGTAGTAGTTAAATGCATCAAACAAAACTACATTTTTTTTTTACAGAGGTAAACTGTTTTAAAATGTTTGATTGACTTTTGTGTGAAATGGATGTATCATTTAATCTTCTTCGATCTGGGTAGATAACTCTATCAGTCTGAGTCTAAGTCACAAACCATAAAGAAAAATGTTGATATCTCTTAGATATGGCTAAGAATAAGTTATTTTTTCATTTTTTAAGACAGCAGTGTCTGTATAAAAAATATTTAAGAGTAGAGCTCCTCATTTCCATTACTGAAAATGAAGTGGCGCATTATAATGTAAATTCCATTATTTTAAATAAAAGTTGAGGAAAGGATGAGGAAGCAAGTGTTGCAAATCCTTGCCTAAATTCTAACACCTTCAAAGGATTTCAAATACGGCTATGGAATATGGCATAGTCAGTCTACATAGCTCCCCATATCTTAATAGATTTTGAGTGACCAGAACAAAATTGTCACCAAAAAAACCCGAATTATATTTCCACAAAAGAAATCAAGAGTTGGGGGTGAAGGGGTTAAAAATAAGGACAAATCAAGGATTTTTGTCAATAGCCAGGCTGAACATATATTAAAACACTATAAGGCATTAAACCTTGATCTAGAAGCATTTTACTTTACACCTTTAACAATGAAGGACTATTGAAGATTAAAACACCTGATTCCAAATGAACCTACTTAAAATGCATAATGAGGATTCTACTAAAGGAGGATATTTAAAATGGCAACTACTAAATACCAATAATTAAAGCAAGTCATAACAGTGATTCTTTTCAGTTATGTGAAGTCTTAATAATATGATTTCTCTAGAACATAACAGACGAATTATCCACATCTTAACCTCTACACACATAAAACTATTCTTAGTAATTATATAATATATTCTAAGAGGTGCAAACAGGTAATATTAGAAATAGCAGACCTAGAAAAAATGAGTAAGGGAATAAAATATCTAACATTATAAATTACGCTGATCTATGATTTAAAGTGGTTATACACAAAAACACAGACATAAATATACAAGCCTCAGCCCCAAATTCTAAAGCTAACATCATAGGAAAACCTAACCTTTTTCCTGCTAAAATGAGGAGCAAGACAAGTAAATCCCTTATTTCCATTACTATAGAATATTATGTTGGAGCTATCAGATAATATAACTAAACAAAAGAGAATTAGAAGGGGAGAGGGGTCCTCATTTTCTGTAGGGGACTTCCTAATGGAGAAGGCAAGCTGAGGGAGCTCAGTCACAACAAAGTGTAGTCTCCAATGCCCACTTCAGATAAAGCAGAAGGAAAATGACAGGGAAAAAAAGAACCTCCAAGAATACACAGCCAAGAGTGAGAAGAGAAGAGTGGCCATGGCAGGTACTGAGTCATATCATGGATTTCTTCTCTGAGGATAGAGAGACCAGGCAACATTTGCCCAGCTGAATTTGCAGAGAACAGATACCAAGTATCCTCTGAGTTCACAGATCACAGTATCAAGAAAAACCACAATTGGATTTGATGTATACCACAAGATCCCATGTTTCAAGACTGGTATGATGACTGGATGAGACTTTTGGAGTTCTTCAGATAGATACGAAGTACATTTTGCCTATAGGAGAAATATGAATAACTGTGCCTAGAAAGTAGACTGAGGCAGACTGGATCTTCAGTTCCAACTCTTTACTTACTTGTAGCAAAACTTCCCACATAATTTTGCAGAAAGGAAAAAAAAAAGCTGTAGCAAAGGCAGAGCACTCGTAGTACGTCAGATATAATAATTGTTCAAAGTCTGTTTCTAAAACTAAGGTCTGAGAATGCTTGGAGTTATCAGAAATATTTTCAGAGGTCTGTAAGTTCCATATAGAAATGTTTAAAGTTTGCACTCCTATTTTTATTAATTTGTAAATTACGTTAAGCATACTAGGGAAGATTACCTCATTACTAGTATTGCTACTCAATTTCAAAGGTCACATCTGGATTGCTACCAAGGGATCATCAGTGACAGTTCAATTTATAGAGCAATCTTTTTCAAATTACAGATCTCTGGATTTACAGATGGATTCTTAGGTATGAGAATTTTCAGATGCTCTAGAGCAGTGTCACACAAAGTGTAGTAAACAGACCAGTAAAGGTCCTCAGCCAGGTTAGTACAGACACAGAGGAAACATCTAAAAACTTCAGTAGCAGTCTGGCAGTAATTTTAAGTCTGTTAAATTTAATAATAAAAAATCAATAAAATAAGGACTTCATTTTTAACTTTTTCACTCTTCAGAATTGCTTTTGCTAAAGCCATACAATATTTATGTATTTATTTGAGTCAGAGTCTCGCTCTGTTGCCCAGGCTAGAGTGCAGTGGTGTGATCTCAGCTCACTGCAGCCTCTGCCTCCCAGGTTCAAGCGATTCTCCTGCCTCAGCCTCCTGAGTAGCTGGGACCACAGGCATGCACCACCACATCTGGCTAATTTTTATATTTTTAGTACAGACGGGTTTCACCATTTTGGCCAGGCTGGTCTCAAACTCCTGGCTTCAAATGATCTGCCCACCTTGGACCATCAATAATATTTAAACTGTCAAATCCAATACATCCTCCATAATGCTTTTCCTTTTTTTTTTTTTTTTTTTGAGACAGAGTCTCACTCTGTTGCCCAGGCTGGAGTGCAGTGGCACAAACTTGACCCACTGCAACCTCTGCCACTCGGATTCAAGTGATTCTCTTGCCTTAGCCTCCCGAGTAGCTGGGATTACAGGTTCGTGCCAACGCACCCCAGCTAATTTTTGTATTTTCAGTAGAGATGGGGGTTTCACCATGTTGGCCAGACTGGTCTCAAACTCCTGACCTCAAATGATCCACCCACCTCGGCCTCCCAAAGTGCTAGGATTACAGGGGTGAACCACCACGCCCGGCCCATACTTTTCGTGACTGCCATGTTGAATTTGATAACCCAAACTACTTTTTTTTTTTCTGAGACAGGGTCTTACTCTGTCACATAGGCTAGATGGGAGTGACATGATCCTGGCTCACTGCAGCCTCAAACTCCTGGGCTCAAGCAAATCTCCCACCTTGGCCTCCCAAAGAACTAGGATTATAGGCATGAGCCACTACACCCAGCCAATATCCCTTTACTTTCTGAGGCAACCCAGTCACTCCTGGCTCCTCTCTCATTTAAACTTACAAACTCTGCTTCCTCTGTCATCCATTTATTTATTTATTTAATAGAGACGGGGTCTCGCTGTTTTGCCCAGGCTGGTCATAAAACTCTGTCTTCTTAAATGATAATGTTCTTCAGGACTCCCTTTTACCCTCTTCTCTTCTTATTCTCATAACTCTCCAATACCTCCCAATATGACAACTCTCAAATCTTTATTTCCAGCACAGACCTCCCTTCTGAACTCCGTATGTTGATTATTTCTACCTGAAATGTCCCTAAACATGGAGAAGTCAGGATGCTTACCTGAAAATCTAGTGATCTTGTCTAGCTAACTTTGTGAATGGGAAGACCAAGTTTTCTTTGTCAGAAACAAAAAAAACAGGAAATTATTTTAGACCCTTACACATCTGCACATTATGTTCCACACCTAAACACTTAAGTGCTATCAATTTTACCTTATTCCAGGGAAATTTAAAGTTTGATGCTCGGAAGGAAAGAATTTTAAAAGTTAACGCACCTTAACAAGTTTTTCATTTCCTAAGTCCACTAATATAAAATATTCACTTCTTGCCTTCATACATAACTTCTGAAAACAAACATGTAACTGGTAAGTACTACTACTAGGCTGTTAATGATTTTGTTTTGTTTTCTTTAGTCAAAGAACATTACACCTTCCTTACATACAAAGCCATTATTAAGCCATAGAAAATCAAGAGCCATTTTCATACTTTGCACATACCAGAGACTTACTAAATGTGGCTTAAATTATAAGGTTTGATGCGTCCATCTTACTAAAAACTTATTTAGGATTATAAAAAAATTATACTAATAAGTTGACAATTTTCTCATTAAAAGAATATTCACTAATTCCATTTTCCCAAATTTACGTGTAAAAAGAGTTACTTGCCTTTTAACTGAATAAAACACCTCTAAATTCTATTTTCTTTTTGAGGCAAAACTTTTATTCTGAAAAGGAAGTTTACTCTGAGCTCACTGCAAAACTATCTATTTCAGTCATATTCCAGATTTAGCAGGACAAAGGGCAACAGCAGGAAATGGAAGATCATCAACATCCAAAATAAATTTGGTTTAGAGTAGGGGAAGGACCCTCAAATCATTATTCAAGATAATTAAGCACTATGCTTGAAAGCAAAAATAAGCACAGATTTAAAATCAGTTAAGACATTCAGCCATACAGTTTCATTACTATTGACAAAAGGGTAAGAGAATATTGTCCTCTATTATTATACTAATACAAGGGTAAAATGGAAGTAATTCTGATACACACATGTCCACACAACACAGCTACAAAATACTTACGAGATTACATTTTTACCTCGCTTCCTCTTAAGATACATTTAAATAAAATCTTTTTTCTAAAAAATGTTGACAGATATGTAAATTAGTTATGTTTTTCCATTTGACAGGTGAGAAAACAGATATAAGTTTAACTTGCTTTAGGTCCTTAAGATCAGACACGGAATTGGGACTAAATATCAGCTCTAACATGTAGCTCCACAAAATTGTTCAGGGCAAATTTAATCTCAACAAAACAAAAATAATTTTTTAAAGCTAATGACAAAAATGAACCATGGATTTCAACCCACACTGCCACATTTCAAAATCCCATGCTTTGAGTCACTTTGTATCTTTTTACTCAGTTAACTTATTTGATACTCTACACCAGACAGCACAAAAATAGCTTAATCTTATCTAAGACTTTGAGAGGCTCAGTTTCTTTCTTCTACCTATTCTGGTGACCAACTAACTGCAACTCTCAAAAGCCTAAATGTCTAATAGAAATACATCCTTAAGCTTGTCCAAGGGTTGCAGTTGAGATAGGAAGTTTATGACACGTGTTTTTCTTTTCTTTCTTTTTTTTTTTTTTCAGACGGAGTCTTGTTCTACCACCCAGGATAGAGTGCAGTGGTAAGATCTCGGCTCACTGTAACCTCCACCACACGGGTTCAAGTGATTCTCCCACCTCAGCCTCCAGAGTAGCTTGGATTACAGGCACTCGCCACTGTGCCCAGCTAATTTTTCTGTATTTTTAGTAGAGATAGGGTTTCACCATCTTGCCCAGGCTGGTCTCAAGCTCAACCTCCTGATCCACCAGCCTCAGCTTCCTAAAGTGCTGGGATTACAGGCATGAGCCACCAAGCCCGGCCAATACAGGTCTTTTTCTACACAGACACATGAATCTCAAAACTTTGTATATAATAATACAGAAACAAAAACTGTTCTCAGCACCATCTCTCTTACTGTCAGTATGTTAAGTATCGAAAAATACAGTGAATAACATGGTGCCTACTACACATATATAAACTAAATTTTTTTTTTTTTTTTTGAGATGGAGTGTAGTGGCACAATCTCGGCTCAATGCAACCTCCGCTTCCTGGGCTCAAGCAATTCTCCACCTCACCCTCCTGAGTAGCTGGGACCACAGGCAAGCACCATCATGCCTGGCTAATTTTTTGTATTTCTGGTAGAGTGTGGTTTCACCATGTTTCCCAGGTTGGTCTCAAACATCCAAGCTCAAGTGATCCACCTGCCTCAACCTCCTAAAGTGCTGGGATTACAAGCATGAGCCACCACTCCCGGCCTAAAATCTTAGACATTTAAAAAAAACACTGGGTCGGGCGCAGTGGCTCATGCCTGTAATCCCAGCACTTTAGGAGGCTGAGGAGGATGGATCACCTGAGGTCAGGAGTTCAAGACCAGCCTGGCCAACATGGTGAACTCCCATCTCTACTAACAATGCAAAAACTCAGCCGGGTATGGTGGTGTGCACCTGTAATCCCAGCTACTCGGGAGGCTGAGGCAAGAGAATAGCTTGAACCTGGGTGGTTGGAGGTTGCAGTGAGATGAGATTGGGCCACTGAACTCTAGCCTGGGCCACAGAGTGACACTCAGTCTACAAAAATAAATAAATAAAAATACTGTATACTTAGGTACTAGTATTAAAATATTTCTAAATTTACAAAAATACACCCAGACAAGAAGTAGTTAACTACTGAAGTCCAGATACAAGATTAAACCTGTTCAAATTAATGTTTAACTTACAAGAGCTGTAAGAAATGTACTGTTAATCAAATCCTTGACTGTGGGTGGGGACAACCATTGAAGGCAAGAAAAGTTCAGACTATATAATTTGTTTTTTTTCCTTTTTTCTTTTTGAGACGGAGTCTCACTCTGTCACCCAGGCTGGAGGGCAGTGGCGCAATGTCAGCTCACTGCAACCTCCATCTCCTAAGTTTAAGCGATTCTCCTGCCTCAGCCTCCCGAGTAGCTGGGATTACAGGTGCATGCCACCATGCCCAGCTAATTTTTGTATTTTTAGTAGAGATGTGGTCTCACCATACTGGCCAGGCTGGTCTCAAACTCCTGATCTCAAATGATCCATCCGCCTCAGCCTCCTGAAGTGCTGAGATTACAGGCCTGAGCCACCGCGCCCAGCCTCAGACTACACAATTTGAATTAATAGTCTTATACACTGGTGAAAGAATCTTTAGAGAGCAGGAATATGTTGGGAGATTAGAAATCATCCTGCTTGTATTATGTAATAACTACATAAGTTTTAAAAAGTAACAGGAAGGAGACACACGTTTCTAACAATGCAATTAAAGTCTATTCCTAGAGGGAGAAAGTGAAAACTTAGACCTGAAAAGTTTGGTAACAAACCAAATTGCACATCACAAAGAAATGTTAAGTATGTGAGGTGACAGTTATGTTAATTAGCCTGATTTGATGATTCCACAATGTACGCATGTATCAAAACATTACATTGTACCCCATAAATACGCACAATTATCAATTAGAAATAAAACCAAATAAACTGCCAAGTTTTATACTCAAATTCTTTCAAATATTGGGACTGTATCTGCTAAAAACTAAATATTTTAATTCTTCTTTTTTTTTTTGAGACAGTCTTTCACTCTGTCACCAGGCGCCAGCCTGGAGTGCAGTGGCGCGATCTCAGCTCACTGCAACCTCCGCCTCCCAGGTTCAAGCAATTCTCCTGCCTCAGCCTCCCGAGTAGCTGGGACTACAGGCATGTGCCACCATGCCCAGCTAATTTTTGTATTTTAGTAGAGACAGGGTTTCACTATGTTGGCCAAGATGGTCTCAATCTCTTGACCTTGAGATTCACCCACCTCGGCCTCCCAAAGTGCTGGGATTACAGGCGTGAGCCACCGCGCCCAGCCTTTAATTCTTCTTAAAGGACTTTAATCATTACTATTTAGGCTTGCAACTAAACCCAGGCAAAAGACATATATATTCCATTAGCATTCTTTTAGCATTGCTATGATCAAGCAGTATTACCCAAGGGTTATTTCTGAGGTAGTACTACCTACTAGACCTACTAAACTTTTGTAATGTTCAGAAGCAACTTTCAAAACATGACATAGAAACACGGTGATGGTAGGAACCTTAATATTGACCTATTATTAATACACTGCGTATTATCCGTGCCAAGGTTAGCACTGTGGCAAATATGGAGGAGGTCTTAACCTTACTGCCCTGAAGCAATCCTTCATAAATCTTCCAAAGGATCTTTTTTAATCAGGTATGTAAACAATGTTTTGTGTAGACATCAAACCAAGCAGGGCAACAAAATATTAGACACTTTAATCATTAAAGATGGACTTTATACTCAAGAAAAACAATTGATCATCTTGGGAGGATGCTAGTAAATTAAGTCATAGTGAAAATCGACAAAGAGAATCAAACATATATGCTGCCTGCCTTCCCTTTAAGGAGCTGCAATCAAATATTGAGTCGGTTCTCAGTATCAATTATACAGTTTTGCAAAAATCCTAATAATTAACAAATACAGGCAAAAATCACAGATGCCAACTACACTAATGAATTGTTCTATCCCTCCACACCCAAAACAGAACCCAAATCAGTCAAGCCTCTGTTCTGTCAGTTTCTGGATACCAGAAAAGAGGAATTAAATAAAATCAAGGGAATTCAATGAGCAAAACGTCCAAAGTATAGAAAACTCTTAAGGTCAAAATCCAGTTTCTTCAACACATAAACAGCAAAGAATAAAGGTATGGTAAAGGGGAAGCTATAGATGAAAATGCTTAGCAGATATTTTCAACGAAATACATGTATACTTTGTTTCAAATATTGAGCCAAACGGTGGAAAAATACAAATATTATACTAGCAGGAAAGTATGAACACTGATCATATATTTGATAATTTTTAAAATTGTGTTGTGATTGTTTTTAAGAGGAATTATTCTACATATTTAAATATTTATAGATAAGATCATAAATTGTCTGGGATTTGCTTTAAAATAATTAGGAGAGCGCGGTGGCTCACGCCTGTAATCCCAGCACTTTGGGAGGCCGAGGCGGGTGGATCACAAGGTCAGGAGATCGAGACCATCCTGGCGAACATGGCGAAACCCCGTCTCTACTAAAAGCACAAAAATTATCTGGGCGTGGTGGCGCGCGCCTGTAATCCCAGCTACTCGGGAGGCTGAGGCAGGAGAATTGCTTGAACCCAGGAGGCGGAGGTTGCAGTGAGCCGAGATCGCGCCACTGCACTCCAGTCTGGCGCCTGGCAATGGAGCGAGACTCTGCCTCAAAAAAAAAAAAAAAAAATAATAATAATAATAATAATAATAATAATTAGGAGATAGGGCAAATTGACAGTTACACATAAACTGTGACTGAACATGAGCTGGTAACAGTTGAAACTGGGTGACAGACACAAAAGAGCTCACTATAACTTCTTCTCTAATTGGTACATGCTTGAAATTTTCCACAATAAAATTTTTAAAAAGAAAGAACTAAAAAGTTCTACATAACAATCTACAGAAGAACAAGAAAAAAACTGCTTGTCCCTCAGAGGTCAAAACAAACAAAAATCTCAGTAGTGAGTTAGACAAGCATTCTCCCTGTATAATACATACATGCATATACGCTTACTCAAACAAATGAGAAAAACTGAGATCCAAAGAGGTATACCCCATTCAAGGTTACAAAACAAAGCAGCAGCAGAGCCAAAACTAAACTACAATTTCAAGCCCACAAAGAGGTCTAAGAAGCTTTTGGAACTAAGTTGTAGAAAACATTTTCATAAGAAGATCTGAGTCCTCAAGTAGTCCGAAAGCTCATTTAAAGTGTAAAAAAAAAAAAAAAGTCTTAAAAGTTTGTCAGGTGGGAAAAAACAGTCAGTTGGTTTGAGAGGCTAAATGCTAGAGTGGGAATAATAAGGCAAGAAAGTGTAGAGAACAACTGGGTACAGTATTTGGTAGTCATGCTCTCTAGAAGAAGACTTAAATCTATGAGGTGTATTTGGTAGCTACCTTATTCCAGGTGCCTGCAGAAGAGAATGTTGTCTACCTTACAAGTAGCTTATTCATGAACCAGTAAAATACAAAATCACAGTTTTAAATAAATACTCTTCGAAAACAAGTGAAGAAAATGGAAATCTTATTAAGCACACAAATTAAATGAGATTTATATTCCTGTCCAAGAAGAGATAGACTTCAAAATCTGACCATGAAGTGCCTTCATTATTGAAGATAAACATTTCAAAAGAGAAGGGATGCACATTTATATTCAAAGCCATTAAGAATAAAATTCAGCATATGCCAATGAACTATACTACCTGTTTAATAATCTTTAATATTAAATTTAATAGTAAATTTACCTAAAAAGAACATAACTTATGAATGAGACATGTAACCCCATTCACCAATGTCATTCTGAGAACAGTAAAACCTAGTAATTTGATCTTTTACAATAAATCATTTTCAAACTACAGGGTATTCACACTAAAAATTCATTTTAATTTTTGGTTAACATGTTAGTAACTATTTTCAAAAGTGGTGAATTGGATTCCTTTTTTATTGAAAGCTTCTATTTTTAAAAGACATTTTTGGTATTAAATTACACAAGACTAAAAGCTATTTTAAAACTTCATATTAAGCATTTAAAAGTATATGTCCTTTAGTGATTATAATATGTATCAAATCAGGAAGTCAAAGAAAATTCCAGTGTAATCTCTAAATTTAATACAACAGATAAATGAGACCATTGTTAAATAATAACCTGCCTTTTAAGAATCACGAGGGATAACCCAGAAACAGAAGCTGTGACTTGAGAACTTCACCACACAGACTTATTAATTAACTCAAGTAGTACATTGGGGGTGTTTCTCTGATCCTTGCCAGTATCTTCAAAGTAATAATGTACCTCCTCACTTGAAAAACACGTTTTTAAGTATTACTCTTGTCAAAACCTAAAATCAAAGCTATCGTGTAAAAATTCAAATAAAGACAAGGAGGGGAAAGAACATTATTTTTCAGTGACAAAAATATTAAGGAGTAAAAATGTATAAAAGTATGCACTTCAGTCAGGTAGTACTGTACGTCTCTGCTACTCATTACTCCTGTAACCTTTGCATCAGTTTTCTCATCAGTAAAAGGGGATAATCACAATATTCACCTCACCGGATTGTAGTGAGGAGGAAATGAGACAATTCTCATAAGAGTGCTAACCTGGTGGCAATCACACAGTATGCAGTTCAATCAATAACCTTGTGATGCAATTTCAAAGGTTTATTCTGAGAAAAATGCTTAATGCCCGTCTCATAAAAATGTCTCTATCCTACACCCACTTGTGGGAGAAAATGAAAAGCACAAACAAAAATAAAAATTTATTTTTCCCTCACGGGCATAATTTTACTTATATAATTCTAGGATCATTTGGGGATCATAAGAATCAAATAAAAGCCACACCCTACAGTTTTTAACAGTATGCCAATATTGTATGGGTGTTCAAACCTGAAAAAGAGGAAAACAGAAAATCCTTTAAGTGCTTTTAAGTTTGGGGTTATTCGTATGACTAAATACACCATTATCTATTAAATAAACTGTTAATCCTGCCAGTCACAAATTTTATAAAGTATTTTAAAACATAAAAATAAAAAGAAAAGCAATTACCTTTGTACAATAAAGCATCCAAAGTTCAAAAAGCCTCTCTCTGGATGCCATTCTGGCTTTCGCTCTGGCACTTTAATTTTTCTTAAAAAAAATTATGTTCAAGACTACAGCATGTTCATTTTATTTTCCAAGTTTTTCAGTCATTACAGTAAAGCTCATAGCAGCAGGAAAAGCAAAAAGAAGTGAAACAAATGGACTGTCCTCTGGTTTAAAAAAAAAAAAAGGCAGTTTCGGCAGTTACTCCAACATATCTTTATCAGTGGTAGTTGGGCAATTAAATAAATCTGTGAAAGAGAAAAATACAAAGGTTAGAAAAAGAGGCCATATTAAAAAATCTGGACTTACCAGAAACTAAAGATCTATCTGCTTCACTTTCCACAAACAACTCACTATACTTTCACACGGATTGATTAGATTTCATAGAAACTTGTGTTTCTGGAAAACATCACAGCTAACACAGTATATCACATCATAGAATCCTTTAGGACAGACAGACTCCTAGAAATGGGTACATGTTAGTAACCAAAATTGCGTCCAGTGAGAATAACGAGCAAGACTCCTGTAAGGTCCAGCCCTACAGGGTCCTGTGAGCCCCTCTCCTTCCCACTTATACCTTTTTGTATATACACAAGGAAAAGGCCCACATCTCAGACATATTTCAAATACATCAAAGCTCTTAGAATGAATGTTCTTGTTCTGGTCTCGTCTTCAAAGTTGTTGGGGCCAGGCGCGGTGGCTCCCGTCTTTAATCCCAGCATTTTGAGGCCGAGGCAGGCGGATCACAAGGTCAGGAGTTCGTGACCAACCTGGCCAACACAGTGAAACCCGTCTACTAAAAATACAAAAATATAGCTGGGCATGGTGGCACGCGCCTGTAAGCCCAGCTACTCTGGAGGCTGAGGCAGGAGAATTGCTTGAACCCGGGAGGCAGAGGTTGCAGTAAGCCGAGATCGCGCCACTACACTCCAGTCTGGGCAACAGAGCAAGACTCCGATATCAGGGAGAAAAAAAAAAAAAAAGTTGTTGGGACTGTTTGCTGTGTTGCAGGGCAGGGCGTGGGGGCGGGGGAGGAATTCCCAGATCGTTTGTTCTAACAATCCTCGGAGAGTAGAAGTCCATCCTACCACCTGGCCTGTCCACCTCTCCATCCTAGGGAAGTGGGCACGCATGCACCGGCGAGGAAAACTTCCCGAAGAAGCTTCCAGTGTTTGTGGGGATCTTTAAATGTCCTCCTCACATCCCAGACAACCCAAACAGAGGCAAACTTAAGGTGTGCCAAGCTGCCAAGAGAAGCTCTAGAACTAAGGAATGCGGACTCGGCATCTCCCGACCGCGACCCCCGCAGGCACGACCGTATCGGGGCACGACCGGACAGCCTCGGCCCCTCACAACCGCCCCTCACTCTGCAGCCCCTCCACCACCAAGCACCGGGGCCCTCCCATTTCTTCTCCACGCCGCTCCCTCTTCCCAACAGCCCGCTTCCCCTCACCACGCTCACACTGGGGGGCCGCGCCGCAGTCTAACCTGCTTCCCTCGCCCCCTTCCCCAGGAGAAGCCCCGTGTCACCCTGCAGCCAGGCAGGCGGGCGGCCGGGCGGGACACGGGGGCGGGGCGCGAGGCCAAGAGGAGCCGGGGGCGGGGCTGCCCCCTCGGCTAATCATTCCGGCCGCTGAGGATTTACCCAGCCCTCGGGCGGCAGCTGTTCAATGATCGCAGAGGCTGGGGATGGGCGGAGTGGCCTGAAGCCCCGCCCCAGCATACCTGCGCAGCCGCAGTCGACAGACTCTGATCGCCCATTCCTAGGCAGGCGCCGGCTGCGGCGCTGGAGCCAGCCTTCCCTCAGCTGGACGTGGAGGGCTGACGTACTGACGTCTACGCCCGCCCCGCCCCGCTTTTTGCTGATGGCGTCATTTCCGTGAGTCTTCTGAGGGCGTGAGACGCTACTGTGTTAAGGAGGATTTTGTTTTGACTTCTTTGTAGAACCAGGATTGGTCCTGGGAATTTATAGTAATGTACACACACACCCCCAAGAAAAATATGCTTTTCCTTTTGTGCCTGCTTTCACCGTCACTGAGTGTCAAATCCAAAGGGCTTATTTTACCACCACTAAAGACTTACAAAATATTTTGCTTTTTCAGAAAAGAAGCAAAAGGCGTTTACTAGCTACAAACAAGTTTCAGAGACTTTTTGTTTTGTTTAAGGAAGGAAAAACGCGTAAGATTACTTACCTTTGTTAAACATTATTACAACTTTTTATTGAGAAAGTTTTTAAGTATATTCAAAAGTAAACTAGTATAAGGAAACCCTGCATACGATTACTCAGCTTCAAAAATGATCAATTAATGTCCCATCTTGTTTCATTTGTCACAATGATCCACAAATTGCCTGTAAAGAGCCAGAGAGTAGACCAGGCGCAGTGACTCCCTCCTGTAATCCCAGAACTTTGGGAGATCGAGGCGGGCGAATCCCTTGAACCCAAGAGATCAGCCTGGGCAACAGAATGAGACTCTGTCTCTACAAAAGAAATTTCTTTTTTTTTGGGGGGGAGACAGAGTCTCGCTGTGTCGCCCAGGTTGGAATGCAGTGGCGCAATCACAGCTCACTGCGACCTCCACCTTCCGGGTCTCCGGAGTAGCTGGGATTACAGGCGCCTGCCACCACGCCTGGCTAATTTTTGTATTTTTTTTTTTTTTTTTTTTATTAGAGACGGGGTTTCACCAGGTTGGGCAGGCTGGTCTGGAACTCCTGATCTCAGGTGATCCGCCTTGGCCTCCCAAAGTACTGGGATTACAGGCGTGAGCCACCGTGCCCGGCCAACAAATTTTAATTAGCTTGGCGTGGTGGTGCACGCCTGTAGTTCCAGCTGTTTAGAAGCTAAAGAGGAGAATCGCTTGAGCCTGGGAGTCAAGGCTGCAATGAGCTCCAGTGGTGCCACTGCACTTCAGCCTGGGCCACAGAGCGAGACAGTCTCAAAAAAATACAAATAAAAAGAGCCAGAAAGTAAATGTTATAGGCTTTGCAGCCCATTCTGCTTGGAACTTTCTTAACGAAAATCAAAAGAACAATTTTTTCGATATGTGAAAATTAGAAGAAATTCAAATTCAAGTTTCAGTTCCAAAATTTTATTGGAACACAACCATGCCCATTCCTTTAGTATTGTCCATAGCTGCTTTCACTGCACCATAGCAGAATTGAGAGTAATTGCTTGCAAATTATGCCTTCAATTCTTTATACCGAAATTACATTTTACATTCAGCATTTCTCCTTGGTTGTCCATTAGGCATGTGAAATTTTTATGTCAAAACTTTGGGGGGGAAATTACACTCTTCCTGTGGGATCCCCTATTTTAGTACTTAGCAACTCTATTCTTGCCGTTGGACTTGCTCAGTCCAAGAACCTAGGAAGTATGCTTGCTGTCTTCGTCAGGTACTTCACATCCAATCTAATCTTTTCAACTATATCTCCAAAATATATCTAACCATCTCTCCACACTTCCTCCCTTAAGTGGATGGTGGTAACTATTAAAAATAGTAGTAGTAACCATTATCTTTATTTCCTTTTATTTTCCTTTTTAAATTAGAGGCAGGATCTTCGTATGTTCCCCAGGCTGGTCTTGAACTCCTGGGCTCAAGGGATCCTCCTGCCTTGGCCTTCTGATGTGCTGGGACTCCAGGTGTGAGCCATTGCACCTGGCCATGGCTACAGTCTTTAAAGTGGTTTAAGTTACTATAAAATCTTTTCTTGTTTATTGTAATAGCCTTCCAACTTGTTTCCCTGACTCTGCCCATGACTCTCCCCACAATCCATGGATTATTCTCAACATAGCAAACAGAGTGATCTTTTAACATGGAAGTAAGATGTCACTTATCTGCTAAAAAGCCTCCAATGGCTTCCCATTCCACTTTAAAAGGCCTGCAAGTACCTACTTCATTTTCCTCTCTGACTTTTCCAACAATTCTGGCCTTTTTTACCTTACTTGAGACACAACTTCTTTGCTGCTTTTCAAAGGCACAAAGCACACTCCAGCCTCAGGGATTTTCACATTCTATCCCTTCTACCTGGACGTCTGTTTTCCCCAGATGTCTGCACAGAATCTTTAAGAATCACCTTATCCAGGCTGGGTGCAGTGGCGCACACCTGTAATCTCAGCACTTTGGGAGGCTGAGGCAGGAAGATGCTTGAGGACAGGAGTTCAAGACTGAGCACCATAGTGAGCCCCCCAATCTCTATAAAAAATTAAGAAAAAAAAATTAGCCCAGTGTGGTGGTACTTGCTTGTAGCCCTAGCTACTTGGGAGGCCGAGGTGGGAGAATGAGACTAGGAGTTCAAGGCTGCAGTGAGCTATGATCATGTCACTGCATTGCAGCCTGGGCAACAGAGCAAGACCCTGTCTCTAAAAAAGTAAAGTAAAATAAAAAGAATCACCTTATCTGTGAAGCGTTCCTAGACCCTTCTTGCCAAAATAGCAACCTCTCTTCCTTCTTACTTTCTTTTCCACTGTAGCACTTATCAGGTGATATTAATATATCATTTGTTTGTCCAGTATGTGTTCCCCCTAATAAAATGTAAGCACCGTGAAAACAGGGACTTTGTTCACTGCTATATCTTCAGGTTTTTGAACAGTCCTTGAACACACAGTAGGAACTCAATAAATATTTCCAGACTAATATGAATGAAAGAAATTAGCTGTTTCACCATATGCCTCTATATCCCCAATCTATCCAGTTTTTCTATAAACTGTTTCTCTACAGCATGTTTGACTCTTCAAAAGATTAGCACTATAAAACGTGATCAATTTGTAAACTAGAGCAAAAAGTAATAAATGTGTTATCTATAAACAAAGGTTAATATCGTACAACTTGCTTCTTAAACTTTCATGTGTGTATTAATAACCTGAGGATCTTGTTAAAATGCTGATTTTGATTCAGTAGGGCTGGGATTCAGTAGGTCAGCACTCTATCAAGCTCCCAAGTGATGCCAGTGCTACTAATTGACAACCACATGTTGAAAGTTTCCTACAGTTAATAAAGGATGCGTTCTGCTTTGTTTTGGAGGTAGTACTGATAGATTGGCATGGATTCATCCATCTATTCTCATTTTCTTCTGTCTGACTAGTGACACAGATTTGAAGAGGTGTAATCTGTGGCTGTGACACAAAACCAAACCAACTGCTACATATAGGCACTGAATCTCCAAGCATGACTTTATTGCAGTTACAGCTAGAAAGAGAGAAACACATTGTCTGAGATGCCATATGATGGTCCCTACTAGGACTCAAAGATTAGCAGTATTTTGCTTTAATATCTGTCACAGAAGCAGCCCTCAACTTTGCCAGCAAATAGGAAGACTCCAGAGGACTGACCCTCAGTGAACTCCCAAAGAACTAAAACATGTAACCTGTGTGTCCCTTCTTCCTGTTCCATAGGAGGTCTCAAGCTATGCATTGACAAGGAGAAAACTCAGGAAACTTATCTGTATTGTCTCTGGGAATCTGCTAGTTTATTCTCTTTTCTGTATGATGATTCAACTAAGGCTGGTGACCATCAAACTTTTGTGAACAGGATTATCCCAGTTCAATATCTTCTTTCCCTTTTCCTTTAGACAAAATACCCAGTGGATATTAGTAGAGCATTAAGTAGTTCTTTTTCTGAAGGGCGCAAGTGTTCCCTAAAACTGCAGAGAGTAATGGGAGATGAGGAGTTATGTCTTTGTTAATTCTTTCCTTTGTGCTACATACAAGGCAATAATTACAACACCTCACTGCATAGGTTTAAGTAAGATGTCCCTCCTGGATAATCCCTAGTTTCCTAGTTCTCAGTTTTCTTGTGTCTCTCCCCCAAAGTCCTGTCTTTAAACCATTCCTCTCTATAATGCCCCCATTATCCCCACAGAACAAGAAAGGGTGGATCTCAGCCCCTTCTTGAGCCTGGCAAATTCTACTGCATTTAGGTAGCATCTAGGTGTCAGCTAGATGCCAACATTCTTCCTCTGTTGAGGCTTCTGATGGCTCCCAGGAGTGGGGATAAGCTTTGGTTTCATGAGTGAGGCCCTCAACAACATTGAGGTGTTTCTCCACCAATGAAACTACAGCTACTTTTTCTCCCAATGTGCCTTAAGATAAGCACATTTTCCACCTTGAGAACATTTTCTTTCATAGGACTATATGACCTAGAAGCTTCTAAAATAGCCTGTCTTTTTATGTTAAAAGTATGTATCTGGCCTCATTTTCATGAAAAAGGCCTCCACATTAACTTAAATGGTCTTGTGCTCAAATAGCTTCTCAGTTTATGTCACAGGTGAGTTTCGGTTAATCTCACCAGATATAACCTTAGAATGCCACTAAATTAATTAACAATGAGAAATACACCTGCCAGCTGGGCATGGTGGCTTACACCTGTAATCCTAGCACTTTGGGAGGCTGAGGCAGGTGGATTACTTGAGGCCAGGAGTTCAAGATCAGCCTGGTCAACATGGCGAAACCCCATCTCTACTAAAAATACAAAAATTAGCCAGGCAAGGTGGCACATGCCTGTAATACTAGCTACTTGGGAGGCTGAGGCACGAGAATCACTTGAACCCAGGAGGTGGAGGTTGCAGTGAGCCAAGATCATGCCACTGCACTCCAGACTGGGCAACAGAGCAAGACTCTGTCTCAAAAAAAAAAAAAAAAAAAAAAAAACCTGGCAAGGCAGTTGGACTATTCATATTATTCATATCTCTTGGTCAGAGCATTATCTCCTCATACAAAAAAATATGTAAGGAAGTAAATTATATTCTCAGGGTTGCTTTTTCATCATGAGTCGTAACAAGTAAAACTAATTGGATTAACGTGATGGGTAGTGTCATCTTTTATAATAGCCTGCATGCAACTATTTCCATGTGCAACCTGCCAATCAAAGCAGATACTTGGTTCTGCTAGATAGGGCATAGTTTCCCATGGGCAGATCTGGAAACATGTGGCCAAGTTTTTGTTCTTTGACATCCCGTTCCTAAATCACGTCCAGGCTATCTCTCTTCTGTCCACACTTTTTTAGTTAGCCTGTCTATATGCATTCAGATTTTCTGATCTTTTAAAAAAAACACCTTTGGTTTTGTTGATTTTCTTTATTAATTTCCTATTTCAATTTCATTTGTTTCTGCTCTAATTTTTGTTACTTCTTTTCTTCTGCTTACTTTGGATTTAATTTGCTCTTCCTTTTCTAGTTTCCTATGGTAGAAGTTATTGACTTTATATCTTTTTTTTTCTAATATTCAGTGCTACAAAATTCCCTGTTTTGGCTACATCCCTCAAATTTTCATCAGTTCTATTTTCATTTTCATTTATTTTAAAATAATATTAAAATTTCTCTAGATATTTCTTATTTGACCTCTGTGTTATTTAAAAATGTGTTGTGTCACCCAGGAGCAATGGCTCATGCCTGCAATCCCAGCACTTTGGGAGGGAAAGGCAGGCGGATGGATCACTTGAGGTGAGGAGTTCAAAACCAGCCCATCCAATATGGTGAAACCCCATCTCTACTAAAAGTACAAAAATTAGCCAGCTGTGGCCCATGCCTGTAGTCCCAGGTACTCAGGACACTGAGGCACAAGAATCACTTAAACCCAGGAGGCGGAGGTTGCAGTAAGCTGAGATTCCACTACTGTACTCCAGCCTGGGTGACAGAGTGAGACTCCATCTCAAAAAGTAAAAGAAAAAAAGAAGTGTGTTGTGTAATCTCCCAAGTATTTTGGGATTTTCCAACTATCTTTCTGTTACAGATTTTTAGCTTAATTCTGTTGAAGTCTGAGAGCAGACATTATGTGATATGTATTCTTTTAAATTCGTTAAGATGTGTATTCTGGCCCACAATGTGGTCTAGCTTGGTGAACAGTCCTTGTGAGCTTGAGAAGAATGTGTATTCTGCTGTTGCTGGATAAGTAGTGGACGGATGTTGACTGATGCTACTGTTCATTTCAACTATGTCCTTATGTCTGTTTGATGGATCTGTCCATTTATATAGCAGAGGAGTACTTAAGTCTCCAACCATAATAGTGATTCATGTATTTCTCCTTGGAGTTCTATCAGTTTTTGCCTCACATATTTTGATAATCTGTTGTTACGGAAATATGTTAAGGACTGTTACATCTTCTTGGAGAAATGACCCCTTTATCATTATGTAATGGTCCTCTTTATCACTGATAACTTTCCTTGTTCTGAAGTCTGCTCTGTCTGAAATTAATATATTTACTTTTTCTTTCTTTTGACTAGTATTAACATGGTATATTTTTCTTTACCGATTTACTTTTTTTTTTTTTTTTGAGACGGAGTCTCACTCTGTCACCAGGCTAGAGTGCAATGGAGTGATCTCTGCTCACTGCAATCTCCGCCTCCCAGGTTCAAGTGATTCTCCTGCCTCAGCTTCCCAAGTAGCTGGGATTACAATAGCGTGCTACTACACCTGGCTAATTTTTGTATTTTTAGTAGAGATGGGGTTTTACCATGCTGACCCAGATGGTCTCCAACTCTTGACCTCATGATCCACCCACCTTGGCCTCCCAAAGTGCTGGGATTACAGGCGTGAGCCACTGTGCCCAGACCAGTTTTACTTTTTTTTTTTTTTAACCTTATTTAGTGGTTGCCCTCAAGTTTGCAGTATACATTTATGACTACTCCAAGTTCACTTTCCAATAGCACTGTACCAATTCACAGATTTTGCAAGAACCTCATAACAAAACTTTCCTAATTCCTCTCTCCTGTCCCTTGTGTCATTTCTGCCATTCACTTATACATAAGCAATCGTGTGTAGGCACACACACACAATTTTCTTATTCTCAGTTAATCTAACAGAAAACAGTTTGTTCAAAATAATAATAGGTAAACAATATAATTGTTACCTATTATTATTTTGAACAAACTGTTTTCTGTTAGATTAACTGAGAATAAGAAAATAAGAGTATATGTGTGTGTGTGTGTGTGTGTGTATATATATATATATATATATTTTTTTTTTTTTTTTTTGAGACAGAGTTTTGCTCTTGTTGCCCAGGCTGGAGTCCAATGGTGTGATCTCAGCTCACTGCAACCTTTGCATCCCAGGTTCAAGCAATTCTCCTGCCTCAGCCTCCCAAGTGGCTGGCTGGGATTACAGGCACACACTACCACACCTGGCTAATTTTGTATTTTTAGTAGAGATGGGGTTTCACCATGTTGGTCAGGCTGATCTCGAACTCCTGACCTCAAGTGATCCACCCACCTCGGCCCCCCAGAGTGCTGGATTACAGGCGTCAGCCACCGCGCCCAGCCACCCTGGTTATTTTTAAGTGACTCCTTTTTTATTTCCTTCCACCTGCTGGAAACAAGAGGGAATTTTTCTCTAATACTTACCGTAAGAATCTGGTCAAGCTCCTGGAGGTGACACTCACAGGAGTGTTGTGGTTTGCTCCATAACTAGCCCTCCCTCCTCTAGAGCTTTTTCCCTCCAGCATGTCCACTCTGAGCCTCCAGTAGTTTGTCAGTTGCAGTTCAGGTTTCCTACCCTTGTTCCAGTTCCTGGGGAGATTTATGCTGTCTGTATTTGCCTCTCTCTCTCTCTCTCTCTGTCTCTCTCTCTGTCTCTCTCTTCTCCAATTTTGGTGGCAGGAGTTTACCTTGTGACTTCATTTCTCTGGTGGATATAGGAAGAATTGTTGATTTTTCCATTTGTTCAGCTTTTTACTTGTAGTTAGGATAGAATCTTCCAAGCTCCTGGACACCAGAATTGCCACACAGTTGTAATACCACACAGTTGTCTCAGCTTCAGTATCAGACATGCGCATGAAAACACCGTGATTATGATTAGGAATGTGAGTGTTATCAGAACTCCTCAGCCACCCATTTACAGACTTTTTTATTAAAGTAGAATATTAGGCCAGGTGTGGTGGCTCATGCCTGTAATCTCAGCACTTTTGGAAGCCAAGGTAGGGAGTCTACTTGAGGCCAGGAGTTTCGACCAGCCTGGCCAACATAGCAAGACTCTGTCTCTACAAAAAATAAAAAAATTAGCCAGGCATGGTGGCTTGTTCCTATAGTCCCAGCTATGCAGGAGGCTGAAGCAGGAGGATTGCTTGAACCCAGGTGTTTGAAGATGCAGTAATCCATGATCATGCCACTGTACTGGGCAACAGGGTGAGACTCTGTCTCAAAGAAACTAAAACAAAAACTAAAATAGATTATGTATTCTATAGAATCACAAAACTAAACAACCGGATGTTACTGTAGAGATCGTTTAATTCAGTGGCCCTATATTATTTATTATTATTTTTTTTTTTGCTTTTATATTTTTCAAGATCTTCAAGGTACCCATTTTAAATATTAAAAAACTGAGGCCTGAATCTGAATCTAACCAAGCCTCTAAACCAGTGCTGTCTGACACAACTTTCTGCAGTGAAGGAAATGTTCCACATCTGTGCTGTTCACTGCAGTAGACACTAGCCATATTTAGCTATTGAACAATCGAAATGTGGCTTGTGCAACCAAGAAATGAATTTTTAGTTTTATTTAATTTTAATGTACATAACCACATGAGGTTAATGGTTACTGTGCTGGACAATGAAACTCCAGAGCTAATTTGCATTGTAGGAAACACAGGGGATAGAGGATCGGGAGAGTTGAGAGATACCACCAAGTAATTCGTATGCTTATGAAATCTTTCCAGTGGAGAGTGTGCCTGAGCTAGGCCTTGAAGGAATGTTAGAATTCCAGTGTCCAGAAAGAAAGAAGAATTCTGAAAAGAGAATGTCCTGGGTAAAAGCTTGACTCCTGAGGAAATTCTCTTCCGTGTTTTGAGAAAACCATAACTTAATTGATGAGTCTATCTGGGGTAGAAGCAGCAAGGCTATAGACTTGGTTGCAACCAACTCACTGGGAGTCCCGGAATACAGCTCAGTAATTTACGTTTCACTTTGTGTAAAATTAAAGTTTTTATGCAGGGATGTAACAAGATTAAAACTACATTTGCTGTACTAGACCCTGTGATATCTTGCTCAAGGCTACATGTAACCATGTGTGTGCACGCACGCACACAGAATGCAGTAATTAAAATTAAGTTGAAACATGAAAGAAAACCACTTCACTTTCATTTGTAATAAACTTCCCATGCTGGCTGAAAAGTTAATTGAAAGTTAAGCCTTCCACATCCTACAGTAGAGAAAAATTCTTTAATCAAGAGAAAAAAGGAATTACAGGAAATTCTTGTTTAAACATTAGCATTTTCTCTTTTTAAATTCTTCTTTCCAAATGTGAAGAAAAGAAAAATTTGAGACTAGAGACATTTGTTCTCTTAAGAAAGCAACTTTCTTGAAGTTCAACTGTTCTAGTTCAAATTTAAGTTAGTCAATATCTGAGATCTCTCGTTATGCATCAAGGAACCTTTTTTTCCTTATAGCATTATAATACTAAGATAATTAAAAAGGGAAAAAAAACACAAAAAAACCCTTGTGTAATTTCTACCCCTGTACCTGCTCATCTCAATTAGTTTTTCTCCTTTGTTTTTTCTCCTTTGCATTATTTTAAAAGCAAATAATGCACGTTATTTCTTGACATTAATCTATCACCATTCCTAAGAATTATATCTGGCACTGTGTTTTCAGTTATTTGTTTTGTTTTTTGTTTGTATGTTTGTTTGCTTGCTTGAGACAGAATCTCACTCTGTCGCCAAGGCTGGCGTCATTGGCGCCATCTTGGCTCACTGCAACCTTTGCCTCCTGGGTTCAAGCAATTCTCCTGCCTCAGCCTCCCGTGTAGCTGGGACTACAGCTGTGCACCACCATGTCTGCCTAATTTTTCTGTATTTTAAGAGATAGGGTTTCACCATATTGGCCAGACTGGCCTCGAACTCCTGACCTTGTGATCTGCCCATTTCTGTCTCCCAAAGTGCTGGGATTACAGGCATGTGCCACCTCAGCCAGCCCCTAGTTTTTTAGATACTTGTTTTGACTTGTATATTCATTTGATTTATCAGATAAGATAGTATCAGGTAAATATTTTCTTTTACTTTTTCTGTTTGAGTAATAAAGTAGATTAACAATTATCAATTTATTTGGAATTAAAATTATGAGATCTAGAATTTCTGTAGTAAATGGCTGTAACTATGACTCAGGGCTTTTTCATACCACATTGAAATTTTAACAGTAATAAAATAGGTGACACTTTTTTTAAATAATAGATCTGATATACAATAGTTCCTACTTAAATTGACAGTTTGACACATATTAAGGCGGTCAACTCAACGGTGATTAAAATAGCAAATGTGCCACAATTTTTTTTTTTTCTTTTTTTTTTTTGGAACGGAGTCTTGCTCTGTCACCCAGGCTGGAGTGTATGGCACGATCTTGGATCAGTGCAACCTCTCCCTCCTGGGTTCAAGTGATTCTCCTACCTCAGCCTCCCAGGTAGCTGGGATTACAGGTGCGTACCACCACGCCCAGCTAATTTTTGTATTTTTAGTAGAGATGGGGTTTTACCATGTTGGTCAGGCTGGTCTCGAACTTTTGACATCGTGATTCGCCCGCCTCGGCCTCCCAAAGTGCTGGGATTATAGGTGTGAGCCACTGCGCCTGACCAAATGTGACACAATTTTTAAAAGACATCTCTGAAAAAAGTTACATATTTTATTTCTTCTGTTTAGAGCCAGGATCTTGCTCTGTTGCTCAGGCTGAAGTGCAGTGACATGATCATAGCTCACTGCCATCACACCAGCTGATTTTTAAATTTTTGCTAGAGATGAGGTCTTGCTATGGTTGCCTAGGCTGGTCTCAAACTCCTGGCCTCAAGCAATCCTGCTGCCTTGGCCTCCCAAAGTGCTGGGAATACAGGCATAAGGCACCACACCTGGCCTCCTATTTTATTATAATGGATTTAATATAGGGGAAAAGATCTTTTGTTTATTGAGTATTACATTCCCACATTTATTTTCTGCCAAAAGGATCATTAGATTTTATTTATCACATGATTCATCACCATAAAATAGATTAGAAGGTCAAGAAGATTATAGTTTCTCAGCTGTGAATAATCAGATAAAAAATGGTGCCCTAAAGAAATAATGAATGAGGCTGTGGAGAAAAGAGAATGCTTATATACTGTCGGCAGGAATGTAAATTGGTTCAGCCACTGTGGAGAGCTGTTTGGAGCTTTCTCAAAGAACTTAAAACGGAACTACCATTCAACCCAGCCATTCCATTACTGGGTAGCTATTCAAAAGAAAATAAATCATTCTACCAAAAAGACACACGTAGCGTATGTCCATTGCAGCACTGCTCACAATAGCAAAGACATGGAATCAACCTAGGTACCCATCACAGTGGATTGGATAAAGAGAATGTGGTGCATATATACCATGATATACCTCATAGCCATAAAAAAGAAGGAAATCATGCATGTCCTTTGTAGCAACATGGATTCAGTTGGAGGCCATTATCCTAAGTGAATTAACATAGAAACAGAACACCAAATACCACGTTGTCATTTATAAGTGGGAGCTAAACATTGGGTACTCATTGACATAAAGATGGCAACACTGGGAGGCCAAGACAGGTGGATCATGAGGTCAGGAGTTTGAGACCAGCCTGATCAATATGGTGAAACCCCATCTCCACTAAAAAAAAAAAAAAATACAAAAAAAGAAATTAGCTGGGCGTGGTGGCTTGTGCCTGTTATCCCAGCTACTTGGGGGGCTGTGGCAGGAGAATTGCTTGAACCCGGGAGACGAAGGTTGCAGTGAGCCGAGATCATGCCACTGCACTCCAGCCTGGGTGATAGAGTAAGACTCCATATCAAAACAAAAAAGAGAAAAAAAAGGTGACAACAATAGACACTGGAGACTACTATAAGCCGGAGGGTGCGATAGGGGAAAATGCTGAAAAACTATTGGGTTCTGAGGGACTGTGTTAACTTTTCTTCCCGAGTCCACAAGGGGAGTGGTTTCAAAGGCAAGAACTTCCCAGCATCATCCCTTCATTCACATCCCCAACTGGGAACTAGAGTTCTTTGTCTAACTTTTGCGCACACAGACTACGTAGACTGCCCAGGTGAGCTTCCTTTGTTTAGAAAGCCCACCAAAGCCTTGGAAGGAGGGGGCTCTATTGTGAGCCAGGCAGCCAATCTGATATCAAAGTTAATGATCAATCACTCCAGAGGAAGTTTGGAAGAACTCCTCTCACTGGACGAGAACTTAAATGGGGCAGTTTAACTCTGGGGTTAAACTCCCCCTACTCCCCTGACCTATAGGATTTCCCTCTCTGGGATCCCCTCCCATGGCAGCATGGGAGCGTTCTCTCTCTCTTTTACCTGTGTGGACTCATCTCTGGATCCCCTCCCACAACAGCATGGAGCGCCTCTCTCTCTCTCTCTCTCTCTCTCTCTGCCTAATAAATCACTTTCTGCAAAACTCTGGATCAACATTTATTTGAATGAGCCCACCATACCTCCAGGGCCTCTTCCCTCATTCCTGGGGCAGGGGAGGCCAAGAACCTGGGACACCCTGTTACAGTACTATGCTCACTTACTGTGCAACCAGATCATTCATATCCCAAACCTCAGTATCACTCAATATACCTATGTAACAAACCTGCACATGTACCACCTGAATCTAAAATAAAAGTTGAGGGCAGGCCTTGGTGGCTCAAGCCTGTCATCCCAGCACTTTGGGAAGATAGCTTAAGTTCAAGAGTTTGAAACCAGTCTAGGCAACATTGTGAGACTCTGTATCTACAAAAAATAAAAAATTTAGGGCCAGGTGTGGTGGTTCATGCTTATAATCCCAGCACTTTGGGAGGCCCAGGCGGGCAGATCACCTGAGGTCGAGAGTTTGAGACCAGCCTGACCAACATGGAGAAACCCCGTCTCTACTAAAAATACAAAATTTAGCTGGGTATGGTGGCACGCACCAGTAATCCCACCTACTCAAGAGGTTAAGGCAGGAGAATCACTTGAACTCGGGAAGTGGAGGTTGCAGTGAGCCGAGATTGTGCTACTGCACTCCAGCCTGGGTGACAAAGCGAGACTGTGTCTCAAAAAAATAATAATAATAATACAAAAACTTAGCTGGGCATGGTAGTGGGAGCCTGTAATCTCAGCTACTTGAGAGGTGAGGCAGGAAACTTGTTTGAGCCCAGGAGAGGGAGGTTGCAGTGAGCCAAGATCATACCATTGCACTCCAGCCTAGGCAAAAGAGCAAGACTCCATCTCAAGAAATAATGAATGAGGCTGTGGGGAAAGAGAATGCTTATATACTGTCGGCAGGAATGTAAATTGGTTCAGCCACATGTTGTCATGTTGTCTTGGCTGGCCTCGAACTCTTGGGCTCAAGTAATTCTCCTGCCTCGGGCTTCCCAAAGTGCGAGGATTATAGGCGTGAACCACTGTACACCCAGCCAAAAACATGTTTAACTTCACAAGTAATAAGAGAATTATATATTTCAGGCCGGGCTTGGTGGCTCACGCCTGTAATCCCAGCACTTAGGGAGGCCGAGGCAGGCGGATCACGAGGTCAGGAGTTCGAGACCAGTCTGGCCAATATGGTGAAATCCCGTCTGTACTAAAAATACAAAAATTAGCGGGGCATGGTGGTGCACGCCTATACCCCCAGCTACTTAGGAGGCTGAGGCAGAAGAATCGCTTAAACGCAGGAGCAGAGGTTGGAGTGAGCCGAGATTGCGTCACTGCACCCCAGCCTGGGTGACAGAGTGAGACTCCATCTCAGAAAAAAGAAAGAAAAAAGAGAAAAGATGTTTCAACAGGGCTTGGCAGCTCATGCCTATAATCCCAGCACTTTAGGATCCCAAGGCAGGAGGATTGCTTGAGTCCAGCATATCCAGACCAACCTGGGCAACATGTCGAAATCCCTGCCTCTACAAAACATACAAAAATTAGCCAGACACAGTGGCATGTGCCCATAATTCCAGCTACTCAGGAGGCTGAGGCAGGAGGATCACTTGAGTCTAGAGGTCAAGGCTGTAGTGAGGTGTGTTTATTCCACTACAGCCTGGGCGGCAAAGCAAGACACCACCTCAAAAATAAAATACAATAGTAAAATAAAAATTTCATTTTTAAAAGAAGACCCTCTATTTCCCTATTTTTCCTACCTTCCTCAGAGCAATAAATAATAATTACTGCTTTTATGGACAAGCTGCTTCATTGTGTTAGTGGTCATTATATCTTTATGTTTAACATCATTACCGCCCCCCAAAACTCCACCCATTTCACTGCACAGAATCACTGCACTGTTTCACAGTAAAACTGCTCCACTCCAATTAGAAGAGCCTAGAGAAATTAGAGCAAACAGTAGTCAAATTCATAGGCATGAATGACAGAGGACCAAAGATTTTAAAGTACTGATTTAGTAACAAGAATATCTACTGGCACAAATGTTTTATTTAATCATATTATTAAAACAGCAATAATAGAAATGAAAGCTACATTAATCAAAAAGGAATTCAGGAGTGAAGTCATTAAATATAACTAACAACGTTTTAAAAATAGATCCCATCAATTTCCTGATTAGTATCAGGTAAATATCGAATCCATCAATTCTGATTTCTGGTCTCAGAGAAAAAGGTCAGAGACAATTACAAAGAAGGTACTTCATATTATCAGGTCTTTTTTTATTTTTATTTTTTGAGACAGGGTCTTGCTCTATTGCCCAGGCAGGAGTTCAGTGGTGTGATCTCTGCTCACTGCAACCTTGACCTGCTAGGCTCAAGCAATCCTCCCACCTCAGCCTCCTGAGTAGCTGGGACCATAGGTATGCACTACCACATCTACTACTTTTTGCATTTTTCATAGAGAAGGGGTCTTATCATGCTGGCCAGGCTGGTCTTGAACTCCTGGCCTCAAGTGATCACCTGCCTTGGCCTCCCTTAATATGGTTTGGCTGTGTCCCCAACCAAATCTCATCTTGAATTATAACTCCCATAATTCCCACATGTTGTGGGAGGAACCCAGTGGGAGGTAATTGAATCATGGGGGCAGATATTTCCTGAGCTATTCTCGTGATAGTAAATAAGTCTCATGAGATCTGAGGGTTTTAAAAAATGAGAATTTCCCTGCACAAGCTCTCTGTCTGCCTGCCGCCATCCAGGTAAGATGTGTCTTGCTCTTGCTTGCCTTCCACTATGATTGTGAGGCCTCCCCAGCCACATGGAACCGTAAGTCCATTAAACCTATTTTTCTTATAAATTGCCCAGTTTCAGGTTATGTCGTTATCAGCAGCATGAAAACCAACGAATACGCTCCTAAAATGCTGGGATTACAGTTGTGAGCCACCATGCCAGCCATCAGGTCCATTTTTAAAATGATGAAATCCTTTGGAAAAATCACTTTAGTCTTTCTTTTTATCAGAGATTTCTGCTGGCCTTTTTGTTGGCAATCCATTTATGTCTGCATCCTTACAGTCTACTTTGCCTTTATTTCTATCATTGGATTCCTGCCTATCTTTTCTAGGCCATATAAGATGAATAAAAGGAGAAATCAGAGAGTATGTGGATGTCTCCAGGAACTTTTTGTAGATTCAGAGCAGAGCTGGAATAATGATTCAAAGAATACACACCACTGTTTCAGGCTTGAGCTCCTAGACATGAGAGCCCTAGCTCTCCATGTGATAAAACTATTCTCCTTGTGGAAAAAAAAGGAGAGAGAAAGAAATTTGATCCCCCGCTGGTACTAAAGTAGAAGGTGGGACTCAACTCTGGACCAGACTGAAGACTGGCTGAAACAGGGAAGAGATGAAAACACCTCTCCATAAAACACACCCACCAGTGCCATGACAGTTTACTCATTCCATGGCAGTAACCTGGAATTTACCACCTCTTTTCTATAAATTTCTGACTAACCTGCCCTTTAATTTGCATGTAATTAAAAGTGGGTATAAATGTGACTACAGAACTGTCCCTGAGCTGCTACTCCCCCACACACTGCCTATGGAGTAGCCCTTGAATTCCTTCCTAAGGAAAACCAAGAAACTTCCCAGGCAGAGCCCCAGTTTTGGGGCCCACCTGCCATGCAAAACCATATGCAGGAAACCACTCCAAGTAGACAGTAGACCATTAATAGAAAGGCAAAACTAGGCCGGGCATGGTGGCTCACGCCTGTAATCCAAGCACTTTGGGAGGCCAAGGTGGGTGGATCACCTGAGGTCGGGAGTTTAAGACCAGCCTGACCAACATGGTGAAACCCCATCTTAAAAAAAAACAAAAAAAAAAAAGAAAGGCAAAACTATAAAGCTTTTAGTAGATAGTATCCACATGATCTCTGGGTAGGAAAATTTTTTTTAATTCTAAAATACACAACATAAAAATTGCAGCCCATGCGATAACTTATACTTGTAATTCCAACACTGTGGGAGGCTGAGGTAGGAGGATCCCTTGAGGCCAGTAGTTCAACAATAGCCTGGCCAACAAAGGGAGACCCTGGTCTCTACAAACATTTTTTAAAAAATTACTGGCCAAGCACGGTGGCTCATACCTGTAATCTCAACACTTTGGGAGGCTGAGGAGGGTGGATCACTTGAGGTCAGGAGTTCAAGACCAGCCTGGCCAACATGGTGAAACCCCATCTCTACTAAAAATACAAAATTTAGCCAGGTGTCATGGTGGGTGCCTGTAATCCCAGTTACTTGGAAGGCTGAGGCAAGAGAATCGCTTGAACTTAGGAGATGGAGGTTGCAATGAGCCGAGATCACACCGCTGCATTCCATCCTGGGTGACAGAGCAAGACTCTGTCTCTAATTAAATAAATATATTCTTCCTTATAATGAATTTTGATAGTTAATGAATTGTTAATTTAGAGTTAAATCTGGTTATAACATGGTCTCTGGAGTAAAATGTCTCCGGTTTAGATGCTAAGTTCTTGGTTTTCTAGATATATAATCTTGGGCAAGGGATTTAATCTTTTTGAATTTATTTGCTTTTACATAAAATTGGGATAATAATATTCAGGCCAGTTGTGAGGAATAACTTATAAATATAAAACATCTGGCACTCAAAAAATGTTTTCTAGCTGGGCATGGTGGCTGACGCCTGTAAGCCCTGCACTTTGAGAGGTCAAGGTGGGAGAATTGCCTGAGGCCAGAGGTTGGATGCCAGCCTGGGCAACATAATGAGACTTGTCTCTACACAAAATTTTAAAAAGCAGATTAAGGGCTGGGCACGGTGGCTCACGCCTGTAATCTCAACACTTTGGGAGGCCAAGGTGGGCAGATCACCAGAGGTCAGGAATTCGAGACCAGCCTGGCCTACACTGTGAAACCCTGTCTCTACTGAAAATATAAAATTAGTTGGATGTGGTAATCGCATGCCTGTAATCCCAGCTATTCAGGAGGCTGAGGCAGGAGAATCACTTGAACCTGGGAGGTGGAGGTTGCAGTGAGCCAAGATCACAGCATTGCACTCCAGCCTGGACAAGAGGAGTGAAACTCTGTCTCAAATATATATATATATATATATATATATATAATTAAATAAATAAATAAAACAGAAAGCAGGTTAAGGTGAGAGGATAGCTTGATGACTTTAGGCATTTGAGGCTGCAGTAAGCCACGATCACCCCATTGCACTCCAGACTGGGAGACAGAGTGAGACTCTGACTTTTTTTCTTAAGAAAGAAAAAGCTACCTATTATTTTATGAAACTATGCAAGTAATATATGTTAAATGAAAAATATCTTTACTTTCCAGCATTGTTGACAGTCCAAAAGCCGCTAAGTTTGGGGAAGGGCAGGCAAGTTAAAAGGAAAGCACATGCTGCTAGGTAGCAAGTCATTAGGTAATTCTTTTTAAACAGCTTTTGAAACACTAAAGTTTGTATTGTAGTTTCCACATACGTTACTGAAAAAATAAATCATTAAACATATTGTCATTCACTGTGTAATTTAATGTCTATGTACAAAGTCCATGCAATATTTCAGAAGTTAATATAATTCCCTTTTTATAACGAGATTCTGCACATTTCTGCTCATTTTCTCTTTAAAATAAATGCCTTCAGTCCTTTATTATGAGCAGAATTATTTCAAATCTAGGGCAAGTAAGGAAATTTTAAAATTCTAAGATTTAATAGTTGTGGCTTAGATCATCTCAAATATAAAAATCACTCACCTAAGTATTAGTAGTAGGAGTCTGATACTACCTGCAAGGTCTTTTTTTTTTTTTTTTTTTTGAGGCAGAGTCTTGCTCTGTCATCAGGCTGGAGTGCAGTGGCGCAATCTCAGCTCACTGCAACCTCCATCTCCTGGGTTCAAGCGATTCTCCTGTCTCTGCCTCCCAAGTAGCTAGGACTACAGGCGTGTCCCACCATGCCCAGCTAATTTTTGTATTTTTAGTAGAGACATGAAATAGTACATTAACAAGTAATATTTCATGTTGGCCAGGAGGGTCTCCATCTCTCGACCTTGTGATCCGCCCGCCTCAGCCTCCCAAAGTGCTGAGATTACAAGCGTGAGCCAACGTGCCTGGCCACAAGTTCTTATGTCTATATAATTTCAACTCCAAATTATTTATACATGTAACACTAATAAACATGTCATTTATTCCCTGTAATTCAGTGTCTTCAGCTATTAAGTAGGAAAATAATATTTACACTCGACTCTATCCACAGAAATTTTGCGAAGAAAAATTGAGCAACCTGTGAATACACTTTGAAATAAAGTAACAAATCCTATCTATCTTATGAGGAAAATATAAAGCTCAAATGAAATATAGTATATATAACAGGATTTTCTACAAAGCACAATTCAATGCTGTCATGGCATACCAACTGATAAACTGCTTTGCTAGTTTCCTAGGACTGAAGGTCACATTCCCTGGAGAATACAAGAATTGCTACAGTTTTATCTATTAGTACAGCAGTAAAACCACACAAGGTTTTCCTTGAATGCCACTCTGGATTTGATTGAATTTCTCGAAAGTCTTACATCCTTAATTTACCTTTTTGTTTTTTGTTTTTTTTGAGACGGAGTTTCACTCTTGTTGCCCGGGCTAGAGTGGAATGGTGCCATCTCAGCTCACTGCAGCCTCCGCCTCCCCATTTCAAGTGATTCTCCTGCCTTAGCCTCCTGAACAGCTGGGATTACAGGCACTTGCCACCATGCCCAGCTAATTTTTTTGTTTTTAGCAGAGACAGGTTTCATCATGTTGGCCAGACTGATCTGGAACTCCCGATCTCAGGTGATCTGCCCGCCTTGGCCCCCCCAAAGTGCTGGATTACAGGCATAAGCCACCATGCCTGGCCCTTAGTTCACCTTTTTAAAAGTTCTTCAATTCATTTTGGTTCCCAATACTGTTAATATACTATTTCACAAATGCTGTTTTATTTACTGGCTTGATATCTCTGAATTTTAACTAGATTCACCTACTATAATTTGAATTACTTTGCTCTGTCTTTTCAATTTAATATTCTAGTGTTTTAAGTATAAATGTTTCTCAAAGTGCCCTGGCATTTAGAGTTGAGAAGAGAAAAATGGGAAAAGATACTATTCCATTGAAATTTGTATTAGTAACTAGCTCACTTCCTCGGAGTTCCTCCTAAAACTCATTAACTATCATTGACATCATTCAAACAAATGAATCCATGCTGCTCAATAAAAGCACAACACGTGGATTTGCCTGTGTGAAGCCACATGATCACAAATCAACATCTTCCCTGTGACCTTCAATTTGGTAATCTGGTGCTCCTATTTGAAATGACTTTTTTCAGTCCTTTTATTTTTTGAGAGGAGTCTCGCTCTGTAACCCAGGCTGGAGTGCAGTGGCACAATCTCTGCTCACTATAATCTCTGCCTCCTGGGTTCAAGCAATTCTCCTGTCTCTGTCTCCTGAGTAACTGGGACTACAGGCGCATGCCACGATGCCCAGCAAATTTTTGTACTTTTAGTAGAGACAGGATTTCACCATATTGGTCAGACTGGTCTCGAACTCCTGACCTCAGGTGATCCACCCATTTTGGCCTCCCAAAGTGCTGGGATGACAGAAGTGAGCCACCGCACTCAACCAGTGCTTTATCTTAATGAATGATATGTGTGTCTGAATAGTTCTTTATTATACTGTGGTATCTGAATTTTAGCTGCTCTGGAAGATGACTATCTCTTTTATGTGACTCTTTGAACTTCCTAAAGTGGATTTTCTGTGAACCACAAAACCTACAAGTTGGATCATCATAAACATATGCCCTTAAGTTTGATGAATATTTTTGGTCATTTTTGTATGATTCAGTAATAAAATAGAGACGATGTAACTTAAATTGATCAACACAAGGGAAACTTGCCTTGCGTTTGGCGATCCAGATTTAACCTTAATGTCATTGTCTTGTCTAATGTCATAACTAGATTTTCTTCTATGTTCCACTTAATTTTAAACTTTCATATCAGAACAAATTATTTGGTAATTTTAGTTACTGTTAAAGTCATTAGGTAATTATATGTGATTCAATAGTGACACTAAATAAATGTCTTTTTTTTTTTTCTTGAGACAGAGTCTCACTCTGTGGCCCAGGCTGGAGTGCAGTGGCGCGATCTCCACTCACTGCAACCTCGAGCTCCTGGTTCAACCAATTCTCCTGCCTCAGCCTCCTGACTAGCTGGGATTACAGGTGCCTGCCATTGTGCCCAGCTAATTTTTTGTGTTTTAGTAGAGATGGGGTTTCACCATCTTGGCCAGGCTTGTCTCAAACTTCTGACCTTGTGATCCATCCACCTTGACCTCCCAAAGTGCTGGGATTACAGGCATGAGCCACCGTGCCCAGCCTTTTTTTTTTTTTTTTTTTTTTTTTTTTGAAATGAAGTCTCGCTCTGTCGCCAGGCTGGAGTGCAGTGGTGCAATCTCAGCTCACTACAACCTCCCCCTCCTGGATTCAAGCAATTCTGCTTCAGCCTCCCGAGTAGCTGGGACTACAGGCGAGTGCCACTAAGCCCAGCTAATTTTTCTATTTTTAGTAGAGAGAGGGTTTCATCATGTTGGTCAGGATGGTCTTGATCTCCTGACTTCATGATCCACCTTCCTCGGCCTCCCAAAGTGCCGGGATTACAGGCATGAGCCACTGTGCCCGGCCTAAATAAAATGTCTTTTTAAGACTTTGGAGTCAGACAATTCTGCCCTTTCCAGATGACCTGGGGGAAATTATTGATCACTTTGGACCTCTTCATCTAAAAAAAAAAAATGGAGACAACAATACCCTCTTCAAAATATGTGAAATCCCCCCATTCCTTACAACTTGTCTACTCCTTTCAAAGGTGAATCTAAAAAGCGAAAAATTAATTCCATTGTGTTGGGAGTTAGGTTTCTATTGGAAGAGTGGGTAGAGGGAAGTCCATCATGTTGGGAAGATTGGTTAATTGAAAAAATATCTAATTTAAACTTTACTTATCCTCTGCAACCAAATAATTTCAATATACTAAAAAGCAAAACACACACACATAAGAAAGCTACAGGAAATTTTAGATAAACGTTTATCTGCTATCTAGTTGAAGGAAGAGAATGCTTTAAGCATAGAAGTTATCAAAATTAAAAGGCAAACTACAAACCAGGAAAAATAACAGAAGGTTAGTACACTTAATTTATAAAACCTGCTGCACTTCACACAATAGCCTTGAAGAAAAGTGAGATAGATCTAGTATAGTGACATAATAACAAATCTGAGACTAAAATAGGTGTCCACAATTAAAACAACAAAACTATGCATTACACTGCTATATAACAAAGAATTTGACTTTCCTTTGTCTGTGATTCCTGATAGTGAATCTTGGAATTTCTCAAGTACTAGGAATGTCTTTGTTATTCATGAGCACCTTGAATCACGCCTGAGTTTATGCAATGAGATGACACACGGTGGGCCCCTAGATAGCTTCAGGATGGAAGCTGGTCATGCTAGAAAGATCGAACATATAATTAGAGGGTTGGGTTGGGGCTCTGAGCCAATGATATCAATCCAGCCTCCTGTCCTCCAGGAAAGAGAGGGAGACTGAAGAATGAGTTCAGTCTTGGGCCAGTGACTCAAGCAATGATGCCTATGTAATAAAACCCCCATAAAAACTCTGGACATGAAACTCAATAGATCTTCCTGGTTGGTGAGTATATTGATATGAAAGGAGAATAACATGTCCTGATTCCATGAGGAGAGGGCACAGACGTACCGAATTCAGGACCCTCACAGACCTTATCTTCTGTATCTGTTTATTTGGTCATTTCTGGTTTGTATCCTTTCTAATAAAAGTGTGGTTATACGTATAGTACTTTCCTGAGTTCTGTGAGTTGTTTTAGCAAATTATCAAACCTAAGGGGGATGTGGGAACCTCTCAGATTTGTAGTCAGTTAAAAGTGCAGGTGGAGCTGGGCATGGTGGCTCACACCTGTAATCCCAGCAACAGCTCTTTGGGAGGCCAAGGAAGGTAGATCGATTACCTGAGGTCAGGAGTTCGAGATCAGCCTCACCTACATGGTGAAACCCTGTCTCTACTAAAAATATTAAAATTAGGGCATGGTGGTTCACGCCTGTAATCCCAACACTTTGGTGGGCCGAGGCGGGCGGACCACCTGAGGTTGGGACTTCGAGACCAGCCTGACCAACGGTGGAGAAACCCCATCTCTACTAAAATTATAAAAATTAGCTGGGCATGGTGGCGCATGCCTGTAATCCCAACTACTCGGGAGGCTGAAGTAGGAGAATCACTTGAACCCAGGAGGTGAAGGTTGCGGTGAGCCAAAATCGTGCCATTGCACTCCAGCCTGGGCAACAAGAGTGAAACTCTGTCTCAAAAAAAAAAAGAAAGAAAGAAAGAAAACAATTTAAAAGTGGGCGAGCTATGATGCTGGCTGTCGTTAAGAAAAGAATAAAAAACAAATAGAAAACAAAAATAAAAGTGGGTGAGGCTGGGCACAATGGCTCATGCCTGTAATTCCAGCACTGTAGGAGGCCAAGTAGGTAGACTGCTTGAGCCCCGGAGTTTCAGACCAGCCTGGGTAACATGATGAAACCCCTTCTCTACAAAAAATTAGCCAGGCATGGTGCATGTAACCATATTCCCAGCTACTAGGGAGGTTGAGGTAGGAGGATTGTTTGAGCCTGGGAGGCAGACGTTGCAGTGAGCTGAGATCACGCCACTGCACTCCAGCCTGAGTGACAGAACAAGATCCCATCTTAAAAGAAAGAAGAAAAAAAAAAAAAAGGCTGGGTGTGGTGGCTCACTCCTGTAATCCCAGCACTTTGGGAGGCCAAGGTGGGTAGATCATGAGGTCAAGAGACTGAGACCATCCTGGCCAACAGGGTGAAACCCTGTCTCTACTAAAAATATAAAACTTAGCTTGGCGTGGTGATGTGCTCCTGTAGTCCTAGCTACTCGGGAGGCTGAGACAGGAGAATCACTTGAAGCTGGGAGGCGGGGGTTGTAGTGAGCCAAGAAGCTGGGAGGCGGGGGTTGTAGTGAGTGCACCACTGCACTCCAGCCTGGCGACAAAGCGAGACTTCATCTCATTAAAAAAAAAAAAAAAAAAAAGTGGGCAAAAGATTCAGACACATCACTGAAGAAGATACAGAGATGGCAAATACACCATGAAAAGATGCTCAACCGTGTCAAATTAAAACTACAGTAAGATCCTACTGCTCACCTATTACAATGTCTAAAACCTAAAAACTGTTTATACCAAGTGTTGTCTAGAATATAGAGAACCTGGAACGTTTATACACTGTTGATGGGAATATAAATTGTTACAACCACTTTGGAAAATCATTTGGCAGTTTCTTAAAAAGTTAAATATACACCTAACATATGACTCAGACATTCTACTCCTAGATATTTACCCAGGAGAAGTGAAAGCATAAATCTCTATAAAGACTTGTACACAGATGTTCATGGAAACTTTATTCATAATAGCCTAGAATTATTATCTATCATCAAAAGAATAAACAAATTATGATCTATTCATAAAATACAATACTACTCAGCAGCAAATGATTTATTCATAAATGCTACAATATAGACAAATCACAAAATTACTATGCTGAGTGACAAAAGCCAGACCAAAAAAGGCTCATACAATATGATTTCATTTGCAGCGAACTGATCTTAAAGGAAGCAGATTAGTGGTGAGTTGATGGTGGGGTTGGGCGGGGTGGGAGGCAAGGAGGATTAAGTAAGCATGGATGACAAAGAGGTACTACAAACTTTTGCAGGTGATGAATATGTTCATTATCTTGATTATGGTGATGGTTTCATGGCTGGATACATATGACAAAACTTATCAGATTGAATACTTTATGTACAATTTATTGTATTTCAATTATACCTCAATAAAGATATTTAAAAATAAAAACCCTCCTGGTACATGATTCCCACTCTGTCTTCTGGTTTTAGTATTTTTTTTTTTTTGAGATGGAGTCTTGCTCTTGTTGCCCAGGCTGGAGTGCAATAATGTGATCTCTGCCCACTAAAACCTCTGCCTTCCAGGTTCAAGTGATTCTCTTGCCTCAGCCTCCCAAGTAGCTGGGATTACAGGTGCCCGTCACTATGCCCGACTACTTTTGTATTTTTAGTAGAGACAGGGTTTCACCATGTTGGCCAGACTGGTCTTGAACTCTTGACCTCCAGTGATCCGCCTGCCTTGGCCTCCCAAAGTGCTGGGATTACAGGCGTGAGCTACCACGCCCAGCCAAATATTCTTATACCCATATCACATTACCAACGGTTTTCCATGTTAACCATACAAATTATTTATTTTTCTCAGGAATCACTTTAGCATCCATTAATAAATAAGTTTTTTCTATTTGCAAAGTTTTAAGAATTCAGTCAGCAATGAATACTTGTATTATTCAACAGTAAAACTCATAGCTAACATGTATGTGGCAAAAGTATACTAAGGCTTTGTCCTTATGACTAAGTTAATTAAGTAGAGTTATAGATTTTTAAATACTAAAACAGTGTATCATTCAAGGTGTTTAAATGTCTAACACAGTTGATGGAGAAGAGCCAATGCAGTATCCCTTCAGGAGAGATTAAGATTTCCAAGGTCCTCAAAAATAGGTACAGAGTGGAATAAAGTTTAAAAAAAAAAAAGCAAAGAGGGAAAAAATTAATAATCTCTTCTCTTTTGACCACATACTTTGTCATTACCCCTAAAATACAAAGCTGTACTTGAAAATATGATGGTGCCAAAATGTCAGAGGGTGGAGGGGAAAGAATTACTTATTACATGCATTGTTTTAAAATGTTTATGCTTGGCTGAGTTGCAGGGTATTAAATGCATATATATCTCCCCAAAATGTAATACTAATAGGAGTTACTGGTAGTTATGCTTAGCACTTTCAGGGTCCCAAATGGATATAAATCTCTGGTCAAAATTCTCAGGTATTAAAGTGTTTATTCAGCATCTTCAAGATGAACAAAATTGCTACTATCTCTAAGGAAATTATAAAAAGAAAATTAACAAGTATAAGAAAATAACCCAGGATTTTTAATGAAAAAAATACATGATAACAAGGGCACTATACATTAAGTTGCTACACACACACACACACACACACACACACATTTTTTTTAAACCTCTTTTTTAAACCTGGTACAAGTTAAACAACATCTTTCTCATACCCACATGATTAAGTATGTATTCTGACAGGATATAAAGAAGATGAAACACAAGCTGGTGGGCCTCAGAATTAGAAACTCTAATGCAGGACCAGATCCCAAAAGCTATGTTTTCTATCACTTTTGTGACATTTAGGAAACATTTGCCTTGCATAAGATATAAAAGCTTTTCCTTTTAAGTATACTAACTATTTGTACAGAAAATCGCTATTGAGGCACAGGTCCACCAAGGCTGTATTTACCTATAATTCACTGTAGTATATATAAAGTTCACTTGGATGTTGGTAATGTGAAAAGCATAATGAATAAACAAGCTGAGCTGTAATTGTGAATTTCTTACTGCTAATTTTGAATGTCCAACTCACTCCTACAGATATTACACTTTATAATACGTGACACACACAAAAAAATGTCAAACTTTGCTGTAGAGCTGTTAGGAGAATGCCAACATAGATACTGAAAATTTTAGGAACTTGTATTTAATACCCTATACATTTAAAAATAATTAAACATTTTACATATGTAAACATAGTTTTCAAAAAGTGATGCTGAGCACCTTTAAACACAATACTGATACACTGTGACTAAACACGCATTTAGATGACAATGAATCGCTTTTTAAAGAGCTACTCATTTAAATACTTACATGAAAATATTGATAGCTCCAGTTTCTACCTAAAAACCAAAAGAGTATATAATTAGGGATTTAAACTTTTCTTCATGCTCTTGGTTTTTGTGGGGTTTTGTTTTGTTTTTTGGTTTGTTTGTGGAGAAGCTGCACTGTAACTTTCTGATTAAAAAACAGTATCAGAAGAGACTTTCACACAGAATGAAGTGAGAAAAATATTTTTTAACTATACCAAAGTCTGAATCCTCTGACATGTCTCATCCTCACAAATAACTGACTGGAGTTTGCATGTTAACAAGCATTTCTCCTTAGCAACTCAACATCAAAAAAGAAAGGAATGTCTCCAAAAGAATATAGTTCAATTGGTGAAATAGCTAATAAACCATTACCATTATTGAGAGGTGAAGATTTATTATCTAGAATCTTGAAAGAAAAGGATTCCATAAAAACTAGAAATAATAAATGAAAAGAATATTACCTATAGTTCAACACTAAACTATAAATTAATCTGGACTTATTCCTTTTATGTACACACAGACTAAGAGAAATCTCGATTTGAGGTAACTAAGAGCTGTGTTTAACTTAGTATAACATAATCAAATTTGGCAACCTGCCTCTATAAAATGCTGACATCAAATATTTTCAATTCTTAGGGAAATGAAAATTAATTTTTATTAAAAAATCATACATATAACTAAATATTAGCTTTGCATTAAATAGGGTATAAATAATAAACTTTATATTAAATAAAATATAAATCTAAAGGGCAAGGAACATTAGAATTCCACCTACCTCTACTATAACAGTACTTTATATTTAGATACATGTCATGTACCTGAAACAAAGTGAATTAAGAATGGGAGGCTGGACTTAGAAAAGCCGAAAGTGACTCATATTCATGTAAAGTATTAAGGTTAAATTTGATATTATATTGTGCATGCTTTGAATATTAAATATTAATATCCATTTAAAAATCTTTATTTTTAAAATATAAAATATACCCACAAATGGTCTCTGGAGAAACAAAAGCCTTTAGGTTAATTTCCCAGCAATTATAATTGATATTTCTAGTGTACCAATCTTTTTTCTTTTTTTGAGACAGAGTTTCTTCTCTTGTTGCCCAGGCTGAAGTGCAATGGCGTGATCTCAGCTCACTGCAACCTCCACCTCACAGGTTCAACTGATTCTCCTGCCTCAGCCTCCCAAGTAGCTGGGATTACAGGCACCTGCCACCACACCCAGCTAATTTTTGTATTTTTAGTAGAGACTGGGTTTCACCGTGTTGGCCAGGCTGGTCTCAAACTCCTGACCTCAGGTGATCCACCCACCTAAGGCTCCCGAAGTGCTAGGATTACAGGCATGAGCCACCACACCCAGCCTAGTTTACCGATCTTTAGACAACAGATGCTTATAATGAATATACTGCTTAGTACTTATTTGGTATTTTAAATTAATATACTTACTTAACAAAGAAAATATCCCAGAAGAGTTATTTTAAAGTTTTAAATATAAACTAAATTTTAAACTATAAATACTTACCTTAAAATACTAGAAATCCTAATACCATCAATTCAGTAAGAGCTCTGGCACAGAAAAATGTAACTACAAATCAAATTCTTTTTTAACCAGAGCTGGATCTTCATTACAAAGTAAGGGGGAAAAAATCCTCTGGCTGTCATCAAAAAGTTCCCCAAAATTATCTGTAAATACCAAGGAATTCTATTAATCTTTCTCAATTCTCTCAATTTCTACATATTAATACCTATAGTGTTTTACTTCCAATATAGCACAAATCCATGCTACATATGTTGATTTCTGTTGCTTATCTGATTAATTCAAGTAAAAATTCTCAGTATTTACCAAGACACTTTAAATTTCTATTAGACAACCATTAGTATACTATTGGTTTGTAGTTAAAAGTACAAAAATTAGAAGGGAAGAGGCTAAAATGCAGCTGCACAGTTTCCTTTCCACAGATGTAGCTGCTGGACTTTGCGTTACGATGTAAACTCTATTACTTTATCTTTCTTAATGAGATAGATTATAAACATTTTCTTACCTGTCTGCCAATTAAAAATTTCTTCACAACTTTAAAGAGAGAACAAGTTCTTTCAGAACTTAAAAAAATTCATGATATACATACACACATACAAACATACATTCACACAATGTTTTTGTTGCTGTAGTTCTTTTCTGTCTTGTAAGAACCAAAATTGAGTATTTCCAAGGATAAGTTAAATAAACTATTTGTGTTCAGACTATATTACTATGGATAAGTTCAGAAGAGCTTTTGAAATACTGGCCTTATTAGATAATCAAAAAGCATAAAAATTATACAAAATAAGAGGAGTAAAACATCTCTTAAGGAAGGTAAAAATATGGAACTGGCAACAAATATATCTGTTTTAAATAAAAGCTTCTCATCAAACCAGTCTTCAGTCCAATTATCTCAATGCCACGCTTTGACAATATTCACCTTCTTTTTAAGACATCAGAAGTCACCAGAGTTGTAAATTCTGAAAAGCTTCAATAATTTATGTAGCAGATAATTTCTTACAGTCCAAATTTTTTTTTGCTTCCATAGATAATGCTGGTTCTTTGGGTTCTTGCTTAACTGGGCTCATAGAAATGGTACTTTCTGGATTTTCTTCAACTTTAAAAACAAACAGAAAAGTCCTAAAAGTTAATATATTTCATGACACTGGGAGAGAGAAGAAAAATATTTCATATTCTAAAAATAACTTCTGTGAAGACTTTTGTTCTTCAAAGCAAACTGCAAATCTTTTCCCACAAAAGTGCCCAATCCAGAACAATTTGTGTGCAAAGAAGTGACAGAGTTAGATAAGGTAGGAGTTTAGAGTTTACTTCTATGTTGACAGGGATTAGTAATAAAGTGAATGTAACAAGGTCTCGGACTAAACCGTAATGCCCAAATCTTACTAGTTCCCTTTCAACTCAACATTTAGTTTATAATTCAAAATCTTTCTTTCGTCCATGTGCAGTGGCTCACTCCTGTAATCCCAGCACTTTGAGAGGCTGAGGTGGGAGGATTGTTTGAGCCCAGGAGTTTGAGACCAGCCTGGGCAACATAGTGAGGCCCTGTCTCTTAAAAAAAAAAAAATTAAAAAATTTGCCCAGTATGGTGGCGTGTGCCTGTGGTCCCAGCTACCTGGGAGGCTGAGGTGGGAAGACTGCTTGAACCAAGGAGCTTGAGGCTGCAATGACCCATTGCACTTCAGCCTGGGTGACACAATGAGACTCTGCCTCAAAACAACAAAATACCAAAAATGAAAATTTTCCTTTTAGCCTTTATATATGCCTACTTCATTTCCTTTTCTTTGTGTATGTGTGCTTACATCAATTCTTCCATAATAACCTTTGCATGAAAATATTTTTCTTTGTTTAATTTTTTCATGTACTCTAAAATGACCTTCCTGGTTTCATACTACCATAGATTTTTCCATGGAAAACAGGTAATTAGGGTATAAGTAATTTCTATGGCACTAAATAATGAGAAACAAGGAGAAGGAAAACATTTAAGTATAAAAGTTCTGAAACTCATCTGAATGAAATTTCCTCCTTCTCCCTCATAATTTTGCTTCATTTATATAATATCATAGACCCTGGGTAGAAATAATAGTTTTATCTACAGTATAATATAGTGATGATACTACAAAGGTTACAACAATAACATCATAAATTGATTTCAACTTACTAAGAGCTGAGTGGTTGTCTATAATCCGTATTGGAATAGTCTGCACATCTCCCAACAGAATCTGATGAACAGTTCCTTCCAGATTCCCTGTATCCTCAACATCTCCAACGTCTACCAGCTGGTCCATTGCAACTAGATTTTGATCTGGTTCTGGAAGGTTACCCATGGTGGAGGCAGTACTATTGTTTTGGGTTAGGCATGTATCTCTTTGAAGGCTATGAGTTTGATCAAGTAGTAGAGAATTATTATTCATTACAGCACTTCCTATTGAATCCAGAAGTCCTGAAGGACTAGAGGATGGCTGGTTATTTACTGATACCAGAGCTGGTGATTCATCAGGAGAGGTGAACCTTGGTTGTAACTGCAAATCCTTTTAAACCAAAAAGAGTTACATCAAAATGTCTGAATTTACTATGTCTGATATTCTCAAAGGATATACTATTCTTCTGACAAAAAATTGGAACAAATAAGAAGTACAGTTATAAATAAATATTAAATGAAGAAAGAAACAAGAATCAAGGGAAAAACAGTACAATTAAATTTATTGAATTCATAGTCAACCTTAAACTTTTAAAAAATATACTGTTTGTATCAGCTTAAATCAAGACACAAAAAGGTCAAGAAATTAACAATGAAAACATATTTGATCATTATTATAACTGTTAACAATTCTCTAAAATCCATAGGAGAAGAAGAGGTGAATTGAGGAATAAAGAGAAGGACCTCAAATTAGGATATTTTACTGGATACCTACCTGTAGCTGTGTAAATATTCTGGGCTGAAATGAGGAGAGTGAGGAGAGCAAGTGGGTTGGCTCAGGAGACAAAGAACCCCCTGTCAGATTTGTTTCCATTTTGGTAGTAATTGATTCTTCTGGTGAATTTCCTAAATTATATTTAAAAAACTATTAAAACAAAATAACTTCTAGGGCTTCTGTGAAGTCATAAAAATACTTTATTACAACCCTTTCTATCAGAACTAAAATAGGAAATAATTTCAAAGTTTTGCAAAGGACTTTAGTAAGTCATCTAGCCCAAGGGTCCCTGAGCCTACCGATCTGTTCCTTGTTAGGAACTGTGCTGCACAGCAGGAGGTAGGCATGGGGCAAGCAAGCCTTACTTCGTGAGCCAGTCTTACTGTGTAAGCTCCACCTGCTGTTAGATCAGCAGAGGCATTAGATTCTGGGATCTAGGTTCCATGCTCCTTATGAGAATCTAATGCCTGATGATCTGAGGTGGAATTTTCATCCTGAAACTATACCCCCCTCTCTCCACCCTGGGTCCGTGGAAAAATTTGTGTTCCACAAAACTGGTCCTTGATGCCAAGAAGACTGGGGACTGCTGATGTAGCCCACTATTTCCAGAACCTGGCAGATCGTGAGAATCTCTAAGGTATGTTTAAGAAAATATAGATTCCTAGGTTTAACCTCCATTAATTTTAATTTGGTAGATCTAGGATGGGACTGTCCCTCCATATTCATGGCAGACTGGTTCCAGGACCCCTGTCAGAAATCAAAATCTGCAGATTCTCAGTTCCTGAAATAAAAGGGCAGAGTAATGCATATCATCTAAGCATATCCTCCCACAAACTTTAAATCCTCTCTGGATTACCTATAATACACAATACGATGTGTATTATAAAAGCCCTCCAATATACTTTAAATCATCTCTAGATTATCTATAACAAGGAAAAAAACATCTGTACATGTTTGGTACACATCCAGTTAAAAATATATTTTTGATCAGTGGTTGGTTGAAGCCATGGATGCAGAACTCACAGATACAGAGGCAAAACTATATATCTCTATATCTATCTATCTATCTATCTATTTTTTTTGAGACAGAGTCTCGCTCTGTCACCAGGCACCAGGCTGGAGTACAGTGGCGCAACCTTGGTTCACTGCAACCTCCGCCTCCCGGGTTCAAGCAATTCTCCTGCCTCAGCCTCCTGAGTAGCTGGGACTACAGGTATGTGCTACCATGCCCAGCTAGTTTTTGTATTTTTTTAGTAGAGACGGGGTTTCACCATGTTGGCCAGGATGGTCTAAATCTCCTGACCTTGTGATCCAGCCACCTCGGCCTCCCAAAGTGCTGGGATTATAGGCGTGATATATATATATATATATATATATATATATATATATTTTTTTTTTTTTTTTTTTTTTTTACCTTGAAAGACACTATATTTGTAACTCTAGTCCATCCTCCATATTGTAATGCTGGACTATACCTAAACTTCTCTAGATGTGTGAAATCTATGGCGCTTCTCAATTATAAACATCAAACTTAATTCATCTTTTGTAGCCCTAGTAACTAGAACGATACCTGGAAAAATTGGTCTTCAATGATAACAGCATTAAATTTCTCTCAATAACTCATTTTGGTATAAATTAATAAAAATAAAAACTCTGTTTTCTTAATATCTCAAATTCAAACTAATTGTAGGGAATCTGAATCATTCTCATGTAATTCTTATACATTAACCCAAATATATTCATCTCTTTAAGTTAATGAAAAACTAGTTATTGGGTGGGTGAAGTGGCTCACGCTTGTAATCCCAGCACTTTGGGAGGCCAAGGCAGGTGGATCACTGGAGGCCAGGAGTTCGAGACCAGCCTGGGCAACATGGTGAAACCTGTCTCTAGTAAAAATACACAAATTAGCCAGGAGTGGTAGCATGTGCCTATAGTTCCAGCTACTTGGGGGACTAAGGTGGGAGGATCACTGCAGCCCGGGAGGCAGAGGGTACAATGAGCAAGATCATGGTACTGCACTCAAGCATGGGTGACAGAGTGAAATCTTGTCTCAAAAAAGCAACAGAAACCCTAATTATCAATGAATATTTATTGCTTCCATAATATAAATGACTAATTTAAAAATGGCCACAGTATCAGAAAATAATGGATTTAAGCACTGACTTTCTGTGTGACCTTCAATATGCTATATAACTCAGTTTCTATTTATTTTTGTAAGACAGTCTTGCTCTGTTGCCCAGGCTGGAGTGTAGTGGTGTGAACTCAGTTCATTGCATCCTCTGCCTCCTGGGTTCAAGTGATTCTCCTGCTTCTGTCTCCTGAGTAGCTGGGGCTACCAGGCATATGATACCATGACCAGGTACTTTCTGTATTTTTAGTAGAGACAGGGTTTTACCATGTTGACCAGGCTGGTCTCGAACTCCTGACCTCAGGTGATCCACCTGCCTCGGCCTCCCAAAGTGCTGGGATTAGAGGTGTGAGCCACCAAGTCCATCCTATATCTCAATTTCTAAGCTTCGGCTTCCTCATCTGTAAAATCAGCATAAGAATCCTTTCTCAATGGACCACTGAGAGGATTAAACAGCACTTAACACGTTTCTTGGCTTCTTCATTATTAATGTCCTTTTACTTCACTGCTGTAGTCACCCACCACTGTCATCATATTCTGGATGATCCTACCTCTAAAATCTCAAGTTCAAACATCTCATTCTCTGATCACAATCGCTTATTCTTATATATTTTTTATTTTTATTCTTTTTTTGAGACAGAGTCTTGCTCTGTCATACCGGCTGGAGTGCAGTGGCACGATCTCAGCTCACTGCAACCTTCGCCTCCAGGGTTCAAGCAGTTCTCCTGCCTCAGTCTCCTGAGTAGCTGGGATTACAGGCGCATTCCACCACATCCAGCTAATTCTGTATTTTTAGTAGAGACGGGGATTCGCATGTTGGCCAGGCTAATCTCAAATTCCTGACCTCAAACAATCTGCCTGCCTCAGCCTCCCAAAGTGCTGGGATTATAGGCGTGAGCCACCACGCCCAGCTACAACCTCTTACTCTTCCAGAGATTTTGCTCCGGTACTTCACTACAATTGTTCTTCAACCTCATGTGAACCTCCAGTCAATTAATCCCTCAGTTTTCTTCAGATCCATCAACCTCTTTCTTAGTAAAATTCTTTCCCCATCCAGCTTACAGTCCTGGGTCTATAATTTCAGTCACTCTTTACAAGTACCTAAACTCTCGTCTCTCTGTCCTTGGGTCATATCCCTCCAGTAAAACCCTGACTCTGGATGAAAATGGCTTCAGCATGGGAAGCTGAGTGCCACTGAAAAAGAAACTCACTATTACCACTAATACCAATTCACTATTAACTCTGATTGGACCTTCACTTGTGTCTAGCAATGTTTCACTGCCTATTCGGGATAATTTTTAATTTGCATTTCCCTCAAATCTGTGGTACCTTTCTTGAAGCCTTCATTTATGCTTAGCACTCTTATTTAAAGAGAAAAGGGAAGCCAACAGAAGTTTCTTCAACTTCCCATCACCATCTTATCTTTTCAGTTCTCTACTATCTTAAAGTATCTTCCCTCAACCCTGTTCTCCATTGCAAAATTCCTGAAAAAGTGGTGCACTTTTCTTTTTTATTTATTTTATTTTATTTTTTTTATAGAGATGGGGTTTCACCATGTTGGCCAGGCTGGTCTTGAACTCCTGACCTCAGGTGATCCACCCACCTCGGCCTCCCAAAGTGTTGGGATTACAGGCGTAAGCCACCGTGCCCGGCCCAGTGGTATACTTTTCAAGGAGTCCCTACTCCTTCGCTCATCTCCCATTCACTCTCAATCACCCTAATATTGCTTCCTCCCAATCCACTCCATTGAAATGGCTCTGATACTCAACCTTACAAACCTATTTAGTCCTTTATTCTCTTTCCTGCCCTACCAATGCTCTCTTCTTTTGCCAGTGATGCTGAGCTCAGTAAATGCTATCAGTCAGCTGCTCATTATAGAAATTCAGAGGTTTGGCCAGGCATAGTGGCTCACGCCTATAATTCCAACACTTTGGGAGGCCAAGGTGGGTGGATCACCTGAGGTCAGGAGTTTGAGATTAGCCTGGCCAGCATGACGAAACCCTGTCTCTATCAAAAATACAAAATTTAGCCAGGTATGGTGGTATGTGCCTGTAATCTCAGCTACTTGGGAGGCTGAGGCAGGAGAACCGTTTGAACCCAGAAGGCAGGGGTTGCAGTGAGCTGAGATTGTGCCATTGCACGATCTCGCCTAGGTGATGGAGCGAGACTCCATCTCAAAAACAAAAAAAGAAATTCAGAGGTTTAACTTTATACAGGGTGTGAAGTTAAGAATGTACTTAAAAGAGACTACAATTTGAGTACTAAGAGGAGTTTGCCATGCAGAAGAGAAAAGACATTTCCAGAAAGAGAACACACGCAAAAGGGTGGAAATAAGTTTAGAATATTGAAAGGGCACAGCAGTAAGAACACATGAGAAAAGGCAACCATAAAATGGACCATAGTTCCCAGATCAGGGCATCTTAGAGTTCTTACTACTGGAATTAGCCAGACTTGTAATGAATAACTACAGTTAACTATGCTAGTTATCAGCTTCAAAATTTCAGTCATAAAAAAGGATTAAAAGCAAAGTATAAGAGGAAATTTAAATAGCAAGAAGTATGTTGATAAACCCTAACATAGCTGCTCCTACCTCTTTGGATCCTGGTTTCCATATCTATAAAATTTGATTAGATGAGATAATATCTTACGTTCCTTTCAGTTAAATACTGTTTGAATTTATATTTTAAAGGCAATCAAGTAAACCTACCCTTCTGCAAATGTAACTGTCACGGTCTCTTTGAGAATATTCCCACTGTCTGTAGTCCACTGAAGCTGAAATGAGAATACTGATTTCAGTAAACATAAAGCTCTTATATTGAAAAATATCTTAAGACATCATTACAACTATCATATTTTATTCACAGTATGTGATTTATTCTGCAACTACTCTCTTCACTTGTTCACATTCTCCAAGCACAAGTATACTTTACTATACAAATACACTAAATTCCTGAGTTCTGATAGCAAAAATTTGGACAGCAAGTGTAGATGACAAGGACTCCTCTAACATTTTGATACTTCAGAGTTATGGGGTTGCGTATAGTGGTTCACGCCCGTAAGGCTTGGAAAGCCAAGGCTGGAGAAGTGCTTGAGGCCAGGAGTTTGAGACTAGCCTGGGCAACAAAGTGAGACTCTGTCTCTACAAAAAATTTAAAAATTAGCTGGCTGTGATAGCTGGTGCCTGTAGTCCCAGTTACCAGGAGGCTGAGGTGGGAGGACTGCTTGAGTCTGGGAGGTCATGGATGCAGTGAGCTGTGATCGTGCCACTGCACTTTACCTGGGTGACAGAGTGAAACTCTATCTCAACAAAAAAAAAGAAAAAAGACCAAGTAAAGAGTTGTGGATTGCAAGAAATAGCTCTAGCTTTTGAAATATCCTTATTTGTTCAGATATTACATTTGGATAACAGAAGTTAAGAGAACAAAAGATATTGCACCTCAGATTTTAATGCCATAATCACTGCCTGTATTGTAATTAGTCATTTCTGGGTAATTACAGTAATCTCTTCAGAGTAGGCAAAATTTTCACAGAAATGACTAATATTCAGGGAGGAACTACCATATCAAACTATGAGATAAGGCCAGGCACAGTGGCTCACACCTGTAATCCCAGCACTCTAGGAGGCCAAGGAGAGCAGATCAGATCACGTGAGGTCAGGAGTTCAAGCCTGGCCAACATGGTGAAACCCGCCTGGCCAGCATGGTGAAAACTGCCTGTTCACCAGCCTGGCCAACATGGTGAAACCTGCCTCTACTAAAAATACAAAACATTAGTTGGGCGAGGTGGCTGAGGCCTGTAATCCCAGCTACTTGGGAGGCTGAGGCAGGAGAATCGCTTAAACATGGGAGATGGAGGTTGCAGTTAGCCGGGATCATGCCACTGCACTCCAGCCTGAGTGACAGAGAGAGACTCCGTCTCAAAAAAAAAAAAAAAAAAAGTGAGTTAAACTGATATCCATAGATGGTATATGGAACCAACATTATCACTTTGGGTAATCAGGTATGAACAACTGTATTTATTTATTTTTTTGAGATGGAGTTTCGCTCTTGTTACTTAGGCTGGAGTGCAATGGCACAATCTCGGCTCATTGCAATCTCTGCCTCCTGGGTTCAAGTGCTTTTCTTGCCTCAGCCTCCCAAGTAGCTAGGATTACAGGTGCCCACCACCACATCTGGCTAATTTTTGTATTTTTAGTAGAGATGAGGTTTCACTGTGTTGGCCAGGCTGGTTTCAAACTCCTGACCTCAGGTGATCTACCCGTCTTAGCCTCCCAAAGTGCTGGGATTACAGGTGTGAGCCACCACACTGGGCCTATTATAGTTTCTCATATTGCAGTTATTCAGATGGCCTAATAGTAGCCATTCTTATTAAACTAAATATTAATAGAAGCTGATAAAGACTCTGTAATAAAATAAGGAATTATGGTTGTAATCATACCGTTGCTGGAATAATCTCTGAGTTATATACCATATCTCCGGTTCGCAAGGATTTCTGAACCTCATGGATGTGATTTTTTATATCATTTACAGTTGGAAAAAAAGATAAGTTATGTCTTTCAGGTACCTCATCGGGTTTGAACAGTTCCCTTTCCACAAATTTTCTGTAAAGAATATAAAATGAAATAAAGATATAAACGATTTAGCAATATGCCTTTAGATCAAAAGAGAGAAAGGCTCTCTTTTAGTGTAAACTCTTATAAGTATGGTTTGGAGTTCTGTAAAAAATTTGTATTTTCCTACTTAAAATTTTTCCATACATCATAGAATTAATGTAGACTATAGAAATGCAATATTTTCATTGGTAAAACAACTAATATATTAGAGTGAGCTTTGATATTTTTATGGATTTAAATAAATCCATTATTTTCAGTTAAAGTATAATAATGTTTTTCATGCTTACTATGTCAGGTACTGTGCAGAACACTTCACATCAAGTATCTCCTTTAACCCTTAATGATCAATGACATAGGTACAATTATCATTCCCGCTTTACAGATGATGTAACTGAGGGCTGTAGAAGTGAAATAATTTGCCCAAAATCATACACCTATCTAGTAAGTAAGAGAGCTTGGGGTCGGGTGCGGTGGCTCACGCCTGTAATCCCAGCACTTTGGGACGCTGAGGTAGGCGGATCACCTGAGGTCGGAAGTTTGAGAGCAGCCTGACCAACATGGTGAAACCCTGTCTCTTAAAAAATAAATAAATAAATAAATAAATGATCTGGGCACAATGGCACGTGCCTGCGGTCCCAGGTACTCTGGAGGCTGAGGTGGAAGAATCTCGAGCCAAGGAGTGTCCAGACTGCAGTGAGTGAGCTAGGATGACACCACTGCACTCCAGAATTTAACAGTCTCTCTTTCTCTCTCTCTCTCTTTCATTAAAAAAAAAAAAAAAAAAAAAAGAGTAAGAGAGCTTGGGCCTATACTCAGGTTATGTGCATAAACATCATGTTATATTGTTTCCAAAAGCATCAATTAATATTATATGAAATATGATGGGCTTGAATTTTATATGAAGACAAAGACATAAATAGAAGGCAGCACTGTTATTGAATTGTATAAAAAGTAAATACATAAAAGAAATGATAACATAACATATATGTGCTTATTATATTTGGTGGACCAAATAGCAGAGCTGTATTATACTTCTCTTTTCAAGATTCAGGTTTAGTAAATAGTGAATGGCTTTTCCAAATTTTTGCCTTACGCTAATGATGCCCTAGTGGAAATAAATATAAAATGTGTAAGAAAACTGCTAAACAGAAAAGCCATGTATTAGCTAGGAAATAATTATAGGAATTACAGTAAGTTCTCAGTTAACATCATTGATAGGTTCCTGGAAACTGAGACCTTAAGCGAAAGGACTTAAAACAAAACCAAATTATTTTTTCCAATGCTATAACAAAACAACAATGAACCAGGTGCAGTGGCTCGCTCCTGGAATCCCAGCTACTTGGGAGGATCACTTGAGATCAGGACTTCAAGACTAGCCTGCGCAACATAGCAAGATCCCTGTCTCTTTTACAGAAAAAGTAAAAAAAAAGAAAAAAAAAAACAATAGAAAAGTGTTAAACAGAATGATATTACTCAGGACCTGCTGTATTTCCTTTCACTTCAAGTAGCAGTTTTCAAGAACCTATTGATGACTTTAAGAGAGGACTTACTATATTCAATTTGTTATTTAGATCAGATTACACAATAATCAGTAAGAGCAAGGCTAAGTATCATAAATCACCAAGGCAATGGGCATAGGTTATATGTAAGTTCTGCCATTCCCTCTTAAGCCAATTATGTAACCACTCTGAGACTCCAGTTTCTCATGTGTAGAACTGAGATAAATATACCAACTCATAGTGGTACTGTAAGACTAAATGAGATCATACATGTAAAAAGCCTAGCACAGTACCTGGCACACACATAATAAATAATTATATAATTACTTATATAATTATTATTTCCTGAGGATCAAAAAACATAGACCAGAGTACTACAAATAAAATTTAACTAGACAAAGAACTATCCAAATTCTTGTGTTCTAATAAAATTTAACTGCATTTCAAATAGTCTGAAATACATATCTTGGTCTAGGTTTTAAAATCTTTGGTTCTACAAAAGTTTTTTTCTTTAAAAGTATTAAATAATTCAATATATACATCATTTAGAAATAGTCCAATTTGCCAAGTCTGAATATAGAATATATCAAATGAGTAATCAGAAAGATAATAAACCATATTACACTATTGCTTGCCAAGCATATACTAGAAAACAGTTTATAAATGATATTTTAATAAATTAATAAACTGTATTCTTATCTACCCTGATAGCATATATTTTGGAAAATATCTCCAATGTTCACTGTATTATTTAAAGCAACAAACAAAACTAAAAAATGTAAAAGAATGATGTGCTTCATTCTCAGCAAACTGACACAAGAACAGAAAATCAAACACCGCATACTCTCACTCACAGGCGGGTGTTGAACAATGAGAACACATGGACACAGGGAGGGGAGCATCACACACTGGGGTCTGTCGAGGGGAAAAAGGGGAGGGACAGCGGGGGGTGGGGAGCTGGGGAGAGAGAGCATGGGGGAGAAGATGCCAGATACAGGTGATGGGGGAGGAAGGCAGCAAATCACACTGCCATGTGTGTACCTATGCAACAATCTTATATGTTCTTCACATGTACCCCAAAATCTAAAATGCAATAAAATATATATATATTAAAAAAAAGAATGATGTGCTTCTGTTGTACCTTAGCTGTTTCCTTACTGCATATACTTGTTCTATTCCCTGTGATACTAATTCTTGAATCTTATGTGCTACTTGAGGATGTAAACGTGAGGGTAATGCACAATTCTCATCTCTAACTGCAGTTTCCTCTTCTTCAAGAGCAGATGCAGGAAAAGGAGAAGGTGACAAAGGGAGGCAGGGAGTCTCTAATTCATGATACTGATGAGCTTGCTGTGTAGGTAACTGTACATACCACCTGGTAAGAGAAAATATTTAAAATTACTACAATTTAAACACTAAAATTATTTAATATTATTAAACCAAGGTAGGAATCATAATTACTTAGGTTAATACTCATAAAAAAGAATTAATCCTTTAAGAAAATTATATATGATTATTTCATATCAAATAAAATTGAAAATGATCTCTGCTTAACTCTTCTAAGTTCTGCTTTATCCAATTAAATTAAAATCTTTGTAAATATTTATGGACTTTCACTGTGGCCCTACAGTTGAGCTCCCTACAGGGATTTTAAGTATATATGAAAATGGTATTTTAAGTTTCATATTGTCTTGTTTTAGATTCATAAGAAAAAAAATTCATATTAGGTAAATGTTACCTCAAAATAAAGAGAAGACATTGTAAATCACTATCTTTTGAACTGTGCATTTTCCCATTCATCAAACATTTGTCCCAAATTACAATCCTCTGTTACACCTACCATCCTTCCAACCAAAGAGTATATATAATTTACAATAGAACCTGTCAAGATTGAGGTTTATGGTAGATTCTTCCCTCACAGGAGCGCAACAGGCTGCTTCTATAGCACTCCCAGCTCCTGTTGGCCAAGTAAGCAAGACAATTAACTAAAGGTGAATGAAGATCTCTTGGAGAGTCATATGAAAAAAAAATAAATGGTAGGAAAATGAACTAATCTGGTAGGATACTGCTTTAATTGATATTTCTGTATAAAATTCTTACAATGACTGATATTGCCTACTTAAAAAGCATATGCAATTGTCGGGTGCAGTGGCTTATGCCTGTAATCCCAGCACTCTGGAAGGCCAAGGTGGGCTGATCACCCGAGGTTGGGAGTTCAAGACCAGCCTGACCAACATGGAGAAACCCCATCTCTACTAAAAATACAAAATTAGCTGGGTGTGGTGGTGCATGCCTGTAATCCCAGCTACTTGGGAGGCTGAGGCAGGAGAATCATTTGAACCCAGGAGGCGGAGGTTACAGTGAGCTGAGATCACACCATTGCACTCCAGCCTAGGCAACAAGAGAGAAACTCCATCTCAAAAAAAAAAAAAAAAAAAAAAAATTACACGAAATGTTCTTGAAACTGAAGGATCTAATTTTTTTTAGTGATATATTTAACTTTTATTAAAGGTTCTAATTATTGGCTCAATTTATTTTTCACATACCTAAAAGTTTTTTTAAAGATCACACAAAAACTATATACCATACACTTAAATCCATTATACAATAACAAATTATTCACCTGGACTAACACATAAAGGAAGTATAAAAGAATGTTAATATTTCTTATTTAAAACCTAAAGCATAAAAGGAATAAAATGTAATTTTTTTTAGGGCTTAGAATTCATTTCTGGCTGCCATAAGTAATCAAAGATGAGTTTAAAAAAATGAGATGGCTGCAGTTTCTGCTCACAGTAAGTATAAAATCAAAGTACTAAATATATAATAAAATGTACTAAATACGTCTTTGTCATTTTGAAAAAAAGCTTTCACATGGTATATAGTATATAGAGTATATGTTATACAGTATGGTATAATTCTTTGGTCTGAATTATCTACAACTTGTGGCTGAGAAACTCAATGGCTTATACAGTGGCAAATCAATGCAATATTTAGGGAACTACTATTGATATCTCTACCTTACAAAACCATTACTTAATGAAATAATTGGAAAAGTATAATTTCCCTTACAAAAGAATTCTTGGAAATTGAGCTAATTAATTTGCAAAATAAAACAACTATATAAATGTCATACCTAAGAACACCACCAGCATCTACCATGTTCTTCTTTAGCATGTTAAAGGCTTTCTCCTGCTCCATTCTGATAATTTTCTTGTCAATTTTGGGGTCTGTAGGAACTCTATATTCAGGAAACTTCTGTACCTTTTTAATGTATATCCTTTATATAAGATAAAGAAGAATTTGTTTCATTATATTATAATCTCAAGAAAATCTATCTTAACCAGAAGTCTTAAGCTTAGAGAAAATTCAATTTATCTGGAAAGTATTCAGAGGCTTATGTAAAATATATGGCATATTCTCAGATGCATTAACACTTGGCAAATTAAAAGTAAATAGATTTGAGTAAAAATATCTAAGTACTTACAGATTTTACCATTTTTTCCCCTAGATTTGCCCCTTCTCTTCATTCTCCTGGAAGCCAAAATCATCTCACTCCTGGATTACTTTAATAGCCTCCTTACAGGCCTGTGCTTCCAATCTTTCATTACTTAAATCCACTCGATAATTTAATGTCACAATAATTCTTCACATTTATATTCCTCTGTTGAAGAATCTGCCTGCTCTTTAATTAAGTACAAATTTCTTGGCAGCATTCAAGGCATTACGTATGATTTTAATTTATTTATCTAATCTTCCTTTATATTACTTAAAATATAAAATTTCTTTTTCTGTAAAGTTCATCTTCTCAATGTTCCTCTCAATATTCCTTCTCAATGTTCCTAATGTAATACCAACCAGGCTAAATTCTTCTGCAATTTTTTTTTTTTTTTTTTTTTGAGACAGAGTCTCACTCTGTCGCCCAGACTAAAGTGCAATGGTGAAATCTCGTCTCACTGCAAACTCTGCCTCCCGGATTCAAGCGATTCTCCTGCCTCAACCTCCCAAGTAGCTGGGATTACAGGCACGTGCTACCATGCCTGACTAATTTTTTTTGTATTTTTAGTAGAGATGAGATTTCACTATGTTGGTCAGGCTGGTCTCGAACTCCTGACTTCAAGTGATCCACCATTGTCGGCCTCCCAAAGTGCTGGGATTATAGGCATGAGCCACTGCGCCTGGCCTCTGTAGCTTTATTTATATGGTTCTCCTAACCTACAATATCATCTCTCTAACTCTCTACCCACCCAAATTTAATTTCAACTTCAACATCCACTTTAAATTGTACTTTCTTTACTGCCATGAATTTGTATGGATATATTCCTTCTTTAAAAACCTAAATAGGTAGTTAAATAATGTATTTCACACTATATTCTATACTATCATGTTCTCTACTAGTTTTTGTTTCCTGATCCATTCTCTGGGATTAAAACTTAATTCCTCTTTTGGTTTCCTTCCTTCCTATGGCACCCAACGTAGTTTCTGGGCACAGAGTAGATACTCAAAAAGTACTTGCAGAATAATGGAAAATAAAATTATTTCTTTACATATAGAGGTTTTCTCCCAAGTTATACCTAAAGTTTTTATATCGCTTATATTTAAGAAGCAACTGACAAGTTTAAAATGGAAAAAAAAAAGCAAATGAAAGTTTATTTCACAGTCAGGTTTAAATAACCTAAAGTTAATATTATAGGATTAAATATGATAAGCCTTGTAAATGGGCTTTAAAAACTTCTTGAGAATGCTGAGGTATTTATAACATGAGATGTGACCCTAAAAGTGTTTCAAAGATCAACTAAGTCCAACCACTACATACTACCTTTTAAATTTTTTATTTTACCTAATAGTTTAAAACACTTTCAATATATTTTAAAAGTCTTAAAATACTTTCAAGGTCTAAAAAACTTAAGGATATTATAAAATCTTTCATTGGTTCACATTTTTCATTTTAACTCAGAGCAATGACTATGCTGTAGTCCTATCTAAAACCTACTATGTTGGTCTGATAATCTGCTGGTAAATTGATAAAATCGCTCTAAAAAGCAACTATGCAATACTTGTCAACATTTTTAAAAGATACAGCCTTTGCCCTAGCAATTTCATTTCCAGGAATTTTTCCTACTGAAACATTTGTAGGAGTGCACAAATATGTACAATGTTAATAACTGCAGCTTTGTATAACACTAATAAAGAATACTTTTCACAGCTTATGTGAATTAAATAATTCATCCAGAAATGGAATATTATATGGCTACTAAAAAACAGTACTTTCATGTACATATATGGAGTCAGCTTTGAGACACTGAAAATGAAAAAAAAGCGAAGTGTAAGTCATTACATTCACACTAGTATGTAGCATAATAGGTATTCAGATTGAGAATAAATCTATGTGAATTCGTATAAAGAAAAAAGGTACACTATTATCTAAGTTTAAGGAAAGAAAATATTAGTGAGCTTTACAGATTTTCAACTACATTGACAGGGTAGAGGAGGAAATCTCTATCTCTCTGCCATTATATGCATCCATATACACAGAATATCTTTGAAAAAATGACTCAAAAAACTAGTAAGAGTTGTTGCTTTAAGGACACAACAAAAGGGGTAAGAGAAAACTTAGAATTCACTGTATACTTTTTCATAATGTATAAACCTAATAAAAAATATCTGTATTAGCTATTCAAAAATAAGTACTTAATAAAAAACAAACAAAAGAAAATAAAGCTTACCGAGCTGGACAAGTGGCTTTGTAGAGCTGACAAGACCTGCTTTCCTGCTCACTGATTTTTTTTAACTGGAAACCTTTTCTTCTTGGCCCATACTGACACTCCATTACCACAGCTCTACTCCCTGTGGGCCAAAACCAACTATTGATATTAATTCAAGTGTCCATCTATTCTAGACACTAGATTAAAAGTAACTTGGTGGTGGCAATGTCAAAATCTTTCAAGTATACAGCTTTAAGGAAAGAAAACATTAATAAGTCTTATTAAGATGTACAAACATAAAAGTTTATTTTAAAATTTACCAAATGTACCATAATTATGGTAAGAAAATTAGTGAATATCACATTTACTGAATATACTGGCATATAATTTTTTTTTTTTTTGAGATGGAGTCTCACTCTGTTACCCAGGCTGGAGTGCAGTGGCGCAATCTCGGCTCACTGCAACCTCCACCTCCTAGGTTCAAGTGATTCTCCCGCCTCAGCCTCCTGAGTAGCTGGGACTACAGGTGTGCGCCACCATGCCAGGCCAATTTTTCTATTTTTAGTAGAGATGGAGTTTTGCCATGTTGGCCAGGCTGGTTTTGAACTCCTGACCTCAAGTGATCCACTGTGTTAGCTTCCCAAAGGGCTGCGATTAGACATATAAGCCACTGAGCCCCATCTGACGTGGTTTTTATACCATTTTATAAATAGTGAGTAAATGTTACATTTAGTTAATAAATATTAATATCATTTAAATTTGCTTTCCTTTTATAATTATTTTCTTATTTTTATTTGGGCTGTTAATACAGCAGCCAGCCCTAAGATGGCCTCCAGTAATCCATGACTTCTAGTATTCATGTCCTTGAGTAATCCCCTCCCCCTTGAACATGGGCTAGACTTATTAACTTACATCTAATAAATATGGCAGAAGTGATAGGAAGTTATTTTTGATATTAGGTTATAAAAAGACTGTAACTTCCATTTGGGTACTCTCTCTTGCCCTTCCTTGAATTGCTCTCTTTGGGTGTAATCAGCTGCCACGTGGTAACGGAGCTCTGTGGAAAGGCCCACATGACAAGGAATAAGGCCTGCTGACAGCCAAAAGAGTGAATCTGAAAGCAGACCGACCCTCCCTCAGTCAAGTCATGAGATGACTGCAGCTTCAGCCAACACCTTAGTTGCAGTCTTGTGAGAGAACCTGAGGCAGAACCACTTTGCTAAGTCACTCTTGGATTCCTGATCCACAGAAACTGTGAGATAATAAATGTTTGTTGTTTTCAGTCACCAAGTTTGGAATAATTTGTTACACAGCAATAGATAATGCAAATAAGTAGATATGAAAATTATATAACTTAAGATTTTAAGTTTAATATCCTATGCTACTCTACGATACAACAAACTTTTAAAATATAAAATAAAAACAACAATTACTAATAAAAATGTTAAGCTGACATTAAAATATAAAAAATTCTGTTTAAAAGACACCATAAGTAAATATAAAAGTAATAGTTTGAGAAATAGCATTTTGTAACATATATAACATAGTAAGCCCCCATGCAGAATTACTATGTAGACTACAAACAATCATAAATCATTAATAAACAACCATTCAGAAAAATGGGCAAAGGCTATGAATAGCCAAGTTGGAAGAAAAAAAAGATAGTAAATGAACAAATAAAAAGATGTTCAACTTTACTAGTAAAGAGGGAAATGCAAATTAAAACAACAGTAAAATACTATCTCATACTCCTCAGACTGGCAAAAATAAAAATATTTGACAATACCCTGAAACAACTGAATCCACTGATCAATCTGAACACCACAGAGAGACACACAGATGGCAATAAGTACACAGCACACCTACGAGGTATTCTTGAAAAAATCAAATCTGCATTTAATCAAGGCTCTAGACCTGTTTACAGAAAATACAAGAGATAAAGAACAAAAACTACATCACACAGATGGAATCGGCAAAACCCAAAATATGGCAAATATTATAGAACAAACAACCTAGAGGAAAAGAGGAGAGAAATCTCCAAATAAAAAGAAGTTTAAGAGATTTATTAACTAAATGCAAGCTGTGGACCCTGTTGGATTTGAATTTGAACAACCTTTGAAGGGGGAAAACTGTGAGATAAGTGGGAAAATGTAAACACTGAACATTTTATAACATTAAAAAGTTACTGTTAATTATCTTATTAAGTGTGATAATGGAATTGTCATATATGCATGTTTGTATATGTATATACATATATATGCATACACACATATAAGGAGTCCTTATCTTTTAGAGATATATACTTTAGTATATACCATATACTTTAGTAATTACAGATGGAATGATATCTGAAAACGTGCTATAAAATCATCTAGGGAATGAGGAAGTGAAGGCGTATGAGACAAGACTGACCATATACTGATAGTTGTTGAAGCTGGAAGATAGATACTGGGAGTCATGGGGTTTCTTATATTATTATCTCTACTTTGATTTACCTGTAAAAATTTCCATAATGTAAAGATTTTTTAAGGCTAGGCACAGTGGCTCACGCCTGTAACACCAGCACTTTGGGAGGTTAGTGGGCAGACTACTTGAGTTTAGGAGTTCGAGACCAGCCTGGACAACATGGCAAAACCCCAAATCTACAAAAAAATACAAAAATTAGCTGAGTATGGTAGCACATGCCTGTAGTCCCAGCTACTCAGGAGGCTGAGGCAGGAGGATCTCTTGAGCCAAGGAAGCTGAGACTGCAGTGAGCTGAGATCGCACCACTGTATTCCAGACTAGGTGACAGAGTGAGTCACCCACCTCAAAAAAAAAAAAAAAAAAAGAAAAGAAAAGAAAAGGAAAGAAAAAAGATTTTTAAACATCTGGCAATGCTAAGTCATGAAGTAAATATGGAGAAATAAAATTTTCACATACTGCTGACAGGAGTGAATTGGTACAAATTGTCAAGCCCTTATGTACAAATCTGAAATCCAAGAAGCTCAGAGAACATTTTTTTGGGACTCATTTGGCTGTAACACCAGGCCCGAGCTGTGTGAGGCTATTTATAGTCTTTATTTATTCCTCTTAGTCTTACAGACTAGTACCAGTCCATTGCCTGTTAGGAACCAGGCCACACAGCAGGAGATGAGCAGTTGGCAAGCAAGCAAAGCTTCATCTGTATTTATAGCTGCTCCCCCATCACTTTCATTACCTCCTGAGCCCTGCCTCCTGTCAGATTAGTGGCAGCATTAGATTCTCATAGAAGCAAGAACCCTATTATGAACTCACATGCATGGGATCTAGGTTGCACACTCCCCATGAGAATCTAATTAGCCTAATGATCTGTCACTGTCTCCAATCACCTCCAGCTGGGACCAGCTAGTTGCAGGAAAACAAGCTCAGGGATCCCACTGACTCTATATTCTAGTGACTTGTATAATTATTTCATTACATATTACAATGTAGTAATAATAGAAATAAAGTATACAATAAATGTAATGTGCTTGAATCATCCCAAAACCATCCCCCAGCTCCCAGCCCGGTCTGTGGAAAAACTGTCTTCCACATAACCAGTCCCTGGTGCCAAAAAGATTAGGGACTGCTGGTCTATAGAATACCTGCTAGGAGTATTCCATAATGTTACCACATTACATTTAAAAAAATCAGAATTCTGAAATACACCTGGTCCAAAAAAATTTCAAAGGGATTCTGGACCTGTACAATCACTGTAGAGTGCAATTTTAAGATAATCTTGTAAAGATGAAATGGGCATAATTCACAACCAGCAAGTCTACTTTAAGGCATATACTCTAGAAAAACTAATCACAGCTTTTCATTAGAGTATGTATACTGTGGAAGTTTGACTACAGCATTCTTTGTAATAATGAAAAGTTGTAAACAACCTAAATGATGATCAACAGAAAAATAATTTGGTCACACACTGGAATACTATACAATGATTAAACTGGATTAACTAGGATTTATAAATATCAATACCAACAGATGTAAAAAGATGTAAAAAAGAATAAGGGCGAGTGAAAAAATTTGCAAAACAAGACCTACACGTTACTATTTATGCATTTTTTAAAAATCCAAAACAATAAAATAATTATTATAGATACAAATATGTAAGGTAAACTATAAAAATATAGACTAGAAAGATACACTGAAAATTCATGTAGTAGCTATCTATGGAATGTTAAGGAGCTTAGACCTAGGATGGGAAAAAGGAAGGCTACAGAATTTCAAGTTTATTTTTTTTATTTATTAATTCTTTTTTTTTAAGACACAGCATCTTTTAAGACACAAGGTCTTACTCTGTCACCCAGGCTGGAGTACAGTGGCATGACCACAGTTCACTGGGGCCTCAACCTCCAAGGGTCAAGTGATCTTTCCACCTCAGCCTCCCAAATAGCTGGGACCGCAGGCCCATGCACCCATGTCCAGTTAATTTATTATTTTTTTGCAAACATGGGGTCTCCCTATTTTGCCCAGGTAGGTCTCAAACTCCTGGGCTCAAGCAATCCTCTTGCCTTGGCCTCCTAAAGTGCTGGGATTACAGGCGTGAGCCACCAAGTTTAAAATAAAACAAACAAACTCAGCTCATTTATTTTTAATGTTGCATTTCTTTTATAGACTACTGATGAAACTTAGGCAGAAGGGGTTACATTTATCTCATCTTCTCTTAAGTATTTATTTCTCATTAAACCTCAGAGGTCCAGGATGAAACTGCAACTCTTTCACCTAATTTGGTGCCCCCATAATCCTAAAATAAATTGCTTAGTTTTAGATTATTTGGGACTCTAGTCTAAGAGGTTTGCTTGAAACTCTACTCCCTTAGTAAGTACTAACCCAGTGTCTAAGAATACTGTACATAACACACCTAATGCTTGAGAACTTTAGTATCAGAATTCTATAATAACTCCAGATTGCATACAAATTCTATACAGTCAACTTCAGAGTTATAAGCTACATAAAATAGACACAAATTTCTCCCATAATTTAAAACAGAAGGCTAAAATATTTAAATTGAAGGGGAGAAAACACAGCTGATGTACACATTTAAAATAAAATTGCTCTTTTAATATTTTATTAATAGGTTTAACTACAATTTCAATATTTTTATTTTTCAGTATATTAAAGAAGTCATTTATTCACTGATATATTAAAATGCAATCTTTAATTATATTTACTATTTTTTTTTTAGTTTAATATACATTTTAATCAATTAGCATTCAACTGTCCGCTACCAAAATAAAAATGTATCACCTTAGAAAAATCACGTTTTCACAATGGACTATGGCTGCTGCTGAACCTTTTAAAATAATTCTTTAAAAAAGTACCTGCATTAACAAATGGGATTCCATCATATGGGACATACTGGGATTTCCACATCAAGCGTGTAGCAGGCTTGGCTGGGCTTGGAGACTGACGGGTTCCCCAAACACTCTGTGTTTGTTGCTTGTGAAATGTTAGGACACTTTCTAATTCAGTCTCACTTACACAGTAGCCACGGTATGAATCTCCAATTTTCTGCATGTGGTAGAAATTAAACAAAATTACTAGCAAATATACTTCATTGCATAATAAATGTAATGAGATGGCTGTCCCAGATGGAAGACTTATCACCTTTCACAAGACAATGTCATTTGTTCCCTCAGATCAATGGTCTATTACAACCACTGGGTCTGATTTGAATTCAACCAGTATCATCAAATGGGTACTTTGTAGGTATTTGTTAGGGAATATAATGCCAAACTCACTGCCATACTATCTTTATCAACTTCTTGTTTGAGAGAAAGAATATTTAGAAAAGATAACTTACAAGAACATATAATGTGTATCCATTATTTCTGATACTTAAAACTAGCCACAAAGTATTCATTCCCTGTGGGGCTTCCTTTAATGAAATGGATTTTTTTTTTGGTGGAGTGGGGTGGGGAGGAGAAAGGAAAGAGGAAGGTAAGAAGGAAGGAGGGAGGTAAAGATGGAAGGAAGGAAAGAAGGAAGAGGAAGAAAATGCAGGCAGGTAGGAAGGAAGGAAGCCCTGAGATTAATTTTGATAGGATGCCGTGCATTTATTAGAAACCGAATGAAAACTGTGATTGATTGACAAAAATGCTGTAGAAGAATTTGCTCATTATATCAACATTCTTCTTATAAAGATCCTTCTCTAAGGCCAGGTGTGGTGGCTCACATCTGTAATCCCAGCACTGTGGGGGCCGAGGCGGGCAGATCACCTGAGGTCAGGAGTTTCAGACCAGCCTGGCCAATATGGCAAAACCCGTCTCTACTAAAAATAGAAAAATTAGCTGGGTGTGGTGGCACTCGCCTGCACTCCCAGCTACCTGGGAGGCTGAGGCACGAGAATCCCCTGAACCTGGAAGGCAGAGGTTGCAGTGAGCTGAGATTGTGCCACTGTACTCCACCTGGGCAACAGAGGAAGGCACTGTCTAAATGTCTTAAAAAAAAAAATAAAAGATCCTTCTCTGAGAGAAATGTGTCTGGTCTTAATACCAAAAATAATTAATGGTTTGCTTATGTATTATGAAAATTAGCATAATTTTTAAATCTAACAGGCACAGAATTTAGTAACTACATGTCCCCTTTTGAAAAGCAGACACCTAGATTACAGACAAGTATATGTATACATACACACACAGTTGGTTAAGACACATATTTTCTTACTTCTGTTTTATGTTCCCATTCTTGTCTTTATTGTTTAGCTGCCATTTTTAATTTCTACCTTGCTAATATAGTTTACATATTTTGTAAGTTCTCTTAAATTCTTTCTGAAACAAGGAAAGGCATATATAATGTAAATAAATTGATATTATCTACACACAACCATCTGAGTATCCCTGTACTAGAGGAGAAACTTTTCCTTTTTTTTTTTTTTTTTTAAAGATGGGGTTTCACCATGATGGCCAGGCTGGTCTTGAACTACTGACCTCAGGTGATCCACCCACCTCAGCCTCCCAAAGTGCTAGGATTACAGGCGTGAGCCACCGCGCCCGGCTTTCCTTTTTTTTTTTTTTGATAAGAAGTTTCACTCTTGTTGCCCAGGCTGGAGTGCAATGACACGATCTTGGCTTACTGCAACCTCCACCTCCCAGGTTCAAACAATTCTCCTGCCTCAGCCTCCCGAGTAGCTGGGATTACAGCCACCATGCTTGGTGAATTTTTGTATTTTTAGTAGAGATGGGGTTTTGCCATGTTGACCAGGCTGGTCTCGAACTACTGACCTCAGGTGATCTGCCCGCCTCGGCCTCCCAAAGTGCTGGGATTACAGGCGTGAGCCACCGCGCCCGACCAAGGAGAAACTTTTTCTATACCAACAGAAAATATGTTAACTGTGATCTCTTACAATGAAATGCATAGACCTAGAATTGATTCCATGTATGTTTCCCCCTTAGAGGAAATAAGAACAGAGAGGTGGGCAGAGAAGTCTTGTTCTTCCTCATTAGAGTAAATATTTTACTTTGGAAGAATACATTTAACAAATAAAAAGGTATCAAATACTGTTGTGGCTGTACTTTTGGTCATAATAGTTGAGATAATCTGATGCCAAACAATATATTATCTGAAGTTTCCTCTAAAAATAATGAAAATTCTTATGTTTATAATTTTTCTGCTAGCCTAGACAACTCTTTATCAAAATATTCACTACAAATAAATGAATATAAATTTTAGCTATAACACTGTAATTTATTTATAAATAAAATTAATAGAATATATGTCAATAAATACAAAAATCAGAATAATATAATCAAAGCCATATATACTTATAAACAGGCCTAAAGATAAAATTTTAGTACAGTATTGAAATTTGTCCAGTTAATATACTTTTGGTCAAAACAAACATCATTAAATGAGAAATTCAAAAACTAAAAATGATTACTAAACAATATTTGGAACCAAAAGGCAGAAAATATTTCCTCAGCCATTAACCAAAAATTTTGTTTATCACTGATAGAGCTTGGGAGAGGAGAAAGAACCCCTTACTGGTAAAGAAGTGCTTGTTCACCTTGGACAACCATACTCAAGTCTGTTGGATAGCAGTACCCAGTTTCTTACAAGATATATGATGACTTTAGGTAAGCCATACAAGGCACCATAGTTGTAACATAAGGTGATTTGGTTGCATGATTGTATTAATAAATACTCTAATATCCATGACATTCCATGAGGTTTATAATAATGATTTTTAAAACCCTCATCAGACAATCACAACACTAACTTCAGGAAGCCACTAAAAAACTATGACTAACAAAAAGTAGGGGGGAGAAAAACCTAAAAATACACACACACACATATATGTACATACATACATGTACGCTACTTAGAAAAGCAACAATGATAATGTCCTAACAAATGTAATATACACAGCACAAGGTTTTTTATTAGAAATTTTCTCAAAATATTAAAATAGAAAGAATATTTTTCTTTCCCTCATTTTAAGATTTGTTTTAAACAATGAAGCATTCTGATAGTTAAATATTCATTACCATCTATGGTTTGTATGTAGAATAGGCATGGTCCCTTTCCCAAAAAGTCTAATTGTTATATAACACTGAATAACCCAAGCTAGCATATCTTTTTTATTTTATTTTTTATTTTTTTTTAGAGACAGGGTTTCACCATGTTGGCTGGGCTGGTCTCGAACTCCTGACCTCAGGTGATCCGCCTGCCTTGGCCTCCCAAAGTGCTGGGATTACAGGCGTGAGCCACCACGCCCGGCCTGCAAATGTTTTTTTTTTGAGACAGAGTCTTGCTCTGTCATGCAGGCTGGGGTGCAACAGCATGATCTTGGCTCACTGCAAACTGCCTCCTAAATTCAAGCAATTCTCCTGCCTCAGCCTCCTGAGTAGCTGGGACTACAGGTGCCCACCACCACACCTGGCTAATTTTTATATTTTAGTAGAGATGGGGTTTTGCCATGTTGGCCAGGCTGTTCTCAAACTCCTGACCTCAAGCGATCCGCCCGCCTTGGCTTCCCAAAGTGATAGGATTACAGGAGTGAGCCACCACACCTGGCTTAGGCTAGTAAATAATTAAGAATGACAACTAATACCAAAGAATTTAAAGAGAGAAATAGGTGAAGGCTAAAATAATCATTAGATGATTTATAGAAAAGATATGCAGGACTTGCACTGGGATTTGAAAAACAGTTAGAAATGGCAAGTAGAAGAAAAAAGTGACATATAGGAAAAGGAAATAAAAATGAGTAAAAGGAGAGCTAAAGAAAGATTCCTCCAAAAGTAGGAGGACTAGGCTAACAAGAATGAAGATGAGTTTGAGAAAAGTAGGAAATAAAGTAGGACAAGGTAGGACAATACCAGATAATGAAAGGCATTGAAAGCTAGCTACAGTGGCTAAATTATGTGGAAAAAATAAGACTTATTGGGAAAAAAAGACAATTAAAATAATCTTCAAATACAAGTAGTTTTAGAAAAACGCACATTAGGGACAAGAAACAGGAGAGTCAAAGGGAAGGCTATTCCTGTAATCAAGCACAACAGGACAAAGGTCTATGGAAAAATGTACCAAAAAGAAAAAGATATTTTAAAGGAAAAACTAAAAGAACCTGGTGACTACTGCTGGGCATGGTGGCTCATGCCTGTAATCCCAGCACTTTGGGAGGCTGGGGTGGGCAGATCACTTGAGGTCGGGAGTTCGAGACCAGCCTGGTCAACATAGCAAAACCCCGTCTCTATTAAAAATACAAAAATTAGCTGGGTGTGGTGGCACATGCAAGTAGCCCGAGCTACTCAAGAGGCTGAGGGAGGAGAATTGCTTGAACCTGGGAGTCGGAGTTGCAGTGAGCTGAGATTGTGCCACTACACTCAAGTCTATGTGACAGAGGGAAACTCCATCTCAAAAGAAAAAAAAGAAAAGAAAAGAAAAGAAAAATCTGGTGACTACCTAAAATGTGCGAAAGGAAGAAATTAGTACAAAACTTTATGCCTGGCTATCTAAGGAAATGGTACTTGTCATTACACACACATGGAATTTCAGAAGTGGAGCTAGTTGTTGCATGGTAGATGATTTCAGTATGGGATATGGTGAATTTGAGGTAAAATTCAAATAAGCCTTCAAGCAAGTAGCCAGATATCGGGACAAGAGGAAGGAAGAATTCAAAAACTGGTGGCCAGGCATGGTGGCTTACACCTGTAATCCCAGAACTCTGGGAGGTTGAGGTGGGTGGATCACCTGAAGTCAGGAGTTCGAGACCAGTTTGGCCAACATAGTGAAACCCTGTCTCTGCTAAAAGTACAAAAATTAGCCAGGTGTGGTGGCACACGCCTGTAATCCCAGCTACTTGGGTGGCTGAGGCACAAGAATTGCGTGAATCCAGGAGGCAGAGGTTGCAGTGGGCTGAGATTGCACCATTGCACTCCAGCCTGGGGGTAACAGTGAAACTCTGTCTGAATAAACAAACAAACAAACAAACAAACAACAAACTGGTGATACAGACTTGGACATCATTTTCATAGATGTGAGCTGACAGTCAACAAAGTAGGTAAGTGCTCCAAAAGATAAAATACAGAGAAAGAAGACAAGGTCAGTAAGTGAGCCTTGAAGAATTTTCTACTGATAATATGAAAAAAAAAAAAAAAAAAAGTACAAGCAAAGAAAGAGAAGAAATAGTTGAAAAGTAAATAGCAGAGAAACATGATAGTGAAGTTTCATGAACTACGAGGGGAAGAGCTGCAAGAGAAGAAATGATGGTAAAATGTTAAGGTATTTATATAACCTCTGCTTTAACAGAGCTTAGAATCTCTAAGAATTAAAGAATCAATGAGATCAGATTTAACATAAACACAAACAAAATATTGTAAATATAGCCCATATTAGTTGTATTCAAAAGTGGCATTTGGGGATGAACTGTGGTTATAACCAGTTAAGTAATTCTAGGTAACGATTATTTTTAACTCACCTCACAGCTCCTGAGACGGCAGGCCCATATAGGTGTGTTAGAGGAAAGTGGCTGAAGAGGCGCCAGAAGAGGTTCTTCCAGCATTCTGGGATAGGGGGAGAAATATATATAACCATGCAGTTCAATGAACACACAAAACGCATTCAATTGCTTTATCTTCTTAGTACCAAAGATAATATATTGAGGTCATCAATAAGAGATTTGAACAATAACTACAGATTGATCTGATAGGTATTTTAGTTGTCATTTTCTGTAACCATTACTATTTTATTAACTGCTAAGTCAAAGACGTAAGTTTCTTCTTCCAGGTACATGTAGTCCCAACAAATTCAACTGTTTTCTATATCTCTCCCAAAGCTTATTTTGTACTCTTATTATATAACTGTTTTCATTTATCAAAAAAATGATAAATTTGACTAGTTCAAAGTAATATTATGTGTCACTTCTTGGCCTTTTGGCTAAGATCAAGTGAAAAGCAACATTATGAAGTTCTAAGATTAAATGTCAAAATATTGTCTTAATTCAAAAATACTCTTATGGAACAATTAAAATAATATAAACAATACATAAACCATGTACATATTTCCCTAAAATATCATAGTTTTATTTTAAAGGAAAAACAAAAACTGAAATAAAAGTTAGCAAAAAAATTTTTAAACATTTTACCACAGAGGAATTCTATGCATAAAAACGTGATAAAACAATTTTAAAATTTTAGGAACTATAATGACTTTCTTTATTCTAAAAAGTCTGTTAGTGTCAGATTAAATAAACTAATAAAATTTTCATACTGCTTCAAAAGATGACAAATGTCACTGAGGAAAAGTGGCGCTTCTGACATTTATAGCTTCCAAAGTAGCCTCCTTATTACCAAGATGCCTTAAAATAACTAAAGGTATATTCGATGACAGCACCTTCTATTTTCTTATCTTCTCCATATTCAGCCAGCTTTAAATGTGATAATCTGTAAAAAGATTTCCATGGTGATATTAAGAGATGAGCTCCTCTTTCCCATGGACTCACCTGGTTACTGACTTTTTGGGCAATGTGAAGGATGACTGTGGATGAAGAATGTAATTGCTAGGATTGTCTGCTAGAGTATCCACGCTTACAGTTGATAAGTTTCTGTCACTGGGTTTCTCTTCAGGGACATCTCAACAACAAAAACAAGAACAAAGTAACATCAGTATCTTGAATAAGACCATAAGAATATACCTAACTAAAGCTTACATATTTGTAATAGGTAAGGAAAATTTATGCTTTATTGAGAATAAAGGAATAATGCTTTATTGAGAATTTCTCTGGTACTTGTTTACTTTAAATTATAATACTGACTACTGTAATTTTATAATTAAGTTTTATAATTTATATTGAACAGCCAGGATATAAAAGTGGTAGAAATAATTGTATATTAAGAGTTCTGTAAATATATAGGAAAATGTAAAACTAATTTTGTTTATATACTGTGCTCATAATGTTTTCTGTAAATTATATTTTTCTCTTAAGTCTTAATGACTATTAACAAAGAATGATAATACTAAGATAAAAATATCTGCCCTAAACTATTAGCTATGAAGAAGCAACAAAACAGTATAGCTCTGAGGTTAGAAAAGAGATTCAAATAGAGGGGAATGGGAGGAAAGCAAAAAAAAAAAAAAAAAAAAAAGAGAGAACTAACAGGCATATTATCAAACAGGTAAAGAAAGAATATATAAACAGAAATAAAAAGCATGATTCTCCTTTCTGAACCTGAAGGGGCCAAGAAAGAGGAAAAGAGCAAGAATATAAAAAGGATAGTTTAAAAAAAAAAGTAATGAGTAACATGGCTAATAAAAATACTGATAAAGAGGCCAGGTGAGGTGGCTCACGCCTGTAATCCCAGCACTTCGGGAGGCCGAGGCGGGCGGATCATGAGGTCAGGAGTTCAAGACCAGCCTGACCAACATGGTGAAATCCCATCTCTACTAACAATACAAAAATTAGCTGGGCATGGTGGTATGCGCCTGTAAACCCAGCTACTCAGGAGGCTGAGGCAGGAGAATCACTTGAACCTGGGAGGTGGAGGTGGTGGTGAGTCGAGATCGCGCCAATGCATTCCAGCCTGAGTGAGAGCGAGACTACATCTCAAAAAACAAACAAATAAATAAATTAAAATTGTTAAGGATATAAATAAAAACTTCTGTAGCTATTAGCACTATATTCTTACTATTGTTGCTGTTATTGTTACTGTTATAATTAAGAAGAATTTATTTTATGCTCACTGGTCATTTGGGAGGAAGCAGGAATCAACCAGCTTCATAGAATTCCAAAATGAAATAGACAGCTAACCTAGACAGGAGTTGAAAAATGAACTTTGAATTTATTTGGGCCAGGAACTGTTTTCTAATTATTCAATTCATAATCTTTTACCTTAAAGAGATCAATTTCAGCACTGACTTTCATGAGGTGATTTTTCTAAAATATTTATGTTTTCAAAACACTCTCAAATCCCCTATATCCCATTGTTACTCACCCCGAGGACTATTCACATCCACAAGCTGCCCCTGAGGTATAATCACTTGTGCCATTCCTGTCTGGGTAGATGGAATTACACGAAGTACCTGTCCATTTTCTGATGGGCTAGCAACGATCATCTTTAAGCAGTAAAAAAAAAAAAAAAATCAAATGCATACACCTACACTGATTTAACGAAAATTATTAAATAAATTATTAAACATCTAGCTCTGTGGTGGATCTATGATTTCCCCCATTTTATAGATGAAAACATTGAGGTACATAAACATTTTTTCCAAGGTCTCACAACTGGTAAGTGGTAAAGCCAGGATTAAAAACAGGCACTTTGACCCTAATCCTAGGGTTTTAACCACCAGCAGTCTTAATCATTACACATGCATGAAGTCTAATTACTTGGTAATCTGAATAAGTCTGTCTGGACTTAATACATTTACCTTTTGCTACTTAGTGGATTATTCATGCATGCTTCACCTATTTGTGTGGCTATCATTTGTCTTATGGTTAAAGTCATTTTCACTAGTTTAAAAATGGTAACTTGTTAAATGCCTAATTAAATAGGATTTATGTTTGTATCTCAGCATTTACATACAGCTTCTACAGTTCATAAAGAATACTAGAGCGTGCCCCAAAGTCTGAAAACACAGGGAAAACAGTTTATTTATTGTACTTTTTTTCAGTTTAACAACTGAACCCACTCCCTCAAATTTAGAGGAATATCAACTAAAAAGGCATACGAAGTTGAAGAAAAACTTTTGGGCCTATCATCTGAAAGTATAACTAACACAGTATTTGAAATTAAGTTTATCTGATGCTTCCAAGACTTTTTGGACAGCACATAAATTTTATTACTTATTACTCTCCTATTGACACAGTTTTATCCAAAGTTTCCTGTCCTCTTTAGTGCAGGTAACAATCCTTAATCATTCCAACCCACTTTCCCAGACTCCCCTTTTGCTAGGTAAAACATGAAAATATTGCTGATACTTGATAGATTATAGCTCATGCCTGTAATTCCAGTACTTTGGGAGGCCAAGGCAAGGATCGCTTGAACCCAGGAGTTTGAACTTGGGCTACCTGTCTCTACAAAAAAAATTTTAAAAATCAGCTAAATGTGATGGCATGTGCCTGTAGCTACTCTGAAGGCTCAGGTGGGAGGATCACTTGAGCCTGGGAGGTCAAGGCTGCAGTAAGCCATGATCATGCTGCTGTACTCCAGCCTGGGTGACAGAGCAAAACTTTGTCTTGAAAAAAAAAAAAAAGGCCATTTTAAAAAATGCAAATATAAATTTGAAAAAATAAAAAAAAAATTAAATGTTGGGGGAAAAAAACTTCAACAAACTAGAATGCTTTAAATATTAATGTATCATAAACAGTTTCCAGAAATTAAGAATGGGAATTGTTTCCTTCCTTCCCCCAATGTTTAACAAGTTTCTTGACATAAAAATATCCTGCCATAACACTTATCACTTTAGCATGAAATAGCAACTGTAAACTCTGATGACAACAACTGCTTACACATGCTCAGTGCATACTAAGTGGCAGAACTTTGAATGCATTACCTCATTTAATCCTCCTCATATGTATATCAAGTATATGCATTTTATAAATGAGGAAACTGCCACACAGAGGTTACAAAACTCATACAAGGTTACACAGAGCTATTTAGTGGTAGGCTATAATTGAAGCAATCTGACTCCTTCAAACCATCCCTCTGTACTGCCTCCCAATATTTGACAATGCTACTTAATCTAAAAAGAAAAAAGACAAAAACAAAATAACATAAAAAACCCTGCTGGACATTAAAAGGCAACAGTAATAATATTGTTTTAAACTCTTTACCCCTAATAATGACATTGAATGTCTGTGAAAAAATATATATATATTTAACTTTTAGGATTGGGGATAGGAAAAATATCTATTCATTCTTAGGAAATGAGTGCTGTGGTTATTTTTAAATCCAAATTAAACAAAATTAAGTTGTTGTAAGTTATTAAATCATATTTAAAATTCATAATTAAGACTGGTATGTAGAATATCCTCTTAATTTTGAAACTATGTTTCCCAAGCACAGAAAAGAAGAGTCTCATTTATTTTCTCACTTCTTAGCTTATTCTCCCTGGTACCTAAAAAACTATTTTCAATTAATATAATCTGACAGTGATAATAATATTACTTTTCCTATTTTTAAAAAACCAGCTAATTACCTTTAATCTTTGCAATGAAAGCAAATATGGTTTTGATGAGTCATCTGCTACAACACATTCTATTTCAGGCAGACCATGAAAATTATCAGAAAACTTTAGCTGAGTGGTCTTTTACCTGCTGGGCTCTTTCTGTACAATATTTCTAATAAACCCGAAAGACTAATTGAGCTTCACTCCAAAAACCTCTTCATCCATTACAGATTCACTCACTAAAGAATCTTTATTAATAACTTTTATATAAAAAGTCGTATTGGGCCAGGCGTGGTGGCTCACACCTGTAATCCCACTTTGGGAGACCAAGGCAGGTGGATAACCTGAGGTTAGGAGTTCAAGACTGGCCTGGCCAACATAAGAAACTCCATCTCCACTAAAAATACAAAATTTAACTGGGCATGGTGGCAGGCAACTGTATTCCCAGCTACTCAGGAGGCTGAGGCAGAAGAATCGCTTGAATCTGGGAGGCAGAGGTTACAGTGAGCCAAGATCATGCCACTGCACTCCAGCCTGGGTGAGAGTGCAAGACTCCATCTCAAAACAACAACAACAAAAAAGTCATATTGAAAGAAAAGGAAGGTATATTTCTTTCAAAAAGCTTCATTTGGCTGATGGCAGTGGTATGTCCCTGTAGTTCTAGCTACTCTGGAGGCTATGATTGTGCCACTGCACTTAAGCCTAGATAACAGAGTGAGACATACCTCTTAAAAATAATAAATTAATTAAAATAATTTAAGAAAAACAAAATGCTTAGCTACAAACCCATAGCCAACATCATAGTAAATGGACAAAACCTGGAAGCGTTCTCTTTGAAAACCAGCAGAAGAAAAGGATGCCCTCTCTCACCACTCCTATTTTTTTTTTTCACCACTCCTATTTAACACAGTATTGGAAGTCCTAGCCAAAGCAATCAGGCAAGAGAAAGAAATAAAGGCCATCCAGGTAGGAAGAGAGGAAGTTGAACTATCTTTGTTTGCAGACGACATGATTCTATATTTAGAATACCCCATATTCTCAGTCCAAAACCTCCTCCAAAAGATAAACAACTTCAGCAAAGTTTCAGAATACAAAATCAATATACAAAAATCACTATCATTCCAATATACCAACAACAACCAAGACAGCCAAATCAGGAAGGGAATCCCATTCAGAATTGCCACAAAAAGAATAAAATACCTAGAAATACAGAAAGGTGAAAAATCTCTACAATAGGAATAACAAAAGGCTTGTAAAAATTAGCTGGGCATCCTGTAATCCCAGCTACCCAGGAGGCTGAGGCAGGAGAATCACTTGAACCTGGAAGGCGGAGGTGCAGTGAGCCGAGACTGCGATCATGCCATAGTACTCCAGCTTGGGCAACAGAGCGATACTCTATTTCCAAAAAAAAAAAAAATTACAAAAGCCTGCTCAAATAAATCAGAGAAGATACAAAAAATTGGAAAAAAATCCATGCTCATGGATAGGAAGAATCAATATCATTAAAATGGCCATACTGCCCAAAGCAATTCACAGATTCAATGCTATTCCTATCAAACTACCAATGGCATTCTTCACAGAACTAGAAAAAACTATTTTAAAGTTCATATGGAACCAAAAAAGAGCCCAAATAGCTAAGGTGATCCTAAGGAAAAAGTACAAAGCTGGAGGCATTATGTTACCTGACTTCAAATTATACTACAAGGCTACAGTAACCAAAACAGAATGGTACTGCTACAAAAACAGACACATAGACCAATGGAACAGAAGAGAGAGAGAGCCCAGAAACAAGGCTGCACACCTACAACCATTTGATCTGCAACAAAGCTGACAAAAACAAGCATAAAGGAAACAACTCCCTCTTAAGTAAATGGTGCTAGGACTATGGGTTAGCCATATGCAGAAGACAGAAGCTGGACTCCTTCCTTGCTCCATATACAAAAATAAACTCAAGATGAACTAAAGATTTAAATATAAAACCCAAAACTATAAAAACCTGGAAGACAACCTAGGCAATACCATTCCAGACATGGGAATGGGCAAAGACTTTAGGACAAAAACACTAAAAGCAAAAATTGGCAAATGGGATCTAAATAAATTTAAGAGCTAATACACAGCAAAAGAAACTATTAACAGAGTAAACAAACAACCTAAAGAATGGTAGAAAATATTTGCAAACTATGCATCTGACAAAGGTCTAATATCCAGCATCTATATGGAACTTAAGCAAATTTACATGAGAAAAACAACCCCATTTAAAAGTGGGCAAAGGATATGAACAGACACTTTTTTTTCTTTTAAGTTCTGGGATACATGTGCAGAATGTGCAGGTTTGTTACATAGGTATACATGTGTCATGGTGGTTTGCTGCACCCATCAACCTGTCATCTAGGTTTTAAGTCCCGCATGTATTAGGTGTTTGTCCTAGTGCTCTCCCTCCCCCTTCCCCCACCCCCGACAGACTCTGGTGTGTGATGTTCCCCTCCCTGTGTCCATGTGTTCTCACTGCTCAACTCCCACTTATGAGTGAGAACATATGGTGTTTGGTTTTCCGTTCCTGTGTTAGTTTGCTGAGGATAATGGTTTCCAGCCTCATCCATGTCCCTGCAAAGGATATGAACTCATTCTTTATGGCTGCATAGTATTCTGTGGTATATATGTGCCACATTTTATTTAGCTAGTCTATTACTGATGGGCATTTGGGGTGGTTCCAAGTCTTTGCTATTGTAAATAGTGTTGCAATAAACATAAATGTGCATGTGTCTTTATAGTAGAATGATTTATAATCCTTTGGGTATATACCCAGTAATGGGATTGCTGGGTCAAATGATATTTCTGGTTCTAGATCCTTGAGGAATCATCACACTATCTTCCACAATGGTTGAACTAATTTACACTCCCATCAAGAGTATAAAAGTGTTCCTATTTCTCCACAGCCTCCCCAGCATCTGTTGTTTCCAGACTTTTTAATGATTGCCATTCTAACTGGCGTGTGATGGTATCTCACTGTGGTTTTGATTTGCATTTCTCTAATAATCAGTGATAATGAGCTTTTTAAAATGTTTATTGGCCACATAAATGTCTTCTTTTGAGAAGTATCTGTTCATATCCTTTGCTCACTTTTTGATGGAGTTGTTTTTTCTTATAAATTTGTTTAAGTTCCTTGTAGATTCTGGATAATAGACCTTTGTCTGATGGGTAGGTTATAAAAATCTACCATTCTGTAGGTTGCTTGATAGTTTCTTTTGCTGTGCAGAAGCTCTTTAGTTTAAGTATAACCTATTTGTCAGTTTTGGCTTTTGTTGCAATTGCTTTTGGTATTTTAGTCACGAAGTCTTTGCCCATGCCTATGTCCTGAATGGCACTGCCTAAGTTTTCTTCTAGGGTTTTTATAGTTTTAAGTCTTTAATTTATCTTAGTTAATTTTTGTATAAGGTGTAAGGAAGGGCTCCAGATTCTGTTTTCTGCATATGGCTAGCCAGTTTTCCCAGCAACATTTATTAAATAGGGAATCCTTTCCCCCATTGCTTGTTTTTGTCAGGTTTGTCAAAGATCACATGGTTGTAGATGTGTGGTATCTCCGTTCTGAGGTCTCTGTTCTGTTCCATTGGTCTATATACTTGTTTTGGTACCAGTACCATGCTATTTTGGTTACTGTAACCTTGCAGTATAGTTTTAAGTCAGGTAGCATGATGTCTCCAGCTTTGTTCTTTTTACTTAGGATTACCTTGGCTATAAAGGCTCCTTTTTGGTTCCATATGAAATTTAAAGTAGTTTTTTCTAATTTGAACAGGTACTTTTCAAAAAGAAGAAGACATACATGCAGTCAACAAGCATATGAAAAAAAGCTCAATATCACTGATCATTAGAGACATGGAAATCAAAACCACAATGAGATACCATCTCACACCAGTTAGAATAGCTATGATTAAAAAAGTAAAAAAAAAAAAAAAAATAGCAGATGCTAGTGAGGTTATGGAGAAAGAGAACACTTATACACTGTTGGTGGGAGTGTATATTTGTCAACCATTGTAGAAAGCAGTATGGCGACTCCTCAAAGAGCTAAAAACACAACCACCATTTGACCTAGCAATACTATTACTGGATATATACCCAGAGAAATATAAATCATTCTTCCATAAAGATATATGCATATGAATGTTCATTAAGGCCCTATTCACAATAGCAAATACATGGAATCAACCTAAATGGCCATCACTGACAGATTGGATAAGAAAATACGTGCTGTAGTCAGCCCTAAGAAAAAAAAAGAAGAAAAAAAAAGGAAAATATGGTACATATACACCATGGAATACTATGCAGCCATAAAAAAGAACAACATCATGTCTTTTGTGGGAACACAGATGTAGCTAGAGGCTACCATCCTTAGCAAACTAACACCAGAACAAAAAAACAAGTATAGCATGTTCTCACAAGTGTGAGCTAAATAAGAAGAACTTATGAACACAAAGAAGGAAACAACAGATACTGGAGGGTGGAGGGTGGGAGGGAGAGGAGCAGAAAAAATAACTATTGGGTACTAGGCTTAATACCTGGGTAATGAAATAACCTATACAATCTGAGTTTACCTACACAACAAACCTTCACACAAACCCCCCAACCTAAAGGTTAAAAGTAAATAAATAAATAAATAAAACTAAAAAAATAAAAAAACAAAGACAAATAGCTCCATTTGGTAGGACATGTTGATAAAGGGGATGTTGTAGCATGTGCAGGTACAGGAAGTATATATATATATATGAAAATCTGTGTACCTTCTGCTCACTTGATAATGAACCTAAAATTGCTCTAAAAAATACAGTTCACTGAAACAAAACCAAAAGTTCCACTAAGCTCCCGGGAATATTCTCTGTCTGATTTTCAGTTCTTTGAAGAAAATTATTTCTAATAATCCCTGTTTCTCACATTTTTCCATACTTCATTTCATATGTTTCCTATTTCATGGTTTCATATAATCATCTGTGCTATCTCCTACCTAAACAATGTAAAACCACCTTTGTACTCACTTTGTATAGAAAGTTTAATCCAATTACAAAGAGCGTTAACTTTTTTTGGACTGAAATAACTTTGCTTGGAAAGGTACCATATGTAAAACGACAACCCTAAAGGGTTCAGACTCCTTTATCTTCCTGCTGGGAAAAAAAACCCAGACTTTCTAAATGTTCTGATAGCAACTACAATAAATGTCAGACAAAGGGGAAACTACAAAAGTATTTCATTCTGGACATGAAAAATATTAAAATGTAGTTGGTTCACATTTAAATTATTTGTTGAACATTAACCTCTGCTGGTGATGCAGTATGGTTACAGAAGCTTACTCCTTCTTTGCCTTTCAGTCCTGGTATAGGCCCGGAAAGCCTGAACATAAACCAAAAGGGTTCCCCTGTGCACACAGTCACCTCTCAACCAATTACTGTTTTTTTTTTGTTGTTTGTTTGTTTCTTTTATTTTATACATTGACTTTTTCTCTTCTTTTTTATTTCTTTGTTTTTCTTCTTTTTTTTTTTTGGTGTCTTGTGTCTTATTTCCATAGTTTCAACCAATTGCTCTTAACTGTAGAATCTAGATAACTCAATTTGGTTGGATCATAAAGGAGCAAAATGGCATAGATTAACTGTAGAATGCTCTAGATTATGAAGAGAAACAAGGGTTAATTCTAGGTAAAGTGACTACCTGTGGTATAATTTATAATGACAGTTATGATGTTTTTAAAAATAACTTTTATTATGAAAGTAATAAATACTCATTGTAGAAAACTTGGAAAATTCAACTAAACAAGAGACACATTGCCCTTCACAGTATTACTTATGTTAAGCACATTCTAAATAACCAGAGAGCAACTTAGAAGTTTTGCTCAGTAATTTTCCATATGTCAGTCAAAACAATCTTTCACCTCTTTGGCTCAAACTATGAACTTGGTCAAAAATACTTTTAGTCAACAGTTTGAAAAGTATTTAAGAATCCTGATTTTTTTTATCTTTGTGCATTGTTACTCACGTGGCACACATTCATCTACAAAGATCAGCAAGACTATGTCTAATTCTCCATACACTAGCAGTACCTCCACTGCTTTCTTTTTCTTCAAGAAGGCATACCAGAAAGTGGTATGCAGCTCAGTGAGATGTTGATAAATCAAAAACTGGAGTTTAGGCCAGGCACGGTGGCTCACACCTGTAATCCCAGCACTTTGGGAGGCTGAAACAGGCAGATCACAAGGTCAGGAGTTCAAGACCAGCCTGGCCAACATGGTGAAACCCATCTCTACTAAAACTACAAAAATTAGCCAGGTGTGGTGGCGTGTGCCTATAATCTCAGCTACTTGAGAGGCTGAGGCGGGAGAATTGCCTGAACCCAGGAGGTGGAGGTTGCAGTGAGCCGAGATTGCGCCACTACACTCCAGCCTGGGCTACAGAGCAAGACTCTGTCTCGGGAAAAAAAAAAACAGCAAACCAAAAACAAACAAACACTAGAGTTTAGCTGTGTGTGTGTATGTGTGTACATGTATATTTACATACACACACACACACATTAAATGTAAGTTACGCATCAACTCTGGCATGTTAGAACTAGTTACAGATGTTACATTTCCAGTTGATCTCAAAGCACCAGTGTACCCAAACACAGAGACTGATAAGTACTGTTTAAAGTACTATTTGTAGTCCTGAATGGAAATCTTTTAAAATTCTTACATAAAAATGAAAGTCATGGAAACGGTATTTTAAACACAATGCAGCCGGGTGCTGTGGCCCATGCCTGTAATCCCAGGACTTTGGGAGGGCAAGACAGGTAGATCACCTGAGGTCAGGAGTTCGAGACCAACCTGGCCAACATGGTGAAACTCTGTCTCTACTAAAAATACCAAAAATTAGCCATGTGTGATGGTGGGCACCTGTAATCCCAGATATTCAGGAGGCTGATGCAGGAGAACTGCTTGAACCAAGAAGGTGGAGGCTGCAGTGAATCAAGATTGTGCCATTGCATTCTCGCCTGGACAACAAGAGCAAAAATCCATATTAAAAAAATAAACAGGGGAGGGGAATCCAAGATGGCTGATTAGGAGCAGCTCAGGATTGCAGCTCTCAGCTACAGCGCGGACAGACTGCAGGGAAGTTCACACGGCAGCTGGGCAGAGCCCACAGCAGCTCAGCAAAGCCTCTGGCAGGCAGACTGAGACTAGGCTGCCTCCTCGCTGGGCAGGGCACCCCTGAAAAAAGGCAGCAGCATGACAGAAACTTATAAATAAAACCCTACCTCCCTGGGACAGAGCACCTGGAAAAAAAAAAAGGCGCTTATGAGTTCTGCTGCAGCAGACTTAAAACTACCTGCCCAGCAGCTCTGAATGGAACAATGGAGCTCAGGGCTCAGCACTTCAGCTCCTATAAAGGACAGACTGGCTCCTCAAGCAGCTCCCTGACCCCCGTATATCCAAAGAGCCACCTCATAAAGGAGAGCTCAGACTGACATCTGGCGGGTATCCTTCTGGGACAAAGATAGCAAAAGAAGAAACTGGCAGCAACCCTTACTGTTCTGCAGCCACTGCAGGTGATCCCCAGGCAAGCAGGGCCTGGAGTGGACCTCAGCAGTCCTACAGCAGAGGGGCCTGACTGTTAGAAGGAAAACTAAGAAACAGAAAGAAAGAAATAACTTCATCATCAACAAACTGGACATCTACTCAGAGACCCCAACTGAAAGTCAACAACTACAAAGACCACAGGTAAATAAATTCACAAAGATGGGAAGAAATCAGCGCAAAAAGAATGAAAACACCCAAAACCAGAATACCTCTCCTCCGGCAAGGGATCACAACTCCTCACCAGCAAGAGAACAACGCTGGATGGAGACTGAGTGTGATGAATTGACAGAAACAGGCTTCAGAAGGTAGGTAATAAGAAACTTCGCTGAGCTAAAAGAACATATTCTAACCCAATGCAAAGAAACTAAGAACCTTGAAAAAAGATTTGATGAAATGCTAATGAGAATAAACAGCTTAGAGAGGAATATAAGTGAATTGATGGAGCTGAAAAACACAACAGGAGAACTTTGTGAAGCATACACAAGTTTCAATAGCCGAATTGACAAAGCAGAAGAAAGGATATCAGAAGTCGAAGATCAACTCAATGAAATAAAATGAGAAGGCAAGATTAGAGAAAAAAGGGTAAAAAGAAATGAAAAAAGTCTCCAAGAAATATGAGACTATGTGAAAAGACCTAATCTACGTTTGATAGGTGTACCTGAATGTGACAGAGAGAAGGAATCCAAGCTGGAAAGTACTCTTCAGGATATTATCCAAGAAAACTTCTGCAACCTAGCAAGACAGGCCAACATTCAACTCCAGGAAATACAGAGAACACCACAAAGATATTATTGAAGAAGAGCAACCCCAAGGCACCTAATCGTCAGATTCACCAGGGTTGAAATGAAGGAGAAAATGTTAAGGGCAGCCAGAGAGAAAGGTCGGGTTACCCACAAAGGGAAGCCCATCAGACTCACAGGGGATCTCTTGGCAAAAACCCTACATGCCAGAAGAGAGTGGGGGCCAATATTCAACATCCTTGAAGAAAAGAATTTTCAGTCCAGATTTTCATATCCAGCCAAATTAAGCTTCACAAGCGAAGGAGAAATAAAATCCTTTACCAACAAGCAATTACTCAGAGATTTCATCACCACCAGGCCTGCTTTACAAGAGCTCCTGAAAGAGGCACTAAACATAGAAAGGAACAACCAGTACCAGCCACTCCAAAAACATACCAAATGGTAAAGAGCATCGACACAATGAAGATACTACATTAACAGGCAAAACAGCCAGCTAGCATCAAAATGGCAGGATCAAGTTCACACATAACAATATTAACCATAAATGTAAATGGGCTAAACGCCCAATCAAAAGACACAGACTGGCAAATTGGATAAAAAGCCAAACCCATCAGTGTGCTGTATCCAGGAAACACATCTCACATGCAAGGATACATAAAGGCTCAAAATAAAGGGATGGAGGAGATTTACCAAGCAAATGGAGAGCAAAAAAAAAGCAGGAGCTGCAATTCTAATCTGATAAAATAGACTTTAAACCAACAAAGATCAAAAGAGAAAAAGAAGGGCATTACATAATGGTAAAAGGATCAATGCAACAAGAAGAGCTAATGATCCTAAATATATATGCACCCAATACAGGAGCACCCAGATACACAAAGCAAGTTCTTAATGACTTACAAAGAGACTTAGACTCCCACACAATAATAGTGGGATACTTTAAGACCCTACTGTCAGTATTAGACAGATCAACGAGACAGAAAATTAACAAGGATATCCAGGACTTGAACTCAAGCCTGGACCAAGCAAACCTAATAGACATTTACAGAACTCTCCACCCCAAATCCACACAATATACATTCTTCTCAGCACCACATCACACCTACTCTAAAATTGACCACATAGTTGGAAGTAAATCTCTCCTCAGCAAATGCAAAAGAACGGAAATCATAACAAACAGTCTCTCAGACCACAGTGCAATCAAGTTAGAACTCAGAATTCAGAAACTAACTCAGAACCGCACAGCTTCATGGAAACTGAACAACTGGTTCTTGAATGTTGACTGGATAAACAATGAAATAAAGGCAGAAATAAAGATGTTCTTCGAAACCAACGCGAACGAAGACACAACGTACCAGAATCTCTGGGACACATTTAAAGCAGTGTCCAAGAGGAAAATATATGGCAATAAATGCCCACATGAGAAGCAAGGGAAAGATCTAAAATCGACACCCTATTGTCAAAATTGAAAGAGCTAGAGGAGCAAGATCAAAAAAAGTCAAAAGCTAGCAGAAGACAAGAAATAACTAAGATCAGAGCAGAACTGAAGGAGTTAGAGAAACAAAAAACCCTTCAATAAATCCAGGAGCTGGTTTTTTGAAAAGATCAACAAAATAGACCACTAGCCAGATTAATAAAAAGAAAAAAGAGAATAATCAAACAGATGCAATAAAAAACAATAAAGGGGATATCACCACAGATTCCATAGAAATACAAACCATCATCAGAGATTATTACAAACAACTCTATGTACATAAACTAGTAAACCTGGAAGAAATGGATAAATTCCTTGACACTTGCATCCTCCCAAGCCTAAACCAGGAAGAAGTCGAAACCCTGAATAGACCAATAACAAGGGCTGAAGTTGAGGCAGCAATTAATAGCCTACCAACCAAAAAAAGCCCAAGTCCAGATGGATTCATAGCCAAATTCTACCAGGCATACAAAGAGGAGCTGGTACCATTCCTTCTGAAACTATTCCAAACAATCCAAAAATAGAGAATCCTTCCCAAATTATTCTATGAGACCAACATCATCCCGATACCAAAACCCAGCAGAGACTCAACAAGAAAAGAAAACTTCAGGCCAATATCCATGATGAACATAGATGCAAAAATCTTCAATAAAATACTGGCACACCAATTGCAACAGCACATCAAAAAGCTTATCCACCATGATCAAGTAGGCTTCATCCTGGGAATGCAAGGCTGGTTCAACATAAGCAAGTCTATAAACGTAATTCACCATATAAACAGAACCAAAGACAAAAACCATATGATTATCTCAATAGATGCAGAGAAGGCCTTTGACAAAATTCAACAGCCCTATATGCTAAAAACCCTCAATGAACTAGGTATTGATGGAATGTATCTCAAAATAATAAAAGCTATTTACGACAAACCAACAGCCAATATCATACTGAATGGGCAAAAACTGGAAGCATTCCCTTTGAAATCTGGCACTAGACAAGGATGCCCTCTCTCACCACTCCTGTTCAATATAGTACTGGAAGTTCTAGCCACAGCAATTAGGCAAGAAAAAGAAATAAAGGGTATTCAATTAGGAAAGGAGGAAGTCAAATTGTCTTTATTTGCAGATGACATGATTGTAGATTTAGAAGACCCCATCATCTCAGCCCAAAATCTCCTGAAACTGATAAGCAATTTCAGCAAAGTCTCAGGATACAAAATCATTGTGCAAAAATCACAAGCATTCCTATACACCGATAAGGGACTTAAAGAGAGCCAAATCAAGAATGAACTGCCATTCACAATTGCTACAAAGAGAATAAAATACCTACAAATACAACTAACAAAGAATGTATAGAACCTCTTCAAGGAGAACTACAAACCACTGCTCAACAAAATCAGAGAGGACACAAACAGATGTAGAAACATTCCATGCTCATGGTTAGGAAGAATCAATATTGTGAAAATGGCCATACTGCCCAAAGTAATTTACAGATTCAACACTATCCCCATCAAGCTACCAATGACCTTCTTCACAGAACTGGAAAAAACCACCTTAAACTTCATATGGAACCAAAAGAGAGCCCGCATAGCCAAGTCAATTCTAAGCAAAAAGAACAAAGCTGGAGGCATCACACTACCTGACTTCAAACTACACTACAAGGCTACAGTAATCAAAACAGCATGGTACTGGTACAAAAACAGAGACACAGACCAATGGAACAGAACAGAGGCCTCCGAGGCAACGCCACACATCTACAACCATCCGATCTTTGACAAACCTGACAAAAACAAACAATGGGGAAAGGATTCCCCTGTTTAATAAATGGTGTTGGGAAAACTGGCTAGCCATGTGCAGAAAGCAGAAAGTGGACCCCTTCCTGACACCTTACACTAAAATTAACTCCAGGTGGATTAAAGACTTAAAAATAAGACCTAACACCATAAAAACACTAGAAGAAAATCGAGGCAAAATCATTCAGGACATAGGCATAGGCAAGGACTTCATGACCAAAACACCAAAAGCATTGGCAACAAAAGCCAAAATAGACAAATGGGACCTAATCAAACTCCACAGCTTCTGCACAGCAAAAGAAAGTCATTAGAGTAATTGGGAACCAAAAGAATGGGAAAAAATTTTTGCAATCTTCCCATCTGACAAAGGGCTAATATCGAGAATATACAAAGAACTAAAACAGATTTACAAGAAAAAAACAAGCCCATTCAAAAGTGGGCAAAGGATATGAACAGACACTTTACAAAAGAAGACATATATGAGGCCAACAAACATATGAAAAAATGCTCATCATCACTTGTCATTATAGAAATGCAAATCAAAACTACATTGAGATACCATCTCACACCAGTTAGAATGGCGATCATTAAAAAATCTGGAGACAACAGATGCTGGAGAGGATGTGGAGAAATAGGAACACTTTTACACTATTGGTGGGAGTGTAAATTAGTTCAACCATTGTGGAAGACAGTGTGGCGATTCCTCAAGGACCTAGAAATAGAAATTCCATTTGACCCAGCAATCTCATTATTGGGTATATATCCAAAGGATTATTAATCGTTCTATTATAAGGACACATACACACGAATGTTCATTGCGGCACTGTTTACAATAGCAAATACTTGGAATCAACCCAAATGCCCACTGATGATAGATCGGACAGGGAAAATGTGGCACATATACAGCACGGAATACTACGCAGCCATAAAAAACGATGAGTTCGTGTCCTTTGTAGGGACATGGATGAACCTGGAAACCATCATTCTCAGCAAACTGACACAAGAACAGAAAATCAAACACCGCATGTTCTCACTCATAGGTGGGTGTTTAACAATGAGAACACATGGACATAGGGAGGGGAGCATCACACACTGGGGTCTGTAGCGGGGGAAACAGGGGGAGGGACAGTGGGGTGTGGGGAGTTGGGGGAGGGACAACATGGGGAGAAATGCCAGATATAGTTGATGGGGAGGAAGGCAGCAAACCACACTGCCACATGTGTACCTATGCAACAATCTTACATGTTCTTCACATGTACCCCAAAACATAAAATGCAATAAAAAAAATTAAAATTAAAATAAATAAATAAACACAATGTAAGTCAAAAGTGTCAAGAAATTAAGATCATTTAGAAAAACTAATACATTTGGCTAAAGATCATAAAACTGGTTACTTATAAAATATACTCACCATTTGCGCACTGGAATCCCCCAATGAGTGAAGTTCGTATTGAACAGCTTGCTCATTTTGGTCAACTAGGTGGAACTGTTCTGCAGAAAGAGTCTGTGTCTCAGTCAGGGTCCCTGGTATATTCTGTGATGTGAGTGAATTATTTGCTTCAGGAGCAGTGATCGGCAAACTCTAGGAGAATCATTTTGTTCAAAGGAAGAATCCCTGGAGCCCATACAGGTTAGATGCTTTTGCAAAGAAAAAAAAAATCATTTCAGTCTAACAATATAGTATCACCATTAAAAAAAAAAAAAAAAAAAAAAAGATGTGTTTCTGAAAAGATATCCATTTTCAGTTGTTTTTACTTTTTTGTAAGTTCTCAATTCACACAAATTGATATATACAGAAAGCATTCAAGTAAAATTGTTATTATATTTATCTTAATTTTATCAAAATAAAATTGTCCACAGGAATGCAACCTGAAATAACATAATTCAACCTTTAGATTTTTCTTTGTATACAAATTTTTATAAATATATCTAAGCATTAAGTTCTGTATTATAAAATATGTGTATAATTAAATATTGAAATTCTTTTTTTTTTTGAGATGGAGTTTCGCTCTTATGGAGTATAATGGTCCAATCTTGGCTCACTGCAACCTCTGTCTTCTGGGTTCAAGTGATTCTCCAGCCTCAGCCTCCCAAGTAGCTGGGATTACAGGCACCCACCACAATGCTCGGCTAATTTTTGTATTTTTAGTAGTGATGGGGTTTCACCATGTTGGCCAGGCTGGTCTTGAACTCCTGACCTGAGGTGATCCGCCCATCTTGGCCTCCCAAAGTGCTGGGATTACAGGCGTGAGCCACCGTGCCTGGTCTAAAATTCTTGAATACACTAAATATAACAGGTATCCCTTTAGCATAAAGAGCTGTTAAATGGCATACTGTTTTACCCTAGGATGGAAAAAAGTTCCCAGCTGAATCCCTACTTCAAATACCTGAGCATCGGTTTTTGACTCTTCACCATCATTATGGTTGGCTCTCAATGAATCATTAGATTGTTCCATGCTGACATCATATTCAATTCCATTTTCTTCTATTATTTAATAGCTGAAAGAGTTTAAATAGCTGATCAACTAAAGCCCTTAGTATTTTTGTGGAATGTTTCATTTTAAACAAACCTCTCATATTCACTACTGTGGTACCCTATATAATTTAGGTAAAATCATCTCTATTCTATAGATTAAAAAATTAACATTTTTGTTAAATAACTTGCCAAGGCACCAGAATACATTCAAAACAGGGCAAAAATTAGTGTTATGTAGATCCCACATTCTATCTTTAACCACACTTCTGTACTGGCTTTTTAAGATTGCTTTTATGTGACAAGGTACTGCTAACCTTTCAAATACTTCTAAAATTATCATCTTACCAGAGATTTAATGCAAATAAAGTTTTTCAACTTTATGAGTTGGGTGTGCCCTACTGTAGCATTATATAATTTTAAAATAGATATCCTGGTGTAGACAGATTATGTATATAGAATTTTTACCATTAATAGACAAGCATACTACTTAACATTAGCTTGACAAGCTTTGAAAAAGAAGAGATATTTTAAAAAAGAAAATAAAGAAACATGTATACCAATAACTCTGAGCCACTTAGGTCTAGGGCAGTGGTTCTTAATTAGGGCAATTTTGTAAAGCTACAAAATCAGTCATGTTTTAATACATGGCTATAAAATATCTTTAAAATGCTCCTCCTTTAAGATTTTAAATTATCACTGATATCCTAATCAAGTAAAAAATCAATTACAAAAAATCCAAAAAACTTGTAGTTACCTTGGACTATAGAAGTAGAAGCAATTTTATTTTATAACTTTCTGTTTTTTTTTTAAATTTGTACATTATATCTATATTACTTGAGAATAAAAGAATATTTAGAAGGGGTTTCAAAATAAAAAGAGCTTCCCATTAATGGCAATATGGCAAATAGATACTATTAAAAAATTATCTTCCTACAAAACAAAAAACAGTAAGTTTTATGGCTAAGAAACTGGTTTGGACAAGCGGCTGGTGGGGCAGGAAAACTTAAAACTCCCAAGATAAGGATAACAACCTGAAAGGTTCTGTGTGAAGAGTGTAACCTGGCTTCTGGTAAGAAAAAAATGCAGCTACTATTTCAAGAAAAACAAACCCAAGTAAGACTCCAGTTTCCTTTCTTATTAAGATCAATTAAATATAAGCTAACAGTCAAAGAGTACCAAAAACACAGGAAATAAGCCACCACGAGATTGAGTCATCAGATTTAGACAGCCCCTAAAGACTTCCCATATTGGAAACATCTAAGATTGAATATAATTATTTAATGTCTAAAAAAATAAATGAATCACAGAGATAAGCAAATAATAAAAACTATCAAAAGTTTAATATTAAAAAAAAAAACAGGCTGGGCATGGTGGCTCATACCTGTAATCCCAGCACTTTGGGAGGCCGAGGTAGGTGGATCACTTGTGGTCAGGAGTTAGAGACTAGCCTGTCCAACATGGTGAAATCCCATCTCTACTAAAAATACAAAGATTAGCCGGGCACAGCGGTGCATGTCTGTAATCCTAGCTACTCAGAGGCTGAGGCAGGAAAATTGCCTAAACCCTGGAGGTGGAGGTTGCAATGAGCTGAGATTGTGCCACTGCATTCCAGCCTGGGTGACAGAGAAAGACACTGTCTCTAAAAAAAAAAAAAAAAAAGGCAATGGATAAGTTAAATAGATGATTAGATGCAGAAGAAAGAATTAGAAGACAGATTTTTGTATTACCTAGACTGCATCACAGCAAACATAGAAGATAAAAAATATGACAGAGACTTAAAAATAGGAAAAACTGAAAGTATATGATGCATGTAAGTCTCAGAAGAATAAAAAAGAGAAAATGGAGGAGAGACAATACAGATGCTCTTAGACTTATGACAGAGTTATTATCCTCATAAACACACTGTGAGTTGAAAATACGTTAAGTGGAAACTATCATAAGTTGAAAGTGCATTTTTGACTTACAGTATTTTCAAATTACAATGCATTTATCCAGATGCAACACCATCACAGGTTGAGAGCTGTACTAAATATGTATCATTTTCACACCATCATAAAGTTGAAAATCCTAAGTTGAATTAATGTAAGAATTAATACCATCAGTATTTGAAGAAACAATGGCTGGCAATTTTTCAAACTAAAGATATGAATATACAGATAAAGGAAGTCTTACTTTTAAGTACTCTAAGATAAAATAAAAAGAAACCCATCCTAAATGTAATGAACGTGCAAAATTCTAAAGAGGAAAAGGAAAATGCAGCTAGAGAGGTAAGACGGACCATAAAAACACCCCGAGCCTAGGTAACAAAAATATAAATTAAAAAAAAGACAGACAAGACAGACTCCCTACAGAATACTGAAATTAGACATACAGTGGCCTTTTTTTTTTATTGTACTTTGGGCTCTGGGGTACCTGTGCACACCCTGCATCCTGCAGAACTGTTGCATAGGTACATATATGCCATGGTGGTTTGCTGTCCCCACCCCCCCCCCCTCGCCTATATCAGGTGTTATCCCTCCCTATCCTCCCCCCGCTCCCCCCACCCCTGCCCCCTCTCCACCCCGCAACCTAGCCCAGTGAGTATTGTTCTTTTCCCCTGTGCCCAAGTGTTCTCATCGTTCATCACCCGCCTATGAGTGAAAACATATGGTGTTTGGTTTTCTGTTCTTGTGTCAGTTTGCTGAGAATGATGGTTTCTAGATTCATCCATGTCCCGACAAAGGACAGGAACTTGTCGTTTTTATGGCTCCATAGCAGCCTTCTTAATAGCAACATGGTAGCAGAAGTCACAGGAATAATATTGAAGGTTTTTAAAAAAGTAATTATTGGCCGGGTGCAGTGGCTCACGCCTGTAATCCTAGCATTTTGGGAAGCCAAGGAGGGTGGATCGCTTGAGCCCACAAGTTTGAGATCATCCTGGGCAACATGGCGAAACCCTGCCTCAAAAAAGAAAAAAAAAGAAAAATAACTATCAATATAATTGTATATGATCCAAATTATTTTTTTCTACTGCCTTACCTTCAGAATAACAACAAAAAAAAAAAAAAAAAAACAAAAAACAAACAAAAAAACACAAAACCGTATTTTTTTACAAAACAGAAAGGAAGTTACCTTAAGATTTAAAAAAAATGAAAGTTGGCTGGGCACGATGGCTCACCCTGTACACCCTGTAATCCCAACACCTTCGGAGGCCGAGGGAAGTGGACCACTTGAGGCCAGGAGTTCAAGACCAACCTGACCAACACGGCAAAACCCTGTCTCTACTAAAAATTTAAAAAAATAAAAAAATAAAAAATTAGCCAGGTGTGGTGGCATATATCTGTAACCGCAGCTACTCAGGTGGCTAAGGCATGAAAATTGCTTGAACCCAGGAAGTGGAGGTTGCAGTGAGCCAAGATCGTGCAAGACAGGGCAAGACTGTCTCAAAAAAATAATAATAATAATAAATAAAAAACAAAAAATTGAGAGTTTACAATCAATATATTGCACATGAAAGAAATTTCTTTAAATATATATATATATATATATATTTTTTTTTTTTTACTGCACTTTAGGTTCTGAGGTACATGTGCAGAACATGCAGGATTGTTGCATAGGTACATACATGGCAATGTGGTTTGCTGCCTCCATCCCCCCCCTCACCTATATCTGGCATTTCTCCCCATGTTATCCCTCCCCCAACCTCCCTACCCCCTGCTGTCCCTCCCCTTAGCCCCCCCTAACAGACCCTGTATTATGCTCCCCCTCCCCTGTGTCCATGTGTTCTCATTGTTCAACATCCACCTATGAGTGAGAACATGCAGTGTTTGATTTTCTGTTCTTGTGTCAGTTTGCTGAGAATGATAGCTTCCCGATTCATCCATGTCCCTACAAAGGACATAAATTCATCCTTTCTTATAGCTGCATAGTATTCCATGGTGTATATGTGCCACATTTACAATACACTTCATATCTGATAGCACAACAGAGTGACTACAGTCAATAATTTAATTATATTTAAAAGTACTAGAAGAGTATAATTTGATTGTAACACAAAGGATAAATGCTTGAGGGGATGGAAAGCCCATTTTGCATGATATGATTACTACACATTGCATGTCCGTATCAAAACATTTCATGTATCCCATAAATATCTATAATTACTATGTACCTATAGCAAAACAAGATCTAAAAAAAATTTTTTTTTAAAAAAGGAACAGTTGGCCAGGTGCAGTGGCTCACACCTGTAATCCTAGCACTTTGGGAGGCCGAGGCGGGTGGATCACCTGAGGTCAGGAGCTCAAAACCAGCCTGCCCAACAGGGTGAAACCCCATCTCTACTAAAAATACAAAAACTAGTCTGGCATGGTAGCACACGCCTGTAATTCCAGTTACTCAGGAGGCTGAGGCAGGAGAATCAATTAGACTTGGGAGACAGATTGCAGTGCGCTGAGATCGTGCCACTGCACTCCAGCCTGAGCAACAGAGCAAGACTCTGTCTCAAAAAACAATAAATAAATAAATAAGGAACAGTTATGTTATGCCATACAAGCACATTATAGAAGGGAGAGAAAAAATATACATCAAGTATAAAATATTTGGTACAGCAATTACCTCTGTATTTCTTACATGTTAGGTAACTGAATAAAGCACACTACTTCCGCAAAAAAAGAAAATATATGTATTTCAAAAAACCAAATATTATAGCAGAAAGAAGTCCTGAGATGCTTGAAAAATGGTAAGCAAACAACTATAAAAAATCTAAGTAAAGTCTCTGTATAAAATAATACTGTCAATATTATAATAATTTTGTATGTGTGTTTTAAGGACTGAAATAAAACACTACAGAACTAGCCGGGTGCGGTGGCGCGTGCCTGTAGTCCCAGCTACTCGGGAGGCTGAGGTGGGAGGATCGCTTGAGCCCAGGAGTTCTGGGCTGTAGTGTGCTATGCCGATCGGGTGTCCGCACTAAGTTCAGCATCAATATGGTGACCTCCCCGGGAGCGGGGGACCACCAGGTTGCCTAAGGAGGGGTGAACCGGCCTAGGTCGGAAACGGAGCAGGTCAAAACTCCCGTGCTCATCAGTAGTGGGATCGCGCGTGTGAATAGCCACTGCACTCCAGCCTGGGCAACATAGCGAGACCCCGTCTCTATTTAAAAAAATAAATAAATAAATAAAATAAAAAAAAAAAAAAAAAAACACTACAGAACTAAAAAATGCCTGTAACTCTAGAAGGTATGATGATAGATAATATATCAATATATAAAATATAGCAATGATAATATGCACAATATATCGAAACTTATGAACTGCAACAAAAGCAGTGCTCAGAAGGAAATTTAGAGCAATAAATACAACAGAATTGAGAGTCCAGAAATACATACATATGGTTAAATGATTTTTGACCAACCAAGCCAAAAGCATCTGGTGAGGAAAGAATACTATCTTTAACAAATGGTGCCAGTACAACTGAATATCCACATGAAAACAAATGATGTTGAACTCTTACCTCATACTCCATGCCAAAAACAAAAAATGGATCAAAGAGCTAAACATAAAAACTAAAACCATGCAACTCTTAGAAGAAAAACATAGGAGTAAATCTTCATGTCGTTGGATTTGGCAATGGTTTCTTAGATATGGCACCGAAAGGACAAGTAATGAATGAAAAAAACAGATAAATTGGACATCATCAAAATAAAAATTTTTGTACAAAGGACACCATGACAAGGGTTAAAGATCATAGATGAGAGAGACTATCTGCAAATCACATATCTGATATGGGTCTGGATTACGTCAAGAACTCATACAATTCAACAACAAAAAGACTACAATCCAAAATAATACAATTACGAAACGGGCAAAGGTAGAGTCCAAAGATAGATCAACACCCCGTCTAAAAACAAACAAACAAAAAAATTCTATTATGCTAAATGACAGAAGCCAAGCCATATACAAAAGGTCACGTGTTATACGATTCTATTTACATAAAATATCCAGAATAGGCAAATCCATAGAGAAAGAAAATAGATTGGTGGATGCCAGAGGCTTGCAAGCAGATGTAACCAACTCATGGGCACAAAATTTTGTTTTGGGGTGATAAAGGTGTTTTGAAACTCTATATGGCACTTTTGCAACATTGTGAATACACTAAATGTCACTAAATTGTTCATTTAAAAAGGATTAATTTTAGGTTATATGAATTTCACCTCAATTAAAAAAAATAGTACCACCAAAATGTGTGTGTACATATATATGCATGTGTACATGCAAGCAGGAAAATGTGAATGTGGACTAGATATTTGATACTAAGGAATTTTTCTTGGAATGTTCAGGCATTTCATGAAAAAAAGAAAAAAAAGGAATTTTGGGGACTGGATACAGTGGCTCACACTTATAATCCCAACACTTTGGGAGGCTGAGGTGAGAGGATTACTTGAGGATAGGAATTTGAGATGAGGATGGGAGTTCAAGACCAGCCTGAGCCCCGTTTCTACAAGAAACTTAAAAAAAAAATAAGTGGCTGGGCGGGGTGACTCATGCCTATAATCCCAGCACTTTGGGAGGCCAAGGCGGGCAGATCACAAGGTCAAGAGATCGAGACCATCCTGGCCAATACGGTGAAACCCCGTCTCTACTAAAAATAGAAAAATTAGCTGGGCATGGTGGCACGCACCTGTAGTCCCAACTACTTGGGAGGCTGAGGTAGGAGAATCACTTGAAACTGGGAGGCAGAGGTTGCAGTGAGCTGAGATCGTGCCACTGCACTCCAGCCTGATGACAGAGTGAGACTCTGTCTCAATAAAAAAAAAAAAAAAAAAAAAATTAGCTGGGTATGGTGGCACATGCCTGTAGTCATAGCTATTTGGGAAGCTGAGGCAGGAGGGTGGCATGAACCCAGGAGTTTTAGGCTGCAGTAAGCTGTGACTGTACCACTGCACTACACTGCTTGTGCAACAGAGTGCAACAAATTCTAAAAACAATTTTTTTGGTGTTTTTAGGTACGTGAATGGTATGATAATATTAATAATTATAGGTAAAATTATTAAACTGTCCAGGATTTGTTTAAAAAATATCAAAGTCAGGCTGAGCACAGTGACTCATGCCTGTAATCCCAGCACTTTTCAAGGCCGAGGTGGGTGAATCGCTGGAGCCCAGGAGTTTGAGACTAGCCTGAGCAACATAACAAGACCCTGTTTCTACTAAAGATCAAAAAAATTAGTTGGGCCTGGTGGTGTGTGCCTGTAGTCCCAGCTTCTTGGCAGGCTGAGGCAAGAGGATCACTTGATCCTGGGAGCTAGGATTGTGCCACTGCACTCTAGCCTCTGTGACAAAGTGAGACCCTGTCTCAAAAAAATAAATAAATACCAAAGTTAGAGAAAAGGGTACAACTGATAGAGAAATAAGTAAAACAAGATTAGTTATATATTCATAATTGTATACAGGCTTCATTTACTATTCTAATCCTATGTGTGTGTGTATATATATGTAGATATAATATATGTTTAAATATATATTTTTTATAAATATATTTATAAGATAAAATATTTAAATATATTTAAATAGATATACAGAAGTATATTATAGGATATTAATTATATACAATTATAATTTTAATAATATATATTGTATATAAATATATATTATATACTATAGAATACACACACACACACACACACACACACACACACACACATTTTTTTTTTTTTGAGACAGGGTCTTACTCTGTGCCCCAGGCTGGGGTGCAGTGGCATGATTTTGTCTCATTACAACCTCTACCTTCCCAGTTCAAGTGATTCTCCCACCTCAGCTTCCCAAGTAGCTGGAACTATAGGAGCACACCACGATGCCTGCTAACTTTTGTATTGTTTGGTAGAGATGCGGTTTCGCCATGTTGGCCAGGCTGGTGTCAAACTCCTGACCTCATGTGATCTGCCCACCTCAGCCTCCCACAGTGCTGGGATTACAGACGTGAGCCACCATGCTCAGCCTACTCCTGCATAGTTTTGAAATTTCTCTTTAAAAAAAATTTTTTAGGCCAGGTGCAGTGACTCATGCCTGTTATCCTAGCACTTTGGGATGCCAAGGCAGGCAGACTGCTTGATCCCAGGAGTTCCAGACCAGCAACATGTTGAAACCCTGCCTCTAGAAAAAAAAAAAAAAAAAAATTAGCCAGATGTAGTGGTCCTCGCCTGCAGTCTCAGGAACTCAGGTGGCAGGGGTGGGAGGATCACTTGACCCTGGGAGGTCAAGACTGCAGTCGGCTGTGATCATCGCACTGCACTCCAGCTTAGGTGTCAAAGCAAGACCCTGTCCCAAAAAATAATCAAACAGCAACAAGAAAAAACAACTGTCAAAAAAATGGATAGAATTTAGGGCCAAATTGACAAATGCATTATCATAGTGCAAGACCTCATCATAATTATCTCAAGTTAAGCAAGCAAAAGTAAGGAAACTGAACAAGCTTGATTTACTGGACAAATTTAAAATTCATTCTGAACAATAGAAGAACACATGTTCTTCTCAAATTCACATGGAACTACAAATACTAGATCTGAACCATAAAGAACATACCATGTATCAAAACTTGTGGGATACAGCTAACGTAAAATTTCAAGGGAAATTTATAGCCTTTAAACTAAGCTTGTCCAACCTGTGGCCTGTGGTGCAGCCCAAGACAGCTTAAAATGTAGCCCAACACAAATTCGTAAACTTTCTTAAAACATTATGAGAAGTTTTTTCTTGCATTTTTTAAACTCATCATCTATCATTAGTGTATTTTATGTGTAGCCCAAAATAATTTATCTTTTTCCAATGTGGTCCAGGGAAGCCAAAAGATTGGACACCCCCTGCTTTAAACTTGCATATTAGAAAAGAAAGCTGTGTTTCCCATTTGTATAGTGGCTTGTAAATTAAAAAAGAAAAAGAAAAAGAAAAGACTGTGGTCAAAGGATTTTCAATTAGGAGGAATAAGTTCAAGAGATCTACAGTGCATCATAGTGACTACAGTTAATAGCAATATATTGTAGGCAGGTTACATGAGCAAGATGGCCCACTAGAAGTCACTAGCGTTCATCTCCTTCATAAAGAAAAGACAATCAGAACAATGAGAAACAACTACATTTTAACAAAAAATAAATGAGGGAGAGCATTGGTAAGCACAGAACTCTGGATGGCCACATGGTCACATAGAGAATGGAAGGATGCATCTGGCCTCCACCACCCAATCCCCCAACTGGGAACAGCCAGGAACCAGGAAGAACTTCTCCCTGCAGCAAGGAGATAAACAAGAGGATTCCAGCAACCAACCCTATCAACAGACCTCACCACTGGGGTTCCCTGCAGTATTCACAGGCACCAAGCCCAGTTGAGGAACCTGTCTGGAGTCCACACTGCTGTGCTGCCCTCAGAGAAAAAACTGACACAGTTTCCCAAGCACTGTAGTTCATGTAGCTACTGTGTTATGCCATCTTGGAATCCGAACTATGGGTGCAGTATATCTTGCTCTGGGGCTGAGTAGCCACAGTTACCCTTTATCCCTGGGGCTAAGCCACAACCGACCCACCCTAACCCAGTGGCCCAACATCCCTAAGTTGAACTGCAAACAGCTGTTATACCCTCGTATAGGGGTGCGGGGAAGCAGAAGTGGAGCCACCCCATCTACCCCCTCCCATTACCCTCTCAGGCCAGAGTTGAAGCAGTATCCTGCCTCCTAGGGAAACAATACTTTAGCTGCTCAGAGCAGTCATGTCTCTCCAGTGCATAAGGTGAAGCAACTGCGCACATTTCAGGAAATGATGCTTGGGTCTCCCCCGAACAGTCATGCCCCCCAGGCTTAAGCTGAAGTAGCACATGGGCCCCTGGAGAACTGGTGCTATGGCGAAGTTGAGCAGCTGCCCATCCCAGGGCTGAACTGACAAAGTATCCTGTGTCCTAGGGAAACAGAGCAGTGGTTGAGCTGAGACACTCTGCCCTACAGACCAAACTCCTCTAGTAGTCTTCTTTCCTGGAACTAGACTAGACCCCTAGAGACTAAGCTGCTAAGACACCCTTCTCCACATGGAGTGGAGTCATTGCTATGCTGTTCCCTACACCCCCAGGGCCTAAAGAACAGTTGTACTCCACCACTTTGGGATACTTGCTGCTGCAGCAACTGGCCTCACAGAGTCTCAGATACTACTAAATCCCACCATCCCAGGGACTAGAGTTACTACACGGTGCTTCATCCCCGTGGGACTTGAGTTATCACCAAGCCCTACTGGCTCATGTTCCCAAACTGTGGCTGTACCCTTTCCCTTCTCCCTGTAGTTGGGCCAGTTCTGTGCCCTGCCCCTCGGAAAAGAATCACAGTTACAACCTGGCTCCCTGGGCCTGAGCTGCTAGAGGGTATCTGAGAGTCACAGATCCTAGCTCTGAGGTCAGTCTACATCCAACTCTGCCACTTAACCTGTAGCTCCAAACTCAGGTGCCGCAATAGGTTTGTGAGACCCTGATATGGTCTGGGTCAATGCCCCCACCCAAATCTCACGTTCAATTGTAATCCCCCAATGTTGGAGGTGGAGCCTGGCGGGAGGTGATTGATTCATGGTGGAAGTTTCTCATGGTTTAACATCATCCCCCAGGAACTCTCCTCAAGATAGTGAGATCTGGTTGTTTAAAAGTGTACGGCACTTACCCCCCGCCCTCTCCTCCTGCTCCTGCCATGTGAAATGCTGGTTCCCCCCTTTGCCTTCCAGCACGATTGAAAGCTTCCTGAAGCTTACCTAGAAGAAGCCACAATGCTTCCTGTACAGCCTGCAGAAACATAAACCAATTAAACCTCTTTTCTTTATAAATTACCCAGTCTCAAGTATTTGTTTCTATCAGTGCAAGAACAGACTAATACAGACCCTGTGTCTAGCACCCAGCCCCATATCTGCTCTGAGCACCAGTACCTGGAACCCAGCGCTACTGTAGCTACTTGTAGGCTGTGTCAGACTTGACATCTTGGTTAAGTCTTCCCTTTGTGGAGAAAATTAGAAGTACTCCAAAAGCCTTTGTCACCAAGGACATTAACAACCTATGCTGCCACAGTCACTGCCACCGCCACAAACTTCTACAGACTAGCCCACTGAGAACCCAGTTACTGCTGACATTGAAGGTAGCTGAAGAAGCTGCATGGAAACTATACCACTGTACCTGTATAGAAACAGACACCACATCCTTCCTGACTGCCACAATAAAACCCAACTGCAGGTCAAAATCTTTCTCTACAAAAAAACCACTCGAGAAAGTGTGGAAAAGGCAATTGTCCTACCAAATACACAGACATTGACACAGAAACATAAGGAAATATGATGCTACCAAAGGAATATAATACAGCTGACCCTCAAACAATGCAGGAATTGGGGTACCAACGGCTCACTTGGTCAAAAATGTGTGTATAACTTCTGACTTCCCCAAAACTTAACTACTAATAGCTTACCATTGGCTGGAAGCCTTACCAATAGTCAATTAACATATATTTTTATGTTATATGTATTATGTACTGTATTCTTATAATAAAGGTAGATAAAAGTTAATTAAGAAAGTCATAAGAGAAATATATTTACTATTCATTAAGGGGAAGTGGATCATCATAAAGGTATTCATCCTCGTCATCTAAATGTAAGTTGAACAGGCTGAGGTAGAGGAAGAAGAGGAGGGATTGGTCCCCCTGTCTCAGGGGTGGTAGAGGCTGAAGAACATCTGAGTACACAACCTGAGAAGTTCAAATCCGTTTTGATCAAGGGACAACTGTAACTCTCAAGTAACAGACTCCAATGATAAGAAAGTCAACGAATTGCCAAAAAATTTTCAAAACAATGATCTTAAACTTAACAAGATATAAGAAAATACAAATAGATAATTCAATGAAGTCAGGAAAACAATTCACAATATGAAGAAAAAATTCAACCAAGAGATATAAATAATAATAATAAAACAGAAATCCTGCTGCTGAAGAATTCAATGAATGAAATATATAAAATAGAGAGCTTCAACAGCAGATTTAATCAAGCAGAGAGAATTTCTAAACTTGAACATAGATCATTTGAAATTAGTAAGAGAAAAGAAGGAAATAACAATGAAAATAAACAAAGCCTGTAAGAATTATGGGATACCATTAAATACTGTAAAACATTGAATGAGGCCAGGTGTGGTGGCTCAGGCCTATAATCCCAGCACTTTGGGAAGCCAAGGCAGGTGGACGACATGAGGTCAGGAGTTAGAGACTAGCATGGACAACATGGTGAAACCCTATCTCAACTAAAAATGCAAAAATTAGGCAAGCATGGTGATGCACACCTATAATCCCAGCTATTTAGGAGGCTGAGGCATGAGAATCATGAAAATCGCTGGAGCCTGGGAGGCGGAGGTTGGAGTGGGCCAAGATCGCACCACTGCACTCCAGCCTGGGCAACAGAGTGAGACCCAGTCTCAAAAAAAAAACAAACAAAAACAAACAAAAAAACACCTACACACACATTGAATGAAAGAAATTGAAGAGAACACACACAAAAAATGGAAAGACATCCATTTATGGACTGGAATAATTAATATTGTGAAAATGACCATACTACCAAAGGCGAGCTACAGATTCACTGCAATCCTTATAAAAATACTAATGAGCTGGGTACAATGGCACACACCAATGGTCCCAGCTACTCAGGAGGCTGAGGCAGGAAGATTGCTTGAGCCCAGGAGTTCAACGTAGTAATGTAGCAAGACCCTATCTCAAACAACAACAACAACAAAAAACTCATACCCTAATGATAGTCTTCACAGAAATAGAAAAAAGAAAACTTAAAATTTGTATGGAACCACGAAAGACCCTGAATAGCCAAAGAAATCCTAGGTAAAAAGAACAAAGCTGGAAGCATCACACTACCTGGTTTCAAAATATATTACAAAGCTATATAACCAAAATATCACAGTACTGGCATAAAAATAGACACACAGACCAATGAAAAAGAATAGAAAACCAAGAAAAAAATCTATGCACTTACAGCCAACTGATTTTCATCACAGGCACCAAGAATATTCACTGGGGAAAGGACAGTCTTTGATAAAAAAAAATGCTGGGAAAACTGTATATCTGTACACAGAAAGATTAAAGTAGGTCCCTAGTTCTCACCATATACAAAAATCAACTCAAAATGGATTAAAAACTTAAATGTGAGACCTGGAACTATAAAACTACCAGAAGAAAACACAGAGTAAATGCTTCAGGACATTGGTCTAGGCAAAGATTTTATGGCTAAGACCTCAAAAGTATAAGCAACGAAAGCAAAAATAGACCGATTTGTATCAAACTAAAAAGCTCTTGTACAGTTGGTGTGTACATCCAACTTAAGGGGACTCAGGAGGCTCTGGTTCACTGTGGCAGCTGTGATGCTCCCCCAATACCACCAGGCCTGGCATAGCCTCCCCCCCAGACCCATGCCAGTGCCCAGGCCACCCTGGAAGCGGCTGCTGTTGCCCATCCAGGAGAAGCTTGAGGAGTTGATGCAGACACCTGGCCCATTCTTGTATAAGTAGCTGCCAAGGGCCTAAGAACCAGAGGTGGACACCCTGTAGGACTTCTGGGTCACCCTGATAGATATAGTGGAGAATGGAGTGGAGGCAAGCAGGCTAAACTGGACAGATTTGAGACGGAGCTCAGAAGCTATTTCTAGGTGGGAGTCAATTGCTTTTTGACAAAGATATCAATACATCAAAAGAAAAAGAACACTTTTTAACTAATAGCGCTAAAACAACTAAATAGCCATATGTAAAACAATAAACTTTGACCCTTACCTCACACCATATAGAAAATCAACTTGAAATGAATCACAGACTATCAAATGATAAAACTTCTAGAAGAAAACACAGGAGAAAATCTTTGTACCCTTGGACTTGGCAAAGATGTCTTAAACATGAAACAAACAGGACAAAATATATTAGAAAAAAAATCTACAAACTGGACTGTCAAAATTTAAAATGTGTTCTCATTACAGATGGGAAAAAGTATTTGCAAAACATATACCTGACAAAGGCCTTACATCCAAACTCTAAAGAACTTTTACAATTCAGTGAGACAAATCAATAAAAAAATTGACAAGATGTTTGAAGATACAACTTCACTAAAGAAGACATATAACTAGCAAGTAGCACACAAAAAGATGCTGATCAGCATTAGCCACTAGGGAAACAAAAATTAAAACCACAATAGATTTAAGTCCATAACGTATCTTGAGTTGATTTTTGTATAAGGTGAAAGATGAGGATCCAGTTTCATTCTCCTACATGTGGCTAGCCAATTATCTCAGCACCATTTGTTGAATAGGGTGTAATTTCCCTACTTTATGTTTTTGTTTGCTTTGTCAAAAATCAGTTAGCTGTACGTATTTGGGTTTATTTCTGGGTTCTCTATTCTGTACCTATTTTTATACCAGTACCATGCTATTTTGGTGAGTATGTCCTTATGGTATAGTTTGAAATTAGGGAATGTAATACCTCCAGATTCCTTCTTTTTGCTTAGTTTTGCTTTGGCTATGCAGGCTCTTTTTTGGTTCCATATGAATTTTAGGATTTTATCTAATTCTGTGAAGAACAATGATGGTACTTTGATGGAATTACACTGAATTTCTAGATTGCTTTTGGCAGTGTGTCATTTTCACAACACTGATTCTACCCACCCATGAACATGGAGTATGTTTCCATTTGTATGTGTTGTCTATGATTTCTTTCAGCAGTGTTTAGTAGTTTTCCTTGCAGAGGTCTTATACCTCCTTGGTTAGGTATAGTCCTAAGTATTTTATTTTTTTTACAGTTATTGTAACAGTTGTTGAGTTCTTGATTTGATTCTCAGGTTGGTTGCTGTTGGTGTACAGAAAAGCTACTGTACAAAATTGTGTACATAAACTTTGCTGAATTATTTGATCAGTTCTAGGAGCTTTCTGGAGGAGTCTTCAGGGTTTTCTAGGTAAATAATCATATAATCTGCAAATATTGACAGTATGACTGTATGACTTCCTCTTTACCAACTGAGATGGGACGCTCTTTATTTCTTTTTTCTTTCTGTTTTTGAGATGGAGTCTCATTCTGTCACCCAGGCTGGAGTGCAGTGGCATGATCTTAATCTCAGCTCACTGCAACCTTTACCTACCAGGTTTTCAAGCAATTCTTGTGCCTCAGCCTCCCGAGGAGCTAACATTACAGAAGCCCACCACCACACCCAGCTAATTTTTTTGTATTTTTAGAAGAGGCAGGGTTTCGACATGTTGGCCAGGCTGGTCTTGAACTCCTGACCTCAGGTGATCCACCCACCTTGGCCTCCTAAAGTGCTGAGATTATAGGCATGAGCCACAGCACTGGGCCTGGATGCTCTTTATTCTTTTTCTTGTCTGATTACTCTGGCTAGGACTTCCAGTACTATGTTAAACAGGAGTGGTGAGAGTGGGCATCCTTGTCTTGTTCCAGGCCAGGCATGGTGGCTCACGCCTGTAATCCCATCACTTTGGGAGGCTGGGGCAGGCAGGTCACTTGAGGCCAGGAGTTCAAGACCAGCCTGGATGACATAGTGAGACCCCATCTCCATAAAAAAATTTTAAAAAATTAGCTAGTTGTGGTGGTATGTGTCTGTGGACATAGTTACTCAGGAAGCTGAGGCAGGGGGATTGCCTGAGCCAAGGAGGGTGAGGCAGTGAGCCGTGATAGTGACAGAGCAAGACCCTGTCTCAAAAAAAAAAAAAAATTTCAAGGGCTGGATGTGGTGGCTAATGCCTGTAATCCTAGAACTTTGGGAAGTCAAGGTGGGAGGATGGCTTGAAGCCAGAGTTTGAAATCAGCCTGGGCAATATAATAAGACTCTGTCTCTATTAAAAAAAAAAATCATCCAGGCATGGTGGTATGTGCCTATAGTCCCTATAGCTTCTTGGGAAGCTGAGGTGGGAAGATTGGTTGAGCTCAGGAGTTTGAGGCTACAGTGAGTCATAATCTTACCAATGCACTCCAGAGGTGACAGAGTGAGATCCCATCTCAGGAAAAAAATATGCCTTTTCAATAAATTTTTAAGTTTTATTATTTATGTCATTATAACAAATATATGTTAATGTAGCAACATTAGAAAGTTACTTATAATTTTACAAAAATCACTGCTATTAACATTTTTGCATATTATTCCAGATTTTTTCTAAGCATGTTTATAAGCAGATATTCATTCACTCAATGAATTGTTACTCCCCACTTACATGACAAATACTGTTCTATGCGCCAGAGATAAAAGGATAATTAAGACATGTAAAGTCTCTACGTATAAAATTTATATTCTGTATGTTTTATAAATATGTCTGACTTTTTAAAATCAGGTTTATTTCATGATACCACAGAGGAAGTGAACATTTCAAATGAACTCATGCTTGCTAACTAACTAACACAATTATGGAAAATGCAAAAGAAACTGACCTAAATATAGAGATTTAATTTATTATAAAGCTGTCTGATGGCCAGATTTACTGAGGTGTTTACAAAGATCTAAAATTTTTTGGAATTAAAGAACTTTGGAAAATTCAACTTAGATCACTAACGAGTAACAAAATTATACTTTTTTATCACAAAACAGTGGGACATACAAAATTTCAAAGCTCAATTAAATAAAACAGGAGTTCCATGAACTTGGTTCAGAGTAGAGGGATTCAGACTAATGAAAAGTGTATTGGACAGAAAGAAGCTAGTGACTAGATTATTTGCCATTGTAAATTTCCTTAATATTCGAAACAATTATAGGCCCTTAAAGAATTCTAGAACATTTTTGTAGCAACAAAGTCACACTTTCAGGAGGGGAGCCATAGATTTATTCAAGTGAGAATAACTTTTTGTCACTATATTTAGAGTATAACCTCAGAAAGTGTCTGGGTCAAAGTGGGGAACAACAGACACTGGATTCTACTTCAGGTTGGATGGTGAGAAGGGGATAAGGATCAAAAAACTACCTATTAGGTACTATCCTCATTACCTGAGTAACAAAATAATCTGTACACCACACCCTGACAACATGCAATTCACCCATGTACCAAATCTGCATGCATACTCCCTCAACTTAAAAGCTGGAAAGAAAAAACAAAACAACAAAAAAAGAAAGTGTCAGTATGATAAGCCATATGCCCTATCAGCATGAATGTTTAACTATTAAAAAAGAAAAAGTAAACAAGCTCACTGTGAACAAAAGCCAATAACAAACTCATACAAAGAGAAATACATAATGTGAATAGGCAAATTTCTATAAAAGAAACTGAATCAATAATTGATAACCTTATTAAATAGCAAGAGGCCAAGATGGTTTTACTGGTGAATTTTACCAAACATTTAAGGCAGAAATGTGCCAGTGCTCTGTAACATCTTAAAAAAACAGAAGCAGAGGGAACATTTCCTGACTCATCCTACAAGGCCAGTATTACCCTAATACCAAAACCAGATAAATATATATATATATTTTTTGAGACAGAGTCTTGTGCTATCTCGCCCAGGTTGGAGTGCAGTTTTGTGATCTTGGCTCACTGCAGCCTCCATCTCCCATATTCAAGTGATTCTCAGGTCTCAGTTTCCCAAGTAGTTGGGATTACAGGCATGCACCAGGATACCCAACTAATTTTGTATTTTTAGTAGAGAGAGGGTTTCACCATGTTGGCTACGCTGGTGTGGAACTCCTGACCTCAGGTGATCCACCTGCCTTGGCCTCCTAAAGTGCTGGGATTACAGGCGTGAGCCACCACGCCTGGCAAGATATTTTTAAAAAGGAAAACTATAGACTAATATCTCTCATGACATAAATACAAAAATCCTCAATAAAAGATTAGCAAATCAAGTCTAAAAATGTATCAAAAAATCATACACTAAAACCAAGTGGGATTTATTACAGGTACACAGGGCTGGTTCAATATGTGAAAATAAATTAATGTAATTCATCACATAAACAGGCATTAGAATCACATTAGGCATCACATCAACAGAAATTGTGTGACCATATCAGTAGATGCAGAAAAAGCAGGCCAGGCCTGGTGGCTCACACATTTAATACCAACACTTTGGGATGACAAAACCATCTTTGTAGAAAATCCCAAAGGCAAAAACAACAACAACAACAACAACAAACCTCCTGGAACTTATAAACAATTCTAGGCTGGGCGCGGTGGCTCACGCCTGTAATCCTAGCACTTTGGGAGGCCGAGGTGGGTTGATCACCCGAGGTCAGGAGTTCAAGACCAGCCTGACCATCGTGGTGAAATCTCATCCTAAATAAATAAATAAATAAATAATAAAAAGAAAACAATTCTAGCAAGGTAGCAAGGTTACAAGATAAAAGGCTCATACACAAAAGTCAACCACTTTCCTATACCCAAGCAATGAATCATAAATTAGAGGTTGAAATTTAAAAGCACAATACCAGCCAGGTCTGGTGGCTCACGCCTGTAATTCCAGCACTTTGGAAGGCCAACGTGGACAGATCACTTGAGCCAAGAAGTTTGAGACCAGCTTGGGCAACATAGGAAAACCTTGTCTCTACTAAAAATATAAAAATTAGCTGGATGTGGTGCCATGTGCTTGTAGTCCCAACTATCTGGGAGGCTGAGGTGGGACAATTCCCTGAGCCCAGGAGGTGGAGGTTGCAGTAAGCTGAGATCACACCACTGCACTCCAGCCTGGGTGACACAGTGAGACCCCATATCAAAAAAACAAAACAAGATAAAACCCAACACTATTTACATTAGCACCAGAGAGAGAGAGGGAGGGAGGGAGGGGGAGAGAGAAAGAGAAAGAGAGAGAGAGAGAGAGAGAGAGACATATTTAGGTACAAATCTAATAAAATATGCACAGGAACCATATAAGGAAAACTATAAAATTCTGATAAAAACATCAAATATCTAAATAAGTGGAGAGATAGTCCATGTTCATACATAAGGAGGCTCCATATTGTTGTCAATTTTTCCCAACTTTATCTATACATTCAATAAATCCCAACCAAAATATAGCATATCACTTCAGGCTGGGTGACAGAGCAAGACCTTGTCTCTAAAAACCAGGAAAAAAAATATAGCAAGTTACATTGTACATATCAAAAAACTGATTTAAAGTTTATGTGAAAAGACAAAAGGCCTAAGTGAATAGCCAGTACAATACTGAAGAAGAACAAATTTGGAGGACTAATGCAATCCAATTTCAAGGACTTACTGTAAACCTATGATAATCTAATCAAAACAATGTGATACTGGTGGGGCATGGTGGCTCACACCTGTAATCCCAGCATTTTGAAAGGCCAAGGTGGGCGGATCACCTGAGGTTAGGAGTTTGAGACCAGCCTGGCCAACACAGTGAAACCCTATCTGTACTAAAAATACAAAATTTAGCTGGGTGTGGTGGTGCACACCTGTAATCCCAGCTACTGGGGAGGCCGAGGCACAAGAATCGCTTGAACTGAGAAGGCAGAGGTTGCAGTGAGCTGAGATCATGCCGCTGCACTCCAGCCTGGGCAACAGAGCAAGACTATGCCTCAAAACAAACAACAACAACAACAACAACAACAACAACATGATACTGTAAAAAAAAAAAAACAAAAAAAAAACAGGTCAATAGATTAAAAGAATAGAATAGAGAGCCTAGGTACAGATCTGCACAGTCAACTGATCTTTAAGAAAGGAATAAAAGCAATTCAGTGGAGAAAAAATAGTCTTTTCAACAAAAGGTTATGGAAGAAATGGACATCTATACGCAAAAAAATGAATCTAGACACAAACCTTACACCATTAAAAAATTAACTCAATTTATCAGCAGCATGACAAAAAAAAAAAAGAAGAAAAAAGTTAAAAAAAAAAAATTTAACTCAAAATGGGCCAGGCGCAGTGGCTCATGCTTGTCATCCCAGCATTTTGGGAGGCCGAGGTGGGCAGATCATCTGAAGTTGGGAGTTTGAGAGCAGCCTGACCAACATGGAGAAAACCCGTCTCTACTAAAAATACAAAATTAGCCGGGTGTGGTGGCAGGTGCCTGTAGTCCCATCTACTCGGGAGGCTGAGGTAGGAGAATCACTTGAACCCAGGAGGCAGAGGTTGCAGTGAGCCGAGCATGCCATTTCACTCCAGCCTGGGCAAAAGAGTGAAACTCTGTCTCAAAAAAAAAAAAAAAAAAAAAAAAAAAATTAACTCAAAATGAATCATATAACTAAAACACAAACTATACAATTCCTAGAAGGTAACAGAGGAGAAAACCTAGAAGACTTTGGGTATGGCAATGTCTTTTTAAATACAACACTAATTTTAACAAAGTCCAGTTTATTAGTTCTTTCATTGATCATCCCTTTCTTGTATTTTTTAAAACTTCTGCTGTCGGCCAGGCATGGTGGCTCATGCCTGTAATCCCAGCACTTTGGGAGGCTGAGGCGGGGGGATCACCTGAGGTCAGGAGTTCGAGACCAATCTGGCCAAATTGGTGAAACCCTGTTTCTACTAAAAATGTAAAAATTAGCTGGGTGTGGTGGTGCACATCTATAATCCCAGCTAATCAAGAGGCTGAGGCAGGAGAATTGCTTGAACCTGGCAGACAGAGGTTGCAGTGAGATCGCACCACTGACCTCCAGCCTGGGTGACAAGAGCAAAATTTTGTCTCTAAAAAAAAAAAAAAAAAAAAAAAAAAAAAAATTCTGCTCTCTGGAAAAGACAATGTCAAAGAAATGAGAAGATGAATTACAAACTGGAAGAAAATGTTTGCAAAATACATTCTGATAAAGGATTTGTATCCCAAATATACAAAAAACTTTAAACACTCAGCAGTAGGAACCCAGTTTTAAAAATGGTCAAAAGACCAATGGAACAGAACAGAGGCCTCGGAAGTAATGCCACACATCTACAACCATCTGATTTTTGACAAACCTGACAAAAACAAGCAACGGGGAAAGGATTCCCTGTTTAATAAATGGTGTTAGGAAAACTGGCTAGCCATGTGCAGAAAGCTGAAACTAGATCTCTTCCTTACACTTACACAAAAATTAACTCCAGATGGATTAAAGATTTAAACATAAGACCTAACACCATAAAAACCCTAGAAGAAAACCTAGGCAATATGAGTCAGGACATAAACATAGGCAAGGACTTTATGACTAAAACACCAAAAGCAATGGCAACAAAAGCCAAAATAGACAAATGGGATCTAATTAAACTTAAGAGCTTCTGCACAGCAAAAGAAACAATCATTAGAGTGAACCAGCAACCAACAGAATGGGAAAAAACTTTTGCAAGCTACCCATCTGACAAAGAGCTAATATCCAAAATCTACAAAGAACTAAAACAAGTTCACAAGAAAAAAATAAACAACCCCATCCAAAAGTGGGCAAAGGATATGAACAGGCACTTTTCAAAAGAAGACATTTATGCAGCCAACAAACATATGAAAAAATGCTCATCATCACTGGTCATTAGAGAAATGCAAATCAAAACCACACTGTGATAATATCTCACGCCAGTTAGAATGACGATCATTAAAAAGTTTGGAGACAACAGATGCTGGAGAGGATGTGGAGAAATAGGAATGCGTTTACACTGTTGGTGGGAGTGCAAATTAGTGCAACCATTGTGGAAGACAGTGTGGCGATTCCTCAAGGATATAGAAATACCATTTGATCCAGCAATCCCATTATTGGGTATATACCTAAAGGATTATAAATTGTTCTATTATAAAGACATATGCATGCATATGTTCATTGCAGCACTGTTTACAATAGCAAAGACTTGAAACCAACCCAAATGACCATCAAGGATAGACTGGATAAAGAAAATGTGGCATATATACCCCATGGAATACTATGCAGCCATAAAAAAGGATGAGTTCATGTCCTTTGCAGGGACATGGATGAATCTGGAAACCATCATTCTCAGCAAACTGACACTAGAACAGAAAACCAAACACCGCATGTTCTCACTCATAAGTGGGTGTTGAACAATGAGAACACATGGACAGAGGGAGGGGAACATCACACACTGGGCCTGTTAGAGGGTAGAAGGGGTAGGGGAGGGACAGCAGGGGGTGGGGGGGATTGGGAAGGGGATAACATTAGGAGAAATACCTAATGTAGGTGATGGGGGATGGATGCAGCAAACCACCATGGCATGTGTATACCTATGAAACTATCCTGCATGATCTGCACATGTACCCCGGAACTTAAAGTATAACTAAAAAAAAAGAAAAAGAGGAAAATATGGTCAAAAGATATACTTCACCAAAGAAGATATAGATGGCAACTAAACATATGAAAACATGCTTAACTTCACATGTCATAGAGGAACTGCAAATGAAATAAAAATTTAGTTATCACAAACACCTATTAGAATAGCTAAAATAAAACAACTGACAATATCAAATGCTGACAAGGATGCAGAACAGCAGGAACTCTCATTTGTTGTTGCTGGGAATGGAAAATGGTATAGCCACTTTAGGAGATAGTTCGGCAGTTTCTTACAAAGATAAACATAGGCTTACCATACACCCTAGAAAATGTACTACTACATATTTACCCAATGGAGCTGAAAACTTATATCCCACAAAAATCTGTACATAAGGCCAAGGCGGGAGGATTGCCTGAGCCCTAGAGTTCAGGACTAGACTGGGGAACCCACACAAATTAAAAAACAAATTCTAGTCATCTAACTGATGTAATCAAAACTTTTCCGGCTTAGTTTGAGATTCTAAATATACTTTTCTCTATACTGTCTTTGAAAAATATCGCAAAACTTTTACACTTTTAGAAGACTAAAAAGCTCTATTTCAGTATTACTGTCTAATTTTAAAAATTCATGAATGTCTCATAAATGTAGTAGAGAAAGAACATGGGAGCTAGATGCAGTGGTTCACGTCTGTAATGCTCGTGCTTTTGGAGGCTAAGGCAGGAAGATCAATTGAGGGGAGGAGTTCATGACCAGCCTAGGCAACAAGGCAAGACTGTACTTCTACAAACACTAAAAAAATTTAGCCAGGTGTGATGCCTTGTGCCTGTAGTCCTAGCTACTTAATCAGAGGGTTGAGCTGAGAGGATCACTTGAGCCCAGGAGTTCTAGGCTGCAGTGAGCTGTAATTACATTACTGCACTCCAGCCTGGGTGACAGAGTGAGACCCTCTCAAAACAAAAGAAAAGAACATGAGATCTGCCCAGAATCAATGAAATATTCAAATTGTTAACTTCTCTGAACTTCAATTTCCAGTTCCTTAAATTATCAGTAAGTAATTAAGATCCCATCCAGTTCTAAGATTTTATGTTTCTAAGAGTTGATTATCCTGATTCAAAATTCATTTAACTATAATTTATTGACTGACTTCTAATGTGCACTGAACAGAAATATAGAAGAACTCTATTAAAACAAGAAACTTGGCTGGGCGCAGTGGCTCACATCTGTAATCCCAGCACTTTGGGAGGCCGAGGCAGGTAGATCACGAGGTCAGGAGATCAAGACCATCCTGGCCAACATGGTGAAACCCTGTCTCTACTAAAATACAAAAATTAACTGGGCATGGTGGCGCGTGCCTGTAGTCCCAGCTACTTGGGAGGTTGAGGCAGGAGAATTGCTTGAACCTGGGAGGCAGAAGTTGCAGTGAGCCAAGTTCGTGCCACTGTACTCCAGCCTGGTGCCTGTGGACAGAGCGAGACTTTGTTTCAAAAAAAACAGAAAACTTTGTTACAAAGTTGGATTCAACTGCAAATAAGATCCTATTGAGGGGCTTATTAAAAATAAAATATCTTAGGAATACAACATTTTAAAAATTTATCTTTTTTTTCCTGTCTATTAGGAATACAATTTACTATCCTAAAGTAAATTGTCAAGAATACAATTAGAATACAGTTTAATTTTCTTTTTTCTTACTTTTTTTTTTTTTTTTTGAGGCAGAGTTTCACTCTGCTGCCCAGACTGTAGTGGCACAATCTCGGCTCACTGCAAACTCTGTCTCCTGGGTTCAAGCGATTCTCCTGCCTCAGCCTCTCAAGTAGCTTGGATTATAGGTGCTCGCTACCATGCCTGGTTAATTTTTGTATTTTTATTAGAGAAGGAGTTTCGTCACGTTGGCCAGGCTGGTCTTGAACTTCTGGCCTTGAGTGAGCTGTCTGCCTTAGCCCACTTTTGCTGGGATTATAAGTGAGCCATCATGCCTGGCTGAATTTTCTAAAGTCAACTGAATATATTGAAATATTCACTGTCTAAACATAATGACATCAAAATTAAAATAATTTCTTAATATTTCTGAGAGCTCTTGACTTTTAAAACATATGAATTTAATTGTCATAGTTATAAAATAATTTAAAATGTATTGAATCTCAACTATCCTAAATAATTAACTAGAATTATCAACAATCACTCTACTATTCTGTGATATGCGACCTATTATTATCACCATTTTATACAAAAAGAAGCTGAGTTTCATTGCTCAAAATTATAAGATTATCATTTATTGAGCACTTACCATAGTAAGGCACTACACTAAAAGTGTTTTACCTGTTTTATCTAACCCTTTCAACACCTGTGATTCAGTTACTTGTTCCAATTTACATATAGGATAGGCTGGTAAGTAACTTTCCCAAGATTACAAATATGCTGAGTGGCTGAGCAAGTACTCAAACCTACATGTGTTGATTTCAAAGTCCATACTCTATTATGACAATAAGAACATTTTCAAAGCAATAGAGAAAGCTCTCTTCTTTCTCTAACAGTCAAAAATCCATAGCTTTAAATCTTTTTCTGGATAGGTTAACAAATTAAAGATGTTAAAAGAAACTATTCCTTCCCTTTTGTTTTCAACTTTTCCTGGTTGAAATTTAATTAGAAGCAGTACCCTGACATACAAAAAGCTCTGACTCCGACACCACCCAAAAGCTAGAACTCTAACTATGCAGGTATTGCAGCTATTGAGAAAACATTAGGTAGAACAGAGTGAGAAGTGGAGTTTATGAAGGAGTTGTAAAAAGTGTCAATAGCTTAGGGGTAAGAATTCCACATATTCCCAGTTTCCTGACAGGTACCCTGATCCCACTGCAAGTTACCCTTCACTAGTCTAAATTTTTTTTACTTTATTGACTTTTACACACTCACTCTGAAATTTCATCAGTAAAATTTTCATTGATGTTAATAAACCCTTTTTTAAAAAAAAAGATAAAAAATTTGGAGAGAACATCAGCCATTAACAAATTTGTATAAATTTATGTAAGGATAGATTTCTTCCTTTAAAATGAGTTAAAAAGAGTACCCTAAGGGAGTGAAAAGTTTTACTTGGAGATGAGAAAGCAAGTACATCTGAGACTCAAAGAACTTAGAGGGATTCAGCAGGCCTGCACTAGATGCAGCAGTGCAAGACCCAGGAAGAATGACTGCCCTAGGTTACCTACACTAGTTAAGGGTTGGGGAGTATGTTGATAGAGGACCTACTGCAGAATTTTGCCCATATAGGGATTTTGCCAATGGAATAAAGATAATTTTATTTTCTACTGACTTCTGGGAATGAAAATCTATGAGTTAAAAAAGCTTTTTGTGGTTACACTGAGAAAATATTAAAGTAGTTTCTATACAGAAAATTGGAGTTTAGTATGACAATAGACCTAACCCATAGTTGAAATGGAGATTAAAGGTATATATATATATATATATATATTTTTTTTTTTTTTTTTTTTTTTTTTTTGAGATGGAGTCTTGCTCTGTCGCCGGGCTAGAGTGCAGTGGCGTGATCTCTGCCCACTGCAGCCTCTGACTCCCTGGTTCAAGCGATTCCCCTGCCTCAGCCTCCCAAGTAGCTGGGATTACAGGCATGTGCCACCACGCCCAGCTAATTTTTGTATTTTTAGTAGAGACAGGGTTTCATCATGTTGGCCAGGATGGTCTCAATCTCCTGACCTTGTGATCCACCCACCTCTGCCTCCCACAGTGTTGGTATTACAGGCATGAGCCACTGTACCCAGCCAAAAGTACATATGCAAGTTACAGACACACTTTAAAAAAATAATTTGGATTTAGCGAAAGTATTACTTCTTCCTTCCTCCTTTCTTCCATCAATTTGCTTTATCTTCTTCAATCCTGACAACTGCAGAGTGACTTAAAATAGCTGATTTTCCCAACTATCCTGAATGTCAGTATATGACATGCTATGAGTTTTTATCCCTAACTGCCAATTAGCTCTGTCAAAGTAAAGTTTTTAAGAATGAAGATATTAACATTAAATAACTAGGTATAAAATGTTCTTTTCCAACTGACAACCATAAATGGTACAAAGTACCTATACACAAAGGTAATTCGACTTTTTAAATATGTAACAGATAATAGTTAAGTTTTTAAAATAAAGTTATTACTTTCAATTAGTTAAAAATAAAATTATTACCTTCAGATAGTGGCTCAGGTTTAAATTCCAGGCCTCAAGCATTCTACTAACCCCATAAATGTCCTTTCTTGTCCACTGAAGTTCTTACTTTTGGGGTCACTAAATCATGATAGCTGTAGCTTCATTTATGTGAAAGCTTTGTGTCTTCACAGAAGCATTTTCTCTGTAATGAGAAGGTATTTAACGTATATTTTATTTACATAAAGAAAATTATTAGATTTTGTTATGCAGATTTTATTTTAAAATAACCATTATCAGCCTGGTATGGTAGAATCATCAACTGAATAGAACTCAGTTGAATAGAACTAAAGACAAGGACTGACTTTACACATAACTGCATGTATCTTGGGACAGGTAGCAATCTCTCTGTGTCTGTTTCCTTGACTAAAATCAGGGATTTAGAATATTTAAATTCTCATATTTTATAACTACCACTGAAACAAAGACCTCTAGCAAATTACATTTTTCCTCAATGAAAATATTTAATAGGGCATGTTTTGGAGCCACAAGCAGCTTTAAAATAAAAGCTCCTCTCCCCCATGCCCTACCTCCCAAGCCCTAGAATTGACAAGCTTATTTCTTAAGCAAGAAGTATTACAATTGGATAAAGAGAGCAGAAAGAAAAAAGAAAGTATAAAATATAGAGCCTAAACAGTTAATAATGATTGGATTTCAGAAAACACACTAAGGCATTACATTTTGCTGGCAAATTGCTTTCCAGAATGTTTTGTTATCACATTTAAAAAGTGGATTTTATCTTATATCAAAAGTAAAGATTGGAAAGCATCTGTAAAATTAGTAGATCAGTGTTTTTATTTATAGGGAGAAAGGACTTTTTATTGTTTTTACACAGTGAATGTATGGCAGAGGGGGAAGAGACGATTCAGGTTGTTGTCATTCAGATCTCTTTCAAGGACCCATACTTGGGCCATTGCTGTTTTGATCTCGTTCAACAGCAATTCTATCAGTTCAAAATTTTGTAGGTAATTTCTTAGGTGTAATATACATTTAAAAAAATGGTCTTAACATCCAATCATGTTGTTTGGTATCCCTCACAGACTTCGGTGTATTAAAATATTATCTGTTAAAACCAATAATCTGATAACAAATCACCTAACAGGATAATTAAAGAGAAAGCAGCTTGAAGTTGTTTCTTTTAATTCCAGGCACCTTGCTTAATGGTACATCTTGCAAAAGATCTTTAAATCTATTCATTATCAGCATTGGATCTTTAAAAAATATTGCTCAAAAGTACTCTAGAAAATAAAATTTACTTCATCTTTTAGAGGTAGGTAAATGACATAATGTTCCTTTTATGTACAAAATTACTATGAATTGGTGTCAAAAGTGAAATCAAGACTAATTCACAAATATTTTAATAGGATTTCTTTTTTAAGGATCAATTTTTACAGTTATGTGTTAAATATCGAAATTTTAAATGTATACAAATATATAAACAATAACCTATATTAGTTTTTTAATCTTCTGCTGGACACAGTGGCTTATGTCTGTAATCCCAGCACTTCGAGAAGCCAAGGTAGGCAGATCACTTGAGGTCAGGAGTTTGAGGCCAGCCTGGCCAACATAGTGAAACCCCGTCTCTACTAAAAAATATATATATATACAAAAATCAGCCGGGTGTGGTGGCAGAAGCCTGTAATCCCAGCTTTTGGGGAGGCTGAGGCAGGACAATCACTTGAAACTGGGAGGCGGAGGCTGGAGTGAGACAAAATCATGCCACTGCACTCCACACTGGGCAACAGAGCGAGACATCATCTTAAAGAAAAAAAAAAGCACTTTTTAATTTTCAGGGGAAAAAAATCTAAGGCTGGTGTTCACAATGTCTATTTATGGTTTGCTCTTCCTGTAAGTTTCCCTGCAATCCATTTCTACCCTTTTTTTACTCTGCACAAACAAACCTTTTTACTTCTTTGCTCTGAGAGATTTTTTTTTTAAAGGAGTTTCGTTGGAGATTAATTTTTGAAAGAAAGAAAGAAAGAAAAAAAAAAAGAGATGGGGTTTCGCTTTTTGCCCAGGCTGTAGTGAAGTGGCACAATCTCAGCTCACTGCAATCTCCACCTCCCAGGTTCAAGCGATTCTCCTGCCTCAGTCTCCCAAGTAGCTGGGATTATAGATGCCTGCCACCACGCCCGGCTAATTTTTGTGTTTTAGTAGACACGGGGTTTCACCATGTTGGCCAGGCTGGTCTCGAACTCCTGACCTCAGGTGATCCGCCTGCCTCAACTTCCCAAAGTGTTGGGATTAGGCCACTCCTTGAGAGCTTTACAAATTCATTTAATCCTTACAGTGACTCTGAGGTATATCTTTTTATCTACTTATAGATAAGAAAACCGAAACTGTCAAGAAACTTAAGATCACAGAGTGCATTATTAGGTTCAGATTCAAAACCAAATTGGAAAACACACACACACACACACACACACACACACACACACACCAAACAATTAGGACTCCAAAGCCCTAATACATAATCTCTGTATGATACCACACTATGCCATTATATACAGAAAACAAGAAACTTTAATAAAGAGAAATGTATTTTCCAAACTGTGGTTCTCTAGATAACAATGTGTCTCCACGAGGACCATAAAACATTAAATCCCATAGAAAATGATTACCAACCAAAAACTTGCAGTTAATGTTCCAACTAAAGAAAAACACTCAAAGTAAAAGCATCAGCTATCCTAGGTACTGCTTGGAGGCAACACCAAACATGACACAGAAGTTGTTGAAAAAAACTGTAAAACACAATGCTGGGTAATTATTTTAAATGCTTACTTAACTAATCTTTCCTTAACTGAAGGTCTCTGTCAAATGAAAAATGTATTTCCGTCAAATCAGGATTTCTGTTTTGCAAACAGAAAGCCTTATCTATTAAGCATATATTCAGGTTATTTTCCTGGTAATTTTCAATTCAAATTAAGATCAAACTATATTGACTCTATCAGGTACTGTATATTTTTTGATAAATTTCAAATTAATGATAAAAATGTGTTAACCTGCTACTCAATTATACATTTATAAACATATTTTAACCACTGATATATTATCAATAAATACAAATTCCATGGCAAGACTTCACTAAGAAAGTGTTTCAAGCTTTGGGTGCCCACGACTTATTTAACGTAACGTGTAAATCCTCACCACTACAATAACCACATGGTTAAAGGACCACCATTTCCATTAGCAAGCCCAGTCCTAGTAAGTGATTTCCTGGGACTTCAGCACAGAGGTTTTCTAATTTTATTCCTCCACTCAATGTGCCTATTCTCCCTTATCTGTTCACGCTGGCAAAGCTTCTCGTTAAACTGGAATTGGTAACTATTACGATGATAATAAACATATACTGAGTGCTTCCCATGCCGCAGTTAATTCTCACAGTTGATAAAAGTGTGGCACAGAAACGTTAAGTAGCAGAGGCAGGATTTGAACCGAGGAATTCTGGGTTCCAGGGTCCGCATTCCACCTACAAAGGTGAGTAACCTGAAAAGATTCCTACTTTTACTGTCATTGCTCGCTAATAAAAATTTTTTTTCTCTTCCAATTGTTTAAATCTCTTTCTCTGTTTAAATATTAGGCGTCTACCTAACTGTAGGGCATCTTTAAAGAACGTAACAAAGGAAAGCTTGCTTTAGTTGTCTTCACCTGCACACATACCACTCTGCCCACAGATTTGGCAATCCAGTTCTGCCTGATTCTAAACTGCTTGTCTCTTGAAGCGAATGCCTTAAAAAGTGACTCTGGAATCTGGATAGTCATCTCCATCCATCCACCCTCAGAAAAACAACTATATTAGAGAAATTCTTGGGACCACTGAGAACAAGACATAGGCCTTTGGGTAACTGCAAGACAAAAAAGGAAAAAAGTGGGGGGAGAAGGTGTGGGAGAATGATTTTCCCCTTCTAAACATAAAGTATAAAAGGGCTCAGAAAGGGGGGAAAAGAACCCTAAAAAGCAAGGTGCGGGACTGCGTGAGGGACCACACATTGGGCGCTCCGCCCAAGGGGTCCGGCTCCTTCTCCGCGGCGATGGCGCGTCCTCGGGCTCAGCAACCCTCAGGACACCTAACCTCCTCCTTCTCCAGCCTGCCCCTCTGGGGCCCGGGGAGCCCCGTGCCGGTCGGTGGTCGGAGGCCCTGCCATGTAGGACCCGGAAAAGGCCCCCAAGTTCCGCGCGGAGTGCGCCGCCAGAGACCAGCTGCTGCTAGGGGCGGGGGCCGGCAGTTGCTCGGAGCTCCGGCGGGTCAGGAGGTGACGGGAGGAGGAGGAGGCAGGAGGAAGAAAGGGGGGTTGGGAGATAGCGTCCGGTTGGTCGGCGCAGATAGCGCTGCTAAACCTCCGAGTCCCCTAGTCCTGTCGCCGCCGATAGCCCCACAAGGCGAGGAGGGAAGTCCGCCAGAGCAGAGGGGAGAAAATTCAAAACGAGTCTACTCAACCTCGTCTTGGCTCGGAGGCCCCGCCATGGAGACCAGCATAATGCGCAGGCGCATCCCACCGGGAGCGCACAGCCCTCTCCCACGAGATTAGGACCGCTATCGGCCACCGTCGCCCGTTTCCTCTCTCATCCGTTCTTTTTTTCGTATTTCCGCCTCTCGCCTCCCTCTAAAACCCGCAGTTAGAGGCGAGACAGGAAAAGTCTCTGCGGAGTGAGGCTCTGGTTGGGAATATATATGAGAAAAAAAAAACGGACAAGGCGTTAGTCGGCAAAGCTGAAGACAGAGAAAATTTGGTATCTGGCTGTGGTCTGGAGGATTTAATGCAAATTAAGATACCCCGTGGGCAGCATGGCGAAAAACTACAATTCCCAATGGTCACAGCGTTTGAGAAGCGATGCTTTCTGAGGCTTGTAACTAGGAGCTGTATTTGAACTATCCAGGCTCAGGACAGCCTCTTGAAAAAAAATTATTAATAAAGTGGATTTGAGTGGGATCTTCCTGTATCTTCCTAATCGATAACAGGCCCATTTGTATGGGAAGAATTCTAACAATGATTAAAGGAACATACTACCTTTAAGGCTATGCTTTTCTAATCGATGATTCCTAAATCTAGGAGTAGGTAGTCGATGTTTGTGGTCTGGGCGTCTGTAGAAGGGCGGCCTCGTGTTTTCTGCGAAGGAGACCCGAGGAGAGAAAGCAGAGTCCAGGCTTAGACTTCAACTCCTCGCTTACCTGTGCAGTCTAGTTTTGAGCTGCCTCCTTGTAGTTCTAAAAGACAGGAGCTCCCTGTTGTGGGTCTACTAACCCGTACGTTTCCGTGGGCAAGTCTTGTGTGTACTCCTCGCCATGGCTCAACTCCAAACACGCTTCTACACTGATAACAAGAAGTAAGTAAGCTTTCCACCCTTCGCTCCCTTCCCCAGGGTCTTTTCTGACCACTCCTTTGGTATGACCTTGTGGATCCCTAGTTGTTCCTGCTGTCACCTTTTTTCTGAGGTTACCTCCTTTCTAACCAGCTTCGCAAGTTCTCTATAATTTGAATTGTGAGTGTGGAGGAGACTGAAGGGCTTTAGGTTTGCTTTCTGAATGAAACATTCTATATGTGTAATTTAACAACGAACAGTGAGTGGGCCTTGTCGTTATAGGGTGTCTGCTGGTGGTGGTTCACGGTTTTGGAAAACACGTTTTCTGTCTTTCTTTTTTTTTAAATAGGTGATAGAAGATGCTTTTAGAAACCAGGCTAGAAAGTGGAGCTCTGAATATGGGGTTATGGTAGAATTGGTTCTTGATAAGTGTGAAGTCAATTTAGTCACTGATTTATTTTTATTGATACACGTATGTAATATACATTATATACTTTATCATGTACTTATATATGTCATATTTACTAACATATAAATGTAAACATATTTACCATTTATATGTATCTGTATATAGATATATAAACATTTTAACCAGTGGTCTCAAGGTCTGTTGGCACTCATTCAAAAACTAATTATATGCTGCCTTGTGGTATATATTGCATTATTAGTTTTCTTTGTGTTTGCCTGGTCTCTTCCAACTATACTGGAAGCCTCTTGAGGGCAGGGGCTATATATTAAGCTTCTTGGATTGGCTGAGTCAACAATGTCAAATTTTTCAGTGAAAATAATATTTGTTGTATTAATAAGCTAAAGTTATCCATAAACTACGAAACTCCCACCTGAATTATACTTGTTATTTTGTTTGTACCTTTATGAGGAGAGCTAGTAAATCATCTTCTCTCCTCTTGTATTGTTGCTTACAGTATACATAAATCGTATTGTCAATGTATGTGAGTATATATACTTACATAGCCTTAATACTTCTCAAGGAATGTGATGATGCGTTAACATAACCACTGCGTTTTTTAATTGAAAGTAGGATTTTTTGTTTTTCTTAAAATAAAAATTTTTTTAATATATGGGTTTTTTTGTTTGTTTTGGTATTTTTTTAGAGACAGAGTCTCACTCTGTCACCCAGGCTGGACTGCAGTGGTGCATTGTTGGCTAACTGCAACCTCTGTCTCCTGGGCTTCAACAATCTTCCCACCTCAGCCTCCGGAGTTGCTGGAATTACGGGCATGTGCCACCAAGCCTGGCTAATTTTTGTATTTTTAGTAGAGACAGGATTTTGCCTTGTTGGCCGTGGTGGTCTCGAACTCCTGGCCTCAAGTGATCCACCCAACTAGGTCTCCCAAATCCTAGGATTACATACATGAGACACTGTGTCCAGCTTTGAGATAATTGTTGTTTTATATGAAATTGTAAGAGATAATAGGCTACTGTGTTTTAACCCCTGAAATGAATGGATACATGTCATATGTGTGTGTTTGAATTTAGGTCCTCCAAAAGGTAAAAAAAAAATGTAGAAATTAAAATTCTTGGCTGGATGCTGTGACTCACTTCTGTAATCCAGCAGTTTGGGAGGCCAAGGAGGGCAAATCACTTACCTCGGGAGTTCAAGACCAGTCTGAGCAACATCGTGAAACCCAGTCTCTACCAAAAATACAAAAAATTAGCCGGGCATGGTGGTGCCTACCTGTGGTCCCAGCTACTTGGGACGCTGATGTGGGAGGATTGCTTGAGCCCAGAGGCAGAGGTTGCAGTGAGCCAGGATCAGTGCAACTGCACTCCAGCCTGGGGAACATAGTGAGACCCTATCTCAAATAAATAAATAAATAAAATTCTTGCTTTTTTCTTTTCACTTAATATTTTGGTCAGTAAAATGGGGGGGGGGGGCCTAATATGATTATCACACACACACACAAGAATATACATATATGTGAATTACGTACATAAATATATAGCCATAGCCTTATTGCTCTAAGTATGGTTTGAGGATCATCAGCAGCGTATTTGCAGACATCATTACCGTTAGTTTTAGAACATTTTTCATCATCCTTTAGCTGTTTATTAAATAATACCCCCAGCCCTATTGATCTGCTTTCTATCTCTGTAGCTTTATCTCTTCTGGACATTTTGTATAAATGGGATTATATAATGTGATCTTTTGTGAGTGGCTTATTTCACTTAGTATGATTTTTTTAAAAAATTGTTTAATTATGTCATAGTATCTATTAGCACCTCATTCCTTTTTATGGCCAAATAATAAGCCATTGAATGGATGTACCACATTTTTCCATTGATCAGTTGGTGGGCATTTAGGTTGTTTCCACCTTTTAGCTATTACGAATAGTTATGTGAACATTCATGTATAAGTTTTTGTGTGGATGCATGTTTTCATTTCTCTTGCATATATACTTAGAAGTGGAGTTTTTGGGTCAGATGTAATTCCATGTTTGACTTTTTGAGGAACTGCCAGAATGTTTTCCAAAGCAACTGCACCATTTTATATTATTGCCAGCAATAATCAAGGTTCCAATTGCTCCATATTTTCAGTGACACTTGTTATTATCTGTCTTTTTAATTATAGCACCCTAGTGGGTGTGAAATGATTTTCATTGTGTTTGATTAGCATTTCCAAGATAATGATGAGCATTTTCATGTCCCTATTGGCCATTTTAAAAATTGCATTGTCAAAAATGAAAAAAAAAAAACAAAAGAAAAAAAAATTGCATTGTCTTTTTATTATTGAGTTGTAAGTGTTCTTAATGTAGTCTAGATACAAGTTCCTTATTAGATACATGATTTGCAAATATTTTCTCACAGTCTCTTATGAGTCTCCTAACCCACCCCTGTAATGTGTTCTAATTTGTGTCCATTGTGCAGCCAGAAAGATCTAACTAAATAAAATCTGTTATTTCTAATTTGCACTGCTATAATAGTTCTTCATTGCCCACAAAAAAGAAGTAAAAATGATTTCACATGGTATATACAGCACTCCATGTATATCTCTTTAGCCTTTGGTAACTTTAGAGCAAAATTGGACTTTTTGGAATAGGTTGGGTGGGCAGTTTAACAACTCCCAGCTATTGTTTTGATGTTCCTGCTGCTTTCCTGCACACTGCTTCTTCCATACTATCCTTCCCTCACCTGGCAAAAACTCACTTATCTTTTGAGACAGGGTCTTGGTGTGTCACCCAGGCTGGAGTACAGTGCAGTGGTGTGATCTCAGCTCACTGCAGCCTTGACCTCCTGGGCTCAGGCAATCCTCCCACCTCAGCCTCCCAAGTAGCTGAGACTACAGGCACACGCCACCATGCCTGGCTAATCACTTTTCTAATGTAGCTTAACAGTTTTTTGTGCATCCTTTCAGGCCCTGCTCTCTTGCCCTCCTTTTCTCTGGTTAAAATGACCTATGATGTCTTTGTTCTCTTTATGCATGTTACCTAATGACATTGTTCTTACATAACTTCATTCTATTTGATTACCAGTCTTCAACGTCTTCTGAGGACAGAGACCACTTTTTAATTTATTTGTGTTTAAACATGTAGCAAAATGTCTGGCATGTAGCAGGTACCCCATAAATGTATGTCGAAGTCATAAAAGCACAGTTGTTCAAGTATCCGTAGACTTGATCTTGACATATCATTTCCTTTTTATAGGTATGCCATAGATGATGTTCCCTTCTCAATCCCTGCCACATCTGAAATTGCTGACCTTAGTAACATCATCAATAAATTACTAAAGGACAAAAATGGTAGGTATATATGCTTAGAGGGCATAGTGTCACTAAGTATTCTAAAATGCATTAGATTTTTAGTTCCTTTTTTTGGCCTTATGTTACTGTATAAATTTTGTTATGGTAAAATGTATAACTTATAAAGTTCAGGTTCTTCTGCCGGATGATACTCTAAAGACTGCTTTGAAAGAAAAATTTTCAGAAAAAAGTTTCTGTTTAATTTGTTTTTAAGGCAATGTGGAAATATGGTGGTTGTAGTTAAGGAATAAAGATTTTGATATAAAGTTGTAATATAGAGGTAATCAAGACATTGACTGTGCTATAGAGGACTGAGTTATGTAGGCATAAAACAAATGTTTTAGTGCTTAGGCCCCACTTGCTAGTGAAGCACAAAGCAAAATGACAGTATCAGTATTTGAGTGTTTAGTGTAATATCAGAATGACAGTATGAACACGAGTATTTTATTTTTTGTGTCCAGAATTCACAAAAAAAAATGAGTATAATAAAACATGCAAGAAAATAAAATAAATCACTTTAAATTTACAAATATTAAATATATGCTATTGTATTAATATGTTATTTGCCCATTAAATTAATGTGAACAATGTATGTAAAAATATAGATGAAATAAGATTAGCCATGAGTTAATAGCTGTTGAAGTTTGGTGATAGGTGTAAGGAGGCTCCTTAAATTGTTTTGTGTATCTCATTGTAGTTCTGTATTTCTGAACTTTTCCATGTGTATGAAGTTTTCTATAATAAAATATTTTTTAAAAAATATGAAACATTACATAAAATAGAGAAAATTTAAACATGAAACTTTAAGCAATTCTCTTGCCTCTACCTCCGAAGTAGCTGGGATTACAGGTGCCCGCCACCGTGCCCAGCTAATTTTTTGTATTTTTAGTAGAGACAGGATTTCACAGTGTTGGCCAGGCTGGTCTCGAACTCCTAACCTCAAGTGATCCACCCTCCTTGGCCTCTCAAAGTGCTGGGATTACAGGTGTGAGCCACCATGCCAGGCCAGAGGCAAGTGTATTTTTTTTTTTTTTTTGAGATGGACTCTCACTCTGTAGCCCAGGCTGGAGTGCAGTGGCGCGATCTTGGCTCACTGCAACCTCCGCCTCCTGGGTCCCGGTTCAAGCAATTCTCCTACCTCAGCCTCCCAAGTAGCTGGGATTACAGGCACAAGCCACCATGCCCAGCTAATTTTTGTATTTTTTGGTAGAGACAGGGTTTCACCATGTTGGCCCGTCTGGTCTTGAACTCCTGACCTCGTGATCCGCCTGCCTCGGCCTCCCAAAGTGCTGGGATTACAGGCATGAGCCACCGCGCCCATCCGGGCAAGTATATTCCTATACAGACGTTTCCAATGCTGCAGAGCTCTTCTTGACTCTACCCTAGCTGGAGGAATGGGGGAAGTAAGAGTTATAAACTACTCTCTCGGCCTTAGCGCCATTTTTTGGGGGAAACCTCTGCGCCATGAGAGCCAAGTGGAGGAAGAAGCGACGCGCAGGCTGAAGCCCAAAAGAAGAAAGATGAGGCAGAGGTCCAAGTAAACCGCTAGCTTGTTGCACCGTAGAGGCCACAGCAGCAGAAACATGGAATGCCAGACGCTGGGGGATGCTGGTACAAGTTGTGGGACTGCATGCTACTGTCTAGAGCTTGTCTCAATGGATCTAGAACTTCATCGCCATCTGATCGCCGATCACCTCTGAGACCCACCTTGCTCATAACCAAAACTGCCCATGTTGGTCCTTTGCCCTGGACCTGTGACATTCTGGACTATTTCTGTGTTTACTTGTGGCCGAGTGTAACAACCATACAATAAATCACCTCTTCCGCTGTCTTAGCTGAAGAATTAAAAAAAAAAAAAAAAAGAGTTATAAACTAATGTAGTATTTTCCCCATCTTCATCTTCAGAAAACTTCCTAATTTTTTTGTGAAATTTGAGATGATGTTTTTGAGCAACTTTATTGAGTTGGGGTTGGGGGACAGGGTCTGCAGTCTTTTTATTGCTAGTAAGTTACAGTTCAATATTCAATATTCAAGGATATTTACATAGCATTTCCTGTTGATCCTTGTCTTTGTCTTCATCGTGGATATATAGAGATTCCGATGCATAGTAACCTTTATAAATTTTGAAAACTGTTATATAAGCTATTTGTTGAAAAAGTCTTTCAACTAGAATAAAAAATATTCTTTTTAATTTTTGTAGGTACATAGTAGGTGTATATATTTATAGGGTACATGAGATATTTTGATACAGGCATGCAAGGTGTAATAATCACATCAGGGTAAATGAGGTATCCATCACCTCAAGCATTTATCGTTTGTGTTACAAACAATCCAGTTATAGTCTTTGTTATTTTTAAATGTATAGTTAAATCATTATTGACTGTAGTCACCCAGTTGTGCTGTCAAATACTAGATCTTATTTATTCTTTCTATTTTTTTGTACCCATTAACCATCCCCACTTGCCTCTCACTCCCCCTAATACCCTTCTCAGCATCTGTAACAATCTTTCTACTTTGTATCTCCATGAGTTCAATTGTTTTAATCTTTAGCTCCCATAAATAAGTGAGAATATGCAGTTTGTTTTCTGTGCCTGGCTTATTTCACTGAACATAATGGCCTCCAATTCTGCCTATGTTGTTGCAAATGACAGGATCTCATTCTTTTTTATGGCTGAAGTACTTCATTGTGTAGAAGTACCAATTTCCTGATTTCTTTTCTTTTGAGTATATACGGAGAAGTGCTATTGCTGGATTATATGGTAGCTCTATTTTTAGTTTTTTTGTTTGGTTGGTTTTGGGTTTTGGGGGTTTTCTTTTGACAGTAGTTTAGCTCTTATTGCCCAGGCTGGAGTTCAATGGCGTGATCTCGGCTCGTGTTACCTCCACCTCCTGGGTTCAAGCAATTCTCCTGCCTCAGCCTCCCGAGTAGCTGGGATTACAGGCATGTGCCACCATGCCTGGTTAATGTCTCTCATGGGAGAGACAGGGTTTCTCCCATGTTGGTCAAGCTGGTCTCGAACTCCCAACGACCTCAGGTGATCCGCCCGCCTTGGCCTTCCAAAATGCTGAGATTACAGGCATGAGCCACCGTGCACGCCTATTTTCAATTTTTTCAGGAACCTCCAAACTGTTCTCCATAGTGGTTGTACTAATTTACATCCTCACCAAGGGGTCCCTTTTCTCCGTATCCTCACCAACATTTGTTATTGCCTGACTTAGAAAAAGCCATTTGGGCTGGGCGCAGTGGCTCGTGTCTATAATCCTAGCACTTTGGGAAGCTGAGGTGGGTGGATCACGAGGTCAGGAGTTTGAGACCAGCCTGGCCAACATGGTGAAACCCTGTCTCTACTAACAATACAAAAAATTAGCCAGGTGTGGTGTCGGGCCCCTGTAATCCCAGCTACTCAGGAGGCTGAGGCAGGAGAATTGCTTGAACCCTGGGAGGCGGACATTGTAGTGAGCTGAGATCACACCACTGCACTCCAGTCTGAGTGGCACAGCAAGACTCCATCTCAAAAAAAAAAGCCATTTTAACTGGGTTGAAATGATATCTCATTGTAGTTTTGATTTGCATTTCTCTGATGATCAGTGATGGTGAGCACCTTTTCATGTGCCTGTTTGCCATTTGAATGTTTTCTTTTGAGAAATGTATATTCAAATCTTTTGCCCAATATTTAATCAGATTATTAAATTTGTTTCTAGAGAGCTTTTTGAGCTCCTTATATATTCTGATTATTAATCCTTTGTCAGATGGGTAGTTGGCAAATAATTTTACTCCCATTCTATGGGTTGTTTCTTCACTTTGTTGTTTCCTTTGCTGTGCAGAAGCTTTTTAACCTGATAGGATCCCATTTGTCCATTTTTGCTTTGGTTGCCTGTGCTTGTGGGGTATTACTCAAGAAATTTTTGCCTAGACCATGGTGCTGGGGGAGTTTCCCCAGTGTTTTCTTGTATTATTTTCATAGTTTGAGGTCTTAGATTTATTAAGTCTTTAATCCCTTTTGTTTTGATTTTTGTATATGCCAAGAGATGGGGTCTAGTGTCATTCTTTTGTGTATGTATACCCAGTTTTCCAGCACCATTACTGAAGAGACTGTCTGTTCCCCAGTGTATGTTTGAGTTCACTATAGATAGATGGATTTGTTTTGGCTTCTCTATTCTGTTCCCTTGATAATCTGTGACTGTTTTTATATGCCGGTACCATGCTGTTTTGGTTACTATAGGTTTGTAGTATAATTTGAAGTCAGGTAATGTGATTCCTCCAGGTTTGTTCTTTTTGCTTAAGATAGCTTTGGCTATTCTGGGTCTTTTGTGATTCCATGTAAATTTTAGGATTTTTTTTTTTCTGTGAAGAATGTCATTGGTATTTTGAAACAGATTGCATTGAATCTGTAGGTTGCTTTGGGTAATATGGACATTTTAACAATATTTATTCTTCCAGTCCATGATCCTGGAATATCTTTCCATTTTTTTGTGCCCTCTTCAATTTTTTTTTTTTTCTTTTTGAGATGGAGTTTCGCTCCTGTTTCCTAGGCTGGAGTGCAATGGCGCCATCTCGGCTCACTGCAACCTCTGCCTCCCAGGTTCAAGTGATTCTCCTGCCTTAGCCTCCTGAGTAGCTGGGATTACAGGCACTCGCTACAATGCTTGGCTAAGTTTTTGTATTTTTAGGAGAGATGGGTTTTCACCATGTTGGCCAGGCTGGTTGTGATCTCCTTAGCCCAGGTGATCCACTGGCCTCAGCCTCCCGAAGTGTTGGGATTACAGGCGTGAGCCACCATGCCCAGTCCTCTTCAATTTCTTTCATCAATGTTTTACAGTTTTTGTTGTAGAGATCTTTTACTTCTTTGGTTAAGTTAATTTCTAGGTATTTTATTTGTAGCTTTTGTAAGTAGAAATACTTTCTTCATTTCTTTTTCTCATTTTTTGCTATTGGCATATAGAAACACTACTGATTATTGTTATCATGCAACTTTACTGAATTTATCAGTTCTAATAGGTTTTTGGTATAATAAAGATTATATCAAATATAAGATCATATCATTGATTTTTCCAAATGTAAGATCAGATCATCTGCAAACAAGGATAATATGACTTCTCCCTCTCCAAATTGGATGCCCTTTCTCTCTCTTTCTCTCCCCCTCTCCTTCCCTTTTTTCTTTCCTTTCTTTTCTCCCTCCCTCCATTTCTCCCTTCCTTCCTTCCTCTAGCTAGGACTCAAATACTGTGTTGAATAACAGAGGTGAAAGTGGGCATCCTTGTCATGTTCCAGATCTTAGAGAAAAGGCTTTCTGTTTTTTCCACATTTAGTATGGGGGTCTATTGTATATGACTTTTATTATGTTGAAGTGTGTCCTTCTATACCCCATTTTTTGAGGGCTTTTATCATGAAGAGATGTTGAATTTTATCAAATGCCTTTTCGGCATCATTTGAAATGATCGTATGATCATATGCTTTTTGTCCTTCGTTCTGTTCATATGATGTATATATTAGGGTTCTCTAGAGGGATAATACCAATAGTTGTATATGTGAAAGGGAGTTTATTAAGGTCACGATCACAAGATGAAGTACCACAATAGGCTATCTGCAAACTGAGGAGCAAGGAAGCCAGTCCAAGTCCCAAAACCTCAAAAGTAGGGAAGCCAGCAGTGTAGCCTTCAGTCTGTGGCCGAAGACCCTGGAGCCCCTGGCAAACCACTGGTCCAAGAATCAAAAAGCTGAAGAACCTGGAGTACAGTATTTGAGGGCAGGAAGCATCCAGCATGGGAGAAAGATAAAGGCCTGAAGACTCAGCCAGTCTAGTCCTTCCATGTTCTTCTGCCTCCTTTTATCCTAGCCATGCTGGCAGCTGATTAGATGGTACCTACCCAGATTGAAGGCATATCTGCCTCTCCTAGTCCACTGACTCAGATGTTCATCTCCTTTGGCAGTACCCTCACAGACACACCCAGGAAGAGTACTTTGCATTCTTCATTCCAATCAAGTTGACACTCAGTGTTAACCATCACAATGTATTACATTGATTGATTTGTGTATGTTGAACCATTCTTGCATCCCTGGAATAAATCCTACTTGGTCATGATTATCTTTTTAATATGTTGTTGAATTTGGTTTGCAAATATTTTGTTGAGGAAAGAATTGTTCCTATAAGAGAAGCTTTGCAATTCTAGTATGTTTCCCAAATAGTTGCATATTTTTCTAAATGTATAGACTGAACATTATTCCTTTTGTATAGACTGTTACTGTTGCAACTCCAAAAGAAATAAGGAATGTAAGTACAGTAGTGATTCTCAATAGCTGTTAAACTCAATAATTAGTTAAAAGACTACAACAAGGGAGCATTATGGTGGATGGAATCAGACTGATACAATCTGAGCACAAAGGTGGGTCTTAATATCTTAAAAAGAGACACAACCAGATACTGTTTGCATCCTGATGGGATGTAATAGGAAATAGACAATACTCTCTGTGAATATTCTTGTCAAAAAAAAAAAAACCCTGAAATCTAATGAGGTATTTATGTCTGACTAGCTTATAGGATATTTGTGTGATAAAGAAACATGTTAAAGGGCACCTTGGAGATGTAGTCAACAAAACTCAGAATGTATTAAATATTACAAAACAGATGACCCACTGTCATCAACAAATACTTGGCAAGGAGAAGGAGGAGGAGGAACTATTAAAGATTAAAAGAAACATTAATTAAATATGTATGGGCTGTGAATGCTGATTTTTGAAAGCTCACTGTAAAAGAACATTGGCTATTTGATATTAGAAGGAATGATTGTTAAATTTTAAACTATTGTGACTAATTCTTTTAAGTCCTTATATTTTAGAGGTACAAGCTAAAGTATTTACAAATGAAATGATACACTTTCTGAGATTTGCTTTAAAATAAACCAGCCAGGGAATAGAGGGAGGAATATAGATGATGCTCCATTAGTTGGTGGATGTCAAAATGGGTGATGGTGATGGGATTCATTGTTATTTCTACTTTTGCATGTTTGAAATATTTCACAGATTAAAAGCTTTTTTTTTTCTTCACTGAGATGGAGTTTCACTCTTGTTAGCCCAGGCTGAGTGCAGTGGCATGATCTCGGCTCACTGCAACCTCTGCTTCCCGGGTTCAAGTGATTCTTCTGCCTCAGCCTCCTGAGTAGCTGGGGTTACAGGCATGCACTACCACACCCGGCTAATTTTTTGTATTTTTAGTAGAGGTGGGGTTTTTCCATGTTGGCCAGGCTGGTTTCGAACTCCCAACCTCAGGTGATCCACCCACCTCAGCCTCCCAAAGTGCTGGGATTACAGGTGTGAGCCACCTCGCCCAGCCAGAGTGAAAGTTTTTTAAACCAAGGTAATTAGACCAACAACAATAACGAAGACATTATACTAACAGAACAAAGTATTTCTCATCTTAAAAATCATGTAGTATACCGGAATGCTGTGCCATAAGAAATTCTGGAGAAACTCAGAGGCCACACTGGGAAAATAGGTACCTGTTTGTTTTGGGCATTCTCGTATATCTCTGCCAATATCACTTCAGATATTAAGAGTGATAATTTTATTATGTATTTTCCTCAGAGTTCCACAAACATGTGGAGTTTGATTTCCTTATTAAGGGCCAGTTTCTGCGAATGCCCTTGGTCAAACACATGGAACTGGAGAACATCTCATCAGTAAGTTCAAATACTTACCTTGTGTTTTACTTAAGGCATTATCAGCTATTGTGGGTAAACTCCTTTTAGAATCACACTGAATCTACTTTAGTATCCAAGATTATTTTGAACATATTGAATATATATGTGTATATATAGATAGCTAGCTAGATAGATAGATAGAGTGTGTGTTTTATGTATTGTGTATATATTACATTTGTGTATTGAATATAGTGTGTATATATATGTATGTTCCTATATATTCAGTTTTGAAGCCTTCTCTTTTTGTGAGTGTTTTATTCAAGAAATAAATGAACACATTCTTCATATTTGTGGAAGAACTAGCAAGAAAGGAAATAGCAAATATGTATGTGCTAATACTGGTGCACAAAATAAGTGGGCAAATATAAAAACTGTGGGCTAAGTTATTGTGATTTTTCCCTTCCTCTTATTTTCAGAGTTTCCTTAATATTGCTTTTATGATTAAAAATATGACTTATAATTGCTTTTTTATGATTTTAAAAATTGTGGCAAAATATACATAAAATACCATTTTAAACGTTTTTAAATATATGATTCAGTGGCATTAAGTACATTTGCAATATTGCGCAACCATCACCATTTTCCAGAATTTTTTCCTTATCCTAAACAGAAGACCTGTACCCATTAAACAATATGCTTTTAGTCTTAATTTAAAATTTTCCTATATCATATCTTCTTTTTTTTTTTTCTGCAATCTCTGCCTCCCAGGATCAAGCGATTCTCCTGCCTCAGCCTTCCGAGTAACTGGGATTACAGGAGCACGCTACCACACCTGGCTAATTTTTGTATTTTTAGTAGAGATGGGATTTCACCATGTTGATCAGGCTGGTCTTGAACTCCTGATCTTGTGATCTGCCCACCTTGCCCTCCCAAAGTGCTGTTATCACAAGTGTGAGCTACTGCGCCCTGCCTTTTTTTTTTCCCCCGAGACAGAGTCTCCATGTGTTCCCCAGGCAGGAGTGCAGTGGTGCAGTTTTGGTTCACTGTAACCTCTGCCTGCTGGGTTCAAGTGATTCTTGCGCCTCAGCCTCCCAAGTAGCTGAGTTTACAGACACCTGCCACTACTTCCAGCTAATTTTTGTATTTTCAATAGAGATGGAGTTTCACCATGTTGCCAGGCACATCTTTAACTCCTGACCTCAGGTGATCCTCCTGCCTTGGCCTCCCAAAGCGCTGGGATTACAGGTATGAGTCACTGTGCCTGGCCTAAGGTTTTTTTATATTCTTTTTCCCCCATTTTCAGCACAAGTTTTCCAAGGCCATTAACATTTCTTCTTAAGACTTTTGTTAGGAGACGGGGTCTTGCTTTGTTGCCCAGACTGGACTTGAACTCCTAGGCTCAAGCAGTCCTACTGCCCCAGCTTTCCTAATATTAATAGCTGGGACTACAGGTGTGAACCACCATGCCAAGCTATTATTTCCTAATATCACTCTTAGCTCACTGTTAGGTCAAATAAAGTTCTTGACTTTTTGAATGGCTCCAAATTTACTGGGTTATGAAGGAAACTAATATGAACTATATGAAGGAGATACATTAAATTGTGGGTTCTTTATCTTCATAATGTAGTTTTTTAAAACTATACAACCTGATTTGTTGCTGGTTTCTCTCCTGACTAGGAAGAAGTTGTGGAAATAGAATACGTGGAGAAGTATACTGCACCCCAGCCAGAGCAGTGCATGTTCCATGATGACTGGATCAGTTCAGTTAAAGGGACAGAGGAATGGTATTGCCAGATTAATGCTCATGTCTTTTTTTTTTTTTATTTACCTCCTTCAGTCTTTTTAAATCCATATATAAATATTTTTCTGTGATTTACTGTTATCTGTGAATTAATTTTGTGATCTCTGTATCAGTGGCCATGCCATGCAGAAAGATCTTTGCATTCATTGTCTTCAAGAAGAAACAGGTTATTTATTAATAGGTTTTCTTTTCTGTTCTGTTCAAGATGTCATAGTAACAATTATAGTTATCTTTTTTTTTTTAAATGGGGTCTCCCTCTGTTGTCCAGGCGGGTCTCAAACTCCTGGGCTCCAGCTGTCCTCCTGCCTCAGCCTCCTGAATAGGTGGGATTACACTACACCCAGCAATGCTTGTCTTCTGAATAAGTCATGTATCTTAGAGCATTTAATTTATTTGGTTTGATTATGTTGCTTTTAAGACCAAGGATATAGTTTGTTTCATAGAGGAAAAAAATGACCTTTATAGTCCTAGATCTTCTGGCCTAATACTGGGAAGATGCATGCCATGCTATTTTAGGGCTAGAAAGAGCAGACTGGAATCAAGAAAGAAGGTACAGATGGCTCAGGGCAAATCCTCACTGGCCTTACTTGTAGGAAAACACCTCAAGAGGGATTATAGTAGGAGCTTACTTTCAAATAATGTCTTGATGGGGTTATTACAGAAAGTTATGTTTCTACTGGTTTTACTTTTAATTTAAATGGTTTTCACTAGTTAAGTACAAAGTATTACAGATTGACAGCCAGGTGTGTGGCTCCCCGCCTGTAATCCCATCATTTTGGGAGGCCAAGCGGATCACTTGAGATCAGAAGTTTGAGACCAGCCTGGCCAACATAGTGAAACCTGTCTCTACTAAAAATTCAACAAATTAGCCAGATATGATGATGCACACCTGTAGTCCCAGTTACTCGGGAGGCTGAGGCAGGAGAATTGCTTGAACCCAGGAGGCAGAGGTTGCAGTGAGCTGAGCAACAGAGTAAGACTCCATCTCAAAAAAAAAAAAAAAAAAAAAGATAACTACAGGTTGGATATACCTTATCTGGCAATGTTTGGGACCAGAAGTGTTTTGGATTTAGGATATTTTTTTGGGTTTTGGAATGTTTACATATACATAGTGAGATATCTTAGGGATGTGATCCAAATCTAAACATGAAATTCATTTATGTTTCATATACAGCTTATATGCCCAGCCCGAAAGTAATTTTATACAATATTTTTAATAATTTTGTGCCTGTATCAAAGTTTTGACTGTGTTTTGGATACAGCCTGTCATTATGATGTCAGGTGTGGAATTTTCTACTTGTGGTGTCATGTTGGCACTCAAAAAGTTTTGGATTTTGGAGAATTTTGGACTTAAAATTTTCAGATTAGGGATGCTCAACTTGTATTAGGGTCTACAAGTAATTTGCACAGCTTCTGTGAGAGTTGTATTACTTAAAACAATGTAAAAATGAAATCTAGGATTTGCCAGATACTATTTTTAGGAGGTTGAGAAACATCAAGTGTTTAACAGCTTATCTAGTATGCTTTGAAATCTCGATCTTCATATTAAAAAAGAATTTAAAAGTACAATCCTCAAAGTTATTTTGTCATTGCCAAAGAAACAAAGTTCATTTTCAGGGTTTGAAAAAGCTGCTTTTTGTATTTCATAAGATTGTTTTTCTCCCCATAGGATCTTGACTGGTTCTTATGATAAGACTTCTCGGATCTGGTCCTTGGAAGGAAAGTCGATAATGACAATTGTGGGACATATGGATGTTGTAAAAGATGTGGCCTGGGTGAAAAAAGGTTAGGACTTTTTGCCTATACTTAGAGAAATACTAGATAGGGATTTGGAAATAAGCCATTTTTGGTACTAGGGCAGAATGGGGAGTGGGTGGGAAACATCTTATACCCCAGTTATTATGAGGTCTTTCAAAAAATATAGTGTTCAAGAAGAAAAGGATTATATAAAAAATTCATAAATTGGTAGAAGTGATTATTAAAATTACATCAGATAATATACATTTTCAAGTTAATATTGAGTGTATTATACTCATCTTCTATTTTCTTTTGTTTGTTTGTTTGACACAGAGTTTCGCTGTGTCGCCCAAGGCTAGAGTGCAGTGGCTCAATCTCAACTCACTGCAACCTCCGCCTCCTGGGTTCAAGCAGTTTCCCTGCCTCAGCCTCCCAAGTGGCTGGGATTACAGGTGCCTGCCACCACGCCTGGCTGATTTTTGTATTTTTAGTATAAACAAGGTTTTGCCATGTTGGCCAGGCTGGTCTCGAATTCCTGCCTTCAAGTAATCTACCTGCCTTGGCCTCCCAAAGTGTCAGGATTACAGGCGTGAGCCACCTCATCCAGCCATCATATTCCATTTTCGCAGAATCTTCTCTTTATTACCACATCAGCCTTTTAAAACCTGGCCATATAGTTATTTTTTAACACCTTTTTCAACAGCAACACAGAAATTCAGTTCTTCAGTTTCAGAACATGATGTATTCTGAATGGTATATACTAATTTGTTTCTTATTCTTTTGTTCTCCTTTCTTCAGATAGTTTGTCCTGCTTATTATTGAGTGCCTCTATGGATCAGACTATTCTCTTATGGGAGTGGAATGTAGAGAGAAACAAAGTGAAAGCCCTACACTGCTGCAGAGGGCATGCTGGAAGTGTAGATTCTATAGCTGTTGATGGCTCAGGAACTAAAGTAAGTAACTGGAATGTTATTACTACTGTGTTAAATTAGAATTTGAGCTTGTTACTAAACATTTTTTTCTGCATATATTCATTGTGTTGGCTTAGTCTCAACGATCGGTGACAAATGATAGGATTTCAAAGCAAAAGTAAATACTCATGCAATAGGAGATATTCACTTCCTCAGTTTGAGTATCCCTGGTTTAGAACCCTATATAAACTTCAGAAGTTTTAAGAAATGAGATAAACAAGTCATTTATTTATATAACCTTCTTATGTCATAGTAATTGACATATTTCCAACCTATATCAGCTATTCTTAAGTGCTATCATCAACTGAAAATGCCTAGTTGCTCGTCTGAGTGTTAGTATACACTAAAGTTTGTGCCAATAGAGTTTTACTGTAGTACTGATCTACTCTTTATCATGACAAAAGGGTAAAATTTAGTTAAAAGGTAACAAACCTGAGGCCAATACCATATTGATTTATTAATATGAGGGCTTATAAATCCACTTACAATTTGAAAGTTTCCTAAGCCACATTGAAGTATTCTGGACTTAGGAGTGTTTCTTTGACAGTTAGGGTAACAGGATGTTTGATGTATTCAAAGGTAAGATTTATTTTTCATATTGAGCCAAAAAGGTTTATATGTTTAGTTCAAACTTCAGTGAATTAACTGTACCCGTTCTTTTTGGCTAAAGAGAGGTAGAAACTCATCTTGAACTTATTTAACCTTAAAAGGAAATGGATTGTGAGATCCAAGGAAAGATTGAACAGCCACATCACAAGAAGGGTATTGCTGCATTTGGGCCTCAGGGACCAGTGGAATACAGGCTTGAAGGTGGTCAGCACACCCTCTCCCTCTCTTGTCCCTCAAGTTGACTTTATTCTCTCTCACTTCAGATTGGCTTTCTTCAAAAGACATGGCAATAACCCTGGCTTTCAGAATTTCCCAGATTTTATGTCCTGTCCTAGAAAAACACTAATTTCATCTCTCTGGAACACAGGTTCTTTGAAAAGGTCCTGAATGAGGAAGAGACCTACTGGTATATAGGCAAATAATATGAATCATATTATATATGTCTTTTCCCTTCATATACATCTGTTTAGTTTTGCAGTGGCTCCTGGGATAAGATGCTAAAGATCTGGTCTACAGGTAAGTTAAATATTTCTTTTACCTTGACTTATTAATTTTGTTTCAAAAATTTAAGTTCAGAGGCCAGGTGTGATGGCTCACACCCATAATCTCAGCACTTTGGGAAGCCAGCATAGAAGGATCCCTTGAAGCCACGAGTTCAAGAGCAGCCTGAGCCACATAGTGAGACCCTGTCTCTACTAAAAGTAGAAAATTAAAATTAACCAGGTGTGGTGGTATGCACCTGTAGTACTAGCTACTTGGGAAACTTAGGTAAGGGAATTATTTGAGCCTAGGAGTTTGAGGTTGCAGTGAGCTATATCATGCCACTGCACTTTGGCCTGGGTGATAGAGTGAGAACCTGTTTCACCAAAAAAAAGGAAAAAAAAATCAGCTTAGTGAAAGGGGACTTTTTAACCCATATTTTGCCATAAAAATAGACCAGTATGGCAACAAATTAGTATTTCTTTGTGTTTCAAGATTTTTTTTTCCTATCTCACTACCTCCTTGCTTATTGGATACAATTCAGTGTCACTGAATTGCTACAAGTATCAAAAACATGTTTGGTGCAATAGGATATATAAATACCTTGATTTTCAAAGTTCTCTTATTCAGGAAACATGGAAGTAAATAAAAATACTTTCTGAGTCATTTTAAGTCATTTAAGAAAGACTTTCGAGTCATTTTCCTGTTCATTTCTTAGGTAAGCTGGTTTACTTAAAAATTTTTTAAATGCAGTTTTACCAATATTCATCTTTTTATCCTGAAAACATAGATTAAAAAGAACAAATTGAGGGAGGAGGAAGAAGGACTGTTAGAGGAAGAGAAGAGGAAAAAACACACACCCATAGATACTTAAACTTTGAGACCTAGTAGCTAGAACTGTTTATTGCATATGTAAACAGATCAGAATACCTGTGTTACTTCTTAGGTAATTGCTTAGGTAGTTACACAGTATATACCCCAAATGTATTTTACAGAGACTTGAGGGGGATCAAGAAAAGCTTAACCAGTTTTGAATAATTGTGTGCAAAATGGCGGGAAATATATAATCCCTTTTAGTAGATTTTATAAAAATGCTGAAAGCAAATAATTTGGGGGCAAAAAGCAGTTTAGTTTAGAAAATTCTTTTGTAGAATTTTTTATTTTTTGATAGGGCCAAGTAAGTGAAGTATTGTATATGATTAGCTATTAACTTTAAGGGGTTTATAATCTAGTCAGAGAAATATTAATATTCATAAAAGCCACAAAACATTTTAATGTTTTACATATTTTATGTTACATATTTAATGTAACATAATACATGTATTAATGAAACATATATATACATACATACATTACATACACATAATGTTCACATACATTCCATTTAATGTTACATATTTTATGTAGTTTTCAATCTGGGTTTGCTGCCTAACCAAGTGATGTATAACAAAGATTTAAAAAAAAAACAGAAACACTTTTGGTAGAAAAATGAAATTAAGAGAATAAACATGGCTGAAATGTATCTCCATTTATCACATGTTTACTTTATCCTTCCCTCCTTCATAACATAAATGTAATCTGGTCATAACTCTCCTACAACTAACAGCAGTTTTTCATAGCTATGTCAAAATGATAAATATTTATAATGATGATCTTTTTTTTTTTTTTTTTTAAAGACGGGGTTTCACCATATTGGTCAGGCTGATCTTGAACTCCCGACCTCAGGTGATCCACCCGCCTTGGCCTCCCAAAGTGCTTGAATTACAGGAGTGAGCCACCGCGCCCGGCCTATAATGATGATCTTAAAGATGGCAAGATTTCCAACTTGTTAGATTTTAGTTTTCTAATGTAGTTTATTTTTTATTTTTTCATTTTTAAAGATTGGTAATCTAGGTAAAATTTTATCTATAACTTTCTGTTAACCAAAATGATGAGGAATATTCATTCCCTAACTAGTTGTGGTAACATGGAAAAACTGTATCTGGAAATGTAAAGAATTCTTTCAGACAGTTCACGATTAAGTTTTTAAAATGTCAAATCTAATTCTCTATCACACAGTCCCTACGGATGAAGAAGATGAAATGGAGGAGTCCACGAATCGACCAAGAAAGAAACAGAAAACAGAGCAGTTGGGACTAACAAGAGTAAGTATTTGTGAGAATTGACTGTGTACCTGGCTGAGACCTGTGTTGACAAATACATGGTAATTTAATATGGTCTTTCTTGTTTATGTTTCCTTTGTCTTACCTTGCTTCCTTAACCATGATTATCCTTTTTTGCAGTAAGCCTGTAAATTTTTATTATAAGCACTGTACTGTTGCTACATTTATTTGCATCTTTGAATGTAGTGGCATTGAGCCAAGCTTATGGTTGCTACGTTGATTATTTAGTTATTGTTTGATCCCACGCTGCATTCTGAACCTTTTAATTATTAAAGCTTACAGTAAAGTGAAGCATCTGATTACCTGGTTGTTGAATAATATTATCTGTTTCATGTACTACGTAATTTTTTTTTTTTTTTTGAGATAGAGTCTTGCTCTGTTACCCAGGCTGGAGTGCAGTGGCGCAATCTTGGCTCACTGTAACCTCCACCTCCTGAGTTCAAGCAGTTCTCTTGCCTCAGCCTCCTGGGTAGCTGGGACTACAGGTGTGCGCCACCATGCCCAGCTAATTTTTGTATTTTTAGTAGAGACGGGGTTTCACCATGCTGTCCAGGCTGGTCTTGAACTCCTGACCTCGTGATCCACCCAGCTCGGCTCCCAAAGTGCGGGGATTACAGGCGTGAGCCACTGTACCCGGCATGAATATGTAATTTTTATAAGTTATATCTTCTAAATCACTAGAAACCAAGAGGTTAATTTGGGATTTGATTCTGTCATTTAGCTGTCAGATTCCATTAAGTCAAACTCAGAAAGTTTATCCAGAATTTTTCTTTTAAAAATACGTAATTGATAAAGATTGAATATATTTAAGGTGTACTGCATGATTAGATATACATAAACATTGTGTACTGATTACCACAATCAAATTAATTAATATATCCATCACCACTCATGCTATACATTAGATCCCCAGAACTTGTTCATCTTATAGCCAAAAGTTTGTACCCTTAGACCTACTTTTCCCCATTTCCTCCCACTCCAGCTCCCAGCAACCACTGTTCTCTGTGCTTCCATGAGTAACTTTTCATGCAGATTATTATTTATCCTGTTCCAAAGATATTTGTTATAATATGATCTGACCTGTATTTATATTTATAATATGATCTGCCCTTTTTGTGAAGGGCAATACTCAGTCAGGTTTAGAAAAACATTTTTCCTTCATTTTCTAATAGCTACAATGAATGTGCAGTAAATAAAGCCCACATTTGCACATTAATTCTTATAGTCACCAATAAAATGTCTTATAAAAATTGTTAAAAATGGAGAATAAAGTGGGATCATAAATTATTCATCAAACAGAATGTAATAAACAATAGCACATACTGGTTCCAGCTGAAAGTAATGATTTATAACTTCTTAACACATTTAAACATAGACTGATGAATTGCAAGAGGAAAGTTATGACACTTACTCAGCTTCTTTACTCTGGTAGGCTAAATTAAAGCTAGAAATGGAGGCCAAGTGTGGTGTCTCACGCCTATAGTCCCAGCACTTTGGGAGGCCAAGGTGGACAGATTGCTTGAGCTCAGGAGTGTGAGACCAGTCTGGGCAACATGGCGATATCCTGTTTCTACTAAAAAAATTTAAGAAGTTAGCTGGATGTGGTGGCTCATGCCTGTGGTTCCAGCTATGCCCACCCTGGGAGGCAGAGGTTGCAGTGAGCCAAGATTGTGCTACTGCACTCCAGCCTGAGCAAGAGAGCCAGACCCTGTCTCAAAAAATAAAGCTAGAAGTGCCTTACCAATTGGATATTGTGCCAGTGGTAGTTTATATTCATGCATATCCCTGATCAAACTTTTAAAGAGTCTATCTGAGTAAGAAAAGATTTCCTGAGTTATAAAAATTTTTTACTGAGAAGGTAGCTCCTTTTTTCTTTTCTTTTTTTTTTCTTTCTTTTTTTTTAAAGAGACAAGGTCTTGCCCTGTTGCCCAGGCTGGAGTGCAGTGGCACAATCATAGCTCACTGTAATCTCAAACTCCTGGCCTCAGGTGATCCTCCCACCTCCACCTTCCCAAGTTCTAGGATTACAGGCTTGAGCCACCATGCTCTGCCATTTCTTCCTCCTTTTTAATTAAGGTTTGACATGCAGCTTAAATGTACAGCTCAATTAATTTTTATAAATATGTATACTCAAGCAGGCCGTGTACAGTGGCTCAAGGCTGTAATCCCAGCACTTTGGGAGGCCGAGGCGGGCGAATCACAAGGTCAAGAGATCGACACCATCCTGGCCAACATGGTTAAACCCCGTCTCTACTAAAAATACAAAAATTAGCTGGGCATGGTGGCGTGCGCCTGTAATCCCAGCTGCTTGGGAGGCTGAGGCAGGAGAATTGCTTGAACCCAGGAGGTGGAGGTTGTAGTGAGCCAAGATCATGCCACTGCACTCCAGCCTGGTGACAGAGCGAGATTCAGTCCAAAAAAAAAACCGGTATACTCAACTAATTACTACCCAAATAAAAATATAGAGATTTACCAGTACCCTAGATGACTCCCTCTAGCCTGCCTCTCAGCCACTAGCTCCCTAAAGGTAATCACTTATGCCATCTTAGATTAATTTTACCTATTTTTAAAATTTTATATAACATCTGTAAGATAGGTCTTTTCATTAATATATAGCATTTCATTGCAGTATCAGTATGCCACAATTTATCCATTATTCCTTTTTTGAGACAGGGTCTCACTGTGTCACCCACGCTGGAGTACAGAGAGCCTAATCACGGCTCTCTGCCGCCTCAACCTCCCCAGACTGAGGTGATCCTCCCACCTCAGCCTGCTGGATAGCTAGGACTATAGGCGCATGCCACCATGCCTAGCTAATTTTTCTTTTTTTTCTTTTTTTTCTTTTTTTTTTTTTTTTTTGTAGATACTGGGTTTTGTCAGGTTGCCCAGGTTGGTCTTGAACTCCTGGGCTCAAGTGATTTTGTTGCCTCAGCCTCCCATAGTGCTGGGATTACAGACATGAGCCACCACATTCAGCCTATTTGTTATTCTTTTGATGGAACCTTTTTGTTTTTACTTTTGAGAGGAGTGGTGCAGTGGCATAATCATGGGTCACTGCAGCCTCGATCTCCAGGGCCCACACAGTCCTCACACCTCAGCCTCTCAAGTAGCTGGGACTACAGGCACGTGTCACCATGCCCTGGCTAATTTTTTTTTTTTTTTTTTTTTAGAGACAGGGTCTTGCTATCTTGGTCAGGCTGGTCTTGAACTCCTAGCCTCAAGCAGTCCTCTCACCTCGGCCTCCCAAAGTGCTGGGATTACAGGCATGAGCCACCATGCCTGGCTGGCTATTAACTCCACATCTTTATCAGCACTTTATATGGTCAGTTATTAAAGTCATGATCGACTTTTATTAAGCCCTGGATCTTTAATACTCAATTTTGAAGTGTTCATATTTTTAGCTAATTTTAAAGTTATTATTAATCACTTTTTTATAGAGATGGTATCTTGCTTTGTTGCCTATGTGGTCTCAAACTCCTAGGCTCAAGCAGTCCTCCCACCTCATAGCCCATTTTTTAAGAGTGTTGTCTCTCTTTTACTTAATGATTTTTTTTTTAACTTACTGATTTGTAAGAGTTCTTTCTGTATTCTGGATTCAAGTTATTTGCTGGATATATATTTTTTCTCCCACTCTGCTTTGCTGATACCTTTTATTTCTAGGTGGGTACTTTTGTAAGCTTGCTCCCATAGTTCATTTATTTGAGAGAAATAATAGTATATTGAGTTTCTCATTTAGCTTTTTCCCCCTTTCACTGGTTTTTCCTGAGAAATCATTCAGCTTTTTATAGGGTTTAAATTTATGCTTTCATAAATTATTAATTAAAGTCGTGCCAGAAACCCTTGAAGAGCCAATTACGATGAAAATGTTGCTGCAGTTAGAAATAACAGAAATATTGGGGGCTCGTTTCCAGTTTGACAGTTATAAGTAAAACTGTCAGCATTTGTATTTAGGTTTTTGTGTGATCCTGTTTTCGTTTCTCCTGGACAAATGCCAAGGTATGGTATAGCTTATTCATATGGTAAGCTTACCTGTTGTTTTTTCCATGTCATTTTATATTCCAGAGCCTCCTGATTACTTCTATGTCACCTTTTCATTTTGTTTTAGATCACATCAGAGATTGTTCTGTTCCTCACTCTATCAGGTTCCTTTACCTCTTTCAGGAAAATTTTAAAGCTGGAACAGACACCTCAGGGATCATTTGATCCAGGAGTTGGATCCCAACAGCCAGTTTGGCTGTCACTTATTTTTGTACTACAGAGAGTTAAGGATGGTTTTTACAATTATAAAGGGTTGTAAAAACAACCCCTTATAAAAACAACTGTGGGCTGAGTGCAGTGGCTCACACCTGTAATCCCAGCACTTTGGGAGGCCAAGGCGGGCAGATCACCTGAGGTCAGGAGTTTGAGACCAGCCTGGCCAACGTGGTGAAACAGCTTCTCTACTAAAAATACAAAAAAAAAAAAAAATTAACCAGATGTGGTGGCGCATGCCTGTGGTCCCAGCTACTTGGTAGACTGAGGCAAGAAAATCTCTTGAACCTGGGAGGCAGAGGTTTCAGTGAGTCAAGACTGCACCATTTCACCCCATGCTGGGCAATAAGAGCAAAACTCCATCTCACACACACACACAAAAACAAAATTAAAAAAAAAACCAAAAAACTGTGGTATTATCCATACAACAGAATACTACTCAGCAACGAAAAATGTACAACAGAAACTGTATGCGGTTTGCAAAAGTTGAAATCTTTACTTGTTGGTGAAAAATTTGCTGAAAAAATTTGCTTTCTGATCCTGTTATAACGCCTTAATATTACAGATGAGGTAATATTTAAGGAAGTTAAATGTAGCAAAGTTATAAAAGTAGATTGACTGTCTCCTATTCCAGAATTCTTTTCCTCTCTTTTTGTTTTTCTAAGAGACTGACTCTCACTCTGTTGCCCAGGGTGGAATGCAGTGACACAATCTCATCTCACTGCAACCGCTGCCTCCCAGGCTCAAGCAATTCGTCCCCCCCTCAGCCTCCCAGGTAGCTGGGACTATAGGCCTGTGCCACCACGCCAGTCATTTCTGTATTTTTTTTTTTTTTTTTCAGAGACAGGGTTTTGGCATGTTTCCCAGGCTGGTCTTAAACTCCTAAGCTCAAGTGATCCACCCACCTCAGCCTCCCAAAGTGCTGGGATTACAGGTGTGAGCCACCGTGCCTGGCCTCCTCTCTTTTGTTTTTAGAGACAAGATCTCTCTGTCATCCAGGCTGGAGTGCAGTGGCATGATCATAGTTCACTATAGCCTCAAACTCCTGGGCTCAAGCGATCCTTCCACCTCAGCCTCCCAAGTAGCTGTGACTATAGTCATGTGTCATCAAGCCCAGCTAATTTTTATTTTTAGTAGAGACGGGGTCTCACTATGTTGCCCAGGCTATTCTCAAACTCCTGGGCTCCAGTGATCCTCCCACTTCAGCCTGCCAAAGCATTAAGACTACAGGTATGAGCCTTTTGTGCCTGGCTCTTTCCACTCGCTTTTATATACTCCTTATATTTCAGATAGGTACTATACCTAGTTACCTAGTTTGGGGCTTTTAGTTTGAAGAGACATAACAGATTGTGGAGTATTAATAAATGAACTGTGTATATTGTTTAAAGATTAAATAATAGGACTTAAAGATGCTGAGGAATGATGTGGTAAGAATAACTTACTGAGATTAATTTACCTGGAGGAGTTATGTAGAAATTGGCAGCATATTTTGAGTGAAGGTGCTGAAATCTATATCTGTCTGATCACAAAGCTTTTTGTGTTAACTGTGAAGCAGTTTCATTGATAACCAGTCCCAAGGGAGGATTCTCACTGGGCAGAGGATAGTAAAGGTCATCTTATGCCAGCCACCAGGAATAGAAGTGTGAATACTTTCATCCACTGCATCCTGGGCTGCAGTTTTACCAGTTGCCTGAATCTGGTGAGGAAGAGCACACACGTAACACATTACATGAAACAGGTTTATTACTTACAGATAGGCAGCAAGGGACAACAGAAGCTGAGGATCCATTGTGAGCCAATCCTCCAGGGCTCAAGAAAGCTGCCCGGGGGAAAATGGAATGTTTACTGTGTGTGCCTTACTTGCAGCAGAGCTGAGGGATCCCAAAAAGCCTGCCCTGGTTTTTATACCCTGCGGTCACTCGACTCTCTGGGCAAAGTTTGAAGGACATCCTGTTTCTAGGAGCTGGAACAGAGGCCCCAGGCTCTGCTGGCCAGTTACTCCCTATCTCAGGATATTATATTCCCAGAATATTATATAGTTATTTTGAGAACTACAGACAAGAAGAAAAGAGGGGAGAAACTATACCCATCAGTCCAAGGCCATTTGGAAACCATCCAGCACTAACTTTTAATATAACATTTCTTAGCTGGGAGAGTTAAGTTTGTGTTAATACTGATCAAAATGAAAAGTAGAAAAGATGAGCAGCAGCAGAATACAGTGGAATGACTACAGACGAGTAATATTTGGGTTCAAATTCAAGTCTGCCACTTATAAGCTCTGTGACCTTGGGTAAGTTATCTTTATCAGCCTCATTGTCTTGTAAAATAAAAACAAATGTCTATTCCATTGTAAAGAAAGAAGAAATAAGTCAGGACATGAAAGATGGGCAGTTCAGCTCTGGCATATGGGCTTTGTAAGTAATAAGTACTACTATTGCTTCAATTACTCTGTAATGAAAACATTTTCCCCTTTTTGGGGTTCTTCCTTTCTAGACTCCCATAGTGACCCTCTCTGGCCACAAGGAAGCAGTTTCCTCAGTGCTGTGGTCAGATGCTGAAGAAATCTGCAGTGCATCTTGGGACCATACAATTAGAGTGTGGGATGTTGAGTCTGGCAGTCTTAAGTCAACTTTGGTAAGAAAAATTCAGTTATCTTGTAAGACATAAACTTCTAGAGATGGTTTTTAGTCTACCATGATTAATGTTCTTTCCTTTTCTTTTTCAGACGGGAAATAAAGTGTTTAATTGTATTTCCTATTCTCCACTTTGTAAACGTTTAGCATCTGGAAGCACAGATAGGCATATCAGACTGTGGGACCCCCGAACTAAAGGTGGGTCATATAAACCACTGGGGGGAAAAATATGTGTGAATAACATCAATTTCTCATCTCACCGGAGATGTATAATTTCCAGCCGGGCGTTGTGGCTTGCACCTATAATCCCAGCACTTTGGTAGGCTGAGGTGGGCAGATCACGAGGTCTGGAGATCAAGATGAGCCTGGCCAATATGGCAAAACCCTGTCTCTACAAAAAAATTAGCCAGATGTGATGGCAGGCACCTGTAATCCCAGCTACTTGAGAGGCTGAGGCAGGAGAATCGCTTGAACCCGGGAGGTGGAGGTTGTAGTGAGCCGAGATCACATCACTGCACTCCACCACTTCAGCCTGGGCGTGCACTTTGGGAGGCCGACGTGGGTAGATCACGAGGTCAGGAGATGGAGACCATCCTGGCCAACATGGTGAAACCCTGTCTCTACTAAAAATACAAAAAATTAGCTGGGCATAGCGGTGCATGCCTGTAATCCCAGCTACTTGGGAGGCTGAGGCAGGAGAATTGCTTGAACCCAGGAGGTGGAGGTTGCATTGAGCCAAGATTGCACCACTGTGCTCCAGCCTGGTGACAGAGCAAGACTCCATCTCCGTTAAAAAAAAAAAAAATTCTGCAAGTATTTTTTGGGTTTGTTCTACTTTCTTCTCTTCTAAAATTCAACACTTGTCTTTTTTGCTTTGTTTAGATGGTTCTTTGGTGTCGCTGTCCCTAACTTCACATACCGGTTGGGTGACATCAGTAAAATGGTCTCCTACCCATGAACAGCAGCTGATTTCAGGATCTTTAGATAACATTGTTAAGCTGTGGGATACGAGAAGGTAAATTCTATTTATGATCTACAAAAGAAACATATCAATCACCTGTTATATAGAAAGAAAATGAATACTGAAATTGTCTAAAACCAGAAGAGTGAAAAAAGCCTCATGGTTATACAACCTCATGTGACAAATACTGATATGGAAAAGAAAAGCCAGGATCAAAGAAATTTTCCACCAGGCACGGTGGCTCACACCTGTAATCCCAGCACTTTGGGAGGCTGAAGCAGGCAGATCACCTGAGCCCAGGAGTTCAAGACTAGCCTGGCCAACACGGTGAAACCTTGTCTCTACTAAAAATACAAAAATTAGCCCGGCATGGTGGCGCACGCCTGTAATCCCAACTACATGGGAAGCTTGAACCCGGGAGGTGCAGGTTGCAGTGAGCCAAGATTGCACCATTGCACTCCAGCCTGGTTGACAGAGCGAGACTTTGTCTCAAAAAGAAAAAGAAATTCATGTTAATATGTTGTTTTTTTGATTATTGATAGCTAGACAAACAGTATATAAAGCCATAATTTGGGGGTTTAAAAAAATGCAGTTAAGGAAGTGTGAAAATGGGCCTAATTATAAGTAGATTCTTATAATGAAATAACATTTTTTTCCTGAATATATTTGTTATAATAAATACCTGTGGTCTACCAATGATATAGGAAAAGAGGATCAAATAAGCAGAATTTAAGATTAAGTGATTATTGGGGCAAGGATCGTAAACCCTCTAAAGTTTTCAGATAGATTTAAGTGATTATTTAAATATCTGTTTTAACACTGTGAATGCATACAATATGTTAATATTTTCATCTTTTAGTTGTAAGGCTCCTCTCTATGATCTGGCTGCTCATGAAGACAAAGTTCTGAGTGTAGACTGGACAGACACAGGGGTAAGAATTTATTAGTTATTTGATGAAGAAGAAAATGTATTAGAATAAATCTGGTGTTTGTGTTTATAAAATTATTAGTTTCAATATATTTGATATTTATAATTCTGTATTGTTTCCCTTAATATTATTTTTAAAATCTCACATCTCATTCAAAGAAGAAACAAATTTGTCCTTTAAAGGCCAGGCATGGTGGCTTATGCCTGTAATCCCAGCACTTTGGGAGGCAAGGTGGGAGGATTCTTTGAGCCCAGGAGTTTGAAACCAACCTAGGCAACATGGTGAGATGCTGTCTCTACAAAAAAATTTAAAAATTAGCTATGCATGGTGGTGTGACCTATAGTCCAGCTACTTGAGCCTGAAGCAGGAGGATCACTTGTGCCTGGGAGGTCAAGGCTTCAGTGAGCTGTGATCGCGCCTCTGCGCTCTAGCCTGGGTGACAGAGTGATACCCTATCTCAAAATAATAATACTAGGAATAGTAAATTTGAAATTGGAACATTTTTTTTCCTTCTGAATATAGTGGGTTTTTTTGTTTTTTGTTTTGTCATTGTTGTTTTAAGAAACAAGGTCCTCTGTTGCCCAGGCTAGAATGCCAGTGGTGCAATCATGACTCACTGCAGCCTCGAACTCCTGGGCTCAGGCAGTCCTCCCACCCCCATGTATATCTTCTTATTTATTTATATTTAGTGATTGAGGCTTTAACTCCTGGGCTTAGGTGATCCTCTTGCCCCAGGCTTCTGAGTAGCTGGGACTACAGGCGGGTGCTACCACATCTGGCAAATTTTTAAATTGTTTGTAGAGATGTGGTCTCACTATGTTGTCCAGACTAGTCTTGAACTCCTGGCCTCAAGTAGTCCTCCCACCTCAGCCCCCTGGAGTTTTAGAATTACAGACATGAGCCACTGTGCCCAGCCCCCATGAGTATCTTCATGAAACATTTTATATCCATAAACTCACTACTTAAGACTAATTGGATCAAAGTATTTACCAGTTGGAAAAATCTTATGTAAGTCTGCATTATAAAATGTGTTTAAAGAATTACAATTTATTTATTTTTATGTGTATACATAAGCTCTTACTGCCTTAGAATTCTTTCCAAATATAAATCCTACAGCTACTTGAATAATTTGTAATATACAATTAATGTCCTGTCTTTTATTAATTTTCTTTAATAGATAAAACTATATCCCTTTCAAACTTATTATGTATCTTGGCAGATGCTTTATAGAAAGTGCAGCAGCATCATATTGTGTCTCAACCAAATGTAAATGATCGCTTGTAATGTTTTAATATACTGTATTGTAGTATAGTAGTGAAACAATGTTGGTCCCTTTACTAACTCTCAATGCAAGTTAACTGCTCACCCATAATTCCTTTTGTAATGAAAATCAGTAGTATTTAATTAGGTTTAGCTATGATATGAAGTAATTATATTTTCTTATGTTTTCATGTCTTTTTCTCTCCTTTTACACAGCTACTTCTGAGCGGAGGAGCAGACAATAAATTGTATTCCTACAGATATTCACCTACCACTTCCCATGTGGGGGCATGAAAGTGAACAATAATTTGATTACAGAGATTATTTCTGTAAATGAAATTGGTAGAGAATCTTGAAATTACATTGATGCAGATGCAGAAAGTAGCCTTTTGTAGTTTATATGTTTTCACCCTTCATAATAGCTAAATTACTATCTTCTTATTTTGTATTTATAATACAGTAGGTTGTGTTTATAAAATATAAACAGTGGCATGCATTCTCTGTACGAACTTGAAATTAAACTGAGTGTTATATTCCTCTTTAAAGGTATTGGTTTGAATTAAGATCTGCTTTTTTTTTTTTGAGATGGAGTCTTGTTCTGTCACCCAGGCTGGAGTGCAGTGGCGTGATCTTGGCTCACTGCAACCTCCGCTTCCTAGGTTTAGTCTCCTGAGTAGTATTTTAGTAGAGAGGGGGTTTTGCCATGTTGGCCAGGCTGGTCTCAGAATCCTGACCTCAGGTGATTCACCTGCCTCATCCTCCCAAAATGCTGGTATTACAGGCATGAGCTACTGCACCTGGCCAAATTAAGATTTGTTTTTGAAATGCTGTAAAAGGATATATTGGAAATCCAGTAATTACTTGTCCAGATGTAGGCCAGGCACGTTGGCTCACACATGTAATCCCAGCACATTGGGAGGACAAGGTGGGCAGATCACCTGAGGTCAGGAGTTTGAAACCACCCTGGCCAACATGGCGAAACCCAGCCTCTACTAAAAATACAAAAATTAGCTGGGCATGGTCCTGGGGCGCCTATAATTCCAGCTACTTGGGGGGGGTTGAGGCAGGAGAATTATTTGAACCTGGGAGGCAGAGGTTGCAGTGAGCCGAGATCGCACCACTGCACTCCTGCCTGGGTGACAAGAGTGAGACTCCGTCTAAACAGCAGCAAAACAGTGTCGATTCTGCCAGATGTGGTGACTCATACCTGTAATCCTAGCATGTTGGGTGGCCGAGGCAGGTGGATTACCTGAGGTCAGGGTTCGAGACCAGCCTGGCCAACATGGTGAAACTTTGTCTCTACTAAAAAAAAAAAAAAAAAATTAGCCAGGTGTGGTGACACACACCTGTGGTCCCAGCTACTTGGAAGGCTGAGACAGTAGAATCGTTTGAACCTGGGAAGCAGAGGTTGCAGTCAGCTAAGATGGCACCACTGCACTCCAGCCAGAACAGCAGAGTGAGACTCCCATCTCAAAAGAAAAATGTAGATTGCTGATTTTTAAGGAATTTATCGAGATATTTTAAGGGAGGCACTTTAAATTAAATATATGTGAGATCCTTTAGAAATTGCATACAGTTTTCATTGTAACCTCCTAACCTATCCTCATATGTAGATAAGAATAAATTCTTTAGACAAAACCTTTCATCAGTATCAGATAAAGATCCTAGAAATATAATGATATTAGCATTTGTCTTTATGCATGTGTTATATAAAAATATTTAAAGTACATATATTTTAAAAATGTTACTTCCATCATTAATGAATTGATATTCCTTAAGTAAAACATTCACAACCTTTTAGTAACATTTGGGAAATATGTTTGGTCTCATTATTACACGGTGTTACATCTCAAATGATGTTCCTATTGCAGAAGTCTGGGAAACAGTATCTATACTTGGCTACTGTTGAGAGATAAACAGTGTATTGAACCAGTTAGGAGTTTAGTTCTCATATGTAGAAAACCAGAGGCAGTCCAGGGCTGGTGTAGTTTTTGTTCCACATTCCTTAGGATTCTAGCCTCCCTCCACCCCTGGGATGTGGTCCTCATTTTTATATAGACGAAGAGTCAGAGCTCCAGTTATCATTTCTTACAGTATATTTCAATGTCAAAAAAGTGAATAAAGGTGGCTAGAAAATTCATGCACAGAATTCCTTGTTTTTCTCATTTTATGCTAACTGGTTTAAATTTTATTGTATTTGTAGTCTCTGGAAATCTAACTTTGAGAGGACAAAGATGAATTGTTAGTCCTGTTTTGGATGGTCTTCGAATGATCCTTAAGGGCAGTTATTTAAAATGTCTTTCTTAACTCACCAACCTGGACTGACCAAATGTAGTCTGTATAAACTAGGTGGTTAAAGTAAAGGTAAAGAAACCTATATATCTGATGCAGTAGACAGAGAAGAAAGTGCCATCCAGAACTCGTCCTCACCTAATCCCAATACTGGTTCCACAGCAGAATACATTCATAGTTCAGGCATTCTCCCTTGGGATAGGTTTAATGTAAGTGACCAACTCTCTTGGACAAGGATTGTCTCTGATCAATCCCTGCCAAAGTCCTTTCCTTAGTTAACTCACGTGGTTAGATCTTACTCCCTGAACAGAAAGAATATGAGAGGTCAATACAAGTCTAGAAAATTCAGTCCTCTTATAACATATTGTTCCCCCTTTTTCTCAAAAGCCAAGAAACTACATTTCAGTGGTCCCCTTTCCTCCACCAGAACACCAGAGGTGCTTGCTTCACATAGACTTACTTGTTCCTAAGAATCACTTGGGTGGGCAGATGAGTGGGGCTGCTTTCCCAGAGCTGAGAAAAGCTAGGAACCTGATAATACAGACCTCAGAACCTGCTGACCAGTACTAGTTAATGCTGTCCTGCCATCCTAGTGCAGTTCTTTTTTTTTTTTTAATTTATTTACTTTTAAGAAGGGGTTTCATCATGTTGGCCAGGATGGTCTCCATCTCCTGACCTTGTGATCTGGCCCGCCTTGGCCTCCCAAAGTGTTGGGATTAAGGCATGAGCCACCACTGCGGACCAGTAGTGCAGTTCTTTAAAATGTTGGTGCTTGATCTTTTATCAAACAAAGGTTGTATTTTTGGTTGCTTGTTTTTTTGTAGAGACAGGATCTCACTATGTCACCCATACTGGAGTGCAATGGTGCAAACTTGCAATCTCCACCTTCTGGGCTCAAGCCATCCTCCCATCTCAGCCTGTCAAGTAGCTGCAGCCACACCTGGCCAATTTTTTTATAGAGACAGGGTTTTGTCCTGTCGCCTATGTTGGTCTCGAACTCCTAGGCTCAAGTGATTTGCCCGCCTGGACCTCCCAAAGTGCTGAGATTACAGGCATGAGCCACCGAACCCAGCCCACATAAAGTTTTTAAAAATTCCTTGGCCAGGCATGGTGGCTCACGCCTTTGTAGAAAACCATAGCTTTTCTGTGAGAAGTTCAGTATTTTCTTTTCCTTTCCTTTGAATTTAACCATTTTGGAACTCTTGTCAACAATGCATAATATTATATCAGAATGCTTCCTAGTATAATATTGGAGAAAGAACAAACAAAAGTTTACATTGATATAAAATGCACATAATTGTGTAATTGAACAAACAACCCTGCAAAACAAAATAAACACCATCTGGAAATTCCTGATAATAACATTGAAATCTGTTCACACAGTCTAAAATTCTTTTGATGTATTGTAGTTTTGGAAAAATGTAATAGTTTATTATATATAACAAATATAAGGAAAATATTAAATTTTTTGAAAAATTGTTTTTATTTTTTAGAGACAGGGTCTCACTATGTTGCCCAGGCTGGAGTGCAGTGGCCTGTTTATAGCTCACTGTGGCCTTGAACTCCTGGACTCAAGGGATCCTCCCACCTCAGCCTCCTGAGTAACTAGGACCATAGGCACGCGTCACCACATCTGGCTGATTTAAAAATTTTTTTGGAGACAGAGTCTTGCTGTGTTGCCCAGGCTGGTCATGAACTCTTGGCCTCAGGCAGTCCTCATGCCTCAGCCTCCCTAAGTGCTGAGATTATAGGCAGGCCACTGTGCCTGGCCAAAAATACTGATTTTTAATAGATACTACTATGGCTTCTGAAAGGAACAAATATGACATTTTTTTTTCTTTTTTGTTGTTGTTGCCAAACTCCAAATGGTCAGGCAACTGGAAAAAATATGACATCTTAAGACTATATGCAAGGGATATTCAATTAGTATCTTTTTTATTTAAAAAGCCACTAATTAGAATCTAGATTTTACTAGCCAGAAACTGCCAGGTATAAAACAGCAGGAACATTTTAGTCACTTCATTGTTCACACTTTTGACTATTATAGATTAAGTATCACACACAATAATAGTATTTTGTTATATGAACCAAATATATCTCTTTTACAAGACATAGTCTAGCTCTGTCATCTAGGTTGAACTCCTGGGTTCAAGGGATCCTCCTGCCCCAGCTTCCTGAGTCGCTGAGACTACAAGTGCATGCTGCGACACCCAGGTTATTTTTTTAAATTTTTTTTCATTTTTTTTTTTTTTTGAGACAGATTCTCACTTTGTCGCCAGGCGCCAGGCTGGAGTGCAGTGGCACAATCTCGGTTCACTGCAACCTCTGCCTCCTGGGTTCAAGCAATTCTCCTGCCTCAGCCTCCCGAGTAGCTGAGACTACAGGCGCATGCCACCACGCCCAGCTAATTTTTGTATTTTTAGTAGAGACGGGGTTTCACCATGTTGGCCAGGATGGTCTCGATCTCTTGACCTCGTGATCCGCCCACCTTGGCCTCCCAAAGTGTATTTTTTAATTTTTAATTTTTTAAAAATTATTTTATTTTTACAGAGATGGGGTCTTTCTATGTTGACCAGGCTGGACTCAAACTCCTGGCCTCAAGCAGTCATCCCACCTTGGCCTCCCAAAGTGCTAGGATTACAGGCATGAGCCTCTGCATCCAGCCTGAACAAATATATCTTTTTTTTTTTTTTTTTTTTTTGAGTCAAAGTCTCCTGTCACCCAGCCTGGAATGCAGTGGCACGATCTCGGTTCACTGTAACCTCCATCTCCTGGGTTCAGATTCTCCTGCCTCAGCCTCCCGAGTAGCTGAGATTACCGGCATGCACCACCACGCCCAGCTAATTTTTTTTTTTTTTTTTTGTATTTTTAGTAGAGACGAGGTTTCACAGTGTTGGTCAGGCTGGTCTTGAACTCCTGACCTCAAATGATCCGCCTGCCTCGGCCTCCCAAAATGCTGGGATTATAGGTGTGAGCCACCACGCCCAGCCACAAATATATCTTTATTATAATTTAGGAGATACATTTTTTTTGGTTGGTTGGTTTTATAGAATTAAACCTAATTAAATTTACATTTTAAAGGAGAGAAAAATATATTTTAGAGAGATTTAAGGTTTTGAACAGTCATGCAGGCAGGAAATGGCAATGGATTTGAACTTGGACTTATTTGAGTTTAGAGTTCAAGCTCTTAACTGGTATGATTTTGTCAGTTCTTATGTACAAGAATTATATTTTTATAAATGGAAAGAATGAGCGTGGAAGTGTCTTCACTTAGGCAACAGAAAGGTTATATGTATTTAAGTGACATGGGTACTAAATTACCATAATGTGTTCAGCTTTGCATGTTTTTGCCTTTAAAATTAATTTTAATTTTAGTATACTACTAAATGTATTACTGTAATAATATATGTATACTTTAAAGATCCATTTCTGTATATGCTAGTAGAAATTATATATGAGCAAAAATGAATTTTAGAAATTATCCTATTATTCATGTAATTGAATTATGTAATTCATGTTATTTAAAGGAAACCACAATCCAGACAGGTTAAGTACCTAGTGTGAAGGTATGTAGCCAATTAATGGAGCTGGGCAACGTACCTCTGAGTAATAAAGTCTACAGATAGGCCGGGCACGGTGGCTCACGCCTGTAATCCCAGCACTTTGGGAAGCCAAGGCAGGCGGATCATGAGGTCAAGAGATCGAGACCATCTTGGCCAATGTGGTGAAACCCTTTCTCTACTAAAAATACAAAAATTAGCTGAGTGTGGTGGAGCATGCCTGTAATCCAGCCACTCGGGAGGCTGAGGCAGGAGAATCACTTGAACCCGGGAGGTGGAAGTTGCAGTGAGCCAAGATGGTGCCACTGCACTCCTGCCTGGTGACAGAGAGACTCCGTCTCAAAAAAAAAAAAAAAGAAAAAAAAAGACTACAGATAAATTATCTTGTTAGGTACAATCTGATACAAAGTTTAGAAACATGTCAAACTATTCTATGTATGGTTAGTGAAAGTATAATAACATGCCTGGGTCTTAATACCAGATTAAGTTCAATGGTTGTTTCAGGGGGAGGAAGTACTTTTAAAATGATGTCTGTAACATTTCACATTTAAAATCATCTTAATAATTGTAATTCTAGAATGGTGTCTAATACTGTGTCTAGCTTTACTTGAATAAACAAAAATGTAGTAGGGAAGAGATACTGTTTAGCTTTCAATATCTAATTACTGATGTGGGTATCTGGGAAGATAGCTCTACACAACCCCACTGTCACTGACCTACAATGCTACTCCTGACAGCTTCGGTAAAACCCAACAGGCTACAAAGAAACTGGAATGCCTTGAAATAGAGCTTTTTCTATGATGTCAGATTCAATAGACCTCTAATCCTTAGTGAAACAGTACAAAATAGTGGAATAATTTTTAATGTTTTTCTAATATCAACTGAGGTTTTATTTGGGAGATTAACCAGAGGTTTGAATAAAAATAAAATTGAAGACCATTACTCTTTTTTTTTTTTTTTTTTTTTTTGAGACAGTCTCGCTCTGTCACCCAGGCTGGAGTGCAGTGGTGTGAAGTGGTGCAATCTAGGCTCACTGCAACCTCCATCTCCCAGATTCAAACAGTTTTGCCTCACCCTCCCCAGTAGCTGGTTCTACAGGCATGTGCCACCATGTCCTGCTAATTTTTTTGTTTTTTTAGTAGAGATGGGGTTTCACCATATTGGCCAGGCTGGTCTCGAACTGACCTTGTGATCTGCCTCCCAAAGTGCCAGGATTACAAGCATGAGCCACCGTGCCAGCCAAGACCATTACTCTAAAAAAACTAAGACTCTAGGTTTGGATCCCATTTGTGGGGCCCTACATTCCAAGTCATCTAATGTTCTTGCCTAGTTAGCTTATAGAAGTCTACAACGGAGGAAAACCCTTTTTTTCCTTAGTGTAAGTGTATTATGTGTTGATAGAAAGTTAAATGATCTTTCAATAAATGTAATTCTAAATGAAATTCAAAAGTATTTTAATGGTGTTAAATTATTTCATTTTCTAAAGAGGTTTTATGCAAAACTAAATTGTAATGACTGAGCTGCCTCATTTTGTTAAGGGACTAGTGCAAGTAGAGTCTTGCTCTGTTGTTGCCAGGCTGGAGTGCGGTGGCGCGATCTCGTCTCACTGCAACTTCCGCCTCCTGGGTTCAAGCGATGCTCGTGCCTCAACCTCCTAAGTAGCTGGAATTACAGGCACACACTGTCACACGGGGCTAATTTTTGAATTTTTAGTAGAGACAGGCTTTCACCATATTGGCCAGGCTGTTCTCAAACTCCTGACCTCAAGTGCTCCACCCACCTCAGCCTCCCAAAGTGCTGGGATTATAGGTGTGAGCTACCGCACTTGTCCTAGTGCAAGCCGTTTAAACATTTTATCAATCCAACAGCTAAAGGAAGATTAATTCATTCCACAGACTTTTATGAAATATGAGTGAGACTTGATTCCTGTCCAGGAGGAGCATCAGTAGCTAGCTCTACATTATTTGTTGATACTATTCCTACACTGTGCCATCTTTGCTTAGTGACTTGTGAAGAAAAAGTGATAATATGTAAATGGTACACTTCATTGATGGCTTGGAGACACCGTATCTTTCTGTAATTCTCCCCAGTTAAGTGAATAAAAGCAATAAGCCCAGCCCATAGCCACTATTCTGACTTCCTGATGTGTTCCTTGGAGGACCTTACTCGGCCTCAGATTGAGCTGAAGAAGATATTAGTTTACTGTTCTCTTGACTTAAACTTCATCTTGTTGGAACAAACATTTTCTAAAATACCCCAAGAACTTTACCATGGGGCATAGTAACATTTGAAAGTCATTTCACTTGCCATGTTAGTTACTTATTCCTTGGGTGAGAAAGATAATCTGTTCTTTTCAGATATTTTATAATGTATTCTTCAGTTGTTAATTAGCTATCTTTGTTTCAGTTCATTCATTGATGGACTAAACGTTCTTTCAGGACCTAGTTTGTATTAGGCACTGTGCTAGGTGGGTGACAAGGCTGTAGAAAGGGGTAAGGGTGGAGTAGCTTTGAAGCAGTTCAGCATCTAATGTGGAAGACAGGTAGGTAGACCATTACAGCCAGACAGCAGTATGCCCCTTAGTAGAATGCCGCATTTACAAGAGTCAGGAAAGCCATCAAAGGAAATACGTCAATCACCCATGTTTGCCAAATGCTAATTTTTACCCTTCTGAGGAAAGCTGTGGACTCTTTCCTCAAAAAAAAAAAAAAAAAAAACCAAAATTTTGCACATAATTTCAGGTATTTGCCTATTCCTTGAAATCCAAATCTCTCAGGGTAAAAGTCTAAAGACATTTAATGTTTTCAGTCAAATTAACCCTCTGTAGCTTGCCACTTTTCCTATTCTAAAATTATACTTTCCTAGTTAAGGTATTTTGTACTGTTAATATTCTGGAATCTCACCCCATCATTGTCTTTTGTGATCATACAGCCTAGTTATCACCTCGAGTGTAACTTTTTAATTTTTTGCTATCCTATGTGTCACAGTTGTGATTATCAATAATTCATATTCTGTTGTTATAGGAAAGTTGTTTTAAGTTTTGGAGTCATCTTTAAAAGGAATGCTGTTTGAGTTTATTAAATTATCTCCCACCAGTAGTAACACAGTTTTGCCTTATTTCTTTTTTTTTTTTCCCCGAGACTTTCAGGATCCGATTTTACCTTTGACTCCTGAAGATTCATTTATCACAAACATTATGGATGTGGATTTGTGCATTTGAGACTGGTTAGGAACAGCTGTTAATTTACAACTCTTTAAACCTTTAACACGAGAATTAAATATAGCGCGCGAACGCTTTCCGCTTAGGGAGCAGTGGTGCTGAGCTGAGGCGCGCCCGAGGATTCAGGAGAGACCCCGGGAGGCCAGGCAGGTGCCGCGGGGGCTGGGAGGGAGCTGGGAGGGCCCTGGGCTAATGCCTTTCACTTCCTCACGCCTCAAAAGGCTCACGCGCAGCTCCTCCTCGTGATGTTCTGACCGGCTTGGTGTTTGTCACTTCACTTTATTAAGTAAAGAAGAAATGGGAAAGGAGGTATAGAGAGAGTTCCCGAGTTCATTGAAGGGCAGACCGAGAGATGCACCGGCCCGGAGCCGGGCCCGCGGCAGGGTCAGGCCGGCGCACGAGGGGGGGCGAACGCCGGCGCCAGACTGTGCGGTTTAAATCTCCCGCCTCCCGCAGCGGGAGCCTAACACCTCCACGCACGGATGCGGAGGGGCACGGGCTGCTGGAGCGGCCCGGAGGCGGCGCGGGGCTCACGGGTGGCGGCCGGAACGGGTGCCGGACGGACCCCCGCGCGGCCGAACGCGACCCGAGGCGGCGGAGGAGCGTCACCTCGCGGCTCCGGCGTCGCGGTAAGCGTCTGCGGCCTCCTGCCTGCCCCTCTTCTCCCTCAGGCGACGGTCAGGCCCAGAGGCCAAATCCCGGGTTCCCATGGCGACGCCGGGAGGCGGGGGCGCGGCGGGAGGCGCCGGCCACGCGAGCGCGCGGTCTCTCAGGGCCTTGCTGGCCTCCTCGGTTCTTCGGTTCTCTTTATGACCCGGCCGCCGCCTGCGGCCTTCTCACAGGCGAAGCCCTGCTCGGGGTTCTTCTGGCCGCCATCCAGGCAAAACCAGCGAGTAGCTATTCCTGGTATGGCCAAGTCTCCTGCGGCCGAAGGGCGCCTCCCGACCACGCTCGCTGTTGTGAAGGAACTCGTCGGCCTGGGGCTCGTTGGGGTGATTTTCCTTGGTGGTGGTGGTCGCTCCTAATAGGGGCGTCGGCCAATCACTCAAGCCCTCAGGTGCTTCCCTGCTGGCCTCCTTTTGAAGTGGTGTTTATTTTTATTTCGCTATTATTTTGTAATGGGAATGTCTTCCTTAGAAACTAATTGGCAACCGATGGATAAAAACAAAACATAGTAAATGTGCGTGGACTGCAGAATGCACAGCCCGGCGAGGGGCTCCGCGCACAGATCCTGCTCTCCAGGCAGGGAACCCAGCCCCATGGCACAGATCTGGCTCCTGGAAACGCAGGTCAGCTGGTCAGGTGCCCAGGTGATGTCAGTGGTCAGATACCTGATGCTCTAAGGAAGACGGAGAGGGAAAGCAGGGAGTCCATCCTGGCAACTCACTCGCGATGCTGGGGCTTTGCCAGTAGAGGGGGTGGAATCATTTTTCGTGTAATAGATGATCTTGATGCACACAGCATAAAAACTGTTATAAACTGTGGGTCTCTGTAAAATAGATTGTTGGGAAGATAACATTTTTCCGTGGTTTTGATTTTTCCCAGAAGTATTTATGTATTGATTTATTTGGTTCTGACTCAGGCGACGTAATGTAAGACGATATTACTTTAATCATCGTCACATCAGTATTTATTGAGTAGCCACAGGTGCATCATCCTTTAATAGGAGTTAATGATACATTTATTGGCCAAGTAAACATCTCCAAATGGTATGTATGTATTTTTATATGACCAAAATTTTGGTTCGTTTAATATTTGTTATCTGTGCCTGTCATACCCAGTATCCTTTGAAATCTCTATTTATTTAATAGTGCAAAATGATTGTTTGTCTATCTAGTCATTGAAACAGCTCTGTGGAAGGCAGTGTTCTAATTACCAGTATAATTTTAGAGTTAAAAGGGTGCTCAGAGAATCCGCCAGTCGAAAGAGGAAAAATTGCAAATATGAGACTGGTGGAAAAAGTAGGAAACCATATTTTTATTATAAATGTTTATCATAAAAAATATTAAAATTTATACCAGTTATGGAACTAGGACCAGATATCAAAATACTAGATAGAAAATGGATAATACACTGTTTTGTTCTATACTGCCAAACTTTGTGATTTCATAGTGTGATCCCGTATTTACATTTTTTCTTTACTTTTTTACTTAGCTTTTTCAGTACTCACTGTACTTCAAAATTTTATTCTTTTTATATTCTTTAACAACAGATGGGATATGTGAAAGATTTTTAAATAGTCTGTAACTGGAAATATTTCCTTGTTCAAAGCAGATTTTGTTATTTAATATTGTCCTTATTACCCTGTTTCATTTTGTCTGTTTTTCATTCATCCCTTAAGTTTCGTGGTTTTTCTGAAATCAAAATTTTCAGACTTGTGTTTGGATCCAGTATGCACCATTAAAAGTTAGTCACCTTCTATGTATTTCATTATTATTTTGCCATTGTTGACTCATTTGCATGTAACACTAGCGTTTTTTAATTTCTTTGTTAATTTAGTTGAGACACATAAAAAATAGACTAAAATAACACAATATCTATATTTACAGCAGCCAACATTGACAACTGTTGAGATTTTGTATTTCTTTCTAGCATTTCTTTTTCCTTTTTTTTTCTTATTGCATTTTAGGTTTTGGGGTACATGTGAAGAACATGTAAGATTGTTGCATAGGTACACACATGGCAGTGTTGTTTGCTGGCTTCCTCCTCATCACCTATATCTGGCATTTCTCCCCATGTTATCCCTCCCCAACTCCCCACCCCCTGCTGTCCCTCCCCTATTTCCCCCCACAGACCCCAGTGTGTGATGCTCCCCCTCCCTATGTCCATGTGTTCTCATTGTTCAACACCAGCCTATGAGTGAAAACATGCAGTGCTTGATTTTCTGTTCTTGTGTCAGTTTGCTGAAAATGATGGTTTCCAGGTTCATCCATGTTCCTACAAAGGACACGAACTCATCGTTTTTTATGGCTGCATAGTATTCCATGGTGTATATGTGCCACATTTTCCCTGTCCAGTGTATCATCGATGGGCATTTGGGTTGGTTCCAAGTCTTTGCTATTGTAAACATTGCCGCAATGAACATTCCTGTGCATGTATCCTTATAATAGAACAATTTATAATCCTTTGGATATATACCCAGTAATGGGATTGCTGGGTCAGATTGAATTTCTGTTTCTAGGTCCTTGAGGAATCGCCACACTGTCTTCCACAATGGTTGAACTAATTTACACTCCCACCAACAGTGTAAAAGCGTTCTTATTTCTCCACATCCTCTCCAGCATCTGTTGTCTCCAGATTTTTTAATGATCGCCATTCTAACTGACATGAGATGGTATCTCAATGTAGTTTTGATTTGCATTTCTCTAATGACCAGTGATGATGAGCATTTTTTCATATGTTTGTTGGCCTCATATATGTCTTCTTTTGTAAAGTGTCTGTTCGTATCCCTCGCCCACTTTTGAATGGGCTTGTTTGTTTTTTCTTGTAAATCTGTTTTAGTCCTTTGTAGATTCTGGATATTAGCCCTTTGTCAGATGGGTAGATTGCAAAAATTTTTTCCTGTTCTGTTGGTTGCCTATTCACTCTAATGACTTTCTTTTGCTGTGCAGAAGCTGTGGAGTTTGATTAGGTCCCATTTGTCTATTTTGGCTTTTGTTGCCAATGCTTTTGGTGTTTTGGTCATGAAGTCCTTGCCTATGCCTATGTCCTAAATGATTTTGCCTCGATTTTCTTCTAGTGTTTTCATGGTGTTAGGTCTTATGTTTAAGGCTTTAATCCACCTGGAGTTAATTTTAGTGTAAGTTGTCAGGAAGGGGTCCAGTTTCTGCTTTCTGCACATGGCTAGCCAGTTTTCCCAACACCATTTATTAAACAGGGAATCCTTTCCCCATTGTTTGTTTTTGTCAGGTTTGTCAAAGATCGGATGGTTGTAGATGTGTGGCGTTGCCTCGGAGGCCTCTGTTCTGTTCCATTGGTCTGTGTCTCTGTTTTTGTACCAGTACCATGCTGTTTTGATTACTGTAGCCTTGTAGTGTAGTTTGAAGTCAGGTAGTGTGATGCCTCCAGCTTTGTTCTTTTTGCTTAGAATTGACTTGGCTATGCGGGCTCTCTTTTGGTTCCATATGAAGTTTAAGGTGGTTTTTTCCAGTTCTGTGAAGAAGGTCATTGGTAGCTTGATGGGGATAGTGTTGAATCTGTAAATTACTTTGGGCAGTATGGCCATTTTCACAATATTGATTCTTCCTAACCATGAGCATGGAATGTTTCTACATCTGTTTGTGTCCTCTCTGATTTTGTTGAGCAGTGGTTTGTAGTTCTCCTTGAAGAGGTTCTATACATTCTTTGTTAGTTGTATTTGTAGGTATTTTATTCTCTTTGTAGCAATTGTGAATGGCAGTTCATTCTTGATTTGGCTCTCTTTAAGTCCCTTATCGGTGTATAGGAATGCTTGTGATTTTTGCACAATGATTTTGTATCCTGAGACTTTGCTGAAATTGCTTATCAGTTTCAGGAGATTTTGGGCTGAGATGATGGGGTCTTCTAAATCTACAATCATGTCATCTGCAAATAAAGACAATTTGACTTCCTCCTTTCCTAATTGAATACCCTTTATTTCTTTTTCTTGCCTAATTGCTGTGGCTAGAACTTCCAGTACTATATTGAACAGGAGTGGTGAGAGAGGGCATCCTTGTCTAGTGCCAGATTTCAAAGGGAATGCTTCCAGTTTTTGCCCATTCAGTATGATATTGGCTGTTGGTTTGTCGTAAATAGCTTTTATTATTTTGAGATACATTCCATCAATACCTAGTTCATTGAGGGTTTTTAGCATATAGGGCTGTTGAATTTTGTCAAAGGCCTTCTCTGCATCTATTGAGATAATCATATGGTTTTTGTCTTTGGTTCTGTTTATGTGGTGAATTACGTTTATAGACTTGCTTATGTTGAACCAGCCTTGCATTCCCAGGATCAAGCCTACTTGATCATGGTGGATAAGCTTTTTGATGTGCTGTTGCAATTGGTGTGCCAGTATTTTATTGAAGATTTTTGCATCTATGTTCATCATGGATATTGGCCTGAAGTTTTCTTTTCTTGTTGAGTCTCTGCTGGGTTTTGGTATCGGGATGATGTTGGTCTCATAGAATAATTTGGGAAGGATTCTCTATTTTTGGATTGTTTGGAATAGTTTCAGAAGGAATGGTACCAGCTCCTCTTTGTATGCCTGGTAGAATTTGGCTATGAATCCATCTGGACTTGGGCTTTTTTTGGTTGGTAGGCTATTAATTGCTGCCTCAACTTCAGCCCTTGTTATTGGTCTATTCAGGGTTTCAACTTCTTCCTGGTTTAGGCTTGGGAGGATGCAAGTGTCAAGGAATTTATCCATTTTTTCCAGGTTTACTAGTTTATGTACATAGAGTTGTTTGTAATAATCTCTGATGATGGTTTGTATTTCTGTGGAATCTGTGGTGATATCCCCTTTATTGTTTTTTATTGCATCTATTTGATTATTCTCTCTTTTCTTTTTATTAATCTGGCTAGTGGTCTATTTTGTTGATCTTTTCAAAAAACCAGCTCCTGGATTTATTGAAGGGTTTTTTGTTTCTCTAACTCCTTCAGTTCTGCTCTGATCTTAGTTATTTCTTGTCTTCTGCTAGCTTTTGACTTTTTTTGATCTTGCTCCTCTAGCTCTTTCAATTTTGACAATAGGGTGTCGATTTTAGATCTTTCCCTTGCTTCTCATGTGGGCATTTATTGCTATATATTTTCCTCTAGACACTGCTTTAAATGTGTCCCAGAGATTCTGGCACATTGTGTCTTCGTTCGCGTTGGTTTTGAAGAACATCTTTATTTCTGCCTTTATTTCATTGTTTATCCAGTCAACATTCAAGAACCAGTTGTTCAGTTTCCATGAAGCTGTGCGGTTCTGAGTTAGTTTCTGAATTCTGAGTTCTAACTTGATTGCACTGTGGTCTGAGAGACTGTTATGATTTCCGTTCTTTTGCATTTGCTGAGGAGAGATTTACTTCCAACTATGTGGTCAATTTTAGAGTAGGTGTGATGTGGTGCTGAGAAGAATGTATATTGTGTGGATTTGGGGTGGAGAGTTCTGTAAATGTCTATTAGGTTTGCTTGGTCCAGGCTTGAGTTCAAGTCCTGGATATCCTTGTTAATTTTCTGTCTCGTTGATCTGTCTAATACTGACAGTAGGGTCTTAAAGTATCCCACTATTATTGTGTGGGAGTCTAAGTCTCTTTGTAAGTCATTAAGAACTTGCCTTATGTATCTGGGTGCTCCTGTATTGGGTGTATATATATTTAGGATCATTAGCTCTTCTTGTTGCATTGATCCTTTTACCATTATGTAATGCCCTTGTCTCTTTTGATCTTTATTGGTTTAAAGTCTATTTTATCAGACTAGAATTGCAACTCCTGCTTTTTTTTGCTCTCCATTTGCTTGGTAAATCTTCCTCCATCCCTTTATTTTGAGCCTTTATGTATCCTTGCATGTGAGATGTGTTTCCTGGATACAGCACACTGATGGGTTTTGGCTTTTTATCCAATTTGCCAGTCTGTGTCTTTTGATTGGGCATTTAGCCCATTTACATTTATGGTTAATATTGTTATGTGTGAATTCGATCCTGCCATTTTGATGCTAGCTGACTGTTTTGCCCGTTAGTTGATGCAGTTTCTTCATTGTGTCGATGCTCTTTACCATTTGGTATGTTTTTGGAGTGGCTGGTACTGGTTGTTTCTTTCTGTGTTTAGTGCTTCTTTCAGGAGCTCTTGTAAAGCAGGCCTGGTGATGATGAAATCTCTGAGTAATTGTTTGTTCGTAAAGGATTTTATTTCTCCTTCACTTATGAAGCTTAATTTGGCTGGATATTAAATTCTGGGTTGAAAGTTCTTTTCTTTAAGGATGTTGAATATTGGCCCCCACTCTCTTCTGGCTTGTAGGGTTTCTGCCAAGAGATCCGCTGTGAGTCTGATGGGCTTCCCTTTGTGGGTAACTCGACCTTTCTCTCTGGCGGCCCTTAGCATTTTCTCCTTCATTTCAACCCTGGTGAATCTGACGATTAGGTGCCTTGGGGTTGCTCTTCTTCAAGAATATCTTTGTGGTGTTCTCTGTATTTCCTGGAGTTGAATGTTGGCCTGCCTTGCTAGGTTGCAGAAGTTTTTCTTGGATAATATCTTGAAGAGTACTTTCCAGCTTGGATTCCTTCTCTCCGTCACATTCAGGTACACCTATCAAACGTAGATTAGGTCTTTTCACATAGTTCCATATTTCTTGGAGACTTTGTTCATTCCTTTTTACCCTTTTTTTCTCTAATCTTGCCTTCTTGTTGTATTTCATTGAGTTGATCTTCGACCTCTGATATCCTTTCTTCTGCTTTGTCAGTTTGGCTGTTGAAACTTGTGTATGCTTCATGAAGTTCTCGTATTGTGTTTTTCAGCTCCATCAATTCACTTATATTCCTCTCTAAGTTGTTCATTTTCATTAGCATTTTGTCAAATCTTTTTTCAAGGTTCTTAGTTTCTTTGCATTGGGTTAGAACATGTTCTTTTAGCTCAGCGAAGTTTCTTATTACCCACCTTCTGAAGCCTGTTTCTGTCAATTCATCACACTCATTCTCCATCCAGCCTTGTTCTCTTGCTGGTGAGGAGTTGTGATCCCTTGTAGGAGGAGAGGCGTTCTAGTTTCAGGTGTTTTCATCGTTTTTGCGCTGGTTTCTTCCCATCTTTATGGATTTATCCACGTATCATCTTTGTAGTTGTTGTCTTTCAGATTGGGTCTCTGAGTGGATGTCCAATTTGTTGATGATGAAGTTACTTCCTTCTGTTTCTTAGTTTTCTTTCTAACCTTCGGGCCCTTCTGCTGTAGGACTGCTGAGGTCCACTCCAGGCCCTGCTTGCCTAGGGATCACCTGCAGTGGCTGCAGAACAGTAAGGGTTGCTGTCAGTTTCTTCTGCTGTCTTTGTCCCAGAAGGATACCTGCCCAATGTCAGTCTGAGGTCTCCTTTATGAGGTGACTCTTTGGATATACGGGGGTCAGGGAGCTGCTTGAGGAGAACGTCTGTCCTTTATAGGAGCTCAAGGGCTGAGCTGTGAGCTCCATTGTTCATTCAGAGCTGCTGGGCAGGTACGTTTATGTCTGCTGCAGCAGAACTCATAAACCCCCTTTTTTTTCCCAGGTGCTCTGTCCCGGGGAGTTAGGGCTTTGTTTAGAAGTCTCTAATGCTGCTGCCTTTTTTCAGGGCTGCCCTCCCCCAGGGAGGAGGCAGTTTAGTCACTGTCTGCCTGCAGAGGCTTTGCTGAGCTGCTGTGGGCTCCGCCCAGCTGCCATGTGAACTTCCCTGCAGTCCTGTTTATACGGGTATAGTTAGAACTGCCTTGGCAATGTTGGCCCACCTTTGTAATGGTGGACTTTCTGTGTAATGGTGGGCTGCCTCGGCAATGGTAGGCTGCCTCAGCAATGGCGGACTACCTCTGTAGTGGTGGACTCCCTCGGTAATGGCGGACGCCCCTCCCCCACAGAGCTGGACCTTCCGGGTTTCAGGTGTGCTTGCTGTGAGACTCTCAATCCAGAGCGTTTCAGATTGCTGTTTTTTTTGTGGGGGGTGGGAGCAGCCGAGCCTAATCACCTGGCTCCCTCCCTCAAACCCTTTGTTTTTTTTTCCCGTGGAATGGGTGACTCCATTTGCTTGGTAACTCCAGGTGTTCCAGTTGCCTGTTGAAAAGGCCCAGGATCTGTGTGATTTCCCGTGTGGTGACCCACTGCGCCAGCTGAAACAGCCCCGCTGAGATTCGTGGCACTTCTTTGTCCGGCAATCTCCTGGCCTGGCTCCTTGCTTCAGTCCTGTTTTTTATCAGTTGAATGGGCGACTGTCTCCCAGGAGCTCCAATCGCCAGCTAAAACGGTGCCTGGACCCATGTATTTTGTGCAGAGACCTGTCGCACCGGGGCACCGGCCAAAACATCCGTGCCAGCCAAAATAGCCACACTGGCGACCTGTGGGGCTCCTCCGCCTGGGGAATCTCCTGGTCTGTGAGCAATAAAAATCCGTCTGTAAATGTGGCATCTGCTCACCTTCTGCACTTTCACTGGGAGCTGCAATCCTGAGCTACTCCTAATCAGCCATCTTGGATCCTACCCCACCACATTTTCTTTATCCAGTCTATCATTGATGGGCATTTAGGTTGGTTCCAAGTCTTCGCTCTTGTGAACAGGGCTGCAATAAACATATGTCTGCTTGTGTCTTTATAGTAGAATGATTTATAATCCTTTGGGTATATACCCAGTAATAGGATTGCCGGGTCAAATGGTATTTCTAGTTCTAGATCCCTGAGGCACCGCCACATTGTCTTTCACAATGGTTGAACTAATTTACACTCCCACCAACAGTGTAAAAGTGTTCCTATTTCTCCACATCCTCTCCAGCATCTGTTGTTTCATGACTTTTTAATGGTGGCCATTCTAACTGACGTGGCATATCTCAATGTGGTTTTGATTTGCATTTCTTTAATCACCAGTGATGATGAGCATTTTTTGTGTTTGTTGGCTGCGTAAATGTCTTCTTTTGAAAAGTGTCTGTTCATATCCTTGCCCACTTTTTGATGGGGTTGTTTGTTTTTTTCTTGTAAATTTGTTTAAGTTCTTTGTAGATTCTGGATATTAGCCCTTTGTCAGATGAATAGATTGCAAAAATTTTCTCCCATTCTGTAGATTGCCTGTTCACTCTGATGATAATTTCTTTTGCTGTGCAGAAGCGCTTTACTTTAATTAGATCTCATTTGTTAATGTTGGCTTTTGTTGCCATTGCTTTTGGTGTTTTAGTCAGGAAGTCTTTGCCCATGCCTATGTCCTGAATGGTATTGCCTAGGTTTTCTTCTAGGGTTTTTATGGTTGTAGGTCTTACGTTTAAGTCTTTAGTCCATCTTGAGTTAATTTTTGTATAAGGTGTAAGGAAGAGATCCAGTTTCAGTTTTCTGCATATGTCTATCCAGTTTTCCCAACACCATTTATTGAATAGGGAATCCTTTCCCCATTGCTTGTTTTTGTCAGATTTGTCGTAGATCAGATGGTTGTAGATGTGTGGTGTTATTTCTGAGTCCTCTGTTCTGTTCCATTGGTCTATATATCTGTTTTGGTACCAGTACCATGCTGTTTTGTTTACTATTCCCTTGTAGTTTAGTTTGAAGTCAGATAGTGTGATGCCTTCAGCTTTGTTCTTTTTGCTTAGGATTGTCTTGGCTATATAGGCTCCTTTTTGGTTTCATATGAAATTTAAAGTAGTTTTTTCCAATTCTGTGAGGAAAGTCAATGATAGCTTGATGAGGATTGCATTGAATCTATAAATTACTTCAGGCAGTGTGTTCATTTTCTTGATATTCTTCCTAACCATGAGCATGGAATGTTTTTCCATTTGTTTGTGTCCTCTCTTATTTCCTTGAGCAGTGGTTTGTGGTTCTCCTTGAAGAGGTCCTTCACATTCCTTGTAAGTTGTATTCCTAGATATTTTATTTTCTTTGTAGCAATTGTGAATGGGAGTTCACTCATGATTTGGCTCTCTGTGTGTCTGTTATTAGTGTATAGGAATGCTTGTGATTTTTGCACATTGATTTTGTATCCTGAGCTTATCAGCTTAAGGAGATTTTGGGCTGAGACAATGGGCTTTTCTAAATGTACAATCATGTCATCTGCAAATAGACAAATTGACTTCCTCTCTTCCTGTTTGAATATCCTTTATTTCTTTCTCTTGCCTGATTGCCCTGGCCAGAACTTTCAATACTATGTTGAATAGGCATGGTGAGAGAGGGCATCCTTGTCTTGTGCTGGTTTTCAAAGGGAATGCTTCCAGTTTTTGTTCATTCAGTATGATGTTGGTTGTGGGTTTGTCATAAATAGCTCTTACTATTTTGAGATATGTTCCATCAATATCTAGTTTATTGAGAGTTTTTAGCATGAAGGGGAGTTGAAATTTATTGAAGGCCTTTTCTGCATCTACTGAGAATAATCATGTGGTTTTTGTCATTGGTTCTGTTTATGTGATGGATTACTTTTATTGATTTGTGTATGTTGAACCAGCCTTGCATCCCAGAGATGAAGCCAACTTGATCATGGTGGATAAGCTTTTTGATGTTCTGCTGGATTTGGTTTGTCAGTATTGTATTGAGGATTTTTGCATCGATGTGCATCTGAAATTTTCTATTTTTGTTGTGTCTCTACCACGTTTTGATATCAGGATGATGCTGGCCTCTTAAAATGAGTTCTGGAATAGTCCCTCTTTTTCTGTTGTTTGGAATAGTTTCAGAAAAAATGCTACCAGCTTCTCTTTGTACCTCTGGTAGAATTCGGCTGTGACTCCATCTGGTCCTGGACTTTTTTTGATTTGTAGGCTGTTATTTGCTGCCTCAATTTCAGAACTTGTTATTGGTCTATTCAGGGATTTGACTTCTTCCTGGTTCAGTCTTGGGAGGGTGTATGTGTCCAGGAATCTATCCATTTCTTCTAGATTTTCTAGTTTATTTGCATAGAGGTGTTTATAGTATTCTCTGATGGTAGTTTGTATTTCTGTGGGATCAATGGTAATATCCCCTTTATCATTTTTTATTGCATCTATTTGATTCTTCTCTCTTCTTTATTAGTCTGGCTAGTGGTCTATATATTTTGTTGATCTTTAAAAAAAAAACAGCTCCTGGATTCATTGATTTTTTTTTTTTTTGAAGGGTTTTTTTTTTTATCTCTATCTCCTTCAGTTCTGCTTTGATCTTAGTTATTTCTTGTCTTCTCCTAGCTTTTGAATTTGTTTGCTCTTGCTTCTCTAGTTCTTTTAATTGTGACATTAGGGTGTCAATTTTAGATCTTTCCCACTTTCTGATGTGGGCATTAAGGGCTATAAATTTCCCTCTACACATTGCTTTAAATGTGTCCTAGGGATCCTGGTATGTTGTATCTTTGTTCTCATTGGTTTCAAAGAACATCTTTATTTCTGTCTTAATATCATTATTTACCCAGTATTCATTCAGGAGCAGGTTGTTCAGTTTCCAAGTGGTTGTGTGGTTTTGAGTGAGTTTCTTAATCCTGAGTTGTAATTTGATTGCACTGTGGTCTGAGAGGCTATTTGTTATGATTTGCGTGCTTTTGCATTTGCTGAGGAGTGTTTTACTTCAAATTATGTGGTCAATTTTAGAATAAGTGCAATGTGGTGCTGAGAAGAATTATATTCTGTTGATTTGGGGTAGAGAATTCTGTAGATGTCTTCTTGATCCACAGAGGAGTTCAAGTCCTGGATATTCATATTAATTTTCTGTCTCTTTGATCTAATTTTGACAGTGAGGTGTTAAAGTCTCCCACTATTATTGTGTGAGAATCTAAGTTTCTTTGTAGGTCTCTAAGAACTTGTTTTATGAATCCGGGTGCTCCTGTGTTGGGTGCATATATATTTAGGATAGTTAGGTCTTGTTGCATTGATCCCTTTACCATTATGAAATGCCCTTCTTTGTCTCTTTTGATCTTTGTTGATTTAAAGTCTGTTTTATTAGAAACTAGGATTGCAATCCTGCTTTTTGTTTTCCATTTGCTTGGTAAATATTCCTCCATCCCTTTATTTTGAGCCTTTGTATATCTTTGCATGTGATATGGGTCTCCTGAATACAGCACACTGATGGGTCTTGACTCTATCCAATTTGCCAGTCTCTGTCTTTTGATTGGGGCATTTAGCCCATTTACATTTAAGGTTAATATTGTTATGTGTGAAATTTGATCCTGTCATTATGATACTACCTGGTTATTTTGCCTGTTAGTTGATGTAGTTTCTTCATAGCATCGATGGCCTTTTACAATTTGTTATGTTTTTGGAGTGGCTGGTACTGGTTGTTCCTTTCCATGTTTAGTGTTTCCTTCAGAGCTCTTGTAAGGCAGGCCTGGTAGTGACAGAATCTCTCAGCGTTTGCTTGTCTGTAAAGGATTTTATTTCTCCTTTGCTTATGAAGCTTATTTTGGCTGGATATGAAATCTGGGTTGAAAATTCTTTTCTTTAAGAATGTTGAATATTGGCCCCCACTCTCTTCTTGCTCATAGGGTTTCTGCCAAGAGATCCACTGTTAGTCTGATGGGCTTCCCTTTGTGGGTAACCTGACCTTTCTCTCTGGCTGCCCTTAACATTTTTTCCTTCATTCAACCTTGGTGAATCTGACGATTATGTGTCCTGGGGTTGCTCTTCTCAAGGAGTATCTTTGTGGTATTCTCTGTATTTCCTGAAGTTGAATGTCGGCCTGCCTTGCTAAGTTGGGGAAGTTCTCCTGGATAATATCCTGAAGAGTATTTTCCAATTTGGTTCCATTCTCCCTGTCACTTTCAGGTACACCAATCAAACATAGATTTGGTCTTTTCACATAGTCCCGTATTTCTTGGAGGCTTTGTTCATTTATTTTCACTCTTTTTTCTCTAATCTTGGCTTCTCACTTTATTTCATTTCATTGAGTTGATCTTCAGTCTCTGATATCTTTTCTTTCACTTGATCAGTTTGGCTATTGATTCTTGTGTATGCTTCACAAAGTTCTCGTGTTGTGTTTTTCAGCTCCATCAGGTCATTTATGTTCTTCTCTAAACTGGTTATCCTAGTTAGCAATTCATCTAACCTGTTTTCAAGGTTTTTAGCTTCCTTGCATTCGGTTAGAACATACTCCTTTAGCCTCAAACTCCTGGGCTGAAGCAATTCTTCTGCCTCAGCCCCCTGAGTAGCTTGGACTACAGGCTCACACCACCATACATGGCTAATGTTTTTTAAAATTTTTTGTGGATATGAAGTCCTGCCATCTTGTCTAGACTGGTCTTGAGCTCCTGGGCTCCAGTGATCTTCCCCCACAGCTTCCTAAAGTCCTGGAATTACAGGCCTGAGCCACTGTACTCCCACCACTTTCATTTTTAAAAGGACAGTTTCAATAGATGTAGAATTAGGAGTCAACAGATCTTTCTTCTTTCAGTACCTTAAATATGTCCTTCCATTTAGTCTGACTTTTGTTGTTTTTATTGAGAACTGACCTATTTGTATTTTTGTTACCTTGTGTGTAATATGCCACTTTTCTCCATTGCTTTCAAGATAGGTTTTCTTTGCTATTTTTTTTTTTTTTAATCTGGATTGAAGCAGTTTGTCTATGGCATGTATATTTGTGTTTTCTTTGTATTTATCCTGTGTGGAGTTTGTCAGTTAGCTTATTGGATCTGTAAATTAATATCATTAACAAATTTGGTGATGTTTTACTTTTTTGAATATTTTTCTGTCCCATTCTATCTCTTCTCTTCTTTCGGTTCTTCTTCCTCCTCCCATCCCCACCCCAGTTTTTAGATTGGTAATTTTTGTTAAGAAGAAACTTTCACTTCTTCCATCTTCAGTTTGCTCTTAATCCTGTCCAGTTATTATTGATTGATTGATTTTTTTGAGAAGGAGTCTCGCTCTGTCACCAGGCTGGAGTACAGTGGTGTGACCTCAGCTCACTGTAACCTCCACCTCCCAGGTTCAAGCAATTCTCCTGCCTCAGCCTCCTTAGTAGCTGGGTCTACAGACACACACCACCACACCCAGCTATTTTTTGTGCTTTTAGTAGTGATGGGGTTTCACCATTTTGGTCAGGATGGTCTCAATCTCCTGACCTTGTGATCTGCCTGCCTCAGCCTCCCAAAGTGCTGGGATTACAGGCGTGAGCCACCACGCCCAGCTCTATTATTTTTTAAAGAGGCAGTCTGTCACTCACTCTGTCGCCCAGGCTGGAGTACAGTGGCATAATCATGGCTCACTGTAACCTCAAACTCCAGGGTTCAAGAGATCCTGTTGTCTCAGCCTCCCAAAATGCTGGGATTACAGACATGAGTTTCCACACTCAGCTTCAGTGAATTTTGAATTACACTTACTGAACTTAGTAACTGGAGAGTTTTGCTTGTTTTCTAATATTTTCAATGTGTTCATTTATCATGCATACATCCTACATTAAGTCTGTGTATATGTTAATAGTTGCTTTAAAGTAATTATCTGATGATTGCAGTATCTGGGAAATCTTTGGGGTCTGTTTTTATTGGCTGCTTTTCCCCACTGGACTATGGGTCACATTTTCCCATTTCTTTGTATGTCTAGTGTTTTTTTATTGAATACTTGGCATTTTGAATGATGCATTTGAGAGATTCCAGATTCTGTTTTGCTTCTCCGAAACAGAATTTTTAGTCTAGAAGCCAGTTAACTGGACTGAACTCAGACTCCAAACTGTCTCCTCTCTAGTGGTAGTGCTGGAATCTTCACTTAGTTATTTCATCTTTCAGTGGCCAATTTATGCCACGATTCCTGAGTTTCTCTCCCTTGCCTCACAGTTAGTTTAGTGATTAGCACAGGTCTTGGGAGGACTTTCTATACATATTTTGGGGTTTACCTCCTGTTTGCCTTCTTCCCTTTTATGAAATCCCTCCTAAATATCTGACAGTTCTGCCAGCATGGAACTCTGTTATCTGATATATCAAGCCCATAAGACTTGGCTTCCTGCCTAACCTACCCCCAGTGGCAAGCAGATTTAGCAGTGCCCTGGGTCATAAAAACCACAAATGTGGGCCGGGCATGGTGGCTCACACCTATAATCCCAGCACTTTGGGAGGCTGAGGCGGGTGGATTGCCTGAGCTCAGGAGTTCGAGACCAGCCTGGGCTACACGGTGAAACCCCGTCTCTACTGAAATACAAAAAATTAGCTGGTTGTGGCAGCATCCGCCTGTAGTCCCAGCTACTCAGGAGGCTGAGGCAGGACAGTAGCTTGAACCTGGGAGGCGGAGGTTACAGTGAGCCCAGATCGCACCACTGCACTCCAGCCTGGGTGACAGAGTGAGACTTCATCTCAAAAAAACAAAACAACAACAACAAAAACCCCACAAATGTACAAATCTCACCTCTTGCAAATTTATCCTCCTAACAGATTTTACAATTGCCAAATTCAGATACCAAATACACTTCAAACATGTCTAAACTTATAAGGAAAATTGATGCCTTCCCCTCCTTTAATATTTTAGTGTTTATTATCAGTCTTCTGTAGGTTTGATCAAACATCAAAATAATAAAACTGCTCTAGAGATAGAATTTGCAGGGCCGGGCACGGTGGCTCAAGCCTGTAATCCCAGCACTTTGGGAGGCCGAGGTGGGCGGATCACGAGGTCAAGAGATCAAGACTATCCTGGCCAACATGGTGAAACCCTGTCTCTACTAAAAATACAAAAATTAGCTGGGCGTGGTGGCGTGCGCCTGTAGTCCCAGCTACCCGGAAGGCTGAGGCAGGAGAATTGCTTGAACCCGGGAGGCAGAAGTTGCAGTGAGCCAAGATTGTGCCACTGCACTCCAGCCTGGCGCCTGGCGACAAAGTGAGACTCTGTCTCAAAAAAAAGAGATAGAATTTGCAGGCTTCTTGATGATATTGGGCATTTGACAATCAAAGGGTTAGGGCTTAATACTACACAGCAGTACCAAGGTCTTTATTAACTAAGTCACATAAAAATTCCAGGGGAATGTGTGCCCTCTGCAGGCAAGATAGTTTTCAGATATAGAGGAGTCGAGTTTATTACTGTCAAATTTCCAATCAGATAAGTTCCTCTTTCTTTTCCAAGAAGAAGATACTGAGAGAGTGGTTGCAAGGAGAGGAATATATTGTTTGAGCTACATCAACATGTAAGTTGACGTAGGGAAGAGGTATTCTTTCCTGATACTCCCTAGCATTTTGTTCTCCTAATTGATTGAGCCTAAACCTGCAGTCAGTTTAGTAGAAGAGATTAACAGTTTATCATATGGTTGGACTGCTTATAATTATTTTTGAATTGGGGGGTGGAAGGAAGGAGGAGGAGGACTGAAAGCAGTTGAGAGCAACCAAAAGCAAAAAGAAACTGGATGGGAAAAGAAAAACTAAGTTTCCCTCAAGACACTAGATGTGTCAGAACAGTATAATACTTATATCAAATCCGTGCTCCCTATGTACCCAAATTAAGTTCCCACATTATTTTCTATTCCAAATTATGTCCAGACAAATTATCCAGGGTAACATATTTGGAGATTTGGCAATTAAATGATGACTAATATATACTGCCCAGGAATCTAGGAAGATAGATATCCAAAGGCTAATAATCCAGAGGATATCTGGAAAATTGGCCACTTTGTGGACTTTACAGCTTGTCCTTGTTCATTTTATGCTTTTTATTTAAATCTACTTTGTCTGATATTAATATAGCTATCCTAATTTCATTTTGTTAGTATTTATTCAACTGATCTATCTTAACGCATGTCTTTATTTTTATCTTTCTGTTTCATTTTGTTTTAGATGGATCTCAAATACCATATCGTTGAATTTCAATTTTTTTTTTTATGATTTGAGATTCTTTGTATTTAAAAAGAAGTTTGCATCTATCATACTAAATAATATAATTGTTCTTCTTCTTCCATCTTCTTGTTTTGTACTGTGTGTTATATTGCCTTACTCCTGTTTTACTCACTTGGTCTTTTGCTTTTGCTACAGTTTTTCTGGCTCTTTTGTTTTACCCCTAGTAATTTGGAAATTAGACTTCCTATTTTTATTTAATTAGTAATTACTTCAAATTAAAAGAAAGTAAACCTCTGTTTCGTTACTAACATGAAAAATATAATAGCATCTATTGATGTGCCTGGAAATAACTAATGAGTCACATACTTGAGCATTTCCCTTTTGTTCCTACTCTTACAGTTTGTTGGAATAATTTGGGCTTTAGATCCAAACAGTTATTAGTATTTCTTCTTTTTACATACCCTTAAGAAATACTTTTCACATTTGCATTTCCTTATATAGCCATGTTAACCTTGTTAAGGATAACTTCTTAGACATTAATTTTTATGTTTACAGTTTACAATGTCCATCTGTATTTCTTTTATAACCTGTCTTCCCTTATACCTAAGGACTTTATTTGTGTAGAATTTATTGGGCATTGAAATATTTCTTTGAGTGATTTTTAAAGAGCATGTGTTGGAATCTTTGCATATCTGACAATATTTATTAAATGGATGTTTGTCTGACATAGCAATTATAACTATAGGAACTTTTCCTAAGGAACTGATAGTATGTAAAGATATATGTACAAGTTTGTTCATTTTGCAGTTTTATTACAAAAGCAAAACTTAGTAATAAACATCTATAAATAGATATCAGTCAAATAAAATATCTTTTCTAGACATAATTGTAAAATTGTAAGTTTTATTACCTTTGTCATCCAACTGAAATTAATGTAAATATAATTAATTTTTTGCCTGTTTCTTGTGCAAGTTGAAATTATACATTTAGACCATATAAAGCAAGCATTAGCATGTTTGACTGTGAAGATTAAGGGCCAGGTGTGGTGGTTCACACCTGTAATCCCAGTGCTGTGTGAGGCTGAGACAGATTACTTAAGCCCACATTATAGTGAACTATGATTGCACCACTACAGTCCAGCCTGGGTGATGGAATGAGACCCTTACTCTTAAGAAAAATTGCATTTAGTACCTTTTTTCCTTTTTTTTTTTAAAGAAAAGAAAAAATAGAGTAAGAGAGAAAGAAGAAAAAAAAAGAATGAAAAAAAGGGAAAAAGAAGAAGAAAAGAGGGAGAGAGAATGGGAATCTTGCTCTATTGCCCAGGCTAGAATGCAGTCTAAAAATGGGTATTGAAAAGCTCTTTTTACTAATAATTGTGTTATACAGTGGAGACAGGAAGGAATAAGGGAGGAAAATAACAAACAAATAGCCAACCAATATTTCATTTAAACCTATGAAATGCTATGCAATTGCTGGGGGAGTGATTTACTTCCAAACATGTGGTCACTTTTGGAATAGATGTGATGTGTTACTGAAGAAAATGTATGTTTTGTGGATTTGGAGTAGAGAGTTCTGTAAATGTTTATTAAGTTTACTTGTTCCAGGTCTAAGTTCAAGTCCCGGGTATCCTTGTTATCCTTCTGTCTCATTGATCTCTCCAATATTGACAATGTAGTGTTAAAGTCTCCCACTATTATTGTGTGGGAGTCCAAGTTTCTTTGTAAGTCACCAAGAAGTTGCCCTATGTATCTGGGTGCTCCTGTATTGGGTACACATAGACTTAGGATCGTTAACTCTTCCCTTTACATTGATCCCTCTACCATTATACAATGTCCTTCTTATCTCTTTTGGTTTCTGTTACTTTAAAGTCTATTTTATCAGAGATGAGAATTGCAACTCCTGCTTTTTTTTCTCTCTCTCCATTTGGTTGGCAAATCTTCTATCCCTTTGTTTTGAGTCTCTATATATCCTTGCATATGAGATGGGTCTGGATGCAGCTTACTGATGGGTTTTTTGGAATGGCTGATACTGGTTGTTCCTTTCTGTATATAGTGCTTCTTTCAGAAGCTCTTGTAAAGCAGGCCTGGTGGCGATGAAATCTCTGAGTACTTGCTTGTTCATAAAAAATTTTATTTTTCCTTCACTTATGAAACTTAGTTTGGCTGGATATGAAATTCTGGGTTGAAAGTTCTTTTCTTTAAGGATGTTGAATATTGGCCCCCACTCTCTTCTGGCTTGTAGGGTTTCTGCTGAGAGATCTGCTGTGAGTCTGATAGGCTTCCCCTTGTGGGTAACCTGACCTTTCTCTCTGACTGCCCTTAGTATTTTCCCCTTCATTTCAACCCTGGTGAATCTAATGATTATGTGCCTTGGGGTTGCTCTTTTTGAGGAATATCTTTGTGGTGTTCTCTGTATTACCTGGAATTGAGTATTGCCCTGCCTTGCTAGGTTGGGAAAGTTTTCCTGGATAATATCCTGAAGAATATTTTCCAGCTTGGATTCATTGTCTTCATCACATTCAGGTATACCTATCAGGCGTAGATTAGGTCTTTTCACATAGTCCCATATTTCTTGGAGACTTTGCTCATTCCTTTTTTACCCTTTTTTCTCTAATCTTGTCTTCTCGTTTTATTTTGTTAAGTTGGTCTTCGACCTCTGAAATCCCTTCTTCTGCTTGATCAATTTGACTGTTAAAACTTGTGCATACTTCGCGAAGTTCTTGTATTGTGTTTTTCAACTCCATTAATTCACTTATATTCCTCTTTAAATTGTCTATTCTCATTAGCATTTCATCAAACCTTTTTTCAAGGTTCTTAGTTTCTTTGCATTGGGTTAGAACATGTTCTTTTAGCTCACAGAAGTTTCTTATTATCCACCTTCTGAAGCCTGATTCTATCAATTCCTCACATTCATTCTCCATCAGGCCTTGTTCCCTTGGTGATGAGGAACTGCAATCGTTTGTTGGAGGAGAGGCATTCTAATTTCGGGTGTTTTCAGCCTTTTCGCGCTGGTTTCTTCCTATCTTTGTGGATTTATCCACCTGTCGTCTGTGTAATTGCTGACTTTCAGATTAGTCTCTGAGTGGACGTCCAGCTTATTGGTGGTAAAGTTTTTTCTGTTTCTTAGTTTTCCTTCGGCAGATGCCCCTCCTCCACAAAGCTGGACCTTCCCTGGTTCAGCTGTACTTGCTGTGAAACTCTCAGTCCTCAGCAGTTCCAATTACTGTTTTTTTTGTGGGGGGGGACCAGCCTTCCCCCTGTGGCGACCCACTACCCGGGCTGAAACAGCGGCGTTAAGATTCGTGGCGCTTTTGTGCCCGGGAATCTCCCAGTCTGGTTCCCCACTTCAGTCCGCTTTTCAGTCAGCTGAATGGGAGACTCTGCCTTCCCCCGAGCTCCAAACGCCCATTAAAGGGCACTCAGCCCCGTATACTCCGGACTGAGAACCGCCGTGCCGGGGCGCCTGCAAAACGGCCGCGCCGGCCAAAGAGTCGCGCTGGCGACCCGTGGGGCTCCTCCGCAGGGAATCTCCTGGTCCATGGGCAATAAAAATTCATCTGAAAATGTGGCGTCCACTCACTCTCTGCGCTTTCAGTGGGAGCTACAGTCCTGAGCTGCTGCTAATAGGCCATCTTGGATCTCTCCCCTTTTTTATTTATTTTATTTTTTTTATTTTAAAGTCAGCTCTTTATACCCTTCTGAAAAGGAACGTCCAGCCCAGTATTCCTTTTTGACAGTTCTATTGGAATACAACAGTTTGGTTCTTCATAGCAAGAGGTCACCTTCTCCACGAACAACACCAAATAAGTTCCTAGATGAAGGGTTTTCATTTGAAAATGTCAGTATTTTGTTGTCTTCTCTTTCCAAGTTTGAGATTTTATCTCCACATCTGTGTGGTTCTTCCCAGCCACTTGAAACTTGAATGAATCATGATAAAAACAGAGACAGAACAACTTGGCCAGTTGATGTTCAGCAAATAACTTTCTGAGCAAATAACCCTGGTCACCACCCCCACTGGTAGAGGAGCAATAGTGCAGAGTGCCTGGGTTATTTTACAGTTCCTCCTCCACATTTCTGATGCTGCTGTCTCTGTTAATTCTCCTGCCGTATTTGGTAATCACTTCATTAGAATTTTTGAAAGACATTATCATTATTCTTCCTCATGGATCTCTGCCCTTTTTTCTTCCATTTGTCAGATTAAATATTGGCTAGCTAAACATTTATTGTTATTATTATATAAATTTTATTCTATCATTATTATATAAACATATTTATTTTTTTAAGAAGTTCAATTTTAGTCTGTTCATTTTAGTCACTCCATGGATTCCTTTGGGCAACCCAGACCAGAAGATAATCAGTCAGTAGTGAGCAGAATGCAAAAGAAATACTGGAAAACTAAACAGGTCTTTATCAAAGCAACAGGAAAAAAAGAGGATGAGCACTTGGTGGCATCTGATGCTGAACTGGATGCTAAACTTGAGGTAAATTTGAGCATTCTGTGTATTGTCTATTATTTGGGACACCATGGGGGACTGCAACAAGTTTTCATACTGGAGAGCTTGTGGGGATAAATGCAAATTTGATAATAGAATGTTTAGTTGTATCCAACTGTCAATTAGAGCTCTCAATAGGAGGTCACAGTTCTCACAAACTGAGAATTTGCAAAATTGGTATTCACTAAATTAGATAAAATATGAATAAAGTAGTTTCTCTGGCACGCATATTATAATTTTTAAGCTAGTGAATTAATAACAGTCCCAATTAAGACCATATACTCATTATATATCATGTCATACTGTTCTGTAGTACTTTGATGTGAAGTCTTATACCTCACTGAAATAATTAAAATCAAATAGTGAACGAAGATAAGAGTTATTGTTTCTATTTTACTAAAAGATGAGTTATTGAAATACTTCCTAATGCCTTTTTTGGCTGTTTTTTTATTTTAAATAAATAATTGCCATGGAACAATTTTAAATCAATAAATCGTTTAAAGTAATTAGGCTAATTAGAGAGAGTATCATATAAATGAATACAGAAGTCTGAATTTTTAAATGCAGATTTACTAACTCAACATATATATTCTAATTCAAGCTAACTCTTTCAAATATTTCCAAGTAGAGATTCTGTTATGCTTGGAATATAATCATTATGGGGGGGATTCTTCCAAATATGGGTCTAATTAAACTGATCTTGATCAAGTATTTTCTTCTGCATAAACTTATGTCATTGCTGAAACAAATATGGAAATACATAAAAATTTATAAGCTTTTACTGTTTCTGTTGAAAAGTATTCTTAGGATTCAGTGACAAATGTGTAAAAGTGAAGACTTTATTATTATTGGTGTTGTATGTTTTAACACAACAGTATGTTGTTCCAGATTTATTCCCATAGAAGTGAGAATGTATGAGGTTTTGATATTGTTTTACATTGTTAGCTCATCTGTGGGTGACGTTTTATATTCAGTGTAAATCTGTCCGTTAGATAAATATTTGGAATCAACCAAGAACTTTCTCTCACATTCGTACTATTTTTTAAGAATGCGAAACAGTTTTATTATAAAAATAAAAAGCAGTGGTACGTAAATCTTGAAAAGACCTGTGGAAAAAAAAGTCAAGCACAATCACTTCATCCTAGTAGAACTACCTTTTTTGTATTATTTTCTAATCTTCTTCCACATTCATTAAAAACAGATTTTACAATTGCTAAATTCAGATACCAAATGCACTTCAAACATGTCTAAACTTATAAGGAAAATTGATGCCTTCCCCTCCTTTAATATTTTAATGTTTATTATCAGTCTTCTGTAGGTTTGATCAAACATCAAAATAATAATAAAACTGCTCTAGAGATAGAATTTGCAGGCTTCTTGATGATATTGGGCATTTGACAATCAAAGGGTTAGGGCTTAATACTACACAGCAGTACCGAGGTCTTTTTTTAACTAAGTCACATAAAAATTCTTCAGTGAAGATGGTTCTGAACAGACAGCCCTTGCTTAAAAAAAAAAATCCTCATTGTAGCACTTTGTGAGAAGGCTGTACACTAAAACTTATGCCAGCTTATTTATCTGGAAACACCTACATTTATTTGTGTGAAGAGTTATGCCATGTGTATAGTATGTCCTCATCTCAAATTTTCATGTGCTTAATTTTGAAAGAGGCTACTGGATATTTTATTTTCTGTTAGCAATTAGCAGCAGTAGTAATCAAATAATTAAATCTATGGAAAATTCTAAACAAAAAGAATCTAAGAATAATTTATATTTGATGTTGTAATACATTATTTAATTTTTATAGTAAATTCACTAATCTGTTTTGCTTAGACCAATATAGGAGAAAAGCCAAGACTTGGAGTTAACACTTTCTAAGGTTATCTGTAGTTATCTGTACTCTGTTCATCTGTGGTTGGCAATATTTGATGCAATTTATATTAGATTTGTCTTTTTGTTATTTAGATAGTTTGGGGCTGAGATGAGGACAAACTCTTCAGTTTTAATTTTTTGTTTACTCCCCTATATTTATCATCATTTTTTCCAACTCTCATGGGGGAATGTACTTTCTACATCAGACGTATAACAAAAATTGAAGTATGTCAAAGCCAAGGAAAATAGATGTAATGTTTTTAAGATAGATATAACACCGACAAGAAAATGTTATGCCTTTGAAGTGCTTATAACATACATTCATTTATGGTTCTTTAAATTGTCCTAATATAATTTATATTTCAAGGTTTTTCACTCCATTCAAGAGACATGCACTGAACTTCTGAAGATAGTTGAGAAATACCAGCTAAGACTCAATGGTATGAAATTATAGATATCTGTATGATAATATTTGTTAGCATTTTTTAAAATTAAAGATTTAATGTAAAACTAGTAAAACTATTTTGTGAATAGCTTCTTATGGCAAAATATGACTGTAAATAGTCATATTTTGCCATAAGAAGCTATTCACAAAATAGTTTTACTAGTAAACTAGTTTACTAGTTTACTGTTCTCAAAGGCCCCAGTATTCTGTCCCTTTTTTCCTCAGTTAATCAAATCCTCTGACCCAGATTTATTTTTTGCTGATGTTCTTTTTTTCTTTGAGACAGGGTCTTCCTCTGTTACCCAGGCTGGAGTGCAGTGGTGTGATCACAGCTCACTGCAGTCTCCGCCACCTGGGCTCAAGTGATCCTCCCACATCAGCCTACCACATAGCTGGGATTACAGGCCTGTGCCACCATACCTGGCTAATTTTTGTATTTTTTTTTTGTAGACACAGGGTCTCACTATGCTGCCCAGACTGCTTTCAAACTCCTGGCCTCAAATGATCCTCCTGCCTCAATCTCCCAAAGTGCTAGGATTACAGGTGTGAGTCACCATGCCCGGGCCTGCCCAGCATCTGAAATGGATTTGTTTCCATCACTTAAACCCCTTTCTCTTCACTCCCATGTGCCCTTGCAGTTAAATTCCATTCCTCCGCTCCTCTGCAGAAAAATGTGATATAATTGTCTGTATGCATTGTCTCTGTTCCTTTCCTTCTACTTTCTCTTGTACTCACTCCAGTCAAGTTTTATCTCCGTCACTCTACTAAATTTCTCTTGTCGAGGTCATCATTAGCTAACTCCTGTCTAAATCTGGCTTATCACATTATTTAACACAGTTTATTATTTCCTGTTCCGTGATAGACTCTCTTTACTTGGCTTTCCTTGTTTTCCTCCTACTGGTCACTCCTTCTTGGCATCCTGCCTTTGCCAATTCTCTTCTCTTTTGGACCTGTTCAGGTTGAAACTCAATCTTTGTATCTCTTTTAATTACAGTGGGCCTACTGGACATGGCTACCTCTCTAATTACACGTCCTAAAAACCTTCTCCTCTTTAGCCATATTAATATCTTATAAAGTAGGCATATTTGCATAGTGGAATCCCTAACTTCCTTTGGGTATTTGGTCAAATGTCATCTTTTTAAATGAGGCCTTCCCTCAACTGCATATCTAAAATGCAATACTCCCTGCCCTCAGAGGGTACAAAAAATACAATATCCCTTTCCCCTAAAACTCCCTGAACAGTTAACAGTATTCAACATTCTATGTATTTATCCGTTGTTTTTCTTCCCACCACTAGATTATACCCTCCTTAAGGACAGAATTGTAATGTTTTGTTTATGTCTGTGCCTCCAGTCTAGAAACAATGTCTAGCATATGGTCAGTACTCGATAAATATTTGATTTCAGTGAATCAATAATTTTTCTCATGTAGCTATGTAAATTAATCTCATTGCTTTATAATCAAAGCTTATACATTGTCCCATTAAATAAAGAAATCCAATAAAGCATGATTATTCAAGTTGGCTTTTTTTTTTTTTTTGAGATGGAGTCTCATTCTGTCACCCAGGCTGGAGTGCAGTGGTGCAGTCTTGGCTCACTGCAGCCTCCGCCTCCTGGGTTCAAGCAATTCTCCTGCCTCAGCCTCCTGAGTAGCTGGGACTACAGGCGAGCGCCACCACGCCCAGCTAATTTTTGTATTTTTAGTAGAGATGGCGTTTCACCATTTTGACCAGGATGGTCTCAATCTCCTGACCTCATGATCCAACTGCCTCCCAAAGTGCTGGGATTACAGGCGTGAGCCACTGTGCCTGGCCCCAAGTATTTGACTACTTGCCATTTGCTTTTCTCAAGGAAATAGCTGAAAAAACAACTTTTTGTAACAAAAGAGAGATGATACAAGTAGTATGTAATTGAGTTCAGAATAATGATACAGACATAACTCTGAATTCCTAAAAGTGAAAAATAACTGTGGATAAGAGTAATTGGTAATGGGAACTCCATAGATAGGAATTGAGGTAATACTTTAAGGATTTATAGAAGTTGAACATGTAGAGGAAAGAAGAGACTTGGAGTTTAAAGAGCTTAAAGAATGAGAACAGCCTGCATGGGCAGAAGAGTTTGTTATTCAAACTAACGGGAGGATAAAGGAACAAAGGAAATTTGGGGTTCAGATTACCAAGCAGTAAATGGCCATCTGGCCATCACAATCACTGGACCAAGTGACCCCTGTGATAGAAATGAAAATGTGAAAAAAGCCAGCAAGTTTATATAACCTGAAATCACTAGATCTTTTAGCACTCTGGTGGAGCTTTTCAGGATAAGGAAGAGATACATATATATAGATTTAATTATGTATTTTCACTTCAAGATTGTGTATAAATATGTGATTTCTTGAAGACAATTGTATTAATACATCTATTGGGCGTAACATCAGACAAATGCAGTAGGTTAGTCCAGCACCATAACTTTATGGGAATCTCTTGACTCAGGGGAGAACATGTCAGGGAAGGGTCTCTGTAGATTTTGGCAGGGAGGTCCCAACATAGAAGCAGCACAGAATCTATTATCCTCATTGACTGCCCTTTCTGCAGTGATAAAGGTAAGCTTCATTTATGTTCAGTTGATGCTTGATAATGAAATATTCCGGGTACTCAAAGTGCTTTCTGAACCATCATACCCAAATGAATATTTTCTAGTAGTTTTCATTAGAGTATATTTTATGAAGTTCTGATTCAAAGGAATTGTGTAAACTGTACATCTCTCAAGTAATCAGCATTAAATTAGCATGACTCCCCAAACCCCATTCGCTCTGGATCAGCTCAGTTGTTCATGGTTTTATTAGAAATGAGGCTACAGACTGTAGATACCTTCCTCATTACACCATTGTGCTCTCCTTGGTCACCCTTGTAGGCATGGTGGAGGGAACAGGGGAAATGGGGAGCCAGCATGAGGAGGCCTGAGTTCTGTTGTGGCTCCACAAGTAGCCAGGCACTTCCCTTTCACTTTTAACTTTGATTTTTCTATCAGTGAATTAGGATAAAATTAGGCATGACATTTGTTGTTGTTTATTCACTTTAAGCTTATAATTGGAGCACTGTGGGTTTCCCCCCCCTTATTAGTCTTACTGTGGTTACAGGATCAGCTTACACTAATCAGAGTTTCTTAAATTGTGGTGAAGTACTTTTTTATTTTTGTTTGTTTCATGGTTAACTTTCAATCTGTTGTAAACTGATACCTTTGTAAAATTCAATAAAAATGAATTTTTAGCTGAGCACTGGGACTCGTGCCTGTAATTCCAGGGCTTTGGGAGGCCAAGGTGGGAAGATGTCTTGAGGCTAGGAGTTTGAGACCAGCCTGGGCAACATAGTGAGAGCCTACCTCTAAAATAATTTTTAAAAAATTACCCAAGCACTGTGACTTATGTCTGTAGTCCCAGCTACTCAGGAGGCTGAGGCAGGAGGATCACTTGAGCCCAGGAGTTCAAGGTTACAGTGAGCTATGATCAAGCCACTGAACTCCAGGCTGGGTGTTAGAGGAAAACCCCATCTTTTAAAAAAAGAACTTTTAGAAAAATGAAATAAAATACGTGAAAAATGTATTATAAGCTCACTTTATTAGATTTGACAAATATAAAATGCTCAGTCAAATTGGTAAAGTCTCTACACAGTTATTCTCAGTTTCTTTACTTCTTTGCTTGTCACAGCTTGGTAACAGAGGATTCTGGACCAATACTAGTCCATGGCCCACACTTTGAGCAGCAGTGCACTAGATGACAGTTTGTTCTCCCCCCCCCCCCCCCCCCCACTCATTTGTCTGCTGTAGATGACAATGTTTAGGGTTGCTGGAGCAGAACTGTGGACATCTGTGGGTCTGGAATACCAAGCATAGGAAACTGAAGCCAGGATGGGAGTCAAGAATTAAGTTAACAAGTTTAAATAGGAAACAAATACTTTGTAGGAGGCAGTGGTCCTAAAATACATCTCTGCACATTTGAAAATGAATCATTTATGGCTTTATTTTGTAGTTTTGAGGGATTTTTGTCACTAAAAATCAAACCATCTGAAGTGCTGATAAGAGGCCACATCCCCTAAACCTGTGGAAAGTACAGTCTCTGGAAATGGAGCCTGGGAATTGCATTTAAAAAATAAGTCTCTCTTCTTCTTTCCCCAAGTAAATCTTGTATAGAGAGTTATTGCTGTGAGAATTTTAGTTGTGTGTATGTTTTAAACAAATGATGTAAAGGAAACAATTAACTACACTGTAATTTTTTTCCTAGTTATATCAGAGGAAGAAAATGAGCTAGGGCTCTTTTTAAAGTTTCAAGCGGAGCGGGATGCAACTCAAGCTGGCAAAATGATGGATGCCACTGGCAAGGCACTCTGTTCTTCAGCCAAGCAAAGGTTTACCATGGTTGTTCATCATCTTGAGTCTGTAGTCAATCTGATAGTTTTGACATATGTACTTAAATTTTCACATTTGTAAAGATCACTGTTCAGCCTAATAAAGGGTTAAAGAAAAATATATTGCAGTTATATGTTTTGACACCTAATTCTTAATTACTAATTTTGTATGCAAAATAATTATTTAATGATTAATGTTCTTGATTGATTAATTTCTAGAAATAGCCTTTAGGCCTGTATTTATTTTTCTTATATTTCCCCTACAATCAGACAAGTGTCAGTTACATTTCTCAACTGGTTTAATGTAACAGTCACAGAATGACTAACATCTTTAAAATGTGTATTTTCTTTTTTTCAATTTCACTTTTTGATACTATACTGTAAATATATTGGTACTTTATAAGTAGAAGAAATTTTTTCTTCTTAATTACATACTTTCCAGTTATTATTTCAGTTTCTAATATAATGATGCCTGCTGCAAAGAATCTCTTATAATTACTAAACATAGCCCAAATCTTTGTATTTAAGAATAATAATAAAACAGTCCTTATCAGACCTATAATAATGATGTACAGCTTAAGTAGCTTTACTCTGAAACATCACATCAGTACAAAAGTCTATCTCGAAGGAAGTGACATGAGATGCTAAGCACAGGGATCTTCAATGCCACTAAGCCAAAAGCAGAACAGAGGAATTGGATTTGATTTGTTTTTTTAAAAAATACTTGTTATCTTGTCCTCATCCTCATCTGCTAAGAACTCCATACTCATTAGGTCTCCTAGCATCTTATCTGCTCTTCCAAACCCAGGTTTTCCCTGAACTTGTCAAATGAAAGCTTTCTGTTAATTGGATTATGCTTTATGGATGCAGATTCTCTGTTCCCCTCGGAACTGGTCTCTAAATGGTAGATTTACTGGGCAGGTTACTTATACGTGAAATAACATTCAAAGTATTGCAAAAATGACATATTTCCTAAAGTAACAAGTAGGGAGGTGCAGACACATCTTTTTTTTTTTTTTTTTTTTGAGATGGAGTTTTGTTCTGTTGCCCAGGCTGGAGTGCACTGGCACAATCTCGGCTCACTGCAACCTCCACCTCCCAGGTTCAAGCAATTCTCCTGCCTCAGCCTCCGGAGTAGCTGGGATTACAGGCACCCACCACCATGCCTGGCTAATTTTTTGTATTTTTAGTAGAGACGCGGTTTCACCATGTTGGCCAGGCTGGTCTCAAACTCCTGATCTCAGGTGATCTGCCGGCCTCCCAAAGTGCTGGGATTACAGGTGTGAGCCACCGTGTCCGGCTGTCACATCTTTATTGATAATTCAGAGTTGGCTATATGATCCTAATTTTCTTTCTAAATCTCCTTAGGGAAGTTAATAATTTTTTACTTGTAGATTCATCTTGTTAGCAAATATGCTTTATCATTGGTTTAAACCTTTGTTTTGTTTTACTTATGATGTGTTCAACCCTCTGATTTTTACCTCTCTGTCATTAGATTGGCCCTGTGTACTCCTCTGTCTCGTCTGAAGCAAGAAGTAGCAACATTCAGTCAAAGGGCAGTATCTGATACCTTGATGACAATAAATCGGATGGAGCAGGCGCGCACAGAATACAGAGGAGCTCTGCTGTGGATGAAAGATGTATCCCAAGAGCTGGACCCAGACACCTTAAAGCAAATGGAAAAGTTTAGAAAAGTATGAAAATATATCCCTTTCCTTTTCTTGGTGTATGAAATATGGAACTGTCATAGAATAATTTAAGATCATAAAATTTCAGATGTTTTTTGAGAAATATATGTTTCATTATAAATTCTTGGTGCTTGGAGACTGTAGTTAAAGTACAAAAGTTTGTCACACTTTTATTTTTACTCCTGGAGTGACATCTTTACACCATCTACCTTTTTTATTAATTTTTTTATCCCTCTCATGATCTAAATTACTTACTAAATGTTGCTTGCTTGGACTTTTGAGATTCATTTGCAGGAGGAAAATAATTTACAGAAGGACAAAAGTAATTTAAGTAAAAACTCATGTAAAATGATTGTTAATTATAAGAACATATGAAGGTTATCAAAATTTTTGGTCACAATTCAAAGTTTGGCCACAAACTCCATAGGTGATTATGTATAAACATACATTTTTGCTAAATAAATTCCTTATTACAAATTATATCCCCTAATTTTACCATACATAAATAATAGAATTCATTTTTTCATTCATTCTATAAATATTTAGAGAACCCATAGTAAATATCATAATATTTAATATTGATGGAGCTAGGACTTTTGGGCCAGTTGTTAAGTGGTTTGCCTCATTGATTACACACAACAGCCCTATGAAGTAGGTGAATACATGACCTCAGGCCACCATGACCTCATATTCCACCCCTTTTACAATCTTTGACAGTGAGAATACAGTCCAAGGGAGTGATTGAACGACATTGTGAATGCACTAAATGCCACTGAATTGAAAACTTTAAAATTGCTAATTGTATGTTATGTAACTTTCACCTCAATTTTTAGAATAATAATAATGTATTAGTCTGTTTTCATGCTGCTGATAAAGATATAACTGAGACTGGGTAGATAAGGAGATTTAATTGACTTACAGTTCCACGTCACTGGGGAGGCCTCACAATCATGGCAGAAGGCAGGGAGGGGCAAGTCATGTCTTACATGGATGGCGGCAGGCAAAAGAGAGAGCTTGTGCAGGGAAACTACCCTTTTTAAAACCATCAGATCTTGTCAGACTTACTCACTATCATGAGAACAGCACAGGAAAGACCTGCCCCCAATTCAATTATCTCCTGCTGGGTCCCTCCCATAACACATGGGAATACAAGATGAGATTTGGGCAGGGACACAGCCAAACCATATCAAATACAATCCAAGTTCCTATCTGGACCCCCAAAACCCTTCATGGCCTGATCCCTGGTCCCTCCACAACCATAGTTTGTACTTGCCTTCTACACTCCAGGAAGAATGTGCTCTACCCATTTCCTTCTTGTTCTTCTAACATGATAAGGTCTTCACCACCTCCCACTCTCAGGACCTTTGTCCTTGCTTGTCCCTGGTTCTGGAATGTTCTCCCCCAGGGTCTTAGTTTAGCCTGCTCATCATCTTTCTGTCCCAGTTCAAACATCATGCATGATCTCACCAAGGACCTCCATGTCATTTTATTAAAGGTAGTCAGTCAGTCATTTCTGCAACCTGAGATTATCTTATATATTTATGTACTTCTTTTTTCCTGTGCCTTCTACCCAAGGATGGTGGGGGAAGAACATTGTTTTGTTCATCACAATATCTCAGTGCCCAGAACACTGCCTTGCATATAATAGGTACCTTAACTTTTTAATATATTAATTCATTCAACAAATATTCGAATATTTGTTGAGTGAATTAATATATTAAAAAGTTGAGTATTCACATTACTCAATGACACGACTCACCATTTATTCAAGAAATGTAATAGGCCTCTACTAAAATGTATAAATATCTGCATGGTTCAGAAATATTACTAATGTTTCTCAGCATTTTAATGAGGTCCCCTTTCCATTTATTCTGCTGTTAGCTAAGTGCTATCCATGAATAGTTTTAGATGTTCCTTTTTATTTGGAATACTTTTTAGAAAACTATGTACTTTCCATCTATTATCTCATACTTCTCAGCATAAAGATATCTTCTGGAAAGAATCTCCTACAATTCCTAACAGTTGCCAAAGTCTTCATCATTACTCATGAAATATTAATGATACAGGGAAAAGTAATTAGTCTTTATTATAATTTATTTCTGAAAATATGAACCTGTATACTATATTTATATGTAATAATATACTATATACTGTATATCTATAATAAAAATTAGCATTTTTATTGCAGGTACAGATGCAAGTGAGAAATAGCAAAGCTTCTTTTGACAAGTTAAAGATGGATGTTTGTCAGAAAGTGGATTTACTTGGAGCTAGTCGCTGCAATATGCTATCTCATTCACTCACTACCTACCAGGTACCCACCTCCATGATCAGCATGCCCTTGCAGTAAAGATGAGTGGTGAGATTCCTTTTTAAAAGTTGTCTAAAGGGTGCAGAAAATTTCGTGTGATTAGATTCCTTTGGCTTTGCTATAATTGCTTTATTGAGATTATGAAAGTCAGAGAGTCCTAAAGTTCTGGAAAAGACCTTAGAGATTGTCTACTTCTGTAGCTATTCTCTTTGGTGTCATAGGAGAGAGAGAGACCTACGGACCATTTGAGGTTGAAAAGGAGAATGTTGAAGAGGCAAATTCTAAGGCCCATTTGCCCTGGTTTAACCAGAGTTGTTTCACTTCTGGGTTTGAAGTTCTATATACAATTTCAACTGAAGCAAAGATGCTGTGCCCCCAAAACTTTTCTGTCATTTTATGGATGAGGAAAATGACACTTATGAGAATTAAAATGAGAGGCAATGTTGAGCTTAGAAACCAAAGTTTTCTAATTCTGGATTGTATGTTCTTTTCATTCTGCCAAGTTGCCATCCCATATCACTTTAACCTCAGAAGTTTCACTTGTGCTTATGTTACTATAAATCACATATAAATAACACACAATGAATAAGTTAGATATTAATAAATAGCAGTTATTGATTTTTACATACATTTTAAATAGAAAAAATGGAATGAACTACTTAAGAAAAGAGTAATAAACTATAGGAAATGGACATTCACTCCTGCTTTTAGGGAGTCTGCCTATTTCAGTTCAATTCTGTGGGATTCAGGAATGGAGAAAGGATGCACTTTAAAATAACAGTGTGTGATATCTGTTTAGCATCTTGCCTGAAGCACACTAGCTATGAGTTCAATTCTCCTTTATTCTCTCCATTCTTTCCCCTTACTTTAATCAGGAACCTTGAAGCAGCAAGGAAAATTTCCAATTACTTGAGTTAGCTTGAGAACACATTTTTTTGGCAAATCTTTCTTGAACTCTAGATGAAAGGCCAGATATAGTGGTAAATGGAATTTTTCCAATTAAAAAATGTTTATATATTCCCATTAACATAAAGATTACACATATGCCCCTCCTTTTATTGAGATTGGTATTTTTGTGCTTTTAACATTTCTCTCTTTAATACCTCAGATGTTCTAATCCTTCAGTTTTCATTCTCTTAGCTGCAATCACTCTCTAGGTGGCTCCAGTGTGCATTCCTGTGCTGTTTATACAGACAATACCCACACGTGCCGACACAGATGCCAATTCTTATGCAAAATGACTATTTGCAGTGCTTTATGGTTCCCCAAACTTGGAAAACTGAATTTAGTTCCTGCTTCTTATTATTTGGCAACTGTTCATCTACTAAACTAGTAAGGAAATATAGCACTTAAAAAACCATGGAGGGGGAATCAGAACTGTAGAGTCACCTTTTCTTTTTTTTGCAGAGAACACTGCTTGGATTCTGGGAGAAAACAGCTCAAATGATGTCCCAAATTCATGAAGCCTGTATTGGCTTTCATCCATATGATTTTGTAGCTCTCAAGGTACATTGTGTTCCATGTTCTCTTGTTTAGATGTATTACACTTCATTTGGGTGATAACATTGAAACTAATTTTTTTTTTTTTACCAAGGTTAATTTAAAATTTACAAAACATTTGAGAAACATTTTCCTTCAGCCAAGGATCAGCACTTTCCCAATTGCAAATGCTGCCAGCAACACTGAAATACATAGGAATACTGCTGACAGGCTCAAGATAGTAGTAGCACATGGAAAAGAGGGGAGAATGTGAAAAAATTTAAATGCAAAAGAGATAAAAGGCTATGGAAAGGAAAAATTTAAGAGGAACAAGTGATGGAAAGTGGTCATGTGTTCTCAAAAATGACCAGATTATCTACCTGAAAATATTAAAAGTTAGAGAAAAACTTTACTGTTTTACTTTTACACTATTGTCATAGATATAATTCATGATACCGACATTATGCCAGGTTTCAGTACCTTTTAACTTACCATTCATTCTGCCTTACTTTCAGTAAAGCTTGAAAGCGTTGCTGGCTGGTTTGTTCAAGCTGAATGTGGTATTTGTGATAGGCTCATAGCTCACATATTCCTAGGGTTTAGGAAGGATGTTAAAGTCATGTTCTGACATGGCATCTTCCAGCCCCAAAGATGCCCTTGAATTAGGTTGTTTTTTGTTTTGTTTTGTTTTTACTTTTTCTGTAATAAATGTTTCGCTGTATGGCATACTACATATTTAGGCAAATTTTATATCCAATTTCTGCTCAGAATCAAAATTGAAAATCTTTAGCTGTATTTACAGCATTGCAATACAGGCCAGCAACACAGTTTAAGTCTTCGTTAGGCCTATTACAAAGTTGTTAAAATAATCTATGGCTACCCTACATCACAGTATGTGCAGTTTACACAGGAAGCCAGGAGAAACAAGTATTTGGAGCTCAGTAGCTCAGTTCAGATTACATTAGCATACATGTCCTATGTCTTCACTTTCTAGTTCAGAACTTCCTATTTCATATGATTCTTTAGAATTTTTATTCTCATTTCCTCTGCAGAGAGAAAGAAACATTCTTTCTATCTACTTAACATTGACTTTCTTATCCTTAGCAACTACAAGGCACTCCAAGCAAGCTTAGTGAAGACTATAAAGAAGAACAAATAGGCGGTTTTCTTACTGAACACCTCAATAAGTAAGCAGGCATAAGTCACATGTGTCATGTTATAGAAATCCTTGATACTATCATATGATATATGTGGAAAGGTGTTTCCTCTCTTACTGAATATTTCTGTGTCATTTTTCCTTTTTTTTTTTTTTTTTTTGAGATGGAGTCTCACTCTGTTGCCAGGCTGGAGTGCAAGTGGCATGATCTTGGCTCACTATAACCTCTGCCTCCTGGGTTCAAGCAATTCTCCTGCCTCAGCCTCCTGAGTAGCTGGGACTACAGGCACCTACCACCATGCTCTGCTAATCTTTTGTGTTTTAGTAGAGATGAGGTTTCACCATATTGGCCAGGATGGTCTTGATCTCCTGACCACGTGATCTGCCTACCTTGGCCTCCCAAAGTGCTGGGATTACAGGTGTGAGCCACCGCCCCCGGCCTCTATGTCATTTTTCCAATCAACACTAAACATTGGTGTCATAGTCTGTTTTGTATTGCTATAACAGAATCCCTGAGACAGGGAAATTTATAAAGTAAAGAAGTTTAGCTCGTGGTTCTGCAGGTTGGGAAGTTCAAGAGCATGGCCCTGGTTTCTGGTGAGGGCTTTAGTGCTGCTTCATAACATGGTGGCGAAGTCAAAGGGGAAGCAGACCTGTGTGAAGAGGCAAAATCAAGGAGTGTGCTGGCTGTATAACAACCCATTCAGAAGCATTCCTGAGAGAACTAATCCAATCTCATGGCACTGAGAACTCACTCATTACCGTGAAAAAGGCACCAAACCATTCATGAGGGGATCTGCCCCCACGACCCAAACACCCCTTACTAGGTCTCCACCTCCCAATACTCCCATGTTGAGAGGTTGGAGTCAAATTTCAACAAGAGTTTCGATGAGGAGAAATTCAAACCTTAGCAATTTGTTTTAAAACCTTATGTATTTTTTTCCATTTTTTTCTTAATATCCAGATCCTGCACAATTTTTTTTCCATTTTTTAACATAGTGGGGAAAGGACATGACAGGAGTATCAAACTGATTGGGGTGATTAAGAGTCTGTCATTTGGGATATTGAGCCTTGTATTAAGAGCCACAAGTTCCTCTAATGACTCTTGAAAGGGACAGCTTGAGAGAAGAAAGGGACAGGTACCCACAGCTGTGAAATAAACTATTAAAAATCTGTTTCCAGAATAACACGTAGGACTAGGACTGGTTACCTGAAAATAGAGGCTCTTGCCATTACATCCTTCATGTCACCTGTTTCCCTTTTATTATATTATATTTTCCCTTTGTTTTTATTTCAAAGCTCCTATTCTCATTTTAACCAGATTCAGTATATTAACAAACTCAGAAATAAGGGCCAAACAACTTTCAGTACTAGCACCTGTGAGGTCAGGCCCCAGGTATAGTGACTATGTCTGTGTTCGGTTTCTTCATCTTAACTTTTTGTTTATTAGGCAGATTCTATGAATATCCAAAATTAGTATTGATTGAGGATATTTTAGGCTAATGTGTCTTGCAAACATCACTTTGTTGTTCAAAATACGGTACTCCATCTTTCCTGGAGTTCCTCATTCACTTGATTTAGTTCCCAAGTGTTCTTAAAACCTTTTAAGACTTGAAAATGAAACTTCTTACTCTATGGCTTTGATGGTGAAGGTTCTTGAAGATTGAGTACTTAACACTGTGCCTACAGTGCTGAGCATGTTGCCTGGTGCTTTGTAGATATTCAGTAAGTGTTTATTGAAGGAATAAGGGGTGAAAGGTCTATAGAAGGGGTGTAGATCTATAGAAGAAGTAGGAAATTCACCAGATATAGATTTTAGGGGATCTAGTGGAAAATGATTTTATGTTTCCTGAGTAAAAACATTTTTTTAATCATGTAAAACTGGGGAATATGAATCGCAAATGTATTATAACCAAAAATCTATATTTTTTTGTTATTGTTTTACTTCAGGCTAGTTTTGTCTGATGAGGAAGCAAGCTTTGAGAATGAACAAGGTAAGATGGTAAACTTTTTACTTTGAAATGGTCACATTTTAAATGTCAAAATAGTTTCTCACAGCCTTTTAGTAGAGACAGGGCTTCACTATGTTGGCCAGGCTCGTCTGGAACCCCTGACCTGAAGTGGTCTGCCCACCTCAGCCCAGTATTGCTGTAGTGGATATTATGTTACTATCCATTCAATTAACAGAACAGGCTAAGTAAGTCCCTTCTGTGGGAATACCTTTTATTATCTTTCTAAGAGTACCTAATCAGAGGATCTAATAGTCTTCTTTAGGGAATCAGGATTCTCAAAGATAGGTACATTTTTATTTTTTTAATTTTTGAGCTTTGAAATGTTTTCTGAGTACACCGTAGGTGTATATATTTATGGGGTAGCTGAGATATTATGAAACAAGCATATAATGCATTATAATCCCGTCAGGGTAAATAATCCGTCACTCAAGCATTTATCATTTCTTTGTGTTACAAACATTTTAATTATATTATTTTAGTGATTTTTAAATGTACAATAAATTATTGTTGACTGGAGTCACCCTGTTGTGCTATCAAATACTAGATCTTATTCTATCTAACCATATGTTTTTGCACCTACTAATCATCTCTGTTGCCCACCACTAACTTTCTCATCCTCTGGTAAACATCCTTGTATTCTCTATCGCTATGTGTTCAATCGTTTTAATTTTGAGCTCCCACAAATGAATGAGAACATACAAAGTTTGTTTTTCTGTGCCTAGCTGATTTCACTTACAATTATATTCTCCACTTCATTCCATGTTGTTGCAAATGACAGGATCTCATTCTTTTTAAAATTGTTTTATTATGATTACACTTTAAGTTCTAAGATACAAGTGCAGAATGTGCAGGTTTGTTACATAGGTATACACGTGCCATGGTGGTTTGCTGCACCCATCAACCTGTCACCTACATTAGGTATTTCTCCTAATGCTATCCCTCCCCTAGCCCCCTACCCCACAACAGGCCCCAGTGTGTGATGTTCCCCTCCCTCTGTCCATGTGTTCTCATTGTTCAATGCCCACTTATAAGTGAGAACATGCAGTGTTTGGTTTTCTGTTCTTGTGTTAGTTTGCTGAGAATTATTGTTTCCAGTTTCATCCATGTCCCTGCGAAGGACATGAACTCATCCTTTTTTATGGCTGCATAGTATTCCCTGGTGTATATGTGCCACATTTTCTTTATCCAGTCTATCACTGATGGGCATTTAGGTTGGTTCCAAGTCTTTGCTATTGTGAACAGGGCTGCAATAAACATACGTGTGCATGTGCCTGTATTGTAGAATGATTTATAGTGCTTTGGGCATATACCCAGTAATGGCTAGAACCAAGTGGTATTTCTGATTCTAGATCCTTGAGGAACTGCCACACTGTCTTCCACAATGGTTGAACTAATTTACACTCCCATCAACAGTGTAAAAGCATTCCTGTTTCTCCACATCCTCTCCAGCATCTGTTGTTTCCTGACTTTTTATTGATCACCATTCTAACTTGGCATGATATGGTATCTCATTGTTGTTTTGATTTACATTTCTCTAATGACCAGTGATGATAAGTTGTTTTTTTTTTCATGTTTGTTAGCTGCATAAATGTCTTCTTTTGAAAAGTGTTTGTTTGGGCCAGGCATGGTGACTCATACCTGTAATCCTAGCACTTTGGGAGGCCAACGTGGGTGGATCATGAGGTCAGGAGATCGAGACCATCCTGGCTAACACGGTGAAACCCCATCTCTACTAAAAATACAAAAAATTAGCTGGGTGGGGTGGCACACACCTGTATCCCAGCTACTTGGGAGGCTGAGGGAGGAGAATTGCTTGAACCCGGGAGGCAGAGGTTACAGTGAGCTGAGACTGCGCCTCTGCACTCCAACCTGGGGAACAGAGTGAGACTCCATCTCAGGAAAAAAAAAAAGAGAGAGAAGTGTCTGTTCATATCCTTCACCCACTTTTTGATGGGGTTGTTTTTTCTTGTAAATTTGTTTAAGTTCTTTGTAGATTCTGGATATTAGCCCTTTGTCAGATGGATAGATTGCAAAAATTTTCTTTCATTCTATAGATTGCCTGTTCACTCTGATGATAGTTTCTTTTGCTGTGCAGAAGCTCTTTAGTTTAATTAGATCCTGTTTGTCAATTTTGGCTTTTCTTGCCATTGCTTTTGGTGTTTTAATCATGAAGTCTTTGCCCATGCCTGCGTCCTGAATGGTATTGCCTAGGTTTTCTTCCAGGGTTTTTTTTTTTTCTTTTTTTCTTCACCAAGGCCATCATAAATCATCTGATGATCTTCTAGGGTTTTTATGGTTGTAGGTCTTACATTTAAGTCTGTAATCCATATTGATTAATTTTTGTACAAGGCGTAAGGAAGGGATCCAGTTTCAGTTTTCTGCATATGGCTATCCAGTTTCCCCAACATCATTTGTCAAATAGGGAATCCTTTCCTCATTGCTGTTTTTGTCAGGTTTGTCAAGGATCAGACAGTTGTAGATATGTGGTGGTATTTCTGAGGCCTCTGTTCTGTTCCATTGGTCTATATATCTGTTTTGGTACCAGTACAGTGCTGTTTTGGTTACTGTAGCCTTGTAATACAATTTGATGTCAGGTAGCGTGATACCTTCAGCTGTGTTCTTTTTGCTTAGGATTGTCTTGGCTATACGGGCTCTTTTTTGGTTCCATATGAAAATTAAAGCAGTTTTTTCTAATTCTGTGAAGAAGGTCAACAGTAGCTTGATGAGGATATCATTAAATATATAAATTACTTTGGATAGTATGTCTATTTTCACGATATTGATTCTTCCTATCCATGAGCATGGAATGCTTTTTCATTTGTTTGTGTCCTCTCTTATTTCCTTGAGCAGTGGTTTGTAGTTCTTGAAGAAGCGCTTCACATCACTTGTAAGTTGTATTCCTAGGTATTTTATTCTCTTTGTAGCAATTGTGAATAGGAGTTCACTCAAGATTTGGCTTTCTCGGCTGGGTGCGGTGGCTCACACGTATAATCCCAGCACTTTGGGATCACCTGAGGTCGGAAGTTTGATAACAGCCTGACCAACATGGAGAAACCCCATCTCTACTAAAAATACAAAATTAGCTGGGCGTGGTGGTGCATGCCTGTATTCCTAGCTACTCAGGAGGTTGAGGCAGGAGAATTGTTTGTTGCTTTAACCTGGGAGGCGGAGTTGTGGTGAGCCGAGATTGTGTCATTGCACTCCAGCCTGGGCAACAAGAGTGAGACTCCATCTCAAAAACAAAAACAGACAAACAAACAAAAGATTTGGCTTTCTGTTTGTCTGTTATTGGTGTATAGGAATGCTTGTGATTTTTGCTCATTGATTTTTGTATCCTGAGACTTTGCTGAAGTTGCTTATCAGCTTAAGGAGATTTTGGGCTGAAATGATGGTGTTTTCTAAATATACAATCATGTCATCTGCAAACAGAGACAATACGACTTCCTCTCTTCCTATTTGAATACCTTTATTTCTTTCTCTTGCCTGATTGCCCTGGCCAGAACTTCCAATTCTATGTTGAATAGGAGTGGTGAGAGAGGGCATCCTTGTCATGTGCCGATTTTCAAAGGGAATGCTTCCAGCTTTTGCCCATTCAGTATGATATTGGCTGTGGGTTTGTCATAAATAGTCCTTATTATTTTGAGATATGTTCCATCAGTACCTACTTTATTGAGAGTTTTTAGCATGAAGGGCATTGAATTTTGTCAAAGGCCTTTTCTGCATCTATTGAGATAATCATGTAGTTTTTGTCATTGGTTCTGTTTATGGGATGGATTATGTTTATTGATTTGCATATGTTGAACCAGACTTAAATTCCAGCGATGGAGCCAACTTGATCATGGTGGATAAACTTTTTGATGTGCTGCTGAATTTGATTTGCCAGTATTTTATTGAGGATTTTTGCATTGATGTTCATCAGGGATATTGGCCTGAAATTTTCTTTTTTCAGTGTGTCCCTGCCAAGTTTTGGTATCAGGATGATGCTGGCCTCATAAAATGAGTTAGGGAGAAGTCCCTCTTTTTCTATTGTTTGGAATAGTTTCAGAAGGAATGGTACCAGCTCCTCTTTGTACCTCTGGTAGAATTCAGCTGTGAATCCGTCTGGTTCTGGGCTTTTTTTGGTTGGTAGACTGTTAATTATTACCTCTATTTCAGAACTTGTTATTGGTCTATGCAGGGATTCAGCTTCTTCCTGATTTAGTCTTGGCAGGGTGTATGTGTCCAGGAATTTATCCATTTCTTCTAGATTTTCTAGTTTATTTGCGTACAGGTGTTTACAGTATTCTCTAATGGTAGTTTGTATTTTTGTGGGATCAGTGGTGATATCCCTGTATTATTTTTTATTTTGTCTGTCTGATTTTTCTCTCTTCTTCTTCTTAATCTGGCTAGCAAGTGGTCTATCTATTTTGTTAGTCTTTTCAAAAAACCAACTCCTACATTCATTGATTTTTTTGTGTGTCTCTATCTCCTTCAGTTCTACTCTGATCTTAGTTATTTCTTGTCTTCTGCTAGCTTTTGAATTTGCTTACTCTTGCTTCTCTAGTTCTTTTAATTATGATGTTAGGGTGTCGATTTTAGATCTTTACTGCTTTCTTCTTTGGGCATTTAGTGTTTCCTCTAAACACTGCTTTGGCTGTGTCCCAGAAATTCTGGTAGGTTGTATCTTTGTCCTCATTGGTTTCAAAGAACTTATTTATTTCTGCCTTAATTTTGCTATTTATCCAGTAGTCATTCAGGAGCAGGTTGTTCAGTTTCCATGTAGTTGTGTAGTTTTGAGTAAGTTTCTTAATCCTGAGTTCTTTTGATTGCACTATGGTCCAAGAGACTGTTTGTTATGATTTGCATTCTTTTGCATTTGCTGAGGAGTGTTTTAGTTCCAATTATCTGGTCATTTTTAGAATACGTGCTATGTGGCACTGAGAAGAATGTATATTCTGTAGATTTTGGGTGGAGAGTTCGGTAGATGTCTATTAGGGTCTGCTTGGTCCAGAGCTAAGTTCAGGTTCTGAATGTCCTTGTTAATGTTCTGTCTCATTGATCTGTGTAGTATTGACAGTGGGGTGTTAAAGTCTCCTACTACTGTTTTGTGGGAGCCTAAGTCTCTTTGTAGGTCTCTAAGAACTTGGCTTTATGAATCTGGGTGTTCCTGTATTGGGTGCATATATATTTAGGATAGTTAGTTCTTCTTGTTGCATTGATCCCTTTACCATTATGTAATGCCCTTCTTTGTCTTTTTTTATCTTTATTGGTTTAAAGTCTGTTTTATCAGAGACTAGGATTGCAACCCTGCTTTTTTATTTTCTTTCCATCTGCAAAAGAGTCAAGACGATGGGTCTTGACTCTTTATCCAATTTGCCAGTCTGTATCTTTTAATTGGGGCATTTAGCCCATTTACATTTAAAGTTAATATTGTTAAATGTAAATCTGATTCTGTCATTATGATGCTAGCTGATTATTTTGCCTGTTAGTTGATGCAGTTTTTTCATGTGTTGATGGTCTTTACAATTTGGTATGTTTTTGTAGTGGCTGGTACCAACTTTTCCTTTTCATGTTTAGTGCTTCCTTCAGGAGCTCTTGTAAGGCAGGCCCGGTGGTGACAGAATCTCTCAACATTAGCTTGTCTGTAACGGATTTTATTTCTCCTTCGCTTATGAAGCTTAGTTTGGCTGGATATAAAATCTGGGTTGAAAATTCTTTTCTTTAAGAATGTTGAATATTGGCCCCCACTCTCTTCTTGCTCATAGGGTTTCTGCCAAGAGATCCACTGTTAGTCTGATGGACTTCCCTTTGTGGGTAACCTGACCTTTCTCTCTGGCTGCCTTTAATCGTTTTTCCTTCATTCAACCTTGGTGAATCTGATGATTATGTCTTGGGGTTGCTCTTCTCAAGGAGCATCTTTGTGTATTCTCTGTATTTCCTAAATTTGAATGTTGGCCTGTCTTGCTAGGTTGGGGAAGTTCTCCTGGATAATATCCTGAAGAGTGTTTTCCAACTTGGTTTCATTATCCTTGTCACTTTCAGTTCCATCAGGTTATTTGTGTTCTTCTCTAAACTGGTTATTCTGGTTAGCAGTTCCCATAACCTTTTTTCAAGGTTCTTAGCTTCCTTGAGGAGTTGTGTTCCTTTGGAGGAGAAAAGGCATTCTGGTTTTTGGAATTTTCAGCCTTTTTGTGCTGGTTTTTCCTCTTCTTTGTGGATTTATCTACCTTTGGTCTTTGATGTTGGTGAGGTTTGGGTGGAGTTTCTGTGTAGATGTCCTTTTGGATGATGTTGATACTATTCCTTTCTGTTTGTTAGTTTTACTTCTCAACAGTCAGGCCTCTCAGCTGCAAGTCTCCTGGAGTTTGCTGGAGGTCTACTCCAGACGCTGTTTATCTGTATCACCAGCGGACGTGGCAGAACAGCAAAGATTGCTGCCTGTTCCTTCCTCTGGAAGATTTGTCCCAGAGGAGCACCCACCAGATGCCAGCCAGAACTCTCCTGTATGAGGTGTCTGTCGACCCCTGCTGGGAGGTGTCTCCCAGTCAGGAGGCACAGGGGTCAGGGACCCACTTGAGGAGATCTTAGCAGAGACCTTAGCAGAGCTCAAGCACTGTGCTGGGAGATCTGCTGCTTTCTTCAGAGCCAGCAGGCCAGGAATGTTTAAGTCTGCTGAAGCTGAGCCCACAGCCACCCCTCCCCCTAGATGCTCTGTCCCAGGGAGATGGGGGTTTTATCTATAAGCCCCTGATTGGGGCTGCTGCCTTTCTTTCAGAGATGTCCTGCCCAGAAAGGAGGAATCTAGAGAGGCAGTCTGGCTATAGCAGTTTTGCTGAGCTGCGGTGACCTCTGCCCAGTTTGAACATCCAGGCAGCTTTGTTTATATTGTGAGGGGAAAACTGACTACTCAAACCTTAGTAAAGGTGGATGTCCCTCCCCCTACCAAGCGCAAGTGTCCCAGGTCGACTTCAGACTGCTGTGCTGGCAGTGAGAATTTCAAGCCCTTGAAACTTAGCTTGCTGGGCTCTGTGGGGGTGGGATTCACTGAGCTAGACCACTTTGCTTTCTGGCTTCAGCCCCCTTTCCAGGTGAGTGAATGGTTCTGTCTCACTGGTGTTCCAGGCACCACTGGGGTATGAGAAAAATCTCCTGCAGCTAGCTCAGTGTCTGACCAAACTGCCACCCAGTTTTGTGCCTGAAACCCAGGGCCCTGGTGGCATAGGCACTGGAGGAAATCTGGTCTGTGGGTTGCGAAGAGTGTGGGAAAAGCATAGCATCTGGGCTACAGTGCACTGTTCCCCATGGCATAGTCCTTCACGGCTTCCCTTAGCTAGGGGAGGGAGTTCCCCAACGTCTTGCACTTCCTGCATGAGGTGACACCCCACCCTGTTTCAGGTTGCCCTCTCTGGGCTGCATCCACTATCTAACCAGTCTCAGTGAGGTGAGCTGCGTACCTCAGTTGGAAATGCAGAAATCGCCCACCTTCTGCATTGATCGCGCTGGAAGCTGCAGACTGGAGCTGTTCCTATTTAGCCATCTTGGCAGCCACCCCTGGATGTCACTCTTTTTTATGGCTGAATAGTACTCCGTCGTGTATATGTACCACATTTTCTTTATCCATTTGTCTGCCAATGGACACTTAAGTTGCTTCCAAATCTTGGCTACTGTACATAGTGCTGCAATAAATGTGGGAGTGCAGCCATCTCTGCAACATACTGATCTTGTTTCCTTTGGATAAATACACATTAGTGGGATTGCTGAATCATATGGTAGTTCTATCTTTAGTTTTTTGAGGAACCTCCAAACTGTTCTCCATTGTGGTTATATTAATTTACTTTCCCACCAACAGTGTACAAGGGTTGGTTATCTGTTCTTCACAGCCTCACCAGGACCCATTATGGCTTCTTTTGGATAAAAGCCATTTTAACTGGAGTGAGATGATATCTCATTGTGGTTTTGATTTGCATTTCTCTGATGATCAGTGATGTTTAGCATGTTTTCTTATGCCTGTTCACCTTGGATGTCTTCTTTGAGAAATTGAAATCTTTTGCCCATTTTTAATTGGATTATGAGAGTTTTTTTCCTGCTAAGTTGTTTGAGCTGCTTATATATTCTAGTTATGAATCTCTGGTCAGATGGATAGTTTTCAAATGTTTTCTCCCGTTCTGTATGTTGTCTATTCATTTTGTTGACTGTTTCCTTTGCTGTACAGAAGCTTTTAAACTTCCATTTATGATGATACCATTTGTCCATTTATGCTTTCCTTGGCTGTGCTTTGGGGGTATTACTCAAGAAATCTTTGCCCAGACTGATGTTCTGTGTTTTTCTGTGTACTTACAGTTACAAATGAGTTTTGTACCTACCTTTAGATGATCTCTTACTGCTCATTAATGTTCTTTTCTTTCTGATTGAAGTTCTCTCTTTAACACTTCTTGTAGGACAGATCTGGTATTGATGAAATCCATCGGCTTTTGTTGGCCTAGGCAAGTCTTTGTTTCTCCTTCATTTTTGAAGGATATTTTCGCTGAATATACTATTCTTGAGTAAAAGTTTTTTTCTCTTCAGCAGTTTAAATGTCATGCCACTCTCTCCTGTCCTATAAGGTTTCCACTGAAAAGTCTGATGCCAGACATTTTGGAGCTTCATTGTATGTTATTTGTTTCTTTTCTTTTGCTGCTTTTAGGATTCTTTCTTTATCCTTGACCTCTGGGAGTTTATTAAGTGCCTTAAGGTAGTCTTCTTTGGGTTAAATTTGCTTGGTGCTTAGTAACCTTCTTGTACTTGGGTAATGATATCTTTCTCTAGGTTTGGGAAGTTCTCGTTATTACCTCTTTGAATAAACTTTCTATTCCTATTTCTTTCTCTATCTCCTCTTTAAGGTCCATAACTCTTAGATTTGCCTTTCTGAGGCTATCTTCTAGATCCTATAGGCATGCTTCATTGTTTTTTATTCTTTTTTAATTTTTGTTTTTATTTTTTGAGACAGAGTTTCGATCTGTCACCCAGACTGGAGTGCAATGGCGCAGTGTCGGCTCACTGCAACTTCTGCCTCCCAGGTTCAAGTGATTCTCCTGCCTCACCTGCCTCAGCCTCCAGGATAGCTAGATAGCTAGGATTACTGGTGCCTGCCACCACGCCTGGCTAATTTTTGGTGTTTTTTTGTTTTGTTTTGTTTTGTTTTGTTTTTGTTTTGAGGCACAGTTTCACTCTTATTGCCCAGGCTGGAGTGCAGTGGTGCGATCTTGGCTCATTGCAACCTTCGCCTCTTGGGTTCAAATGATTCTCCTGCCTCAGCCTCCCAAGTAGCTGGGATTACAGGCATGCGCCACCACACCCAGCTAATTTTGTATTTTTAGTAGAGACGAGGTTTTTCAACCAGGTCAGACTAGTCTTGAACTCCCAGCCTCAGGTGATCTGCCTGCCTTGGCCTCCCAAAGTGCTGGGATTACAGGTGTGAACCATTGTGCCCAGCCAATTTTTGTATTTTTAATACAGATGGCATTTCACCGTGTTGCCCAGGCTAGTCTTGAACACCTGACCTCAGGTGATCCACCTGCCTCGGCCTTCAAAGTATTGGGATTACAGGCCTGAGGCACCGTGCCTGGCCTATTGTTTTTTTTTTGGCCTCCTCTGACTGTGTGTTTTCAGATAACCTGTCTTCAAGCTCACTGATTCTTTCTTCTGCTTGATCAATTCTCCTGTTGATGCTGATGCAAGAATTCTTCACTTCATCAATTGAATTTTTCAACTCTGGAATTTCTGCTTGATTTTTAAAAGTTATTTTAATCTCCTTGTTAAGTTTATCTGATAGGATTCTGAATTCCTTCTCTGTGTTATCTTGAATTTCATTGAGCTTCTTCAAAACAGCTAGTTTGAATTCTCTGTCTGAAAGGTCACATATCTCTGTTACTTCAGGATTGGTCACTAGTACATTATTTAGTTTGTTTGGTGAGGTCATGGTTTTCTGTATGGTCTTGATGCTTGTGGTTGTTTGTCAATGACTGGGCGTTGAAGAGTTATGTATTTATTACAGTCTTTGTAGACTGGGCTTGTTTGTACCTGTCCTTCTTGGGAAAGTTTTCTAAGTATTCAAAGAGCATTGAGTTGTTGTCATCTAAATCTTTGGTCACTGTAGCTGTATCTGCATTAGTGGGGGCATCCCAAGCCCAGTAATGCTATGGCTCTTGCTGAATTGTAGAGATACTGTCTTGGTGGTCTTGGGTAAGATCTGGGAGAATTTCCTGTATTACCAGGCAGAGACTCTTGCTCTCTTCCCTAACTTTCCCCAAACAAACAGAATCTCTCCAAAGTCAGCAAAGTACTGGGTCTCACTCTAGGCCCACAGTTACCACTGCTTGGTTACTGCCAATATTCACTCAAGGCCCAAAGGCTCTTCCATCTGCAGGTAGCAAATCCAGCCAAGTTTGAGTCCTTCCCTTCAGGGCAGCTACTCCGCAGCCTGCAGCAGATCCCAGAATGCCATCTGGGAGCCAGGGCCTACTGTCAGGAACTTTAGGAATCTACTTGGTTCTTGATTCTACACCACTCTTCCCTCTTTTTTCCTCAAGCAGAAGAAGTCTCTCCCTGTAGCAGGTACTGCCTGGCTATAGCTGATACTCACTCAAGGCTCAAAGGCCCTTCAGTCAGCTTGTGGTGAATGCTGCCAGGTTTAGGACTCTCCCATCAAGGCAGTGGGCTCCCCTTTAGCCCAGGGCAGGTCCAGAAATGCCATCCAGAAGCCAAGGCTTGGAACTGGGGACCCCAGGAGACTTCTTGGTTCTCTACCGCACTGTGGCCAAGCTGGTGCCCAAGCTGCAAAAAAAAAGTTCCCTTTACTCTTCCTTCTCCTTACCTCAAGCAGAGGAAGTCCCTCCCTGTGGCCACCATAGCTTGGAATGCACTGGGTCACACCTGAAGCCAGCACAGCCCTGGTTCTTACCCAAGTCCCATGGTGAGTACTGCCTGAATGCTGCTGCTGTTTATTCAGGGCCCAGGTTCCCTTTAGTTATCAGGTGATAAATCCTTCCAGGACTGGGTCCTTCCCTTTAAAGCAGTACATTCCCTTCTGGCCCCGGGTGTGTCTAAAAATGTGATCAGGGAGCTGGGGCTTGGAAAGGGGGCCTTAGGACTCTGCCTGGTGCTCTATCCTACTGTGGTTGAGCTGGTATCTAGGTTGCAAGACAAAGTCCCCTTTGCTTTCCCATCTGCTGTCCTCAAGCAGAAAAGAGTCTCTCCTGGAGCTGTGAGCTGCACTTCCTGGGATTGGGGTAGGAGTGATGTAAGCACTTCCTTGGCTCCTGGCTGGTATCTCACTAGGTCATGTGTACCCTAACTCCACTGACTCCAAGCCCAGCATAGTACCAGGACTTGCCCAGGAATTGCAGTCCTTGTGGCCTAGACTGCCTTTCAAGCTTATTTAGAACCCTAGAGTGCTTTAGCCTGCCATGGTGGGGGCTTGCTTGAACTGAGATTTTGACCAATGGGATGGGCGGTTCCCCTCTGGCTAGGGCTGATATAACTGCTCTCTCTGTGAGTATTGGCTGAATTCTGCCCCATGTTGCTTTCAGCTGTGGCAGGCAGCACTGAGTTCTAATGCAAAGTCCCACAATCACTGCACTCTCCCTCCCACAAGCATAGATTCTCTCTCCACACCATGTGGCTGCTGCCAAGAGATGGAGGAATGGTGGTATTGGCAATTTAAGACCATCTTTCCCATTTTCTTCAGTGCCTCTTTCAGTGATATGTAGTTAAAACCAGGTACTGTGATCTCTCACCCAGTGTTTGGTTATGAAGGTTCTTTCTTGTATGGATAGTTGTTCAATTTGGTGTTTGTTCCTGTGGGTTATAGGGGGGAAATGATGGCAGGAGAGTTCTATTAAGCCAGTTGGTAGACCTCTCCCCAAAGAGGTGCTTTTAAATGCAAAAGTCCAGTTTATAGGGTTGCCTGATTAAGTTTTGAGTTTTCCCTCACACTGAAATTTGTGTTATTTTTTAAAAATAAATACATGTTATATAAACAGTCAACATATATTTGAACCACTGTGGTAAAGAACAGTACAGGCTTTGGAAACAGAAAAATCTGAGTATGGATCCTGGCTTTTTAAAACCTATCATTTATGCCTCTCTCAGTTGTCTCATCTGAAACAGGAGTTATTTATGCCTATATTACCAGGGACATTAGGGATAGAGATATAGAGATAATATTGACAAACTACATAGCACATAATAGGTAACCAGTAAATGTAACAGGTATTTTCTTTTTCTTTTTTCTTTTTTTTTTTTTTAGACTGTCTCACTCCTGTCAACCCTGCTGGAGTGCAGTACTGCAGTCATGGCTCACTACAGCCTTGACTTCCTGGGCTCAGGTGATTGTCCCACCTCAGCCCCCTGAGTAGCTGGGACTTCAGGCATGTGCCACGTCACCTAGCTAGTTTTGGTATTTTTTTCTGGAGACTGGGTTTTGCCATGTTGCCCAGGTTGACCTCAAACTCAGGCTCAAGTGATTGTTGCCCACCTCATCCTCCCAAAGTGCTGGGATTACTGGTGTGAGCCACAGTCCCAGCTGAGGTATTTTCAAGTACACGCATAAATAGATTATACTGATAAAAGAAACAGTGTAAGAGACCATAGTAATCATGAACTCGTATACCTAACCTAGTTTCAAAATATATGTTCAAAAGGTTAGCTAATTGCATGTGTGTATGATCCTATATCCCACAAATACAGAACATTTAAGTCACAAAGGAAATTCAAGGAACATTGTTGTAGTCTCACCGTCTATTCATGCTATTATTTTATCTTTTAAATTTTGCCATGTCAGTAGTTATGTTCCCTTTTAAATTTCAGATATTCATTTGTTCCTTCTCCCTTTTTTCTTGATTAATCTCACCAATAGCTTAATATTATTATTTTAGCAAACCAACTTTTGGCTTTGTTAATCCTCTCTATTGAATCTTTATTTTCTATTTTATAAATTTTAGTTCCTATAGTTATTATTTTCCTCTCTTTACTTTGATATTTTTCTTTCTGGTTTGTTGTTGTTATCTTGCTTTGTTGCCAAGGCTGGTCTTGAACTCCTGGCCTCAAGTGATCCTCTTGCCTCAGCCTGCCCCAGTGCTGGCATTACAGATGTGAGGCACCGTGCCCAGCCATCTTTCTTTCTTTAAAGCTATATTTACCTCAGAATTTTAATTTTCCTATATGTTACAAGTTTTCTTTTAAAACAGCTTTATCAAGATATACTTTATGTATTATGAAACTCATTTCAAGTATATGTCAGTGATTTTTAATTACTGAGTGGCACTACCATTTCCATAAATCAATTTTAGAACATTTTCATTCCCTCAGTAAGCTTTCTTATGCCCATTTGCAACCCTGTTCCCAACTACTAATCTACTTTTTTTCCATATGAATTTGTATTCTCTGGATATTTATAAATACAATCATACAATATTTCCTCTTCTCATGTCTAGCTTCTTTCACTTCATTTAATGCTTTTCAGGTTTATCCATTATGGGGCTTGTATCAGGAGTTCTTTCCTTTTTATAAATGAATCCATTGTATGAAGATCCATACATTTTATGTAGTATTTTCATTATCATTCAATTTCAGTTATTTAAAAATTTTCATTCCATCTTGCATGACTCATGGCCATGCGTGATTTTGAAATGTGTTACTGAATTGCCAAATTATGGAAATAGAAAAATTCATCTTTTTGTTATTGATTTTAACTAAATTGCATCATGGTCAGAGAATATGTTCTTATGACACTGATTCTTTGAATTATTAGAACTTTTTCTTTATGGAATAACAAGTAGCCATATTTTGTAAATGTTTCATGTTGCTTGAGAAGAATGTATACTCAGACTGTTGAATAGGAGCCTATTTATATCTGTTAAATCAAGCTTGTTACTTGTGTTGCTCTACGTCGTCTATATCTTTACTAATTTTTGTTTACTTGTTGAGAAATGTGTTTTAAAATCTTCTACTGTTAAATTGGATTTTCAGCTTTGTCCTGTAGTTTTTTACTTGATGTATTTTGAGAATTTGGGGGGTAGAGGGCATATACAAGTTTAGAATTTTTATATCTTTTTGGTGAATTAATTTTTTATTGTTATACAGTGACCCCTTCTGGCTTTAATAATGCTTTTTGGGGCCAGGTGTGGTGGCGCACGCCTGTAATCCCAGCACTTTGGTAGGCCAAGGCAAGTGGATAACCTGAGTCTAGGAGTTCAACACCAGCCTGGGCAACATAGCGAAATCCCACCTTTACAAAAAATTAGGCAGGTGTGGTGGCATGCACCTGTAGTCCCAGCTACTCCAGAGACTGATGGGGGAGGATCAGTTGAGCCTGGTAGGTCGAGGCTGAAGTAAGCCAAGACTGCTCCACTGCACTCCAGCATGGTCGACAGAGTGAGAACCTGTCTCAAAATAATAGTAATAATGAATTTTTGGCTTAAAGTCTCCTTTATATGATATTAGTAGAGCATAACTAGCTTTATTTTATTAAATAACATTTTCTTAGTATTCCTTTCAGTTTCCCCATGTCCTTTTTTTTTTTTTTTTTTTTTTGAGATGGAGTCTTGCTCTGTTGTTCAGGCTGGAGTACAGTAGCACAAACTCGGCTCACTACAACCTCTGCCTCCCAGCTTCACCCTCCCGAATAGCTGGGATTACAGGCGCCCACCACCATGCCCAGCCAATTTTTGTGTTTTTAGTAGTGATGGGGTTTTGCCATATTGGCCAGGCTGATCTTGAACTCCTGACCTCAGGTGATCTGCCTGCTTCAGACTCCCAAAGTGCTGGGATTACAGGTGTGAGCCACCATGCCTAGCCCTCACCATGTCCTTCTAAGTGAGATATGTCTCATAAACCAGATTTAGCTGAATTTTTTTTAGTCCAGTATGTCAAGGTTTAGCCTGGTATGTCAACTTGTTATTCTTTTAACTTGTGAGTTTAGTCCATTTATGTTTATTGTCACTATATTTGGACCCATATTTTCTGTTTCCATTGGTTTTGTCCTTCCACTCCCATTCTTTTGTCTCCTGTTTGGCTCATTTTGAATTATTTTTTTTTCATTTGTTTAAGAAGTTTTCTTCATCTTTCCCCACCCCTGCCATTTATACTGATTTGAAAGTTATACATTTTGGCTGGGCACAGTGGCTCATGCCTATAATCCCAGCACTTTGGGAGCTGAGGCGGGTGGATCACGAGGTCAAGGGATCGAGACTATTCTGGCCAACATGGTGAAAACCTGTCTCTACTAAAAATACAACAATTATCTGGGCGTGGTGATGCACGCCTGTAGTCCCAGCTACTCGGGAGGCTGAGGCAGGAGACTTGCTTGAACCAGGGAGTCAGAGATTGCAGTGAGCCGAGATCGTGCCACTGTATTCCACCCTGGCAACAGAGTGAGACTCTGTCTCAAAAAAAAAAAAAAAAAGAAAAAGTTATACATTTTATTTCTATTTCTGATTTTTCTAATATTCTACAAATTATAACATCATTCTTGTTTTATAAAAAAAATTGAGATTTACCCATATTCTTCCTGTCTTAACTATTTCTTTCTATATTTCAAATCTTCATTGTGAGTTCATTTTCTTTTTTCCTTGACTGCATCCTTTAGTTTAGATACTTTTTTTTTTTTTTGAGATGGAGTCTTGCTCTGTTGCCCAGGCTGGGTTACAGTGGCGCAATCTCGGCTCACTATGACTTCCGCCTCCTGGGTTCAAGTGATTCTCCTGTCTCAGCCTCCTGAGTAGCTGGGATTACAGGTGCCCATGTCACCATGCCTGCTAATTTTTGTATTTTGTGTAGAGACGAGGTTTTCCCATGTTAGCCAGGCTAGTCTCACCTCAAGTGATCCACCCACCTGAGCCTCCCAGAGTGCTGGGATTACAGCTGTGAGCCATAGCGCCCTGCATCTTCTGTTGTTTTCTGCCTTCTATGGTTGCTGTTGAGAAATCTTCAGTTAGGCTAATTATTTTTCCTTTATAGTGAATTCAACTTGTCTATTTGACTGCTTTTAGGATGTGCTCTTTGTTTTTGGTATTCCGCCCTTTCAGTACAGTATCTAAATGTGTAATTTTTATTTGTTTTAATTTTTGCTGGTATAAATTGTATTTCTTATATTTGTGTCTTTTACTAGTTCTGAAAAATGCTCAAACTTTTTTTTTTTTTAGTGTGATAAAATACGCGTATTCAATGAATCTTTAAAAATATTCCCTGTCCTCCATCTTCTCTGTTTTCTGCTTCCAGAACTCTAATAAGCTTAGGGTGGACCTCATCATTAATTCCTCATATATTTTAACTTCTATTTCATATTTTCATCCCTCTTTCCTGCTGCACTACATTCTGTTTTTCAGATTTGTTTCTCGCTAATTGTCTCTTCTTGCATCTAATCTACTATTTAATGTATACACTAAGAATTCCTTCCCCCAAACAATTATACTTTTATTTATAAAAGTTCTATTCATTGTTTTATAAATTTGCTTAGTCAATTTTATAGTCCCTTGCTCTTTCTCACTTTTTGATTCACATCCATATCTAAAAATACAAATATTTGAAGTTTTTAGGGGGATCTAAATATATATATATATATATTTTTTTGGTTTTCCCAGTGTTCTTGTGGTAGCTTGTTTCTTTAGCGATTTGTAAATACCAGACAGAATTTTTTGTTAAAGAAAATTCATATTGCCTCTTCCAGAGTCAAGGAATACTCACAGCCTGGTGACCACTTTAACCCTCTTACAGAACCTTTAGTTTAACATAGGAATTGTGGGTTCAGCTCAGTTTCCTTGTGTTTGCCAAGGGCTTTGTCTGGCAGTGTCAGCAAAGGCATTGCCCAGAGCATACCCGCCTTTCTTCTTGCTTGCTGCTTCTCTCTCCTGGCTCTGGTTTCAGCTTACATTTTGTTTTGTTTACTTCTAATAAGTCCAGCAATGCATTAAACCTATATTTTATGTAGAGAAGCCAGGAGAGCAGGGAAAAAAGTATATTTTATAGATTTAGTAAGGATTCTTTTTTTTTTTTTTTTTTGCAAGGGAGGGTGCTTCTGAGTATCTAGCCTACTAAATTTCTGGGTAGCATTTTTCATTAGCCGTATTGATACGAACATTTTGAATATATTCAGTGTCCCTGAGACCAAAAGAACACTAGCACTACTTGTAGAAATGGAAACTGGGACAAATTTTCTGAAGAATGTAAACATTCCAGACTTTGAGTAATTTTACTTTAAGAACTCTACTGAGGAAATAATTTGAAATGCCCTCAAAGATTTATGCTCTGAGATACTCACTCAAATGGTGTTTCATAAAATGGAACAAAACTAAGCCTTTGAGCTAGACGTTTCTCACTCATCTGCCTATCTTAATCCCAATGTCATGCATCTGTAGCATTAAAATAAAATGAAACCAAACTACATGAATCTATACCAAAAGCACTGTAAGGTAAAGCAGATCATTATTGAAAATTTCTGGGGAAGAGAGGGGAGGGAGGTTACCCTTCATGTTATCCAACAACATTTCCTTAAAGATCCTTCAACACATCTCTCCATTCCCCAAACTCTATTTCTGCAGCCTACAACCTTCCTTGCTGGGACTCTGCCTCTGCATCAACAATTCCTATTCCCTTCCCCCACGACCAGGATTATTATTCTCACTTCTTTCTCTGGCCACCTCTGGAATCTTTTCCATTCCTAGATTTTTCTCCTCTGTTTTTTTCCTCCTATGTTCAACTAAAATCTTTACTGATAAAGTCCATTTGAAAATTTTTAAGTCTTCTCTATATTTCTGTTTTACATTATGTATTTGAACTTAAAACCTAATTCATCCTTTAGCTTCCTTATTGTAAGGTTTAACCCTGATTTACTTAAATATTCCTTTTGAATTTGTTTTCTTTATTTATTTATTTTTTTTTTTTTAATTTTTTTTCAAGACGGGGTTTCACCATGTTGGTCAGGCTGGTCTTGAACTCTGGACCTCAGGTGATCCGCCTGCCTTGGCCTCCAAAGTGCTTGGATTACAGGCGTGAGCCACCACGCCCGGCCGTTGAATTTGTTTTCTTTTTAATTACTTTGGCTGTTTTTACCTTTTTTTTTTTTTTAACTTTTTCCATATTATTTTATAGTATCCCAAACTGAGCATTGAATTTTAATAATAGTGTAATAGAGCTATTACTTTCTTGTCCTTAGGTGTATTACATTCTTTAAGCTTTCTATACAGCAACACTGTCCACCTTTGTATGTAGAAGAAATTTACATTTCATTTTTTTAAATGGCTCTAATAATAGCTGAATATGTTAGAAAGTGTAAATGTACTTTTTTTGTCTCTGTGTGTCTATGCTGAGTAGCAAATGACATAGAGATGGTATCCAATGTATATAAAATGGATCATGTAGAAAACTGACTCAAAAACTGGCTCCCATTTGTTGCAATAGGGCGTAATTATTTCATTTTTGTCTTGATATATAGGGTTAAAACTTGGAAGTTATTTTTTAGTAGAGTTTTGCCTCTGTATGATTTGGTTTGTATATTTGACTTTCTAAATGTTTAAAACATTTAAAAACACAAGACAACGCTGTTTTTTGATCACAAAAGAGTATGCTATCTTTTCGTATGTGTATGATCTTTCTTTTCCTATGAGATCACTACTACTCAAGCTCTAGCTTAAGTGAGAAATGTGAAGATGTTGCTTATTGTTATGCCTTGTTTTTAAAAGAATAAAGCAGCCTTTGAATTAAAAGTAGACCATATCCTTAATAGCCCCATGTAGAAGAAGGAACCTGAACTCCTATCTCTTACCATATACAAAATCAACTCAAAATGGATCAAGGACTTAAATGTAAGACCCAAAACTATTAAAATATGAGGGAAAAGCCTAGGGAAAATGCTCCTGGACATTTTTCTAGACAAAGAATTTATGACTAAGACCTCAAAAGCACAGAGAACAAAACCAAAAATAGACAAAAGGGACTTAATTAAAATAAAAAGCTTCTGAATAGCAAAATAAATTATCAAGAGAGTGCAGCTACAGTCTCTTCAGCGGGATAAAATATTTGAAAACTATCAATCCAGCAAGGGACTAATATCCCGAATATAGGAGGAATTCAAATAATTCAAGAAAAATAAACATTAAAAAGTAGGCAAACCCGGGCACAGTGGCTCATGCCTATAATCCCAGCACTTTCGGAGGCTGAGGTAGGCAGATCATGAGGTCAGGAGTTTGAGACCAGCCTGACCAACATGGTGAAACCCCGTCTCTACTAAAAATACAAAAATTAGCTGGCTGTGGTGGCACACGCCTATAGTCCTAGCTACTCAGGAGGCTGAGGCAGGAGAATCACTTGAAACTGAGAGGCGGAAGTTGCAGTGAGCTGAGATCGTACCACTGCACTCCAGCCAGGGCGACAGAGTGAGACTCCATCTCAAAAAAAAAAAAAAAAAAAAAAAAAAAAAGGTGGGCAAAGGACATGAATAGACATTTCTCAAAAGAAGACATAATGATGGTCAACAGGTATATGAAAAAGTGCTAAACATCACTCATCATCAGGGAAATGCAAATCAAATCCACAATGAGATATCAGCTTACCCCAGTCAGAATGGCTGTTACTAAAAAGACAAACAATAACAGACACTGTGAGGATGCTGAGACAAGAGAACCCTTACACACTATTGGTAGGAATGTAAACTATGAAAAACACTATGAAATATAGCCACTATGAAAAACAGTATCAAGATTTCTCAGAAAACTAAAAATAGAATTATCATTTGATCCAGCAATCCTCTAATGGTTATCTACCCAAAGGAAAAGAAATTAATATATCAAAGTGATACCTACACTTCCATGATTATTCCATCAGTATTCACAATAGCGAGGATATGGAATCAGCCCTAAGGGTCCATCAGTGGATAAATGGATAAAGAAAAAGTAGCATATATACACAATGGAATACTATTCAGCCATAAAAAGAATGAAATCCTGTTATTTGCAGCAACATGGATGGAAATGGAGGTCATTATCTTAAGTGAAATAAGCCAGGCACAAGAAGACAAATATCACACATTCTCACTTATATGTGGGAGCTCAACATTTTGATCACATGCAGGTAAAGAGTAGAAAAATAGATAACAGAGACTGGAAAGGATGAGTGGTGGGGGGAGTGAGGAGGATGAAGAGAGATGAGTTAAAGGGTACAAAGAAACAGTATAGAAGGAATATATCAATGTTTGATAGCAGACCACAGTTGTTATACTTAACATAAATGTATTATACTCAGATGACAAACACCCTAAATACCCTGACTTGACCACTACTCATTATATACATGTAACAAAATTTAACATGTGCCTCACAAATATGTACAAATTTTTAAAAGTAAACTATATCCTTGATCAGGCATGGTGGCTCACACTTGTTGTCCTGGCACTTTGGGAGGCCAAGCCCAGAAGTTCAAAACTAGTCTGGGCAACATAGTGAGACCTTGTTTCTACAAAAAATTTTAAAAAATTATTCAGGCATGGTGACACACCCTATAGTCCCAGCTACTTGAGAGGAGTCCTAGTTACTGAGGTGGAAGGATCTCTTGTGCCTGAAAGGTGGAAGCTATAGTGAGCTATGATCACGCCACTGCACTCCAGCCTGGGCAACAGAGCAAGACCCTTTCTCAGGAAAAAAAAGTAGACCATATCCTTAATCACAATAGCTAAGATATGGAATCAGTGTAAGTGTTCATCTGAACAGATAAAGATAATTATGGTACGTGTACACAATGGAATACTATTCAGTCTTCAAAAGAAGGAAATCCTGTCGTTTGTGACTAAGTGAATGAACCCAGAGGACATCATGCAAAGTGAAATAAGCCAGACACAGAAAGACAAATACCAACTTATATGTGGAATCTAAGAAGTTGAACTCATAGAAGCAGAGAATATAGTGAGTGGTAGGTAGTTGTGGAGAGGGCACTGGGGAGATGTCTGAAGGATACAAAATTTCAACTAGACAGGAGGAATAAGTTCAAAAGATCTATTGTAAAACGTGGTGACTGTATTTAATAACAATATATTCTTGAAAATTGTTGAGAAAGGCTGGGCATGGTGTATCACACCTATAATCCCAGCACTTTGGGAGGCAAAGGCAAGAGGATCATTTGAGATCAGGAGTTCAAGACCACCCTGGCCAACATGGCGAAACCACATATCTACTGAAGATACAAAAATTAGCTGGGTGTGGTAGCTACTCAGGAGGCTGAGGCAGGAGAATCGCTTGAACCCCAGAGGTGGAGATTGCATTGAGCTGAGATTGTGCCACTGTACTCCAGCCTGGTTGACAGAGCAAGACTCTGTCTCAAAAACAACAACAACAAATTGTTAAGAGAGTAGTGTTCTCACCACAAAAAATAGTATGTGAGGTAATACAAATGTTAATTAGCTAAATTTAGCCATTTCACAATGTATTACATATATCAAAACAATATGCTGTATGTGATAAATTATACACTTTTGTCAATTAAACAATGATAAAATCGTAGACCATATTCAGTGTAAAATAAACATCCATTGTGTCATAGTGTCAGGGCATGGAGATCAGGTGGAACAAATATAAAATGGCCTATCAGAGAGTATAGAATAAGAATAGGTCCACCAGGGAAGGAACAGACTTTGGAATCTGAAAACTTAAATTTCAAGGGGACAGAGACTTAATAGAGCACCTGAATACCTCTGATATTATATTGATATATTTACGTATATATATATATATATATATATATATATATACACACACACACACAATATATACACACAAATGTGATTTTTATATATAAGATTATTTAAATTTTTATGTTTCCCTTTTGTATGTTTTAGACTCTGATTTGGTCAATTGAACACTTGACCTAATGATAAAATATTACAGTAAATATTCTTGCTGAATTTCTTCTTGTTCAACTTTTCTTTTATGTGCTTTTGTTTTAGCAAACAAAGATCACAAGGAAAAACATTCTCAAGTGAGAGAATTTAGAGCACCTCAGTTTTCTAACTCTGAAAATGGTAAGAAATAATCATTGCACTCTATATATAAATGATTCTTTAAAATTCTTCAATTTTCATTTAATGTTTATTTCCTTAACATTAGAAACTGTCTCAGTCTCTGCATAAGAATGCAATTATGTGCCTCTACCTTGTAGCATATCACAATGGAAATTAAATCTTTGTTCTGTATGTTTGGGCCCTATCAGAATGTATCTGTATAACCAGGACAGCTAGGGCTGTGTCCATTTTTCTGTCTCATGTATCTCGACGACCAGCAGTATAGGCACTGAGTAGATATTTGTTGAATGAATGAATGAATGCAATTTTTTGTATTATCAGTGTCATTAGATACTAGCAAAATAGTAAATGTCATTCAACATTAAATAAATTAAAATCACTATTTAAGAAACAAAAGTATGCCCCCAACATTCTGGTTTTCTTATCTGTAAAATGAGGATCAAGAGTAAATTAAGGTACTTCCTAAGCATTAAATAACTACCTTGAATATCTTTCTCAAGCAATTTGGCTGTCAGTATTTTCTCCTAGTTTGTCATTTGTCTTGTGACTTTGTTTCTTTAAATTTTTTAAAGTTAAAAATGTTTTTAAAGTTTTAAATACAGTCAAATTTGTTATTCTTTTTATTGGATCTGGACTTTAGTCATAGTCAGAAAGCTTTTCCTAAACCCGGATTATAAAAGAATTATCTTATGCTTTTTTCTGGTATTTATATAGTATTATTTTTTACATTTAGATCTTGAATTCATTTGAAGTTAATTCATGTGTATGGTGTTAGCAATGGATCAAATGTTATCCCCTGCTTTTTTTTTCCCCAAACGACGGCTATCATATATATATATATATATATATATATATATATATATATACACACACATATTTTTTTTTTTTTTTTTTTTTTGAGACAGTCTCGCTCTGTCGCCCAGGCTGGAGAGCAGTGGCACGATCTCGGCTCACTACAAACTTTGCCTTCTGGGTTCAAGCAATTCTTTTGTCTCAGCCTCCCGAATAGCTGGGATTACAGGTGTGTGCCACCACGCCCAGCTTTTTTTTGTATTTTTAGTAGAGACAGGGTTTTGTCATGTTGGCCAGGCTGGTCTCAAACTTCTGACCTCAAATGATCCGCCCACCTTGGCCTCCCAAGGTGCTAGGATTACAGGCATGAGCCACCTTGCCTGGCCTTTATATCTATTTTTAAAATGCCATCTTTGTCCTAGTAATTTGAGGTAACATCTTATATACTGTATTTCTGTTTCCACTTGGGTGTATTTCTAGACTTTCTTTATATTTCATTTGTGTGTGCATGCAACAGTGCCCCATAGTTTTTTTGTTTGTTTTTTGAGATGGAGTTTTGCTCCTGTTGCCCAGGATGGAGTGTAGTGGCGCGATCTTGGCTCACTGCAGCCTTTGCCTCCCGGGTTCGAGTGATTCTCCTGCATCAGCCTCCCAAGTAGCTCTGATTACAGGCATGCACCACCACGCCTGGCTAATTTTATATTTTTAATAGAAGCGGGGTCTTACCATGTTGAACAGGCTGGTCTTGAACTCCTGGCCTCAAGTGATCCGCCCACCTCTGCCTCCCAAAGTGCTGGGATTACAGGCATGAGCCACCTTGCCCGGCCCACATAGTGTTAATTATAGAAACTTTCTTGTTGTTTTAATATCTAGTAAAGCTAGAATCCCCCCTCCTTTTTAAAAAGTTATTTTCTTAGCTATTTTTGCATGTTTATTTTTCAATTTGAATATAAAATTGTGGAGCTTTATTAAAAAGCTCATTGATACTTTTATTGTAATCACATTAAATGTGAAAACTGACAGGTTGATCATGTTGAGACATCCTAATGAAAAACAAGGGACATCTTTCCATTTGTTAAAGTTTACTTGTATATCTTTCAGAGATTTTTTTTTTTTTTTGTACAGGTTTTGGAATATTTCCTGTTAAGTTTATTTCTATGTACTTTATCTTTCTGGTTGCTACTGTAAATGGGTTTCTTTCCCCATTATATATTTTCATTGGTTATTATTTTGTATATATGAATGCTATTCACTTTTGCATGTTAGTTTTATATCCTGGTATATAGCTGAATTCTTTTATTATTCGAGTTATATCATTTGAAAATAGAGATCATCTTGTTTTTTATTCTTACCAAAGCATAGATTTCTCCTGTGTCATTACATTGGGTACTACCTTCAGAACAATGTTAGCTAGTAGTGAACATTTCCTGGCTTTAGTGGAAATGCCTATAATATTTCTGAACTAAGATGCTGGCTTTGGACCAAGATATATTTCATGATGTTAAAGAAGTATCCATACATACTTATTTTCTCAAGACTTTTTATTAGAATGGTTGTTTATTTATTTATTTATTTATTTATTTTTTGAGATGGAGTCTCACTCTGTCACCCAGGCCAGAGTGCAGTGGTGTGATCTTGGCTCACTGCAACCTCTGTCTCCTGGGTTCAAGCGATTCTCGTACCTCAGCCTCCCAAGTAGCTGGGATTACAGGTGCATACCACCACACCTGGCTAATAGTTGTTGAATGTTGTTGGCAGCTTTTTCAGTATCTATGCCAGCAATTACTTGCTTTGCCTTATTAAATATATTAATATGATGAACTATAATAATAGGTTTCCTGATATTATATCATCTTTGCATTCGAGTTGTAAGTCTGGCTTTGTCATTTTATACTACTTCGCTTGCTAATATTTTACTACTATATTTGCATTCTTTTTTTTTTTTTTTTGGAGATGGAGTTTCAATCTTGTTGCTCAGGCTGCAGTGCAAGGCGCATTCTTGGCTCACTGCAACCTCCACCTCCCAGGTTCAAGCAATTCTCCTGCCTCAGCCTCCTGAGTAGCTGGGATTACAGGTGCATACCACCATGCCTGGCAAATTTTGTATTTTTAATAAGAGACAGGGTTTTACCATGTTGGTCAGGCTGGTCTCAAACTCCTGACTTCAGGTGATCCACCCGCTTCAGCCTCCCAAAGTGCTGGGATTACAGGTGTGAGCCACTGTGCCCAGCTCTTTCTGCATTCTTTCTTTTTTTTTTTTTTTGAGATGGAGTCTCTCTCTGTCACCCAGGATGGAGTGCAGTGGCATGATCTCTGCTCACTGCAGCCTCCACCTCCTGGGTTCAAGCAATTCTCCCTGCCTTGGCTTCCTGAGTAGGTGGGATTACAGGCACCAGCCACCACACCTGGCTAATTTTTTTTTTTCTAGTAGAGACGGAGTTTTGCCATATTGGCCATGCTGATCTTGAACTCCTGACCTCAGGTGATCTGCTTGCCTTGGCCTCCCAAAGTGCTGGGATTACAGGTGTGAGCCACTGCGCCCAGCCTCTTATTCGTGTCTTAATCTATGAAAATGTCTAGGTCTGGTGCTTTCTTGTGTGTATGTGTTTTTTTCTCTGTATATAGAAATTAGTCTGTTTAAGCTTTTAATTTGTACTGGGATTGATTTTAGTAAATTATATAATGAATTATATTCATTCTCTAGACTTCTAAATTTATTTGCAATAGAGCTGTATAAAATTTCTTTTGATTTTTAACAGCTTTATTTAGGTATAATTTAATTACCATAAATTTCACCCATTCTAAGTATAACCGTTCATAATTTTTAGTAAATTTAGATTGTGCAACCATTACCACAATTGGATATTAGAATGTTTCCATTACCCCCCAAATTATTCTCTCACACTTGTTTTAAATTAATCTCTGATTCACTCCAAGCCATCAGTAATTAGTAATCTGTTTTTGTCTCTATAAATTTGCATTTTCTGGACATTTAATACAAATGAAGCCATGCAAAAAGGTAGTCCTTTATTTCTGGCACCTTCCACTTAATGTTTTTTAGAGTCATCCATGTTGTGTATATCAGTAGTTTATTACTTTTTGTTGAGCAATAGTATTCAATCATTGTATGGATATACCATCTTATGTTTACTTACCAGTAGATGGACATTTAGATTGTTTATAATTTTTGGCTATTAGAATACCACCACTGGACATTCACGTACTTCTCTCCGTGTGGGCATACATTGTCATTTTCCTTGGTTAGATTCCCAGGAGTGGAATTGTGAGGTAGTACGGTAAATTTAACTTAAGGAACTGCCAAACTTTTTTCAACTTAATTGCACCATTTTATTTCCACCAGCAAAGTGTGAGGGTTCTAGTTTCTCCACATCTTTGCCAACATTTGGTATTATCTACATTTTATATTTTATTTTTTGAGATGGAGTCTCACTCTGTCACCCAGGCTGGAGTGCACTGGCACAATCTCAGCTCGCTGCAACCTCCACCTCCTGGGTTCAAGTGATTCTCCAGCCTTGCCTCCTGAGTAGCTGGGATTATAGGCATGCACCACCATGCCCAGCTAATTTCTGTATTTTTAGTAGAGAAGGAGTTTCACCATATTGGCCAAGCTGATCTTGAACTCCTGACCTCAAGTTATCCACCTGCCTCGGCCTCCCAAAGTTCTGGAATGACAGGCGTGAGCCATCAGCCACCATGTACAGTATATTTTAATTAAGTTATTCTAGAGTTTTTTTTTTATTTTAATTTTTTGAGACAGAGTTTTGCTTTTGTTGCCCAGGCCAGAGTGCAATGGCGTAATCAGCTCACTGCAACCTCCGCCTCCCAGGTTCAAGTGATTCTCCAGCCTTGCCTCCTGAGTAGCTGGGATTACAGGCATGACCCACCATGCCTGGCTAATTTTGTATTTTTAGTAGAGACGGGGTCTCGCCATGTTGGCCAGGCTGGTCTCAAATTCCTGACCTCAGGTGATCCACTTGCCTCAGCCTCCCAAAGTGCTGGAATTACAGGCGTGAGTCACCGTGCACGGCTATTCTAGTGCTTTTAATTTGTAGTTTCAATTTCCATTTCTTCAGTGACTGATGGTGTTGAGACTCTTCATGTGCTATTGGCCATTCATATATCTTCCTTGTTGACAAATCTATTGCCCATTATTAAATTGGGGTTTATCTTATTAAGTTGTAAGAGTTTACATATTTTTTTGATAAAGTCCTTTATCAGATATATGACTTGTAAGTATTTTGTCCCAGTCTTCTTATTTTCTCAGTTTTGCCTTTGGAAGCACAAAATTCTTTATATTTTGTAAGTCCAGTTTGTCATTTTTTCTTCTTCCAGCTGATTGCTCTATTGATTTCAACAGTGCCCTGTAGCATAAATTATTCCATACAATATACCAATCAAATTTGGACTCATTTGAAGAAATAGTTCTCAAGGTCACTGAAATTTGTGATGACCCCAGCTGGCTTTTTTCCTGGTTCCTTCAGGCAAAGTAGCTGGCCTACAGTTTAGCCTACATGTTTAATGACACTATGAGTCTTCTCCCAGTTGCCTTTTTGCGACAACCTCCCGTTTTGAGAGCATCCTTAGGGTTGAACTTCCTACACTCTGTTGCAAATGAAGTCAGTGCCTTTGGAAAGGGGTTAGGAACTATCTGTTTTATGGTCTGCTTCTCCCTCACTCCCTGCCAGGAAAATCTCTGAGTCAGAGCTTGAGCTGGGAGTGGGGACAATGGCATGCTACTTTCTGTGTGTCATCCTTGCTCTAAGAGATGAGTGCTAGGTAAGGAGAGTGACAGTAGCCTTAGGTCTTCTTGGCTTGCCTCTTTCTTCATGAAACCACCACTTTACTAGCAGGGTCGAGTGATCAGGGGCCCTATATTCTAGGACACCACACCAAACTCGGACTTCCCAACCCATAAATGGGATCTGGGGAGGAGATGGGAGCCTCTATCATCTATTGACTGTACTCACCTCAGCAACAGGTAACGGGACAGGATGTGAAATGCTGGCATCCTACTCCTCCTAGGATGCTAGCCCTTGACTGATAGCTGGAGGGAGAAGGAGCCCTGTGTTCTGGCTGTACCACACAGGAGTTGAATCTCCATCTTGCTAAGTTGGGAAGTGGGAAGATGGGAGTGGTCCTCCATTCAAATACCACAAACTCTTGCTGTTTTTCCTAAGTTACAGATTTTCTTAAGTAAATATTTATTCATTTGCTGCATGTCCCTGGGACCAGTTCCAGAGACTTTAAATCCTCGTTTCTTTTGAAAAATAACTTTCACCAATTATGCTGGGGTGCAGGTCCATGAAGCCCCTCCCTTTCATTTTTATTGATAAAAGTGTTTATGATTTTTCCTTTTTTTATGCCATTTAAGTATTCCATTGTCAAAAGGTAAAATTACAACAAATTCAAAGACCTTAATTGGCTTTTACTTGCAATTCTAGAATCAGGCAACACCCCACTCTATAAAATAGAATGAGTGTTCTGAGGAGGTTGGTTTTATAGATAGAAAGGATGGAGGAAAGCAGAAACAGAAAACAAAAAGTGGACTGATCATTGCAAAGTTACTTTTCTTGTAACAGTTAAAGCAGAGGGGGACTTCCTTATCATGCCAGCTAGGATTGGTCTGCTTGGGGACTTGGCTATGATGTCTTTCTCCAGATTCCTTGAAAGGCCAGATAACTTAGTTTTTGTTTGGTGATGTGGAACTTAGCATGAACGACCCCATTTTGGTTTGATCTGTTGGGTCTAGTACAGGAGCTCAGTCCAAAACAATGGTCTTCTATACATTTTTCTTAACACCATGGATTATGATATGAAATATTTCCCTCATCATTATTTTTCAGAAAAGTCCATTCCCTTTTCAACTAAGAGTTGTTTAGTAGGTTTTAAAATTTACAGATGGAAGAACCTATTTGTTTTTATATTTTAATTTTAGAATTGTCTTTTTATTGCATTCTGATCACAGCATGTTGTGTGTAATGTTCCCACTTTAAGAACACAATGATTTTTTGTGTGTGCCTTAGTATAATCAACTTTTGTACATTTTCAGTGTGTGCTTAAGAAGAATGTTTCTATTACCAAGGTTGGTGTATATCCAAAATAACTACATTATTGATTATGCTCTTTAATCTGTTGTTGTCCTCTTGGCCTGTTTTTTAGTCAGAATGGTATGTTAAAGTCTCGTATTATTAATTTGTTTCTGTGTCTTTTTGAATCTCCTTTAGTTTCTGACTTAGGTGATAGCTTAATTGTTCCATAGATTGCTATTCATAACTATTACATCTTCATTGTGAAATGTGGCTATTTTGGCCCAAATCCTGCCTAATTAGAAATAGTTTCACATAAATTTGCAGTCAATTTAGTTGTTCACTTAAAATTATGTTAATACAGTATAAAAACAGTGAAACAAATTTGATTTGTCCTATGCCTTACTCACATTTCCTAAAATCAAAAAAGACTTTGTTTTTATTTACACTCAGTAGTCGCAAAAGATCTACCTGTGGATTCACTGGAAGGAGAAGATTTTGAGAAGGAATTCTCATTTCTGAACAACCTCCTAAGTTCTGCTTCTTCAAGTACTAGTGAATTTACCCAAGAATGCCAGACTGCCTTTTGGAGCCCCAGTGCCAGTCTCACATCCCAAGAGCCTTCCATGGGGTCTGAGCCCCCTCGTTCATTCTTCTCAATTCCTTCCTTCACAACTCTTTGACCTTGGCTTGCATGCGGCTGGAGCATTCAACAGTAAGTGTCTATGAAACATTTGGACACATGAGCGTTATCTTTATGAAGCAAAACTGTGTGCTTATTGATGCTAGAATCAACAAGATTGATTTTAATGTCAGCACTAGTAGATACAATCTGCAGTCCACCAACCAACTGGAAAACATTAGTCGCCTCTGGAATCTGTCAACAGACTAAAGCAAGGGCTGCTTCCTCCCACCTTCACCAGACCCCATGTTTTCTTCACTGATTTTCCCAGGTGTCTGGTTTAAAACACTTGACCTGCTAATGACTTGTACCTAGGGCAGGCAATACTGTTTCTTCCATCAAGTAAAACTTGGTGTGTTCAGAGTTGACAAGACAAAGGAATAGCTCTGGAGGCTGGTTCCAGGACAGCCTTCTGGGCAAGGCAGCAGGAGAGAGTCCACCATCCCATGTCCAGTCCTGCACCTTGGGAGTCACTTTGTTTCCCACATCCATATTAGTTACCAAATCCTGTCAGTTCTGTTTCTGAAACCTGTCTCAAATGTCCCGCTACTCTCTGCCTCCACACCAGAGCCATTTAGAGGCTCATTTGGTTTCCTAGGTTACAGTGAGTTTCTAACAGGTCTCCAACCCCCAGTTCACCCTCCACACTTCTGTGGAGTTCCTCTCCAAGCAGCAGATTCTGATGTCAGTACCGGCTTACACTTTTTAAAATGAAACACCATACTTTCCAGGATAAAACCTGCCTCTGTTGCATTTCCACCTATAATTCTTATCTCCTCTTAAAGTGAAGTAAGAATACTTGCCATTTTCTGCCATCACATTGAGCACTCCAGAGCCCTCTGATGCATCTATCTGTGCTTGTGTTGTTGCTTCTGCTTCTGATGTTCAGTAATGGAGCCTGGACGTGGGCCTGAGTATTAGATCCCAATCCAGTGTTTTTTCCATGATTGTCAGTCCTTGAAGTCTTCCTCAGTGCTGCCAAATAGAAATGGTTTCTCCTTCCTCTGGCCTCCCATGGTACTTTATCTATTTTCATGGCTCTAATCCTACTTTATCTTGCCTTACATCCCAGTCTCCTCACATCCCAGTAGATTTTAACCCCTGGACGGCAGGCGGGGGGACCCCACACGGCATCTAGCAGTGTCTTAATGCATTGTATTAAATATTGACATACATACTTTATCTACAAGCATCCCAAGGCATGATATGTGGAGTGAGTCATCTTTGTGCTATCTATGACAGCAGCATGCAGTTAGCTCAGTTAATAAACTAAATGTTGGCCGGGATTACGCCTGTAATCCCAGCACTTTGGGAGGCCAAGGCGGACGGATCTTGAGGTCAAGAGATCAAGACCATCTTGGCCAACATGGTGAAACACCATCTCTACTAAAAATACAAAAATTAGCTGGGTGTGGTGGCGTGCACCTGTAGTCCCAGCTACTTGGGAGACTGAGGCAGGAGAATCGCTTGAACCTAGGAGGCGGAGGTTGCAGTGAGCCGAGATCGTGCCACTGCACTCCAGCCTGGAGACAGGGTGAGACTCCGTCTCAAAAAAAAAAAAACAAAAAAAAAACAAAACAAAACCTAAATGTCAGTTAAATCAGTAAGAATTTATTGAACAGATTAACAGTAAGAATGGACAATATTATTTGACAAAGAGGCACTCTATCTGGGATAATTCAGGTATTTTGTGACAGTAAAATCTTTAAAAGTATTTATTCTTGTGTGGCTTATCAATGGCCCAGTAACTATAAAGATTTACAAACTGATTCATTCTCCACTATCAACTCCTCCCTCTTCCTCCATAACTTGCCACATCTCTAGCAGTGCTAAACTTTTAGTTTCTGGCAATGTAATATCACAACAACAATATTTTTTCACCACTCAAAATATGTGCTCTGATCCCTACCTGCAGACAGACAGGATATTCCCATTTAGTAGTTGAAGCAGTTGAAACCCACAGTATTTCAGTAAGTTGCTCAAGGTCATCAGACAGTTTAAATAGTTAAGGCAGGACCAAAATCTGCCTCCTGCTTCTTTGTACCGAACTCTACAAGTCTTTCCTACTTCTCTCATCTATGAAGTAGACCAGGAAAGTGAGCTTCCCCTGAGAGCTAAAAGATCTGTGTTTGAGGAACCTTATCTACGCTGGGCCTCAGATGATCTTTTCTATACAAGGAAGGGATTAGACAGGATAATCTAAGTTCCTTTCTAGTGCTGTGCCTTAATCATAGCATAAATGGTTTTTCATGTTGTAGCAAACATTTCTCCATGTTCTCATACAGTATTCATGACATGTTTTAATTACAAAGAATTGTCATTTTATACATAATAATCTACCTGATTCCTTACTGTTTCTACTTGTTCATTAATACAGATAATACTGCAAAAAAAAAAAAAATCATGTATGTACTTTTTCCTTCAGCTAAATTATTTCCTTAAGATAAATTTCTGGGAATGGGATCACTGAGTCCAAGGGTATAAACATATTTATAGGTTTCAACATTCCAATTATCAGGCCTGTTCCTTTTCTTCTTGACTCTTTAGAACTTCTTCCTATGTATTCTGCATTTCAATTATTTTTTAAGATCCCATATATTTATTTCAAAACCACTTTGAAAAATGTAAGGAAGTCAGATCCAACTCTTTCTGAAACTAAGATGATTAAAATATAAGACTATAGATAAATTTTCAGTGTTTTATACCTCTTATACTATAGAATCTTACCCAGGTACAAAGACTGGAGGACTTAGATATTTTTACCTTTTCTTGTTTTTCTGATGCTACTTCCTATTTGATTAACAATGGACAATTTTTACTTCCTTTCTCTAGGCTGGGTCTCCCAAGAGGAATCAGAGTTTCGTCTTTCTGGTAGCCAGCCAGTGCCTTCACAGAGTCCAAAGAAATTAACGAGATGTAAGTTATTTACATATTCTTTACCATTGCTTTAAGAATCAGTTGAATTCAAATAAATTTACAAAAGGATCACATTATAGTTTTCACCTCACTGTCCAGAAAAATAGTTTAATGAGTTATTACTCAAATGAAAGCTGTACTGCCTGTCCCTCACTGTGAAAAGCATTGAATAGAAATTGTGAGCTTGGGGCCAGGCACAGTGGTTTATGCCTGTAATCCTAGACTTTGGGAGGCCGAGGTGGGAGGACTGCCTCATGTTAGGAGTTGGAGATCAGCCTGGGCAATGTGGTGAAACCCTGTCTCTACTAAAATACAAAAACAAAAAAATTGCCGGGCGTGGCTGCTCACGCCTATAATTCCAACACTTTGGGAGGCTGAGGCAGGTGGATCACTTTAGGTCAGGAGTTTGAGATCAGCGTGGCCAATATGGTGAAACCCCATCTCTACTAAAAATACAAAAATTGGCCAGGCATGTTGGTGCGTGCCTGTAATCCGAGCTACTCAGGAAGCTGAGGCAGGACAATCGTTTGAACCTGGGAGGCAGAGGTTACAGTGAGCCAAGATCATGCCACTGCACTCACTCCAGCCTGGGTAACAGAGCAAGACTCTGTCTCCACAAAAAAAAAAAAAAGGAAAGAAATTGTGAGCTTGGCAAAGCATACTAAATTTTTACTGTTATCTTTTATAGTTTGTGTTAAGGTTTGTTGGTAATTAATATAAACTTAGGGATACAAGATGCTTTCTGATTACATGATGCCTGTTGACAAAGAATGCATTCAAGCACTTAAGTTGGTTACCATATTAACCATTTTTAAGTGTACAGTTCAGTAGTATTAAGCATGTTCATACTGCTATGAAACAGATCTTCAGAACTTTTTCATCTTGTAAATATGAAACTCTATACCCATTAAACAACCCCTTCTCCTAAGTCCGTAGTAACCACCATTCCACTTCATCTGAGTTTGATTACTTTAGATACCTCATACAACTGGAATAATGCAGTATTTGGCTTTTTTGTGACTGGCTTATTTCATTTAGCATAATGTCCTCAAGGTTGATCCTGTAGCAAGTGACTAGATTTCCTTCCTTTTTAAGACTGAATAATACTCCATTTGGTAGATATAACACAATCGGTTATCTATTCATCCATGGATCACATTTTTTATAAATAGCCTACTGAGATATAATTCACTCTCTCTACTGGTCTTCAATACTCTGCTGTAAACAAGAGTTCTCTCTTATCCTCATTTATTATCGATATAGATTCATATATTTTCTTTTCTTTTTTTTTTGTTTTTTTGGAGACAGTTGCCCAGCCTGGAGTGCAATGGCACGATCTCGGCTCACTGCATCCTCCTCCTCCCAGGTTCAAGCAATTCTCCTGCCCTCATGCCTCCACTGCAGGTGTGCACCACCACGCCTGGCTAATTTTTGTATTTTTAGTAGAGATTGGGTTTCACTGTGTTAGCCAGGCTGGTTTCGAACTCCTGACCTCAAGTGATCCACCCATCTCAGCCTCCCACAGTGTGGGGGTTACAGGAGTGAGTCACTCGACCTGGCCTGATTCTTAAGTTTTCAGTGGTTTATAATCACCACTGAACTTACTGATTTTGGTGCTCACATTGTTCCTGTGTTGGCCAGTGGGAGCCCTTTCAGGCTGACTTCGGAATCCTTGTCATATCAATATTTTAAAATTTTGAAATAATTTCAGACTTATAGAAAGACTACAGAAGTTAATACAAAATACCACTATACATTCTTCACTTAGGTTTCCAAAATGTTACCATGTTTGCTTTACATTCATATTCTGTCTCTTCCTCACCCCCATTATATCATACAAATTTCTTCTCAACTGAAAAAGTAGCAGACATGATGCCCCTTTGCCACTAACTATTCATTATCTATTTCCTAAAAACAAGGAAATTCTTTTGCATAATTACAGTACAACAGTCAAAATCAGGAAATTAACGTTGCCATAGGACCATCATCTACTGTAGACCTTTTCAGAGTTTGTCAATTAACCCACTAATGTCTCAATTTCGTTTTTAGTTTTTCATAGTCTAGGATCCAAGCCAGTATCACACACTGCATTTATTTAAGTCTCTTTAGTCTCCTTTAATCTGGAACAGTTCCTCAATCTTTATGTCTCATGACCTTGACATTTTTGCAGTGTACAGGTCTTTTATTTTGAACATTCCTTGAATTTGGGTTTAGCTGATGTTTTTTCATAGTTAGACTGAGGTTATGCATTTTGGCAGTGCCACCAGTGCAGGAATGGTGTTGTGCCTTCTTAGTAAATCCTGTCAGGAGGTGCATGTCTATTTTGTTTCACTCCTGGTGATGTTAACCTTGATCACTTGGTTATGGTGGTGTCTGCATGTTTCTCCACTACGAAGTTCGTACTGTGTTTTTCCATTTGTAATTAGTAAGTGTCTTGTGGGAAGTGTTTTGAAATATTGTAAATTGTTTATTTTTATTGAAGTTTTGCCCACTAATTTAGCATTTACTGATAATTCTTGCATGAAACATTTATTACTGTGGTTGCTGCCAAATGGCAATTTTCTATTTTCTAATTCCCTCTGTATTTACGAGTTAGTGTTCTACTGTATGGGAAAGCTTTCCCTTGTTCCCTACTTATTTACTTATTCATTGATATCTACCAGTATGGACTCCTGAAATCTATTTTATTCTTCCCAGTACTTTGAGGTCAGCCAGTAGGGGAATCCCTCAATCCCAAGCAAATCACAGATTTACACTGGCAGGTTCAGAATACAGCCATTCCTCAGGGATTCAGAGTACTTATAGTTATACTTTTTAAAAACCAGCTAAGGCCAGGCAGGGTGGCTCATGCCTGTAATCCCAGCACTTTGGGAGGCCAAGGCAGGTGGATTACTATGTCAGGAGTTCGAATAAAAATGCAAATATTAGCCGAATGTGGTGCTGCGCACCTGTAGTCCCAGCTATTCAGGAGGCTGAGGCAGGAGAATGCTTAAACCAGGAGGCTGAGGCAGGAGAATCGCTTGAAACCAGGAGGCAGAGGTTGCAGTGAGCCGAGATCACGCCACTGCACTCCACCCTGGGCAACAGAGTGAGCCTCCATCTCAAAAAAAAAAAACAACCAGCTAAAACAAGTTGTGTTTAATCATTTAAAACAGACACTGTAAGTAAATTTCAGAAATGAACACAAAAAAGCAAAGGCACTATTACCTGTAATTCTTGAGGCTGACTTTTGAAGAGAAATTTAGGGAAAAAAGAAAAGCTCTCACCAAGAAGGTCCAATAAAACTAAACTTAAGAATTCTAATAAAATTGAATTTTTTTTTTTTTTGAGACAGAGTCATGCTCTGTCACCCAGGCAGGAGTGCAGTGGCACAATCTAGGTTCACTGCAACCTCCACCTCCCGGACTCAAGCAATTCTCCTGCCTCAGCCTCCTAAGTAGCTGGGACTACAGGCACACCATGATACCCGGGAGCAATAATTTTTTATTTTTTGGTAGAGACGGATATTCACCAGGCTAGTCTCAAACTCCTGACCTCAAGTGATCCACCTGCCTTGGCCTCCTAAAGTGCTGGGATTACAGAGGTGAACGACTATGTTAAAATTAAAAATTTTAACAACTTTAAAATTTGTTTGGCCAGGTGCCATGACTCACGCATGTAATCCCAGCACTTTGGGAGGCTGAGGCAGGTGAATCACAAGATCAGGAGTTCGAGACCAGCCTGGCCAAGATGATGTAACCCCATCTCTACTAAAAATACAAAAATTACCCGGTGCAGTGGCAGGTGCCTGCAATCCCAGCTATTGAGGAGGCTGAGGCACTTGAACCCGGGAGGTGGAGGTTGCAGTGACCCAAGATCACGCTCCAGCCTGGGTGACAGAGAGACTCCATCTAAAACATGTAAAAAATCATTTCATTAAGAGCCCCACTTCATTAGTCATGAAGGAAGTGCAAATTAAAAGGAAAATGTAATCCAAGACCCACCTACTATAATGGCTAAAATGAAACAGAAAAGAAAATCTCTAATTGACAAAAAGATGTTAAAGAACTAGAATCTCAAAAACTGCTTGTAAGAGTGTAAATAGGTAATAGCCATTTGGAAAACCGGCAGTTTCTACTAAACTGGAACATACATATACCCCGTGACCAAACAATTATCCTTCCAAGTACATATCCAACAGAAACGCATCTATCCATTGACTGAAATATATGCTAACGTTACTGTGATACTGTTAATAATACACCAGAATGGGACTTACTTACAGCATTCCCTGGGGTTGGGGGTGTGAATAGTGACTGGAAGGGTGTCAATCAAGGGTGCCATGCATGAGGGGAGCTTCAGAGGAGTGGGCACACTCTATTTCTTTTTCTTTCTTTCCTTCTTTTTTTTTTTGAGATAGCGCCTCACTCTGTCACCCAGGGTGGAGTGCAGTGGCACAATCTTGGCAGACTGCAACCTCTGCCTCCCTGGTTCAAGCAATTCTCCTGCCTCAGTCTCCTGAGTAGCTGGGATTACAGGTGTGCACCACCACGCCCAGCGTGTGTGTGTGTGTGTGTGTGTGTGTGTGTGTTTTCTTTCTTTTTTTTTTTTTAGTACAGATGGGGTTTCACCATTTTGGCCAGGCTGGTCTCAAACTCCTGACCTCAGGTGATCCACCAGCCTTGGCCTCCCAAAGTGGTTAAATTACGGACATGAGCCACTGACCCAGCCACATTCTATTTCCTGATGTTGACATTGTTTATGAGTGTATTTACTCTATGAAAATTATGCTTAATTTGGGCTTTTTCTCTCTGCATAGAATTCATTTTCTGCTTGTTACAAGAATCTCTGGAGGCAGGAATAGTGTACACAAGGGGAGCCCCTGTAAAAGATGTAACTGACAGACCTTTATTTCCCATTGTGACCAATGAATATAAAACTGTCTTACATATGCATAATACTGCACAATATTTACATACTTTTCAGGACTCTTCAACAGCTGCATGAAGGAGGTCAGATATTATCTTAGTAACATCTATTCTTCTGGTATAATGACTAATAGTGACCCTGTTTACCCTCAAGTATCCTGATTTAATGATGAATTGTATGGTTACTACTTTACAGATGAGGAGACAAGATGAGGTTAAATGACTCGCCCAGTATTTCTCATTTAGTAGGTGTACACCTAGGACTCAAAGCCATATTTTGTGCGGGTATCACTGATTGATTCTACCTCAGCGTACTCAGAAACAGAACTGGACAGAAACAGAACTGGACACACACTGAGTGAAGCCTTTCACTCTGCCCTGATCCTTGGGGCTTTGGGTCCCCCACACCCCAAACCCCAGCCCTCTGGTCTGTGGTGAGTGTTACCACAATGTGTGAAAGAGGACTGCCCTTGGGACTGCGTTCCACCCTCCACACTGTCACTCTGGATTCATGTCCAGTTCTTAGATTGTCCTCTGGGTCTCAACCCTGCTTTCTGGACTCCTTGGCTTTCAAGGTCCTAGACTTCTGAGATGACCCACTCTCTATGCCACTGTGCATTCTTGTTTAGTCCCAGCCCCTCTGCCCAAATGGACATTCTTGAATATCTGCCACAATGCAAATTGTAGAATCTAGAGAAATAAATTTTCCATCTCCTTAAGGAGGTGTGAGGGATCTGATGAACAAGAAGCTGTACCTGAGATACAATGCATACTGTAAAAGGCGTACATCAAAACATTTTAAAGTGCACATGGAAAAGACAAAACAACTGTAAACCAAAATGACAATGTTGGGTGTGCTATTGTGGTAAGATTAGGAGGACTTTGTTCCTTATGTGTGGTATTTTTGTAATACCACTTTTATAATAAACATAAATCAACTTGGAGCAGTGTTTACAAATGTCATTTCTTACTTGATATGAACAAGTTTACTTTTAATTTTAAATCTTATCTGAGTCTTCTGTAAGTGATCTTAAATGTTCTATGAAGACTACAGTATTGCTTGCCTTTTCACTTTTAACTCAATTCCTTTCTCAGAGCAGCATATAATTATTTAAATATAGGAGGCTCAGCAAAGCACAAATTATCTGCATTTGCCTTTCAAAATTATCCTAAATCAGGAACAGTGGTTCACGCCTATAATCCCAGTGTTCTTGGAGGCTGAGGTGGGAGAATCACTTGAGCCTGGGAGTTCCAGACAAGTCTGGGCAACATAGGGAGACCCCAGTTTCTACGAGGCAAAAAAAAGTCTTAAAGGAACTGTAATTTTTGAGACGGAGTCCCTCTCTGTTGCCAGCTGGAGTGCAGTGGCGTGATCTCTGCTCACTGCCAGGTTCAAGTGATTCTCCTGCCTCAGCCTCCCCAGCAGCTGGGACTAGGGGCATGCACCACCACACCCCGCTAATTTTTGTATTTTTAGTAGAGACGGGGTTTCGCCATGTTGGCCAGGCTGATCTTGACCTTTTGACTTCGTGATTTGCCTGCCTGATCTCCCAAAGTGCTGGGATTACTGGCGTGAGCCACAACGCCTGGCCCAGTTTTCTTAATTCAAAAGAAGCACCCAATTCAAAATCATAAATGTGGTACAAAAACATGATTTCAAAACTGAAACTCTTTAATGTGTTTTTTTTCTTTTTTAATAGCCACCAATAATGGTAACCAAGACATGTCAGCCTGGTTCAATCTATTTGCAGACTTGGATCCACTTTCAAACCCAGATGCTATTGGACATTCAGATGATGAACTTCTTAATGCTTGACTGAAGTTATAATGTCACTTCAACGGCCTTGAGACATCAATTTTGCAACATATTTCCTTTGTGGAAAGGAGTTCACATTGTAACCCACACACAAAAGCATGGTGTTTCTGAATATAACACCTGTCAGCCAACTTTAGACAGATGGTAAAGACCACATTTGAATAGGTTAAGTACATCTTTCATATCTTGGATTTGCAGTTGTTAGTACTATGTGGAAAATATTAGAAACTACGGAGTCTGTGATATTTAGATACTGGAATTTATGTCAGAATAACGGCTAGGAATAATTCTGTCAATACGGAGTTGAGCTTATTTATTTCTTTGGAAACCCTTTTATCTTTAAGTTGCCTTGCTGGCTGCGAGATAAAAATTTTATATGTGGATAAAAAAAGATAGCATGTAAATTGGGTAGTAGTTTGGGGTCAGTTTTTGAATGACATAGTGGCAGGGAGTATTTTGTTTTAGAAAACAGCATTAGAACCAGATCAGCTTTATTTTGGGTTAGAGAGGTAGAATAAGATTTGAGAACTTAGTTTGCTTTAATGAAATCACAGAGAAACTTGCTACTTGTTTTTTTTTTCATTTGGAGGCTAAAATGTAATGTTTTTTTATTCACACAAAATAATGGACACTTCCTAATTCCATTATTTAATCTTCAAGGGGAAGTAGCAGGGTAATTAATTTGCTAAGCCCATCCTCTGTAGAAACAGAAAAATCTATCTTCCCATCTCCTAAACCTCAGAATGCATAGTAATACTTAAGACTTGGGCAAGTGTCTTCAGACCCACTTTTTCATACACTTGCTATGTATTATTATGCTATTATGCAGTAATTATATTATTCCTGAAAATAAAATGGGGGGGGGGGACGGAGAATATTCCCTAAGCAACTGGCAGTAGTAGTCCTGAAATACCTCGAAATTTCTATCTGAATGAGGGAGACACTTATGAACACCTTATCCTTACATATATTTGTATATTTTGTGACATAATTTAACCCAGAATACTTTCTGGCAGAGATACAGAAAGCTCTGTGTGATCAATAAGGGAGTGTCTCATTTTTCTACTTCCCTCTTTCTGTGGGTGACATCATCTGAGGCTCTATTTGATTATTAAGCAAAATCTGTTACCCCTACAGGGTTTAGAACCTCAGTATTAGAGGGGAAGGCTATTTAATGAAAGTTAGTGTAAGCTGATAAAAACATAGCTACTGTACACACACGTCAATCACTCAATTTCCTGTCCTTTTTCTTAGCCACCCTTTAATTTTGAAGCAGTTTCCCAAGGGTTTTATGTTTGTCATCCAGTCCATTGCATTTCCATAAGAAGACGTTTTGACTAAGTTATTCACCGTAGTTTCCATGTGCTCTTAGTCCTATCCTATTCTAAACATGCTTATTTAGAAGAGAATTGCTTGTGATGTTCAAGTCATGGTATGTATAAAACATTGGACTAGAGTAGGTAAAACACAGTCCACCTCCCATTCACAGTCATCTACAATAGTAACTTCCCACAGGCTCTAAATGGCCAAGGACTGTATAGGCTGGAACAACCTTATCTGAGGGTCAGAAACATCAACTCAGAAAAAAGGTATGAAGTTTTTTCTTAAAATCTTTTCACAATATTATTCCTAGTTCTTTGATTTTAATGAATCATTATTTATTTATCTCTTCAGAAGCACGGTCTTCCTTTATAATCAGTTAAATTTCCCAGAATGCAATACTGTCATTGTTCTGCCAAGTTCCAATAGAAAGATCATGCTTATGAATCCCAATCTGAATTCTACACCCATGGTGACTCTGGTGCTCTTAACTTTTGAGTGCCTCAAAAAATGCTAACTTTATGTCTTGAGAGTTTGTACCATTTTTCTTTGCAGTGGTCACCCTGCTAATACATTAGTTCTGAGATATTCGTTTATCTCCCTCACATGCATGCAAGGCAGTCCCTATTCTGTGATACAGACAGACACTTCAATGAGCAGGAAAAGCAGAAGCCCAAAGTCCATACTAGGAACACCCTCAGTTTTCCAAAAGCAGAGTTTCTCCCCAAGTGGAGACTTACAAGGGACTTTTATTATTCAGTTACTAGTTTCTGTAACATTTCTTCTTTCAACAGAGTATATGTTTTCCATTTAACCCAGAGCAACATTAAGTTCCTTAGCAAGTCATTATAACTTCCAACAAGTCTAACCACTATTTCTGAAGAGCATATCAATAACTTTAAGATAAAGGTAACCATATTCATATTTTCTCAAGATTAGTTATTTGAAGCTCAGCAATTTTGTGGTCAGAAAGAGAAATTTTGCTCTATTAAACCAACATTGCTAATATAAAAAACCACCACACTGAAGAAAGGAGGGAAAGGATGGGATAAGCACAGAATACAGAATGACTGGTTGCTTTTTGTTTCAATCTAGATAATCCATTCAATAAGAAGTAAATTAATTATCCTTAACCAATGGCAGGCTGAGAACAACCCTCAAAATAGGTATTTTAAATGGGGAAAAATATCTGTACTTAATACTGGATAAGAATGTGTTTGAGCTTAAAAAACACTGGATGAGCTAAACTTTGCCTAATGTATCTATCTACAACCATGTTTTGGGAGAGGCAGGAATACCAGGGCATAATAAGATCAGATTGGTGTAATTTTGTATTTTTTTGAAATCCTTCATTAATTGTAGAACATCAATATCATTAGAAACAAACAGTATTTAAATGAAACAGGTTTCAGTATTTGCACATTGAAAAAGTGTTTTGTATTTCAACTATAAATATTTCATGTATCTGTATAGACCATCTAGAAATGTAGAGGTCTTACAGCATTAGAATGAAGGAAGTTTAAATGTGCTCTTTCTATTTTTCTGCGCCTCTTTTAATAAAGATTACAAGGTGGCATAAAACAAAAGTTTGTTTCCTGAAGAGTTTAATACAAATATAATTATTGTTTTCCTATTCAAAAACTTGAGTTTCACCTCAAGATCACAATATTAGGAAACTATATTGAATTGATGATATGGTGGGCATGGGAGAATGAAAAAAACTAGGGCAATTAATATCCCTGGTAAGGCCAGGTGTGGTGGCTCACACCTGTAATCCCAGCACTTTGGGAGGCCAAGGAGGGCATATCACTTGAAGTCAGGAGTTTGAGACCACCCTGACCAACATAGTGAAACCCTGTCTGTACTAAAAATATAAAAATTAGCCGCGCGTGGTGATGGATGCCTGTAATCCCAGCTACTTGGGAGGCTGAGGCAGGAGAATCACTTGAACCCAGGAGGTAGAGGTTGCAGTGAGCCAAGATCAGGCCACTGCATTCCAGCCTGGGTGACAGAGTGAGACTCTTGTCTTCAAAAAAAAAAAAAAAAAAAAAATCCATGTGAGACTAATTCCTTCTAATTTATTTCACATAGAAGGGGACTATGTAAGATATGGGAAATTACATAATGTATGTTATTTCTGTAAGTACTTTCAGTAACAAAAACTGTAAAATATAAAAAATCTGAGCCTAGACACAAACAATTAAATATAAGCCACAGTATGTAATCTTACTTATTGAAGTGGGGGAATAAAAAGAGCCAGAATTGATTCAGTTATTTTTGTCTTCCATAGTCTTGGCAGGGCCCTGCATTTCTCCACCTTGAGCAATGAAGCAGTCCGAGAATTTCAGAATATAGAAATTAGGAAGGAAAAATGACCTTTAAAATATTAATTCAACAGAACTGAAAGCAACAGTAAAGTGTTTAAACATGGCAAACCATGTGGGACAAGATGAGAAGAAAATGGTTGGTCAGGATGGGTCACATCCAGAAGACCAACATAAACGATTTTTCCATCTTTTCTGTACCATTTAAAAGACTACTGAAGAGTTCAAAACAAACTGTCCTTGGCATTTAAAGTCAAGCCATGGTTCTTCACTCAATGGTGTAAATCAACCACTATTGGCCAAAGAGTAAATACAAAAAGGAGATGAAGTTCTGACTGGTGTCGTGGGTGAGATTTTGAAGTGTATGTTTTTAGATTTGTAGTGTACGTTTTAAACTTCATGTTTTTTTGCTGCCTCAACAACTCCACAAACAAGCTGTGAGCACTTGGCCCAGTGTGATGTGGGTGGCCCCTGCCACAAGTCTCTCTTGCTACCTTGCCCTCACCATGACCTAGTAATATTTAAATGCACCAGTGAAATTCTCACTTTTTCTTGCATGCTTCTCCCTAACCTGAAGGCTCCTGCTCATGTCTTAGGCCTACTCCGCTCCCCACCTGCTTGGCTGAGCCCCTCCCAGGTGACCCTCTCTCAGCATGCAGTAACCGTCTCTTTAGGACCCATGAGTATAATACAACTTGTTTTCCTGTGTCTCTCCTGTGATATCTCTTGTGGCTACACCTCACTAACAATCACCTAAAAAAAAAAAAAATCACACAAAAAAACATGAAAAAGTTGTTTCTTTTTTCCCCATTTTAAAGCAGTATCTTCTAGAACAAAAAAATCAGCCATAGCACATCTAGAAATATCCACTATTAACATATTTTTGCTCATTTTTTTGTAGTGCCTTCAAGCACACACTTGAATTGTGATCCAGTATTTTACTGTCCTCTCTCTCTAAAATGGGCATACCAAGTCACAGAGATTTAAAAACCAACTCTCTATGTCTTTTTCTCAAAAAGGCCAGGTGAATTAAAAAATCCACCAGAAATGTGACTGAAGTTAGTTTTTGCTTCCCTAAAAGATGTGCTCCCCCCAATTTTTTTTGTGCTCCCCAAATTAAAGTATTTCTTTTTATTTTCTGCGGCAATAGCAACATTAAAAACCTGAGAGTTTAAGAATGTCTGTCACTAACGTGCTTGGTTAGGAGCTGAATAACTAACCAGCTCCTTTCTTTTGACCCTCTGAACTAAGCTGTCAGCAGCTGTAGCAATGAAGAGGATCACAAAGAACAACAAGGCAGTGTGGCCCAATGTCACATCTGCAATGACACCAACATCTTTACTTCATCAGTGTCACTGGTGCAAGCAAAGTAGCAGTAAGACTTCATAATTAACTCTGAATTCCAGAGTTAGACTTGGTTCAAAGCCAGTCTCTGACATCTCCCAGATTTATGACCATGGAAAAGTTAACCTAATTCCAATTTTATCTCTATGATAGTAAAAATAGCAGTACCTGGCTTCAAAGGGTTATTATAAGATAAGAGTAAAAGTAATATGTAAAGTGTCTGACATTTGGTAAGCTATCAATAGGCATTATCAATTTTTATTACAATTTCAGTTTATCTTTGACAATTTTAAACTTTACAAGCTAAAATGAATTTTATGAGAACACTTTCCAGAACCAAAAACCACTGGCTCTCCTACAGAATGAATAAACTTACCTGACAAAATATGAAGGAAGATAAATGTTTGCTTACAGTTTTATATTTTCATATTTCCTAAGTGATAGCACTACTGTCAGCATTTCTTTAATCACGCAAGTAAAACAGGTTCACAAAGGTGACTTCTTGGCCCCAGATCCCTTGAACATTAGGCATCAGCCAGAACAAGCACCCAAATTGTGGCCCTAAATCTAGGACTTTCTCTGTTTCTCCTCTCAATTATCCCAATGATCGAAAAAAAATTACTTTACAGACAAATTGAGACAAATAGTTATGCTCTTGCTTTTTAACTCTGAGAGCCTTCATGATAGTCTTCTATCAAACAATGATTTAGCAGGACTAATCCACACTAGTGCATAAAGTCAAAGTTAGAATATATGGAGATACATTCTCAGTTTGAGGATGATACAAATTAATGAAAGTATTCTGGTTTTTTTGGTTTGTTTTTATAAAACCTAGAAATTTTGGAGCTATGTATTAAAGGGCAGTAGAAACAATGTCTTGAAGACTCCAGTCTCATCTCTGCATTAAGATACCAGACAGGCCAGGCGAGGTGGCTCACGCCTGTAATCCCAGTACTTTGGAAGACCAAGGCGGGTGTATCACAAGGTCAAGAGATCTAGACCATCCTGGCCAACATGGTGAAACCCTGTCTCTACTAAAAATACAAAAAATAGCCGGGCATGGTGGCACGTGCCTGTGGTCCCAGCTACTCGGGAGCCTGAGGCGGAAGAATTGCTTGAACCCAGGAGGCGGAGGTCGCAGTGAGCCAAGATTGCGCCACTGCACTCCAGCCTGGTGATAGAGCAGCTCCATCTCGAAAAAAGAAAAAAAATACAAAAATTAGCTGGGCGTGGTGGCGCACGCCTGTAGTCCCAACTACTGCGGAAGCTGAGGCAGGAGAACTGCTTGAACCCGGGAGGTGGAGGATACAGTGAGCCAAGATGACGCCACTGCACTCCAGCCTGGCGCCTGGCAACAGAGCGAGACTCTATCTCACACACACACAAAAAAAGATACCAGACAAACCTAAAAGCTGTCGCTACAGCAATATTCTTCACATTGTTTTAATACAACCCTCAGTAAGAAATGCTTTTTACACTACAAGCTAGGACATATGTATATATCTCTAACAAAAGTTTTACACATGAAAAATACTCTCCTTATGTATGAATATACTTATGTTTTCTATTCTGCTTTATTTTTTAAAAAGTTAGTTGAACCCATTTAGTTCATTTCAAGATCCAAACAGTTTGGAAAACACTGAATCAAAGAGCTACAAGGGCTATTGGTATTATTATACTGTATTCTACTAGGAATTTAAATATATATATTTTAAAAGCACACCTAATGTTAGCAAAGTAAAAAAAAAAAAAGTATCTGTTACACATTAGCAGGGAAGTCCTATTGAGGGATTGTGTTAAAGAAACTTCTCTTCCTGAGTCCACTAGGGGGAGGGGTTTCAAATGCAAGAATTTTCCCTGCTCCCACCTCAGGAGGCTGGGACTCTTTGAACACCAACTTCTGAGACCAGAGGGGTTTCAAATGCAGGAATTTGCCAGCTCCCCAGGCAGCTGTGGCTCTTTGAGCACCCCTTCCACATGGGCCAGGTAAAATTGTCTGATCTTCCATGAGTGGGAAAGCCAGGTGGGGGCTCTTTTGTCCCAAATTCCCCTGAAAGCTCTTGGAGGAGGGGGCTCTGTGACTTAGGGTTGTAAAACAAGTAGCCAATCCAGTATCAGGGTGAAAGATCAATCAATCCACAAGAAGTCTGAAAGAACTCCTCACTGGACAAGACATGAATGGGGAGGGAATAACTCAAGGGTTAAAACTTCAGGGGCTCCTACCTGAACAGATTCCTTCTCTGGATCCCCCTCCCACGACAGCATGGGAGCTGTCTTCTTTCTTTCTAATAAATCGCTCTTCCTCAAGACTCTCTGGGTCCACGATATTTATTTGAACCATACACTCACTGCACCTCCAGGGCCGTTTCCCCATTCTTTGGGGTTAGGCCAAGAACCTACCAGCTGAGTATCTCCCTCCCCACCGCCCCACCAACACTATGAAGAGACTACAAGGACTGTATGTCACATATTTGCTCTTCTCGACCTCTTTAAAGGTGGAGGTGGGGGAATACTGAGAAAGAAAGGGAGAAAACTTTATGTGTCAATTTTAGAGATTCTCTTTGCATTTGATACTATGTTAAATTATTGTATAAATATATTAGCTATCCCTAAACTGGCTTTTTCCCTCAGAAATATTTCAAAAATTTTAACAGGCTAGGCACAATGGGTCACACCTATAATCCCAGCACTTTGTGAGGCAGAGGTGGGAGGATCACTTGAGGCCAGGCATTTGAGTCCAGCCTAACCAATGTGGCAAGACCTTGTCTCTTAAATAAATAAATAAGCAAGCCAGCCAGCCAGCCAGCCAGCCAGGCATGGTGGCACATACCTGTGGTCCCAGCCACTTGGGAGGCTGAGGCAGGAGGATCCCTTGAGCCCAGGTGCTTGAGACTACAGTGAGCTGAGTGAGCTGTGGCTGTGCCACTGTCCTCCACCCTGGGGAACACAGCAGAGACTCTGTCTGAAAACAAACAAAAAATTTAATTTGGTCACCAGATTACTGTGGTGACTTTTTTATGTCATTTAAAATGTGTCCCTGCAAGTTAGTGTAGCCTTCTAACCAGCTGTTGTGTGGATCAGACAAAACCCTTGAAACTGAACAACTGTCCCCTGAAATTGAACAACTGTCTTGCATATATAAGCCACTGTCACAAAGAATATGGCTGAATTACCAAGAATTAACAAAACAAAAAAAACTCCTCTGTATGCACTTTATAATGAATTTAAGTGACTGCCCCAGCTAAGTTACCTCTAACAAAACTGTGAAGCAGTGAATTGCCCACACATAGCTATCTCTCAGTGTGCTGCTTATATTTTAATGTGTGCTCAGCACTTACCACAAACAGCAGGTACTTTCAGATCTAGGGCAAGTGAAAGGGAACAAGGAAACTGCTGCTGAAATAAACACATTATTTTTCCATTAGTTTGAGAAAACCAATGTACCACTTAAAAGCCAAAAAAAAAAAGAAAAAGCTAGATAACCAGTCCAAAAATAAATGTAATTTTGAATTTGAGACAGTATTCATAAAAATTCACAGAAAAAACTCAAGAAGAACAGACTTTATTTTAAACATAAAAGTTCTATTTTCTTGTGAGGCAACAACAAGTGTTCAGGTACAGGGAATACGTAAGTACAGCGGAACAATACCCATTACCATTGGAAATGCTGTTTTCTGAGATAACTGTTAGAATAACAGAATGTTTTAAATTGTGTTTTAAAAAGATTTACACAGCTTCAACAGAGACAAAAAAATGAAGAGTTAAAATAATATTCTTCAACAAGACTATAAACAAAATGCTGTTCAGGGCTGCTCTGCTGATCATCAATTTGGTCAGAGTAAACCTTAAAGTGCAAAGTTAAGCATTCTTAGCTTTATTTTGCAAATTCAACACTTCTACTCATCTGGTTTTGAGACATCAAAATCTCAAACACTAAGGAATGAATCTTAAGTTTACAATAGTAAAGTAAATGCAGCAGTGGCAAATTTTACTTTACTTCACAAAAGAAAATCTTTATAACCCAGTCCTAGTCTTGGACACAGTGAAAGCTATAAATTTTCTTTTTTTTTTTTACACTTTTTTTCAGTGAAAGCCAACCACTGAAAGCAGAGAAAAAGGACTTTCATGTTGTCTGATATTCCACAGGTAGCAAGAGCACCTTCTAAAAGACTGATTTGGCCTGTGGTCACAAGTATTAAGAAACATAAAACAAATTGAATAATCTAGTTCAAAAATAATCTTGACATCCATGCTTACCACATATAACCAAAAGAGGCAAAACTGGTATTTTTAAAACATAGTTGCTTACAAAAGCCATGACAAGTAATAAACTTAGTCATGATCAGAAACAGTAAATTTATGTAATTTTTATCACAGAGAAATTGTTTAAGAATTAAGAAAAAACTAAGATTTGACAAAGTGAATAACCAAAGAATAGCTCCTTTCTCTGAAAGATACATGCTACCCATTTCTTTTAATGCAATGGAAGTAAATTGTTATAAAATTTAAAAATTTTAAATTATATTCCCATTGAAGCTATTCTGTTTACCTTCTGTACAGTTTTCTACAGAGTCACAATAACTATGGAGTGTAATTTTAGAAACCAACTTATGCATTCTATTGACAGTAGTATCACATTTCACTGGAAAGCTGGAGACCCATTAAAAAAAAAATCAACCACCAGGGAACTAAGGGTTAAATAAAACAGCTGAATGAACCTATGGTTAATATTTTTTCAAGACTGTGATAAAGCTTACATGCTTAAAAATTAGCCCTTTGGCACTGGCAGTTAGAGTTGTTTTGTACCTTGTACCTTTTTTTCAAATCTCCAGCTCTATTTCTCCCAAAGCCCAGAGATCTGTCTGGTTGCCATACAGTTCATTTACCTGCAAATTCACATTCTCCTTACAACCAAACATTACACTAGACATTCTATTTATAAGACTGTAAATAATTCTGAAACTTGTTCTTCCATTCCAATTTTTACTTTAAAGATATATGAAACTCCACAGAAAGAGATGAATTAGACAAATATGCACAACACAGCAAAAGGGAAAACCTCTTTACAGAGTGGCATTCTAGTTCTAAAATGCCACTGTCACTAGCAGAGATGGAGATGGAAGAGGAACGGAAGTGCAAGGCCAAGAACACAGATTGAATAAAATTCAAGTAGTCAAAAAACAGAGTTCTTTTTAAATAACTTTTTTTAACTTCCTCTACCCCCATTCTGATTTCAGTTTTACCTTTTCTTCTGAACTCTTGATACAGCAGATACTCAGTGGTGATAGTCAAGTTATAATGCATAAGAAAGAAGGCAAAATATCAAGGCTCGCAGTGAGAAAATGTAGACTCCAAACAACTGAGCTTTAATGACTGAGAAGCCCATAACATACTTGTTCCAAATAGTTTTTTGGATGGAGAAAGTACCAAAGTTCATCAATCCTACCATGTAAAACCTGACAGATTTATTCAGATGTTTGAATTTATCTGATTTACCTCAATACGTCTCAATTTAAAACTCAACGGCAATTATTTTAAATTACTTAGATGTTTTAAAGGTACATGAATATAAGAAGTCCTTTCAGAAGATTTATTGCTACCCACTAGGTTTTCCTTGATAGAATATGTCTGGATAAGCTGACATATTAATCTTCTAAACTGAATCCTTTTTATAAGGATATAAAAACTTCTTTCTACCTATATTAATATGTATAGGAACAGTAAGTTATTGCATCATAAGGTAGTATGTGAAGATATTAAAAGGATGCTTTTATTCAATAGTTTGCTGAAACTTACTTTTAAAAAGAGCTGCTCCCTGGCCAGGTGCAGTAGCTCACACCTGTAATCTCAGCACTTTGGGAGGGTGAGGCAAGCAGATCACCTGAGGTCAGGAGTTCAAGACCAGCCTGACCAACACAGTAAAATTCCGTCTCTACTAAAAATACAAAAATTAGCTGGGCATGGTGGCACATGCCTGTAATCCCAGCTACTTGGGAGGCTGAGGCAGGAGAATTAATTGAACCTGGGAGGCAGAGGTTGCAGTGAGTTGAGATTGCACCTTTGTACTCCAGCCTGGACAACAAGAGCAAAACTCCATCTAAAAAAAAAAAAAACTGCTCCTTAATCTCACTACCACATACCCCAGAAATCAAATACTGGTATCATGTGATACTGGCAGTGATTTGTATTAGGATGAGCCCAAATCCAAAACTGTATGGAGGTTTCAAAGGTGCTTATCGTTCATACTCAAGTTCTTCTTGTCCATCTTCCCCACTATGTGAAGTGTTCGGGAGTAAATTAGCAAAATCTGTAGGCAACAAACCTCAAGGCCAACCACCACCACAAAGAAAATGTCGGTCACAGGATTCTGCGGCTACGGTTCGGATCACTATCCACTGGATTACACTCCTGGCAAACTACTAGCCTGACCAAATCCACGAGACAACAACATCACAAGGGCAAAGGAGAAAATCCATGCACAGCCATTTCAGGATCTCTTGGGGCTATGATACAGTGATGATTAAAGGTGGAATGACACCTGTGGTGAGGAACGGAGAGTGTGTGATATATATATGTGTGTATATATATCGCAGAAAACCAATGGGGCTCCTTACTCTTAGCTAGCAATTAACACTGGATAGTTTCCTTTTGGCTCACTGACTTTTAAATCAAGTTCCAATATGGGTGAGAACATATTAAAGCACTTCTCTTCAGACTACAGTTTTTCTGACCACAAGGTGAAATGTGTATAGTAGTGAAGAAAACAGCAGTTATACAAATATTTCACCCAAAGCACAAACTTTTGACATCAAAAAACATAAATCACATAATATACGAATATTGCTTTTTATCTCTTTTTATATATACTTGTTCAATGCATTTACCTATCAATCCTTGTTTGGGAGATTAATCCTTAATCTCATAGTCATGAGATTAAGATTGCTGGGAAAACATCAACAATCCCTTTGGTCCCAAAGCTGAAAACAGCTGAGAAAGCATACATCTAGAAAGGAACAAGAAACAGAGGCCACCAAAGAATCTTTTGAACATCCTGTTTGCTACGTTTCAGAAAATCTAACATTGGTGTATTATAAAATAGTCATTTTCATAGAAAAGATGGTTTTTGCAGCATCAGTCACATCTCCCTTTAGGAATCATGTTTGCAAGGGTGTGTCTGTGTGTGTGTGTGTGTGTGTGTGTGTGTGTGTGTGTGTGTGTGTGTGTGTTTATTGTCTCTTGCAAGGATCGTGTGTGTTTACTGTCTCTCCAAAGTTGTGTGTGTTTTTAAAGAAATCTAATTCGAAAACAACGTGATATTGTCTCTCCAAAGGTAAAGAATGAGACCTTTCTTGTTTCAATCAGTGCTTTGATAAAAAGCAGGCTAAGCACTGAGGGTTGCCATTCACAAGTGAGGCAGAGCCGTCACGGGGGATCCTTTCTTCCAGAAGCCTCACGATCACACGTCACTGGAAAGCTGGAGCACATCACAGCTGACCAGAAGCGCACGATGCCATCAGAATCCAGTGATCTGAGGAGGTTCCCAATTTCCCAGAACAAGAGCCACGTAGCACTGTGACCTATCCTTCAGCTTCCTCAATTGGTTCTGGTGGTGGGAGTAGAGAAGCTGATGACATGACTGTACTTGTTCCTCGAGAGACTCGGTCTTGCTCTGTGTTTGTAGACAGGGGAGGCCATAGCAATAGGCTGCAGCAGAGTGGTGGTCATGCCAGTGGTGACTGTCAGGCTGTGGCCAGAGCCCTTGAGTGTAAGATCAGGAGTGGGAAGGAGTGGCTTGAGGATGCTGACGAGGCAGAAAGCAGATCCACTTTTAGGAATGAAATTCACCTTGTTTTTGTCAGGACAATAAAAGGCTGGGGATTTCATGAAGCTGTTTTGGCCTAGACACAGAACAGACAACCCAATGCTTTTTAGTCACTGAACTTAAAAAAAAAAGCTTGGAAACAAGCTTTTATTTTAAATCACAGTTAACTTACAACACAGAAAAGGAATATAAAACTCAAGGTCTATCAAAAGCTTCAAACACCAAGGACCAAAGTGCTATCTGACATATGATTCAACATATGCATCTTAGAGTGCAAGAAGTCCCCATCATCACTGCTGCTTTCAGTTCCCTCAACAGCCCCATTACCACGCAGGCGGCTCAGGCCGACGAGCACTGCATGTGAATGAAGAAGCTAAGACAATCAAGGGAATAATATATTTCTTACAACAAAAGAAAATCTAGGGAATGTTTAAAGACAGGTATGCCTTTATGTATGGTTTATCCCAGTGCCATGATTTTTCTAAGGTCTGTAGTATACTGGAGGGAGACAGCAAGGAAATTAAAGATACACAATGTCTGTCTTTAGTTAAGTTCCACCATTGCATGACTAAATTATGGTAGGCATGGGTTTTCTCTTCAAGTGCTTATAAAAATCTCTTTGATTGAAACAATTCTTTCAGTTAACCATGATAGTTTTCTGAGCAATATAATGCAAATGTGAAATAAAAATAAAAACTCCTTTTCTTTGAAAGTTTTTATTAAAGGCAAATTCTTCCCTTGTTCTAGGTCCTCCTGAAAATTAACCCGAATTGTTGAAAAACATATTGGCATTAATGGTATTTCATGAAAATTAAAAGTATAAAAAAACTACATTATTAAAGTTAACATGGAAATGCCACAAAATTAAAGTGCAAAATTAAGGTCGGAGAACCTAAATCAATCCAAGACTTAGGTGGCTTATCCTCTCTCCAATGACAATAAAATCTAAATCAGCCTGCGTGGTGGTTCATGCCTATAATTCCAGCACTTCGGGAGTCTGAGCAGGGAGGATTACTTGAGCCCAGGAGTTCCACACCGGCCTGGGCAACATGGTGAGAACTCATCTCTATAAAAACCTTTAAAAAAAAATTATCTGGTGTGGTGGCGGCATGCACCTATAGTCCCAGCTACCTGGGAGGCAGGGTGGGTTGGGAGGTGGAGGTTGCAGTCAGCCGTAACTGGGCCACTACACTCCAGCCTGGGCAGCAGAGCAAGACCGTGTCTCAATAAAACAAATCTAAATCAGTTCAATAAAAATCAAAGTGTGCCAAATAGGCACTAAATTCTGAGGACACAAAGTTGAAACAAGCCACAGGAGAAGGTGGACTAAATTTATAGTTCTTGTGGGGTGAAGAGTGATGGGGACGGAACTGTTTCAACATAATTAGCTTCCTTTATAAACTTGCGTGTATTATGCATTTAAAACATTATTCAGAAATGGAACCCACAAGCTTTACCAGACAGACTGCCAAAGATGTCCAGAGTACGGAAGAGGTCAGAGACCTTGACAAGAGAATCTAAAGGGTAATAACAAACGTTTATAAAAAGGTTTAAAGGTAGCACGAGGGGCCTGGAGGAAGAGGGAGGGTTTGGTAGTCATCCTCTGAGCTGGATTTTGAAGAATGAGTAAACAGCAGATGGGGAATGGGCACCAAAAAAATATGTGTTCCAAGTAGACAATGATTAGGCGGGCAGGTTTTATTAATAGTCAACACTATGGATAGCTTTGGCAAATATAACAGTTCAGAACAAAGAAAAATATATCATGTAAGTTATGTTTTCTACTTGGGCACTATTCTTTGTTGAATACAATGAAAACTTAGTAAGTTGAATACTTTTAGTGCCACAAGCATATTTGGGTATGTTACTGACAAGAACAACACACACACTTCTATTTTTATCATCTGAGAGCATGATTTTAAATACACTGAACTTGAGGAAGTTGAGGTTATGTTTCCATAATTAAATAATGCTCGAATTTTCCTATACAGACAGAATTATCGAAGTAAACTTTCATATTTGTAGAATGAAAAACTTCTTGTAGAAAAGAAAAGGCTAATTAATTTTAACACTTCCATCCAAATGAGGCCTAGATTTTTAATTAGCTTACTTGTTTGAGGTTATCTTCTTAAAAATGACTTAAGACATGTGGCCACTAATAGGTCTCTGGGATGAAACTTGACATTTCTGAAGTACAAACTTCCTGACTTAGATAAAAGTTCTTGATCTGGAATTGTTTTTTTAATGACAGGAATTGAAAAATGATTTTACTTTCTGCTGCTGTCATGAAAACAGACTTACAATATACCTCACACAAAATAATGTCAACAGTAATAACCTGTCTAACTGATCAGATCAAGAAACAAAACATTAACATCAAGATAACATAAAGCACCAAAACGCTCTCCTTGTGCCTTGTTCCTGTCATTACCCCAAGCCACCAAGAATCACTTTCCTACCCTCTGTAGCTTCTAAAAGTGCATTACCGAAGAAAAACATTACCCACCCGAGGATATGTGACCTCCACGTATGATAGTAGAAGCTGCAAATACTAACATTACTTCAAAGCATTCTTCAACTTACGAACCATACATATAAAAAAATACAATCTCAGAACTGTTTTTAAAATTTTATTTCTAAAGCAGTTATTACAAAAGGACTGTGTCTCAAAGTAGATATAACTAAAAGAAATGACTCTATATTGCAAAGAAGCCATAATGTCTAAGAATCAAGGCTGGGCGTGGTGGCTCACGCCTGTAATCCCAGCACTTTGGGAGGCTGAGGTGGGCGGATCACGAGGTCAGGACATCAAGACCATCTTGGCTAATACAGTGAAATCCCATCTCTGCTTTAAAAAAAAAAAAAAAAACTACCCCGGTGTGGTGGCATGCGCCTGTAGTCCCATCTACTCGGGAGGCTGAGGCAGAAGTGCTTGAACCCAGGAGGCAGAGGTTGCAGTGAGCCAAGATCGCGCCATTGCACTCCAGCCTGGTGACACACTGAGACTCTGTCTCAAAAAAAACAAAATCTAAGGAAGAGCTTCATTAGCTGGGATCAGGAAGGGTATATTTAACTTCACTGAAAAGGACTTACTAGGTGCAGCTGACATGGCTATGCTATGTGCTGTTATCATAAAGAATATGGAGACAGAAGTAAAAATTCTAGTTTGGGGGAGGATCCAAGATGGCGGATCAGACACAACTCCAGCGCACAGCACCCAGAGAAAGAGACGCAGAAATCCAGAGATCTCCTAGCTCCAACCCAGGTATCAGATGCATTCAACGGGTCTGGTCCGAGGGTAAGCAAAGCCCACTCAGGGCAGACTGAGGCGGGGGAGGGGTGCTGCTTCACCCAGAAAGTGCATCTGACTGGCGACTCGGAGGCTCCACCTCTGGCGCTCCGGTCCAGATACAGCGCTTCCCCCAAAGCCTCAGCAATACACAGAACAGGGGATCCTTGCCAGTCAAGTGCCAGGTATTACAAGTGCGGAGTTGAATAAGAGTCTGCAGACTGAGCTATCGCCCCATCCCCCCCCACCCGGAGAGAGAGGGAGCTGTAAGCGGGAGCAGCTGGGCGGCCCCTACCCCATGACTGGAGAGAGAGAAAGCTGAAAGGGGGAGACTGCCAGGTGAGGCTAGGCGGGTCCCTAACCTTCCCCCACAAACCCCAGAGGGCTGAAGCTCTGACTCTAGTGGGTTGCGCAGCCAGTGCCACAGTCTGAAAGGAACCCTGGATGATCCAGCCCAGTGGAGGAAGGGCACAACCCACCACTAGAGGGGTGGAGACCGGGCTACATGTTTTAACAAAAACACAGGAAACCTACATAGCAACAGGACAGCGTTCTCGCAGCGCCTACAGGTCAGCGGAAGAGACGGGCCTAACCTCCAGCATAAACAAAAAAGACACAGGGAAGCTTCCCTAGTAACCTGAAGGAGTCCCTAGAAACCCAGTAGCACCCCCACAGGCAGACAAGCGACCTCATCAAGCAGCTCTCTGACACCACAGCCAGGTAAATCCACAAAGATGGGAAAAAAAACAGGGGCAAAAAGGTGAAACCACCAAAGACCAGAACACCTCTTCTCCCTCAAGGGATCACAACTCCTCAACAACACAGGATCACAACTTGACCAAGAAGGAGTGTGAGAATAGACGGAAACAGGATTCAGAAGGTGGATAACAACAAACTTCTCAGAGCTTAAAGGAACACGTTCTAACTCAACACAAAGAAACCAAAAACCTTGAAAAAAGATTAGACGAAATGCTAACTAGAATAACCAGCTTAGAGAAGAACATAAACAATTTGATGGAGTTGAAGAACACAGCATGAGAACTATGTGAAGCAAACACAAGTTTTAATAGCCAAATCAATTAAGCAGAAGAAAGGACATCAGAGATTGAAAATCAACTCAATGAAGTAAAAAGAGAAGGCAATACAAGAGAAAAAAGAGTGAAAAGAAACGAACAAAGCCTCCAAGAAATATGGGATTATGTGAAAAAACCCTAATCTACGCTTGATTGGCGTACCTAAATATGACGGGGAGAATGAATCCAAGCTGGAAAACACACTCCAGCATATTATCCAGGAGAACTTCCCAAGCCTAGCAAGGCAGTCCAAATTTCAAATTCAAGAAATACAGAGAACTCTACAAAGATACTCCTCAAGAAGAGCAACCCCAAGGCACATCATTGTCAGATTCACCAGGGTTGAAATGAAGGAAAAAATGCTAAGGGCAGCCAGAGAGAAAGGTCAGGTAACCCACAGAGGGAAGCCAATCAGACTCACAGCAGATCTCTCGGCAGAAACTCTACAAGCCAGAAGAGAGTGGGGGCCACTATTCAACATCCTTAAAGAAAAGAACTTTCAACCCAGAATCCTAATATCCAGCCAAACTAAGCTTCAAAAGTGAAGGAGAAATAAAATCCTTTACGGACAAGCAATTATTGAGAGATTTTGTCACCACCAGACCTGCCCTACAAGAGCTCCTGAAAGAAACACTAAGCATGGAAAGGAACAAGTACCAGTCACTGCAAAAGCAAACCAGTTGGCAAAGACCAAAAATGCAATGAAGAAAATGAGTCAACTAATGAGAAAGAAAACCAGCCAGTAACAAAATGGCAGGATCAAATTCACACATAACAATATTAACATTGAATGTAAATGGCCTAAACGCTCCAATCAAAAGACACAGACTGGCAAAAAAGTTTTTGCAATCTACCCATCTGACAAAGGGCTAATATCCAGAATCTACAAAGAACTAAAACAGATATACAAGAAAAAAACAAACAACCCCATTCAAAAGTGGGTGAAGGATATGAACAGACACTTTTCAAAAGAGGACATATATGAGGCCAACAAACATATGAAAAAATGCTCATCATCACTGGTCATTAGAGAAATGCAAATTAAAACCACACTGAGATATCATCTCACGCCAGTTAGAATGGCGATCATTAAAAAATCGGGAGACAACAGATGCTGGAGAGGATGTGGAGAAATAGGAACACTCTTACACAGTTGGTGGGAGTGTAAATTAGTTCAACCATTGTGGAAGACAGTGTGGCGATTTCTCAAGGATCTAGAAATAGAAATTCCATTTGACCCAGCAATCCCACTATTGAGTATACACCCAAAGAACTATAAATCGTTCTACCATAAAGACACATGCACACGTATGTTTACTGCAGCCCTGTGTACAACAGCAAAGACCTGGAACCAACCCAAATGCCCATCAATGATAGACTGGACAAAGAAAATGTGGTACATATACACCATGGAATACTATGCAGCCATAAAAAACGATGAGTTCTTGTCCTTTGTAGGGACTTGGGTGAATCTCATCATTCTCAGCAAACCGGACCCAAGAACAGAAAGCCAAGCACCATATGTTCTTACTCATAGGTGGGCGCTGAGCAACGAGAACACGTGAACTCAGGGAGAGGAGCAACACACAGGGGACAATTGGGGAGGGGGTGGGGAGAGACAATGGGGGGTGGGGAGGGGGGTGGGGAGGGAGGGAGGGTGGGGAGGGATAACATGGGGAGAAATGCCAGATACAGTATGCACCTAAAGTAAAATAAATACATTATTTAAAAAAAAAAAAAAATTCTGGTTTTTCCCTTTTGGGCCCAAATCCAACTACCTATTTTCTTTCAGATAAACATTTCTAGAAATCAGAGATCACTCCTTACCCCATCCCAACCCCCCAAGTTCAGGTCAGAGTTAGTACTTTAAGCCAAAAGTAAGACTTAGTAAGAAAAGTAATTCTTTAAAGAATGGCTAAAGAAGCTACAAATTTTGTATTGGGACCAACAATCTGCCTTTGCTTTAATGGTAGTATGCACAGTGGTTATTGCTCTAATTTTGACAAATCTAGGACAAAAAGAGACTAATTTTTTAAAGGTTAAAATTACATTCTTACATACCCACTTTTAAGTTACTACTGCTAATTTGTCTTTAAAATATAATAAAAATATTACTTTTTGTGTGTTACAGTCTTTCTACCAGGAAAATTATAATAAACATTACATTAAAAAAAAAAGACTAGGTTTACCTTCCACTAACAGATTAATGTGCCATAAAACATGCAATATGTCCAGGCACGGTGGCTCATGCCTGTAATCCCAGCACTTTGGGAGGTGGAGATGGTGGTACCACCTGAGGTCAGGAGTTCAAGACCAGCCTGGCCAACATGCTGAAACCCTGTCTCTACTAAAAATACAAAAAGTAGCCAGGTGTGGCAGCGGGTGCTTGTAATCCCAGCTACTCAGGAGGCTGAGACAGGAGAACTGCCTGAACCCAGGTGGCAGAGGTTGCAGTGAGCCAAGATTATGCCATTGCACTCCAGCCGGGGTGACAAGAGTGAAACTTCGCCTCAAAAAAAAAAAAACAAAACAAACAAAAAACACATGTAATATGTTAGGGTCTATCTTATGTTTCTTTGATATATCTATAGACACACACATATTCACACACCCCTCTGTGTCTTCTCTTCTCCCTTTAAAGATAAATAATGTAGTAGTACATAGCTCAGACACTGAGTCCTCAGAAGCTTTCCAAATGTAATAGTCTAAGGCAGGTACCACAGGACACCAACTCTCAACAAATATTCAAAGTCATTTCTCAAAAAAAAAAAAAAAAAAAAATTAAACTGCTTTGGAGCCTATCAATCAAATCTCTACACTTAGCACTTAGGCAAATCCTAAGTGCCAACAAGTAAATCAAAGAGCTCAAATCAGGCTGGATCCAGTGGCTCATGCCTATAATCCCAGAACTCTACGAGGCCAAGATGGGTGGATTACTTGAACCCAGGAGTTCAAGTCCAGCCCGGGCAACATGCCAAAACCCCATCTCTACAAAAAATACAAAAACTAGTTGGGTGTGGTGGCATGCCTGTGGTCTCAGCTACTTGGGAGGCTGAGGTGAGAAGACTGCCTGAGCCCAGGGAGGTCGAGGCTGCAGTGAGCCCTGACTACAACACTGCACTCCATCCTGGGTGACACAGTGAGATCCTGTCTCAGCAGGGGGGTGCAGGGGATCGGCACAAATCCAATAAAGTACATTTGGGTCAACAATTTTTACCTAAAGAATGAGCCCATTTCTGCCTTCTAGTTCCAAAATGGCAGTAAAGAAGCACATGGTTTCACTCCCTGCCACAGAAAACCAAAAACAAATACGTAGCACTCAGATTATTACTAGTAATATCCTAGTACTCAAATATGAGGAGACAGTTCCTGAGCCACAGAGAAGTGAAAAAGCTGAGAATCAGACTTCCACATCTGCAACAACCCTACCCTCATTCTGCCCAGCACGACTCATGGTTTCTACACTAAAAAAAGCGAGATTGAGGTAGATAACCAGCTTCCCCAGGATCCTGGGTCCCCTGACAAGACACTGCCTTAACCTAGAGGAAGCATGGTGAATACATGAAAGGAAAATATTCCCGAGGAAAGACAAAGGCAAAGAGGGGAGGCAGAAATGCTATCTCCAGCCCTGGAAACTCTGCTCTGTGATTCGGTGAAGGAGATGCCAAATCACAGTGGTTCAGCAGGACCACACAGGTCCCTTCAGCATGAACTCTACCTAGCCTTCCCCCACTGCTCAGATACTCCCTTTGGGACCTTCCCCATTCAGGAGCAGCAGCATTTAGGTTGTTTACCAGAGCCATGGTGAATCTGTGCTTAAGGGGCCACCTAGAGCCAAAAAGGAGGCAGCAATCCAGCAGTGAAGAATCTCTAAGCAAACATATCCAATACAAAACCAAAACAAGCCAGATAGAGGAAACTAGAATCAATAACTAATCCTTCAATGCAAAGACATCAACTTATGTCCACAAGAAATAACAGCAAACAGGGAACGACAACCTCCTCAAATGGACAAAGCAAAGAACCCCAGTGACTGATGCTAATGAGACAGCAACATGTGAATTTGCTAACTAATTATTCAAAATAGTGGTTTTAAGAAAACTGAATGATCTCCAAGATAACACAGAAAAACAATTCAGAAACTTATCAAAGAAATTTAACAAAGAGATTGAATTTTTTTTTTTAGACTGAGTCTCTCTCTGTCACCCAGGCTGGAGTGCAATGGTGTAATCTCGGCTCACTGCAACCTCTGCCTCCTGGGTTGCAGGAGGCAGATTCTCCTGCCTCAGCCTCCTGAGTAAGTGGGATTACAGGCACATGCCACCACACCTGGCTAATTTTTTGTATTTTTAGTAGAGATGGGGTTTCACCATGTTGGTCTGGCTGATCTCGAACTCCTGACCTCGTGATCTGCCCACCTTGGCTTCCCAAAGTGCTGGGATTACAAGCGTAAGCCACTGCACCCAGCCTGAAATAATTTTTAAAACTCAAACAAATATTAGAACTGAGAAATACATTTGCAGAACCAAACCATTAAAGGATCTAAACAGGTAAGAATCAAACAGAGGAAAGAACTGGTGAACTTAAAGACAGGTTATTTGGAAATAAACAGTCAGAGGAAAAAAAATGAAAAGGAACAAAGATCACCTAGGAGATACAGAAGATTACCTCAAAGACCAAATCTAGGAATTACTGTTGTTCAAGAGGGAGTCAAGTGATAGCAATGGGTAGAAAGCTGATTCTCAAAAGTAATAACAGACTTTCCAAAACCTAAGAAAGATACAAATACCAGGTACAGGAAGGTCAGGGAACACCAAACAGCTTTCGACCCAAAAACAAAAAACAACTACTCCAAGACATACAATAATCAAACATTCAAAGTCAAGGACAAAGACAAGATCCTAAAGCAGCAAGAGGAAAGAGGCAAATAACATATAAAGAAGCTCCAATTTGTCTGGAAACAGACTTCTCAATGGAAACTATACAGGCCAGAAGGGAGTGGAACATGATTTTCAAATGGGTGAAAACAATGACCTAATCTTCTTAAGAATACTCATGAAAAAGTATAAGCCAATATTTTCATATTGGGCATAAAAATCATCTGAGCTACTAGTTAAAGATGCAGAGCTCACGTCCTACCCCCCATATTTAACCCATACATTAAGCCTGGGGAAGGGTCCGGCAATCTACAGTTCCAACTAACTCCCCCAAGTAATTATGATGCAGGGAGTCTGTAGAACAAATCTGCTAAAAAACTGGCTGAAACTCTCAGCTAGTACCACTTAAAACTTATAGGCTAATATGGTGAAAAAACCTAAAATAAGCAGTTGCTAAAACAAGGGTTTTCAATTACAGTCACAGAAGCAGATAGGAGACTGGTGTCTCCTAGTAGAGAAGTTGAAGGAATTCAAAAACAATGCTCTTTGTGTGGTTAGATTATTCAGAATTCAGGTTAAAGGAAGCACTGACAGGAGAGAACATAAGAGAAATAAAAGAATGCCTTTTTTTTTTTTTTTTCAGACAGAGTCTTGCTCTGTCATCCAGGCTGGAATGCAGCGGCATGATCTTGGTTAACTGCAGTCTCCGCCTCCAAGGTTCAAGCAATTCTCCTGCCTCAGCCTCCCAAGTAGCTGGGATTACAGGCGTATACCCCCATGCCCGGCTAATTTTTGTATTTTTAGTAGAGATGGGGTTTCTCCATATTGGCTAGGCTGGTCTCAAACTCCTAACCTCAGGTGATCTGTCCACCTTGGCCTCCCAAAGTGCTGGCATTACAGGTATGAGTCACCGCGCCCAGCCTAGAATGCCGTATTTCAAATCACTCCAAGATGTTCATGATAAAAGAAAAAGGCAAATTGTGTGAACTGCTGAAGGCTGGACAATCTCCAGGTTGTATTTAGGATTCACAGTAAGAAAAAGACAAAACGGGTGGCTCTCAGACTTGCAGCCACAGTGAAATTAGATGGCAAGGGCTACAATTGTCATCATATCCTCAAATAATGTTCACCACCTAATTTGCTCAATCTCACACAAACCTCAAATCCTTAGTCATCACTTGTAAAGCAAGGAGCCACAGGCTGTATACTTTCTGGGTGACTTATGAGTTTAAACTGGGAGTAGCTGACTAGAGTACCAGCCAAAAGAAGTATGTGAATATAGGAGATAACATACCAAGGGCACTAGATACTACTGTTAGTTTAAAATCCTGCCTAAATTATCTTCCTCACAGTGAGATGTGCGTGTGTGTGTGTGTGTGTGTGTGTATATGTGTATTTTAAATGTATTTATATAAATGGACCTTGTTGTGTTGCCCAGGCTGGCCTCCCTAAAAAATGGAACCACACTAGGTGAGATTCATGGTCTTATCTGGAATAAATATACTGCTAAATTCAACATGTAAACATGACTGGATACATGTTCACAAATGATAGTCACAGAAGACATTTTGCGGACAACTAAGGAAATCTCAATAACAAATGGGTATTAGTTGACATTAAGCATTACTGTCAATTATTCTAAGGTGTGATAATAGTACTGTGGTTACTTTTAGAAAATACTGCAAAATGTTAGCTATTATCTAATCTGGGTTGTAGATATATGAGTGATCACTATACTATTCTTCTAGCTTACTAAAAATGTTGCTAACAGGTTGGACACAGTGGTTCCTGCCTGTAATCCCAGCACTTTGGGAGGCTGACGCAGGAGGACTGCTTGTACCCAGGAATTTTGAGACCAGCCTGGACAACCAGTGAGACCCTGTCTCTACAAAAAAATTTAAAAATTAGCCAGGCTGGTGGCATGCGTCTGTAGTCCCAGCTACTTGAGAGGCTGAGGCGGGAGATCACTTGAACCCGGAAGGTAGAGGTTGCAGTGTGACCTGTGACCGCATCACTGCAGTCCATCCTAGGTCACACAGTGAGATCCTAGCTCAAAAAAAAAAAAAAAAAAAAAAAAGCTCATAATAATTTGGGTGTGGGAGGAGTGGAAGGGATACTTATCGAGCATTCCTCAAAGACTTTGACCCTTTCACAGCCCTCAGGAGGTTCCCTTTTAAACATGTAACTGTTGTTAGGTTTTGGTGAGGTTGCATATTTGGGCAAAGGAGAATTGTTCCCATTCTCTGCAAGAAATGACATATTAGATTACTAAGAAATAACAACTATATAAATGTATAGTAATACTACATTTAATTGTTTTTGGACTACGCCCCATGAACTACTTGAGGGCAGCAGTAGTGCTTTATTCATCAAGGAGATAATTAATGTTTATTAAATAAATGCATAAACGAATACAGTATTTTATTTCACTTCCCCTTACAATTACCATAGTCTGGGCCTGTATCACATAACCCTCAGTACTGAACACTGATGTAGCTTGCTGCCTTATTTCTATTCTGTACAAAACAAATGCACTCAAACATTACTTCCATTTTTCCCAGTACAAATATCTGAAATGGTTCTTCATTGATTGTTGATCATTATCTCTTGGCCTGTACTTCAGAATTTCTCAATTTGATTTCTCTGCTCCTCTGGTTACAACCTTTGCTCCCAGTAGTCAGAGCCACTGGATGCCAAACATTTTCTTTTGCCTGTGAACTTCCCCTTACCTAAAAGGGGTAAGTTCTGTTTATTTTCCAAAATGTCCTTCAAAGTCTGGCTCTGACTCAAGTTTTTTGAAATCTTTACAAATTAACCCTACCAGGAGGAACATTTCTTTACTCTGATATTCTTTAGTGCTGATATCCTCAATTTATATTTCAGTAACTTAAAAATTTTAATATGTTAAATATCTGTTCTAAATTTTCCATCTGTGCCAGCTAAGCTACAAACTCCTTGCTGGCAGTAGCACTACAATCCTGTTTTCCTACAAAAGAAATTCACAGAGGCCAACCAGTTACTAAAATCAAATACTCAGGACCCAACCTTTATTGAGTTTATTTATAGAATTCTACATGTTATTGATGTACAAGTAGGCAGTATGGAAAATCAAGGGACAGATTTTATCTGACCCGTGTTTTATCAGACCCAGAAGCTAGTAAGAAAAGTTCAAAGAACGACAGTTTACAACTGCTCCACAGTTTAGAGTAACTTCTTCAGTGAATCGTCTGTCTTCTGCACTTGCTACGGTTTTAATTACTTAGGTGATTAGCAGTAGTAGCCATTCCTAACATCAGAGCACTTTGGCACATTCAACACACTGTATGGAGAAGGTTCTAAATAAATGACTACTGAACTAAGCTTTAGAATTTATAAATAGATGTCATTATTATTGCTTTCAAGTACATAACATAACCAGGATTAGGTTAAGAAAATACTGTCCTGACACAGATGCAAGGCTAATATTTGTTTTAAAAGGCAAGAACATTTGTAATTAACATCCGAACTGCTTCTATTTCCAGGTTATTTCTAAGGTATTTTAAGGTTATTTTAAGAGCATCCTCCAACGTTTTACATCAGGCTGGCTTTGAACAATAATCCTGCATTGATATAAATCGGTTTAATCCTTGTTAAAAACGTCACAAATATAGATCCTAAAACACACTAACTTGAAGGCTTTGTATTGATTGAAAAAGCATTAAGGTAATAAAATCATGACTATCAGGCGACAGAGACCAAAGTGCTTTCAGAGCAAGTGCTCACCTCATTTATTCCAAAAGAATGTTTCTCACCAATAAGGAATTGTATTAACAAGTGCAAAAAAAGAAGTACAAATGTGTTCTGCTGGAAAATGAATAGAATGAATGATAAAACAGGAGGTATTCAGTTATCATCTAGCTGCACATTCCTCCAGCACTCTACCTTTATCTCTGGGATCAACAAGCAGGTCATCAGCTGAGCAAGGACTCTCCTCGCTACCTTCATTGGAAATGGTGAGGAACGATGTTGGGGACACGGACTGGGAGCGGCTGCTGTTGTTGCTTCCCCCTCTCTGCCCCACCAGGGGTCTGTGTGTCGATGCTGCGTGTGCTGCTACTTCTCTGTACGAGGGGGGGTGGGGTACGATGGCCATCTGGAATATCTTGCGGCTGTTACAACATTTTAAAAATATATGTATATTTACCATTAATTTCAAATCGCCAGCAATGCACCCAGTGTCAACCTTCCCATATAGTGCCAGAGACACACAAATAAAAAATCCTTTCCTACTTATTTAGGGCTTCATGTTGCACGTTAGTGACATCTCTGTCTAATCTGACTCCCCTATTGGGCATCTTCAGTGAAGATTTTGTATTCCCAGGGCCTGGCATACAGCAGGTGGCCAATGCTTGTTGAATAAATGAATTGCACTAAATCACTTATCATGTATTAAGGGTTATTTTAAAAATTATAAATGAGTGCCATGGTAAAAAAGGAGAAATGTAGGTGTAACACTAGGTTCCGTATTAGAGGAAAAGGTTATTTATCATGTGAACTAGGGACACTGATGCCATGCCCTGAGATGACTTTTTCCAAATAAACCTTCCTAAATGGGGGAAAGGTTAATCACAGAAGTACTAATGACCAGGAGAAAATCAAGTACATACTCACAGGAAAGCTTGTGTGGCTCACTTAGCAGGGAAACCAAATCCCTGCACATCTTTGATTAATTTACCTTTATTGCATCAGGGAACCTGTACCCTATCATGCAGAATGGAGGAGAGGGTGTGGGGAGCTGTGTTTCTCTAAGTGAAACCAACCTTTTATCTTAAGGGAGAGGATCTTAAGTATTAATACAATACTCAATTCCTCCTTCACTGAAGAATAGAGAGAGGCTTAGATAACTAAATATACTGTGTGACATGGTTTTTAAACCTAAAACAGTAATTTCTGTTTTACCTAGGAACTATTCTCAGGTGTATTCTAGTTAGTAAAGAGAATAAGCAGATCATTTCTTTTTTTTTTTTGAGACAGAGTCTTGCTCTGTCGCCCAGGCTGAAGTGCAATGGCATGATCTTGGCTCACTGCAACCTCTGCCTCCCAAGTTCAAGCGATTCTCCCTGCCTCAGACTTCCAAGTAGCTGGGATTACAGGCACGCACCACTACGCCCAGCTAATTTTTGTATTTTTTTTTTTTTTTTTTTTTTTAAAGAGAAAAAGAGAAAGAAGGAAAAAAAAAAAGAAAGAGAAAAAGAAGAAGAAAAGAAAAAAAAGGAAGAGAGAACGGGAATCTTGCTCTATTGCCCAGGCTAGAATGCAGTCTACAAATGGATATTAAAAGCTTTTTATACTAATAATTGTGTTATACAATGGAGACAGGAAGGAATAATGGAGGAAAATAACAAACAAACAGCCAACCAATATTTCATTTAAACCTATAAAATGCTATGCAATTGCTAGGGAGTGATTTACTCCCAACCATGTGGTTCTTTTAGAATAAATGTGATGCGTTACTGAAAAAAAAATGTATATTTTGTGGATTTGGAGTAGAGAGTTCTGTAAATGTTTATTAGGTTTACTTGTTTGAGGTTTAACTTCAAGTCCCGGGTATCCTTCTTAACCTTCTGTCTCATTAATTTGTCCAATATTGATAATGTAATGTTAAAGTCTCCCACTATTATTGTGTGGGAGTCCAAGTCTCTTTGTAAGTCACCGAGAAGTTCCCTGTGTATCTGGGTATCCTATATTGGGTGCACATAGACTTAGGGTCGTTAGCTCTTCCCGTTACATTGATCCCTCTACCGTTATACAATGTCCTTCTATCTCTTTCGGTTTCTATTACTTTAAAGTCTATTTTATCAGAGATGAGAATGCAAGTACTGCTTTCTTTTTTCTCTCCATTTGGTTGGCAAATCTTCCTCCATCCCTTTGTTTTGAGTCTCTGTATATCCTTGCATGTAAGATGGATCTGGATGCAGCTTACTGATGGGTCCTTTGAAGTGGCTGATACTGATTGTTCCCCTCTATACATAGTGCCTCCTTCAGAAGCTCTTGTAAAGCAGGCCTGGTGGTAATGAAATCTCTGAGTACTTGCTTGTTTCAAAAAATTCTATTTTTCCTTCACTTATGAAACTTAGTTTGGCTGGATATGAAATTCTGGGTCGAAAGTTCTTTTCTTTAAGGATGTTGAATAGTGGCCCCCACTCTCTTCTGGCTTGTAGGGTTTCTGCTGAGAGATCAGCTGTGAGTCTGATAGGCTTCCCCTTGTGGGTAACCTAACCTTCTCTCTCTGGCTGCCCGTAGTATTTTCTCCTTCGTTTCAACCCTGATGAATCTAATGATTATGTGCCTTGGGGTTGCTCTTTTTGAGGAATATCTTTGTGGTGTTCTCTGGATTTCCTGGACTTGAATATTAGTCTGCCTTGCTAGGTTAGGAAAGTTTTCCTGGATAATATCCTGAAAAATATTTTCCAGCTTGGATTCATTCTCTTTGTCACATTCATACACCTATCAAACGTAGATTAGGTCTTTTCACATAGTCCCATATTTCTTGGAGACTTTGCTCATTCCTTTTTACCCTTTTTTCTCTAATCTTGTCTTCTCGTTTATTTCGTTAAGTTGGTCTTCAACCTCTGAAATCCTTTCTTCTGCTTGATCAATTCGACTCTTAAAACTTGTGCATACTCTCGAAGTTCTCGTATTGTGTTTCTCAACTCCATTAATTCACTTATATTCCTCTTTAAATTGTCCATTCTCATGAACATTTCGTGAAACCTTTTTCAAGGTTCTTAGTTTCCTTGCATTGGGCTAGAACATGTTCTTTTAGCTCACAGAAGTTTCTCATTATCCACCTTCTGAAGCCTGATTCTGTTGATTCCTCACATTCATTTTCTATCAGGCCTTGTTCAATTGGTGATGAGGCACTGCAATCCTCTGTAGGAGGAGAGGCATTCTGATTTCCGGTGTTTTCAGCCTTTTTGTGCTGGTTTCTTCCCATCTTTGTGGATTTATCCACCTGTCGTCTGTGTAATTGCTGACTTTCAGATTAAGTCTCTGAGTGGACGTCCAGCTTGTTGGTTATAAAGTTTTTTCTATTTCTTAATTTTCCTTCGGCGGATGCCCCTCCCCTACAGAGCTGGACCTTCCCAGGTTCAGCTGTACTTGGTGTGAAACGCTTAATCCTCAGCAGTTCCAACTGCTGTTTTTTGTTATTGTTGTTGGGGGGGACCAGCTTTCCCCTGCGGCGACCCACTACGCCGGCCCAAACAGCGGCGTTAAGATTCGTGGCGCTTTTCTCCCGGGAATCTCCCGGTCTGGTTCCCCACTTCAGTCCGCTTTAATCAGCTGAATGGGAGACTCTGGCTTTCCCGGAGCTCCAAACGCCAACCAAAGGGGCACTCAGACCCGTATACTCCGGACTGAGAACCGCCGCGTCGGGGGCGCCTGCAAAACGGCCGCGCCCCTCCAAAAGGGTCGCGCTGGCGACCTGTGGGGCTCCTCCGCCAAGAATCTCTTGGTCCGTGGGCTATGAAAATTCGTCTGAAAATGTGGCGTCCACTCACTCTCTGCGCTTTCAGTGGGGAGCTACAATCCTAAGCTGCTGCTAATCGGCCATCTTGGATCTCTCTCCCAATTTTTGTATTTTTTAAGTAGAGACGGGGTTTCACTATGTTGACCAGGTTGGTATCGAACTCCTGATCCTCAGGTGATCTGCCTGCCTCGGCCTTCCAAAGTGCTGGAATTACAGGCATGTGCCACCGTGCCCGGCCAAAAGATCATTTCTAACTGTACTTATGACATTGCCTAGCATGTCAACCAAAATCAAATAGTCACTGACATTCAAAAAAGGAGCAGACAGATTCATGCTTAGAATGTCATGTAAACTTCCTCCCCCCTATAATTAGTAAGCTAAACTTTTGTTAAATGGAATTAAAGCATATAAGAAGTGTATCACCTAACGGTATCTAAATACAGACAAACAACAAATAGTTTCTGTTCAATAATCCAAATTCGTCAGATCAGTCGGCTCTATGAAATGCAACGAAATGAAAACTTTTCATTCACCTGCCCAGGTCAAAGTTTTTCAAGAGATAAATTTTTGTCTCTCTCAATGAGAAGAAAGAAACCCAAGTAAATATGGAAATCCAAACTATACATTTTTAATAATTAGAAGAGTTCAAGAATGATTTTAAGATACAAGATCACTTACTATAAGTTGCTCTTCCTTTTCCCCAGTCTCTTTAATTATTATTTCAATCTCCTGATTCAATCCTTCCACACTATTCCGAAACCGGGAGCCTGTTGATTTGGTGATGGGAATTACAGGAATAAGTGCACTCTTTGGAACAGGAGCCTTAAGAAAATGGGATAGAGAAGAGAGGTTTAACATTACCTTTTAATTTTCTAGACTGAAGCATAATCCCAACAGACATAACTCAAAAATAAATCAAAGTTTACAGGCCTCACAAAAAGTGTGAGTGACCAAACCTGCTCCTTAGCAAGTATGAAATATAAGTTAAAACCCAAATCCCACACAATGAAGGTAGGATTTTGAAAATTTATTCACACCTGTGAACGACTACAAAGAAAACAGGGATAAAGAAATATAGTAAAAGAATGTCAAGCTCAGAAATTCTTTTATGACTGTAACAGAGCTCAGATTTCCAAATATAATTTTAAACTCTCCTAGTGCCACAGTGATACAGTTTGGATGTCTCACCCAAATCTCAGTTAAAATGTAATCTGCAATGTTGAAGGTGGGGCCTAGTGAGAGATGACTGGATCATGGGGGAGATTTCTCAGGAATGTTTAGTACCATCCCTCTTGGTACTGTGAGTTCTCATGAAATCTGGTTGTTTGAAAGTGTGTAGCACTTCCCCCTTCTCTCTTGCTCCTGCTCGGCCATGTGACCTGTGTGCTCCCCCTTTGCATTCCATCATGATTGTAAGTTTCCAGAGGCCTCCCCAGACGCCGACTAAATGTCAGTGTCATGCTTCCTGCAGACCCTGCAGAACTGTGAGACAATTAAACCTCTTGTCTTTCTTTTTTGAGACAGTCTTGCACTGTCGCCCAGGCTGGAGTACAGTGGTGCTATCTGGGCTCACTGCAACCTCCGCCTTCCTGGTTCAAGCAATTCTCCTGCCTCAGCCTCCCAACTAGCTTTAACTACAGGCACCCGTCACTAATTTTTTTTTTTTGTATTTTTAGTAGGCACAGGGTTTCACAATATTGGCCAGGCTGGTCTCAAACTCCTGACTTGTGATCCACCCACTTCGACCTCCCAAAGTGATGGGATTACAGGTGTGAGCCACCACGCCAGGCCCCTCTTTTCTTTATAAATTACCCAGTCTCAGGTATTTCTTTATAGCAACATGAGAACAGACTAATATATATAATTATTTATATTCTGAGGGGGGGAATGATTTTTATTTTTCATTTCTTCTAAGAAACAAAGACGACACTCATGCGCAGAACGTGCAGGTTTGTTACAAAGGTACATGTGCCATGGTGGTTTGCTGCAGCTACTGACCAGTCCTCTAAGTTCCTTCTCCTCAACTCCCACATCCCAACAGGCCTTGGTGTGTGTTGTTCCCCTGTGTGTCCATGTGTTCTCACTGTTCAACTCCTACTTATGAGAACATGCAGTGTTTGGTTTTCTGTTCCTTTGTTAGTTTGCTAAGAATGATGGCTTCCAGCTTCATCCACATCCCTGCAAAGAACATGATCTAATTCCTTTTTATGGCTGCATAGTATTTCATGATGTATATGTACCGTATTTTCTTTATCTAGAGTATCATTAATGGGCATTTGGGTTGGTTTCATGTCTTTGCTATTGTAAATAGTGCTGCAATAAACACATACGTGCATGTGTCTTTATAGTAGAATGATTTACATAATCTTTTGGGTATAAACCCAGTATTGAGATTGCTGGGTCAAAAGGTATTTCTGGTTCTAGATCCTTAAGGGATCGCCATACTGTCTTCCACAATGGCTCAACTAATTTACATTCCCATCAACACTGTAAAAGTCTTCCTGTTTCTCCACAGCCTCGCCAGCATCTATTGTTTTCTGACTTTTAAATAACTGCCATTCTGACTGGCGTGAGGTGGTAGCTCACTGTGGTTTTCATTTGCATTTCTCTCAGGATCAATGATATTGAACTATTTCTCATATTTTTTCATGTTTGTTGGCCATGTAAATGTCTTCTTTTAAGAAATGTCTGTTCATATCCTTTGCCCATTTTTTGATGGGGTTTTTTCTCTTGTAAATTTAAGTTCCTTACAAATTCTGGATATCAAACCTCTGTCAGATAGGTAGAATGCAAATTTTCTCCCATTGTGTAGGATGCCTGTTCACTCTAATGACAGTTTCTTTTGCTGTGAAGAGGCTCTTTAATTTAATTAGATCCCATTTGTCAATTTTGGCTTTTGTTGCCATTGCTTTCACCATTTTAGTCATGAAGTCTTTGCCCGTGCCTATGCCCTGAATGGTATTGCCTAGGTTTTCTTCTAGGGTTTTTATGGTTTTGGGTTTTACAGTTAAGTCTTTAATCCATCTTGAGTTTCGGTTTTCTGCATATGGCTAGCCAGTTTTTCCAGCACCATTTACTGAATAGGAGATCCTTTCCCCGTTGCTTGTTTTTGTCAGGTTTGTTGAGGATCAGATGGTTGCAGATGTGTGGTGTTATTTCTAAGGTCTCTGTTATGTTCCATTGGTCTCTATGTCTGTTTTGGTACCAGTACCATGCTGCTTTGGTTACTGTAGCCTTATGGTATAGCCTCCAGCTTTGTTCTTTTTGCTTAGGATTGTCTTGGCTATACAGGGTCTTCTTTGATTCTACATGAAATTAAAAATGTTTTTTTCTAATTCTGTAAAGAATGTCAAGGGTAGTTTGATGGGAACAGCACTGAATCTATAAATTACTTTGGGCAGTATGGCCATTTTTGTGAAATTATTTATTTATTTAACAAAACAACTTCCAAAATCTATGTAGAAATTTTAAAATTAAAAATATTTTTATTGTCACAGTATTACTTTTGAAAAGAACTGATTATATAATTACAGGATATTGTTTCCTGACAAGATACTCAAAATAAAATATGAAACAAGCATTAGCAGAGGTATCTGCCAAAGCTAGTAACAACAGTGTGCCAGATGAACATCTTGTAAATTCTTCTGTCTGGAAAAGAAATGTGATTAACCCATCTTCATGTAGGAAAGTTTCTTTGGAAAACCTCTCTCAGGAAGAGGTGGGCAAGAAGACAAGGTAACAGGGCCTCTAATCAATGACCATTAGTTTTATTCCCTGATAACCCTGCTGTCTGATATGAAACTTAGTGTTAAATCTGTACTTCTCCTTTTTATTCCTGCTCCCCTTTAAAACTTAAAAAAAAAAAAAAAAAGGATAATACAACAAGAATCCTTGGCAAACGTAAGAAATTTGTGATTTAAAAAGGCCAAGGGGAAGCTCCATGCAGAAGTGCTGAGTGAGCATGTCTCTACTGCTCAGTTACTATTGGGTCCTCATATGTAACACAGGACACAGCAAACCACCTCATGGCTTTAAGAATAAAATGGCAGGAAACCTGGTATGGTGCCTGGCCTCTAAAACATAAATGCTCAGAAAACAGTAGCTGCAATTTTTATATTGTATTTTTCCTATTTATTGTATTCTTAAAATATTTATCTTTTCAGTTTTTTAAAGTGTCACTTATTTTCTTTCACATACAGTGTCTCCCAATTTTTCCCTTTTTATGAGTCTCTCTGTTCCCACATTCCCCACAGCCTCAAGCCTCTATATTACTTATTCCCTTTACTTCCATCTCTTCTCTGTGTTCCCTTTTCCAATCTCAGCATCTACTACCAAAGGAAAGAAAAATCTTAAATTTGAGTGTTCTATAAGTTTTATAGAGAAAATTTATATAATTTTTAAAAATTCAACTTATATTTTTGAACCATTTTCCATAGTGTAGATCTTTGGCACACTGATACGCAACTTTCATAACTTTTTTTTTTGAGACAGAGTCTCGGTTTGTCTTCCAGGCTGAAGTGCAGTGGCACAATCTCGGCTGAGATACAGTTGAGCTATAAACTTCAAGTAACAGAATGATCTGTAAAGAATGATGCAATTTTTAGAAGATGAATTGTAAAATAATTTTGGAAATCTGCACAAAATTATGGGACTAAAGCTTGACCTATATGTCTTCAAGGGTTTAGCCCTTACATATACATTTTGATCCTCCCTTTCCTCAAATATACACAAATTCTATGTGCAGAGAGAAACCTACACACCTAATTTCTCAACATTTTCTGTTCTACCTACTGGAACAAGTTTCATATACCCCAGATATTTCACAAAAGCACGAAGTTAAAGAGCACTCCTTTTGTCTCTTACTGTTTATTCAACCAAAAGCCCAATACATGCATACAAAACAGGCATACACACATTTATTTATATTTCACCCAGCAAAAAGAAAGACTATCTTCCCAAAATATCAGAAGCAAGCTACTCCTGGGAATAGAAATGGCATTTTTTTTCTTTTGGATTATTTTTCTACAATTAACTTGAGGAGAGAATCTATGTCTTATTAATCTCTTTAGTGCCACTGGCCAAGCACACAGCCTAGAACATACAAGATGCTTGTTTGGTAAGGCTGGTATATGGATGTGTGCACCCCTCAAAACCATGCTGAAGCCCTGCCAATGTGGCTGTATCTGGACATGGGGCATCTAAGGCAGTAGTTTTGTTTTGTTTTTGTTGTTGTTCTTGTTTGAGGCAGGGTCTCCACTTGTTGCCCAGGCTATGCAGTGGCATGATCTTGGCTCACTACAACCTCTGCCTCCTGGGATCAGGTGATCCTCCCACCTCAACCTCCCAAGTAGGGATGACAGGTGCATGCCACCATGCCTGGCTAATTTTTGTATTTTTTTTTTTTGGTAGAGACAGGGTTTCACCATGTTGCCCAGGGTGGTCTCAAACTCCCGGGCTCTAGTAATCAGATGGCCTCAGCCTCCCAAAGTGCTGAGATTACAAACACAAGCCACCATGCCCAGTCCAACAGGACATCAAAGAGATCCCTCCCATCTGCATGCACACAAAGAACTCATATAAGCACACAGCAAGAAGGGAGCTGTCTGCAACCCAAGGGGAGAACCCTTAACCAAATACCAACCCTGCTGGCACCTTGATCTTGGACTTAAGAGTCTCCAGAACTGGAAGGTAAATTTCTGTTGTGTAAAGTCACCTAGTCTATGTATACTACTTTGTTACAGCAGCCTGAGGAGACTAACACACTCACGTTTAGTTTCTTCATTTCTACAGTTTTCAATAGACTTAAGAACGTATTTAAAACATAAGCCAGAGATATAGTGATCCAGAGAACTTGAATATGTCCATAAAAAGTCTTCCCTGAGAAACTATTTTTAACAGTCATCTTTTTTTATTTAAATCATCTTAAAAACATAATTAGAAACGGGTCTCACTATGCTGCCCAGCCTGGTCTCGAACTCTTGGCCTCAAGTGATCCTCCCAGTCTTGGCCTCCCAAAGTGCTGGGATATAAGCATGACTCACTGTGCCTGGCCTGGCATTGTTTTATTGCAAAAGTAAAAAAATATTCACCGAAGAAAGAAAAATAAATAGATGTCAAATACCAGAGGTAACAACTATTAATAATTTTATAAAAACTATTTTATCTAGTCCTTTTTCTTCTATATATGTATACACTTTTAAAAAGAAACAGATTGCACCTAGTGTTCTGAACCCAGTGCATTTTTTTAAAACATCATACCATATCTGTAACTTAGCTCTATGCTTTAAAACATTTAACCAATCACTTTTATAGCTGCACAGTATTTCATTTTATGAGTGCATTACATAAGAAATCGGGAGAGAGATCAAAGATGGCCTATTAGCACCAGTTCAGGATTGTAGCTCCCACTGAAAGCGCAGAGAGTGAGTGGACGCCACATTTTCAGACGAATTTTTATTGCCCAAGGACCAGGAGATTCCTGGCGGAGGAGCCCCACGGGTCACCAGTGCAACTCTTTTGGCTTGCGCAGCCGTTTTGCAGGCGTCCCGGCACGGCGGTTCTGAGTCCAGAGTATACGGGACTGAGTGCCCCTTTAGTTGGCATTTGGAACTCCGGGAAGGCAGAGTCTCCCATTCAGCTCATTGAAAAGCGGACTGAAGTGGGGGAACCAGACTGGGAGATTCCCGGGCACAAAAGCGCCACGAATCTTAATGCTGCTGTCTCAGCCAGCGTAGTGGGTCGCCGCAGGGGAAGACTGGTCCCCCCGCCCCCACAAAAAAAACCAGCAATTGGAACTGCTGAGGATTGAGAGTTTCACAGCAAGTACAGCTGAACCCGGGAGGTCCAGCTCTGTGGGGAGGGGCGTCCGCCGAAGAAAAACTAAGAAACAGAAAAAACTTTACCACCAACAAGCTGGATGTCCACTCAGAGACCTAATCTGAAAGTCAGCAATTACACAGACGACAGGTGGATAAATCCACAAAGATGGGAAGAAACCAGCACAAAAAGGCTGAAAACACCCGAAATTACAATGCCTCTCCTCCTACAGAGGACTGCAGTTCCTCATCACCAAGGGAACAAGACCTTATGGAGAATGAATGTGAGGAATCAACAGAATTAGGCTTCAGAAGGTGGATAATAAGAAACTTCTGTGAGCTAAAAGAACATGTTCTAGCCCAATGCAAGGAAACGAAGAACCTTGAAAAAAGGTTTGACGAAATGCTAAGGAGAATAGACAGTTTAAAGAGGAACATAAATGAATTAATGGAGCTGAAAAACACAATACAAGAACTTCACGAAGTATGCACAAGTTTTAACAGTCAAATTGATCAAGCAGAGAAAGGATTTCAGAGGTCGAAGACCAACTTAACGAAATAAAACGAGAAGACAAGATTAGAGAAAAAAGGGTAAAAAGGAATGAGCAAAGTCTCCAAGAAATATGGGACTATGTGAAAGACCTAATCTACATCTCATAGGTGTACCTGAATATGATGAAGAGAATGAATCCAAGCTGGAAAACATTCTTCAGGATATTATCCAGGAAAACTTTCCCAACCTAGCAAGGCAGGACAATACTCAACTCCAGGTAATACAGAGACCACCACAAAGATATTCCTCAAAAAGAGCAACCCCAAGGCACATAATCATTAGATTCACCAGGGCTGAAATGAAGGAGAAAATACTAAGGGCAGCCAGAGAGAAAGGTCAGGTTACCCACAAGGGGAAGCCTATCAGACTCACAGCAGATCTCTCAGCAGAAACCCTACAAGCCAGAAGAGAGTGGGGCCAATATTCAACATCCTTAAAGAAAAGAATTTTCAACCCAGAATTTCATATCCAGCCAAACTAAGTTTCATAAGTGAAGAAAAAATAAAATTTTTTATGAACAAGCAAGTACTCAGAGATTTCATTGCCACCAGGCCTGCTTTACAAGAGCTTCTGAAAGAAGCACTATATACAGAAAGGAACAACCAGTATCAGCCATTCCAAAAAACCCATCAGTAAGCTGCATCCAGACCCTTCTCACATGGAAGGATATATAGAGACTCAAAACAAAGGGATGGAGGAAGATTTGCCAACCAAATGGAGAGGAAAAAAAAAAAAAGCAGGAGTTGCAATTCTCATCTCTGATAAAATAGACTTTAAAGTAAGAGAAACCAAAAGAGATAAGAAGGACACTGTACAGTAGCAGAGGGATTAATGTAACAGGAAGAGCTAACGATCCCAAGTCTATGCGTACCCAATACAGGAGCACCCAGATACATAAGGCAACTTCTTGGTGACTTACAAAGAGACTCGGACTCCCACACAATAATAGTGGGAGACTTTAACACTACATTGTCAATATTGGACAGATCAATGAGACATAAGGATAACAAGGATACCTGGGACTTGAACTTAGACCTTGAACAAGTAAACTTTTAATAAACATTTACAGAACTCTCTACTCCAAATCCACAAAACATACATTTTCTTCAGTAACACATCACATCTATTCTAAAAGTGACCACATGGTTGGAAGTAAATCACTCCCCAGCAATTGCATAGCATTTCAGTAGGTTTAAATGAATTATCGGTTGGCTGTTTGTTTGTTATTTTCCTCCCTCATTCCTCTCCTGTCTCCATTGTATAACACAATTATTAGTATAAAAGAGCTTTTCAATACCCATTTTTAGACTGCATTCTAGCCTGGGCAATAGAGCAAGATTCCCATTCTCTCTCCCCTCTTTTTCTTCTTCTTTCCCTTTCTTTCATTCTTTTTTCCTTCTTTCTTTCTCTCTAAAAAAAAAGGAAATCAATGCTCTATTAAACAAATAATTTTCCATTTTTTCACTATTACAGAACCATACCATCATGAACATCCTCTTAGACAATTATTTGCACACATATGTAACTACTTCTTTAGAATAAATTCCTGGGGTGGGGAAACTCTTGGCACAAAGGATAGGAAAGATTTTTCAGGACTTTGATTCATAATGCCAACTGACCAGTAAAATATTTTTACTCCTTATATTTTTATCTGCACTCTATGAATATATATGTTTCACAAAACTCTCTAAACTGAGTTTTTCTAAAACTTTGCTAAGTTTCATAAACTAAGAGTGGTCTCATTCCTTTAGTTTATATATTGTAGAGCAAATGAAAGTAAATTTTTAAAATGATAGCCAGTCATTTCTTCATTTTGTAGCAAGGAATGTATCCATTTTTTCCTCACTTCAGAAACCCTCTTCATAGTGTTTACATATAAACTGTTTATACTATACAATGATAATGTATTTTAATTATTATTCAAAGTATGAGTTATTTCAACATTTTTCAAAGCATATTTAAGAGTCATTTATATATATTTCTTGACATGTCTGTTCACCCTTTTCTTGGGTTTTTAGTCATTTGTCCCTTAGTTTTTTGATACATAGTACATATTTATGGGGTATATGTGATATTATGATACATGCATATAATGTGTAATGATCAAATCAGGCTATTTAGAATATTCATAAACTTACACATTTCTTTGTGCTAGAGGCATTTCAAATCTTCTCTTATAGTTAATGATATATGCAATAAATTCTTGTTAACCACAGTCACCCTACTGTGCTATCAAACATTAGAACTTTTTCCTTCTATCTGAATGTATATTTGTATCCATTAACCAACCTCTTTTCATCCATGACCTCCCACCCCCCGGTGACCCCGGCCCTTCCCAGCCTCTGGTAACCATCCTTCTACTCTCTATCTTCATGAGATCAATTTTTTTAGTTTCTCCATATGAGTGAGAAAGTGTCTGGCTTATTTCACTTAACATGACCTTCAGTTCTAATTCATGTTGCTGCAAGTCACAGAACTGTATTCGCATACACACAAAATGGACTCATAATACTAATGGAATATTAATCCTAAGTATGTATACACATACACACACACACACACACACACACCACATTTTTCTTTATTCAACTGTTGATGGGCACTTAGGTTGATTCCATACATTGGCTACTGAGAGTGGCTGCAATAAACATGTGAGTGCAGGGTATCCCTTTGATATGTTATTTTTTGTCTTTTTGATAACAGCCATTCTAACAGGGGTGAGATGACATCTCATTATGGATTTAATGTGCATTTCCCTGATGACTAGTGAAGATGAATATTTTTTCATATACCTGTTGGACATTTATGTCTTTTGAGAAATGTCTAGTCAGATTGCCCACTTTTTAACAGGATCACTTGTTGGTTTTGTTTGTTTGCTATTCAGTTCTTGAATATTCAGGATATTAGTTCCTTTCTGGATGAATAGTTGGCAAATGTTTTCCTCCATTCAACAGGTTATCTCTCCCTCTCTGTTGTTTCCTTTGCTGTACAGAAGCTTTAATATAGTCTCATTTGTATATATTTTTTGTTACCTAGGCTTTTGTAGTCCTAGACGTAAAATCTTTGCCTAGTCCAATATGCTGAAACATTTCCCATTCAGTCCTGGGCTTTTCTTTGTTGGGACACTTTACATTACTGATTCAATCTCATAACCAGTAACATGGTTTGTTCAGGTTTTCTACTTCTTCCTAGTTCAATCTTGGTAACCTGTATGTGTCCATGAAATTACCCATTTCCTCTAGGTTTTCCAATTTGTTAGTATATAGTTGTTCATACTTATCTTTAATGATCTTTCATCTAATAATTTTAGGTTTGGTTTGTTCTCGGTTTTCTAGTTCCTTGAGGTACACTCTTCAGATTGTTTATTTGAAATCTTTTTTTAAAACGTAGGCATTTATTGGTATAAACTGTCCCCTTAACAAGTCTTACACTGTATCTCATAGGTTTTGGTATGTTGTAATTCCATTTTCATTTGCTTCAAGAAATTTTATTTCCTTCTTAATTTCTTTATTGACCAATGGTTATTTCGGAGCATGTCATTTAACTTCCATGTATCCATACAGTTTCCAATTTTCCTCTTGTTATTGATTTCTAGATATAGTCTGTGATATGAGAAGATACTTGATAATTTCAATTTTTAAAAATTCATTGAGATTTGTTTTGTGGCCTAACATATGGTCTATCCTGGAGAATGTTCCATGTGCTGCTACGTGTATGTGTATTCTGGAGCTATTGGATGAAAAGTTCTGCAAATGTCTATTGGTTCAATTTGATCTACAGTGCAGATTAAGTGCAGTGTTTCTTTGTTGACTTTCTATACAAATGATCTGTTTCATGCTGAAAGTGAGGTGTTGAAGTCTCCAACTATTATTGCATTGGGGTCTACATCTCTCCTTAAGCTCTAACACCATTTGCATTATATCCTAGGTGCTCTGGTGTAAGGTGCATATATATTGACAACTGTTATAACCGCTTGCTGACTTGATCCCTTTATCATTACATATAATAACCTTCTTTGTCTTTTTGTCTTTTGACTTGATGTCTATTTTGTGTGATGTAAATACAGCTAATCCTGCATACTTTTGGTTTCCATTTGTATGGAATAGCCTGTTCCATCTTCACTTTCAATCAATATGTGTTTTTGCAGGGGAAGTGAGTTTCTGCAGGCAGCATACTAATGAGTCTTATTTTATTATCCATTCGGCCAGTCTACATCTTCTAATTAAAGCCATTTATATTCAAGGTTGTTATTGATGGATGAGAATTTAATCCTATCAGTCACTTTAATTGTTTTCTGATTGTTTTGTATACCCTTTGTTCCTTTCTTCCTCTTTTATTGTTTACCTTTACAATTTGGTGGGTTTCTTGTAGTGATATTTGACTCCTTTCTCTTTCTCATTTATGTCTGCTCAACTGGTGAATTTTATGTCTGTGTGTTTTTATGATGGTATTCTCTTTTCACTTCCAGATGTAGGACTCGCTTATAATTACCTCAGTTCTTTCCTGACTGGAAAATACTTACTTCGCTTTTTTTGAAATAGTGTCTCACTCTGTCACTCAAGCTGGAGTGCAGTAGCACAATCTCCACTCCCTGCAACCACTGCCTCCTGGGTTCAAGAGATTCTAGTGCCTCAGCCACCCGAGTAGCTGGGACTAAAGGTATGCACCACCACACCCAGTTAATTTTTGTAACTTTAGTAGAGACAGTGTTTCACCATGTTGGTCTCGAACTCCTGACCTCAAGTGATCCTCCTGCCTCAGCCTACCAGAGTGCTAGGATTACAGGCATGAGCCACAATTCCCAACCTCTCTCTCTCTCTTTTTTTTTTTTTTTTTTTTTTTGAGACGGAGTCTTGCTCTATCATCCAGGCTGGAGTGCACTGGCACAATCTCGGCTCACACAACCTCTGCCTCCCAGGTTCAAGGGATTCTCCTGTCTCAGACTCCTGAGTAGCTGGGACTACAGGCACCTGCCACCATGCCCAGCTTTTTTTTTTTTTTTTTTTTTTTGTATTTTTAGTAGAGATGGAGTTTTGCCGTGTTGGCCAGACTGATCTCAAACTCCTGACCTCAGGTGATCCACCCACCTTGGCCTCCCAAAGTGCTGGGATTACAGGCATGAGCCACCGTGAAGGCCAACTCTCCTTCATTTTTGAAGGCTATTTTTCCTGGGTAAAATTTTCTTGGCTAGCAATCTTTTTTCTTTCAGCACTTTAAATATATCATCCCATTGTCTCCCAGCCTGTAAAGTTTTGGCTGGAAAAACTCACTATTAGTTGGATGGTCTTATCACTGGCATGTTTCTCCAAACCTCATGTTGAAATCTGGTGCCCAATATTGAAGGTGTGGCCTAACAGAAAGTGTTTGGGATATAGACGCAGATGTCTCATGAATAGATTAATGCCTTCTCTAGGGAAGAAGTAAATTCACTACATTAGTTCTTGCAATAGCCGCTGGTTAAAAAGAATCTGGCACCACTCCTCTCTCTCTCTTGCTTCCTCACTTGACATGTTATCTCTGCATACACTGGCTCCCCTTCACCTTCTGCCATGAGTGGTCGCAGTCTGAGGTTCTCTACAGTCTACAGAACCATAAGCCAAATAAAACCCTTACCTTTATAAATTACTCAGCTTTGGGTATTCTTTTACAGAAATACAAATGAACTAAGACAGATGGGGGATTCTCTTACATGTGACTTGACACTATTCTCTTGTTTTTGGAATTCTTTGACTTTTGACATGACTATAATATGCCTTGGAGAAGACCTTTTTGGGTTTATCTGTGTTCTCTTATATGTCACTGAGTTTCTCTGATGTCATTATTTTGAACCGTTTTTCAGGAATTTCATCAATTTCTTTTTCTTTGGGATCTGTTACTGAAGAATTATTGGGCTCCTTTGGAGGTGTCATGGTTCCTTGCTTTTCTACTTTTCTTGTATCCTTATATTAATACCTGTACATTTAGTATAACAGCCACTTCCTTCCTCCAATTTTTTTAATTGGCTTTCATAGGGAAAGCCTTTTTCCTATAGATTTATCTATTGTGTTGTTTGGGTAGCTTTGTCTTTGATTCTGGGTGGGTGCAATAGTGTAGTCTCTGTATTATTTCTTTGGCCATAATCAACAACAGTGATGTCTCTGAGTTTCTCAGCAGCTTAGGCTGGAGTTGTTAGTGAAGGCTGTGGTAAGGCTTGCAGGGTACACGAATACAAGCTGGGCCAGTCCTAAGGCATCACTGGTAGTGGCAGTGGGCCTGGTGTGCTGGTCCTTAGACCCCTGGGTGGCATACACAAGCACTGGTAGTGGTGGGTACGGGTAAGCTGGTCCTTGGGCTTCCATGTGGCATGCTCAGGTGCCAGTGGTGGGCTGGGCAGGTAGGTTCTCAGGCCTCTGGGCAGTGTATGCGGTACTGGCAGTGCAGTAGCAATGGTGGACTGAGTAGGTCAGTCTCCAGGCCTCCACATGGTCTGTGTGACTGACTGGCAGCAGCAGGCTGCATGGGCCAATCCTCAGACCCCCAGGAGGTGCTTGTGGGGGCTGCTGGCAGGCAAGGCCATCCTTATGCCACTGGAGGGTTCATGCATGCACTGGTAGCAGCGTGTCCCTCGAATTTTGAGAGTTCTTTTTTTTCTGACATGGAATCTTGCTCTGTTGTCCTGGCTGGAGTGCAGTGGCATGATCTTGGCTAACTGCAGCCTCCGCCTCCCAGGTTCAAGCAATCCTCCTGTCTCAGGCCCGCTAGTAGCTGGGATTACAGGCACGTGCCACCATGCCCAGCTAATTTTTGTATTTTTAGTAGAGCTGGGGTTTCGCCACATTGGCCAGCCCGATCTCGAACTTTCTGACCTCAGGTGATCCACCCGCCTCGGCCTCCCAAAGTGCTGGGATGACAGCCATGAGCTGCTGCACCCAGCTGAGAGTTCTTTATATTAGGGTTATTAGCCCTTTGCATCTGTGGTGTATGTTGTGAAGATTTTCTGTTTTTCAGTTTTTATACTTGGTTCATAATGTTTTCTGCCATACAAAAATGTTTACATAAACTTATCAACCTTTTGTTGATTATGAATTTTGAGTCAAAGAAATCTTTTCTGCTGAGATTACAGAAGAATTCACTAATGTCTTCTTCCAATACGTTATATGGTTTTGTTGTTTACATTTAGATCCCTAATCCATTTAGAGGTTTTGCATATGATGTGGTCTAATTCTTTTTGTAAATGGCTACCAGTTGTCCCAGTGCTAGTAATTCAAAAGTTCATCTCTGACCAGTGATTTGAGATGCCTTTACCATACAGTAAATTTCTTTATGTACTTGAGTCAATTTTTGGGCTTTCTAGTCTATTCCTCTGATGAATTTGTCAATTCGTGTATCAACAGCACACTGCTTTACTTGTAAAGGCTTTACAGTATGTTTTGATATCTGGTAAGGCTAGCTGCCCTCATAGTTTTTCCTTTTCACAGCTTTCCTGGTTATACTCACATATTTACTTTTCCTATGAGCTTTAGATAGCAAGTTTTTTTTTTTTAGCAGCAACTTTTCTAATGCTGTAAAAAAGCTTACTGATATTTTTATTGGTATTGTGTTAAATTTAAAAATTAAATTAGAAAGTATATTAACTCATACGATCCAAGAATAAAACATTTTACATTTGTACAGGTCTACTTTGTATCTTTCAGAAGTGTTTTTAATTTTCCCCATGTAGATTGTGTAGTACTTATTAACTTCATTCTTAAGTATTTAGTTGTTTTTACTGCTACTGCAAACTGGGGTTTATTTTCCATTATGTCTTCTAATTGGTTGCTGTTTGTATATATAAGTGGTATTGATTTTAGCTTACTAATGCTACGGACTGCAATCATATAAAAATTTTTCATTGGTTTTATTGATTCTCGGAGGTTTTCCAGATATACTAGATATACTATCATATTATCTGAAAGAGAGTTTTATTTCTTCATCACCAATTCTAATGGCTCTAACTGACTTCTCTTTTCTAGCTGTATTAGCTAATACTACTAGTACAATATAAACAAAAGTAGGGATGGTAAGAATCCTTGCCTTGTTCCTGATCATAGTGGAAGTATCTCTCATGTTTCCCCATTAAATAGTATGGGATCTTAAGGTAAAGAGAGGTGTGTATATGTGTGTGATCATATTAAGAAAGTATTCCTTAATTTTAAAGTTCTTGAATATCTCTAACATAAATGGTATTTCCCAGAGGCTTTTTTTTTTGTATCAATGTAGATAATCATATGATTCTTTTTGTAACTAGAAAAAATTTAAAGGAGGTAGTCAAATGACCTCCATGGCCATTACATTATCAAGCTTCAGGCTCATAAATATGACTTCTATGTACAACTCCCCAATATGAACAAGCTATGAAATTCACTGTAAGGTAAAAGAATGTCATATATGGCTCAATAGCTATAGACCATCTAAAGGTTAGAGAATATGTACCAAAACCAATTATTTTATATTTAGAATAGTTGATCTTCCATATTTCTTTCCTGCAATAACTAGGCAGCAGCTAGTTAAGATGCAGAAAAGGCTTAATATACTAAATTTTACTCCATAAACTATAAAATAAGCACAAATACACTATACAGTCATAATGCAAAGCACCCACTATATTCTAGAATTCAATAACTGTGTATTAAAAAGTATCAGATCTTGTATTACTAAAGTGTTAGTCATGATAAAAATTAAATGCTTATTTTTTTAAATGAGAATGTATCAAAGTACTTTCTAACCCACAAAATATAAACTTATATAATGCTAGCCACTTTGTATTGAGCATATTCTAAATTCTGGGACTAGTACTGGAAACTTTATATATACAGTCTTATCTCTTAATTTTCAACACAACCCCACAGTTGTTATAATTACATTCAATGTATACAGGAGTTCAGAGAAGCACAAAAAAGGTTGAGTGATTTGTTAAAGGGGCAGAGTCAGAATTCAACCCAATATTACTTCCAAACAGAGGCTTTTACTTTTCCTTTCTACTCAGAGCTAACACAGCAGCATTATTTAACGTCCTTAAGAATGGTGGGGGAGGAATCGATGAATAACCTGCTTTAACAAAACACCCTGATAAAATCTATGCTTGTATTTTAGAACCTCGGAGTTTCACACATTGTTCTGACACATCAAGTGTAAGGTGAAAAATAATAAATTTTGAGAACCAAGAATATGGTATGCCATCCCATCCAAACTTATATTTTTAAATTCCATTCAACTCACATTTCCAAAGATATAAACAAATCACAAATAACATGAAATAGGAAAAAAAATAAAACAAAGACTTCCTTTGCTTTTGGAAAACAGCTGAGAAACAACAAAATTCTTTTCAGAAATACAGAAAAAAAAGTTTTTGTAGTGTAGTAAATATGCCCTCCTTAGGCATTAAAACACTTTTCTGTTTGTAAACTTAATGCAGTCATATTTTTACTCTTTATAAAAATGAAGTCTCTCAATAAAACCAGTACCCTACTCACTAATCGTTAAATTGTATCACTAAAAAATGTAGTTATACACACCAATTTCTAACCTCTTAGAATATTCTGCACAATCAATTTTAATCATTGGAATGAATAACTGCTCAAAAAAGCAGTAAGGTGCAGTTTTGGACCCACCCCTTCTCCCCCCTGCTCCGCCCTTTCTCCCTTCACCCCTCTTTTTTTGTTGTTTTAGAGGCAGAGTCTGCTTCTGTTGACCAGGCTGAAGTGCTGTAGTGTGATCCTGGCTCACTGGAACCTCTGCCTCTTAGGTTCAAATGATACTCCTGCCTCACCCTCCCGAGTAGCTGGGATTAAAGACGTCTGCCACCATGCTCGGCTTATTTTTGGATTTTTACTAGAGATAGGGTTTTACCACGTTGGCCAGGCTGGTCTCGAACTCCTGACCTCAAGTGATCTGCCCGCCTTAGACTCCCAAAGTGCTGAGATTACAGGTGTGAGCCACCATGCCCAGCAAATTTAAAATTTAATTTTAAATTTGTTGTCTTTTAATCTGAAAAACCATTTGGAGATGACAAGTTATTCATTGTTCATCTCAATGGTATATATTAATGAAAAATGGAAAAAATAACAATGATTAACAATACAGAGGCCAGACACAGTGGTTCACACCTATAATTCCAGGACTTTGGAAGGCTGAGGCAGGAGGATTGCTTGAGGACCAGACTTCAAGACCAGGCTGGGCAACATAGGGAGACCAAGTCTCTACAAAAATTTTTAAATTATCAGGTGGGTATGGTAGCACACGCCTGTAGTCCCAGCTATACTTGGGAGGTTGCGGTGGGAAGATCACTTGAGCCCAGGAGGTTGAGGCTATAGTGAGCCATGGTCACTCCACTACACTCCAGCCTGGGTGACAGAGTGAGACCCTGTCAGGAAAGGAAAGGGGAAAGGGGAAGGAAAGAAAAGGAGGGGGAGGGGGGACCGAGAGAAAAGAAAGCAAAATAAAGCATAGAATATCCGTAATATGATATACCACAGGACCATTAAAAATCATGCTTTGGACAATCTCAATAATGTTAACAAAATATTAACATTCAAAGTTAGGGACAAAGAAAACAACAGAACATACTGGGGCTTTTTGTTGTTGTTGCTGTTGTTGAGACAGTCTCACTCTGTCATCCAGGCTGGACTGCAGTGGCACGATTTTGGCTCACTGCAACCTCTGCCTCCTGGGTTCAAGCAATTCTCCTGTCTCAGCTTCCTGGGTAGCTGGAATTCTAGGTGTGTGCCAACATGCTTGGCTAATTTTTATATTTCTGGTAGAGATAGGGTTTCCCCGTGTTGTCCAGGATGGTTTCAAACTCCTGACCTCAAGTGATCCACCTGCCTCGGCCTCCCAAAGTGCTGAGATTACAGGCATGAGCCAACGCACCCAGCCAACATAAGGTTTTATAAATAGATTGACGCTCCATTTTGTTTTATAAAGTAAGTAGCACTTATTAAGCACTTACCATGTGCTAGGCATTGTTCTAAGCACTTTATATGTATTATTTTACTTTTACAAAAGCTCTTGCTGTAAAAATAGGTGGTTACTACCCCATTTTACATTGAAAGCATGAGACTCTGAGAAGCTAATAATGTAGGGTCACAGAATCAGGACTAAATTTACATCCTACCAAATTGAAAATGCCCCCAAATATTGAAAAGTTATCCCTATAAAGTATGTGATTCTTAATTTTTATATTTTGAAATTTCCAAATTCTTCTAAAAGTAGTTTCCTATTCTTTGATAATCAGAAATTCTCTATAATGAGTACTTCACTAATCTTAGATAATTCAGAAATATTTTTATTCAAAATAGTCTGAATTGATATCCTTTTTTGATAAATTCTCCATTTCCATTAAAGATGTCCTCACTTCCACAAATGCAAGTGGAGAGAAAAAAATAAAATCTTGTGATCCATTGTGATAACTGTAAGTAGGTTGTTCTGATTCAAGTCTCAAAGTTGTTTCTTTAAAGACTACCTTAGATCTGATATCAAAAGTAATCCCCATGAAAGAAAATAGTAACATATAGCCAAAAATATTTTTTTACGTTTGCTCTGTGAAAGACAGTAAGAGAACAAAAGACAAGTTGAGACTGGGAGAAAACATTTGTAACTTACCCAACAAAGGACTTTTATCCAGAATGTCTAATAAGCTCTCAAAATTCAGTAGCAACAAACAAGTAAATTTTAAAATGGGCAAATAATTTGAATAGACATTTTACCAATCAGGATACACAGATGGCAAATAACCATAGGAAAAGATGTTCATGGCCGGGTGTGGTGGCTCACGCCTGTAATCCCAGCACTTTGGGAAGCCAAGGCAGGGAGATTACCTTAGGTCAGATCAAGACCACCCTGGCTAACATGGTGAAACTTAGTCTCTACTAAAAATACAAAAAATTAGCTGGGCGTGGTGGCATGCACCTGTAGTCCCAGCTACTCGGGAGGCTGAGGCAGGAGAATTGCTTGAACCTGGGAGACAGAGGTTATGGTGAGCCGAGATCATACCACTGTACTCCAGCCTGGGCAACAAGAGCAAAATACCATCTCAAAAAAAAAAAAAAGAAAGGAAAGAAAACATGTTCATTAGGGTAACGCAAATTAAAATCAAGATGAGATGTACTTCAATAAGAATTTAATATCAATAAATTATGGGAAATTCATGTAATGGAATACTATTTAGCAACTAAAAGGAATAAACTGACTGGGTGCGGTGGTGCATGCCTGTAATCCCAGCACTTTGGGAGGCCAAGGCGGGCAGATCACCTGAGGTCAGGAGTTCAAGACCAGCCGGACCAACACAGTGAAACCCCGTCTCTACAAAAAGTACAAAAATTAGCCAGGCAGGGTGGCATGCGCCTGTAGTACTAGCTACTCAAAAGGCTGAGGCAAGAAAATGGCTTCAACCCAGGAGGTAGAGGCTCCTGTGAGGCAAGATCACTCCACTGCACTCCACTCTAGGCTATAGGGCGAGACTCCATCTCAAAAAATAAAAGAAAAGAAAAAAAAATTAAATGATTGATACACACAACAACTTAGAGGAAATGCAAGGGCACTATCGTTGAGTGAAAGAAGACAGTTTCAAACGATTACATACTGTATGATTCCATTTATATGACAACCTCAAAAAAGACAGGGCTAGAGTGATGAAGAACAGAGCAGTGCTTCCAAGAGATAAGGGATGGGAAAGGATTATACAAAGGAAGAGCATGAGGGAATATTTTATCTTGACTATAGTGGTAGTGGTATACTCTACATACATGTTAAAATTCATAAAACTGTACAATCAAAAATGTTCATTATATGATAATAGAAAAAAATAGAGAAAAAAGATGACAGGATCTTTATCTGCTTAATATTGTCTCTAGGTTCTCTCCTAGAGACAGTCATATGCTGAAATAAATAATAAAATGTGGGAATAATTATTTTAAAAAATTCAGTCCACGTATGACTTAGGTATCCCTTAAAAGTTAGGTATACCTGTTATAGATGAGGTCAACTGACTAAACTAGCCCAGTCAGCTTCCTGTTTAAATTTTAGAGTTCCTGATTTTTACTCCTTTTATTTTGATGCTAAAGGTCAGTAACTTCCCTCACTTCCCGCAAGCCCCATCAGCAGCCTAGCATTGGCTCATCTGTGGTACACTAGTGATAAGCAGTAGCTGAATAGGGGACAGAGATAATAGCAGTTTTTTCTTTTTCTTTTTTTTTTTTTTGAAAATGTGCTTTGGTAGGCAAGTAAGATGGAATTCAACAGTTTCATGAGAGAAAAATTAGCCAGAAACCCTAACACAACCAAAGGGAGGTGAAAACTGATGACTGACTGTTGACTGACTGACTGAAGCAGGGTCTCCCTCTGTCATCGAGGCTGGGGTACAGCAGGGGCAATCATGGCTCACTGCAGCTTTGACTTCCCTGGCTCAGGTGATGATCCCACCTCAGACTGGGACTACAGGTGTGTGACACCAGACCTTGCTAATTTTTTGTATATTTTGATGAGACAGGGTTTCACCATGTTGCCCAGGCTGGTCTTAAACTCCTTGGCTCACGTGATCCATCCGCCTCAACTTCCCAAAGTGCTGGGATTATAGGCATGAGCCACAGCACCCAGCTGAAAACTGTTGTTTAGAATGGTAAAAAAAATTAGTAAGCACCTGAAAAAAAGCTTTCCTATCTTAAGGGCTTTTGATTTGAGACCACCACGTGCCCCTGATTCTTAATGTCTGTCACTATTACTTCATTCCTGTCCTCCAGCAATCACTGCCGTCTCATCTGGTATTTACTTTTTCAGTTCTTCCAAGCTGCAGTTATACTCTGTAAAAAAGGTCACAGCAGAAATATCTATTCTCTCAATTCTGAAATGGCCGAAAATTTTTAAAAATTAAATAGCATTCATGTCTTGTATTGGACTGACATCCCAAGATTTTAGTGCAGGGCAGTAATTTTCATTTTTAAATTACAATGCACCTTCCATTCCTCAGAGAAAAGTAAGTTTCTCTCTTTTTCTACCTCACTGTCTCTTGGCTTTCAAACCCCTCCTGGGCTAATACGTGTCTTTGGCCCAGATGAAGAAATAAGAAAATCCTATGGGAGGGCTTTCTTGCTTGAGGCTATAACAACAGGCAGAAAATACACTCACACTTTTTAAATCCTCACCTCAAAATTAGTTTATGTGACTGTGAAGATGCTGGCATCTCTCACTCTTATTACTTACATCAGACTCTAATAGGCAATCAAATAATTCTGACATGTGCTGGCTATATTTTCTAATGAAACAATTTCATTTAAGCATCTGAGGATTTTGTCATTTGGGGAAACCTGAAATGTCAAAGACCCTCTCCTCTAAGAAACCTGGCAGTGTTCATTCTTCCTAATGTAATAATATCCCCCTGAATTTCGAGGGGGAAAAACACATGCAGAAAAGTATGTGAGAGTTCTTTTCTAACTGTAAGCCCAAGAAAAATGATCTTTTGTTAACTAGTAGCTGTAGACTATACCAGTATCCTAAGAGCAATACTGTCCCTTCATTATTAAGAGGTTAAAGTAATTTCCCAGTAAAAATCATCTTCTGCATATTGTGAAATCCAAACAAAATACTGTAATAATTTATAAAATGTCTGTCAGAAAAACAAGGAATCCCCCAAATACTCAAGCTTCCTAATCAAATAATATAAAAATCTATCTTGAGAAAATACACGTTGAAAAAGCTTTAAGCGCGCACATACGCACGCACACACACGCACATCGCGCGCGCACACACACACACACACACACATAAAATGGACCCAACGAAATAACCACAACTAGGAAAATGCTTTACAGAACCTAAGACAGCAAAAATGAAGCATTTGTAATACTCACAAACAATTTTCCATGTTAAATACAAAAAGGCAGTATAATCTAACATATGATATGCTCTCAGTGAGGAATGCAAAGAAAAAAACCCTAAAAGAAAAAAAAAATGTCAGGAATAGGGGAGAGAAATATAGAAATACAGCTCTCTTTTAGAGGGCAAGTCTTTGGATTTTATTTCATTAAAAAATTCTTTAGAGGTAATTTTTCTATTAGACTTTTCTTAGTTTCTAAAATTTTAAGTACTTTTGCAATAATAAAAGCTTTAAAACGTTTAATGAGAAATTGGCAAGGAAACCAAGTCTGTTCACATCCTTCACGTTTAGGTGATCCCTCAAATGGCCTGGAGATACTGAGATAGTACTACGTGCTTAGAATTGCACAAAGAATTCTATAACATTTTATCCCATTTAAGCCTCTGGACAACACAACAAACAGGTAGTATTATTATGCAGAGAAGCTGAGGAACTTCACACCTCTAGCAAGCAGCAGAACTCAGATTTCAAGCCAAACAGTCTGACCTCAGAGCAGCTGTGCACAACCTCTACACTGTTAACCTTGTTTACTTTTTTGGTTCTTTCTAAGCATCTAATCTGATTTACCACTTCTAGACAACTATATTTGTATTTTATCTACTTTCATTTTTCATGTTGGCTGACATTTCTTTAACAGCTTTACTAAAATATAATGTATAATACCATAAAATTCACCCATTTAAATTCTACAACTATGGGGTTTTTGTTGTTGTTGCTGTTTTTAAGAGACAGGGCCTCATTATGTTGCCCAAGCTGGTCTTGAACTCCTGGGCTCAAATAATCCTCTCACCTCAGTCTCCCTAGTAGCTGGGATTACAATGGGTACCACCACACCCAGCTAACTTTGTTTTTTCAGTGGTATTAAACAGAGTTGTGTGACCATCACTGCAATCTATTTTCAAATCACACCAAAAAGCAACCCCCTCGTTAGCAGTCATTTCCCATTTCTCCTCAACTTTCCCAGCCCTGCACAACAACCAATCTATTCTCCATCTCCATGGGTTTGCCTATTTTGAGTACTTCATAAGAATGGAATCATACGTCATGGGCCCTTTTGTGTCTGTTTTTTTTAACTAGCAATTATTTTTCTTTTTCTTTTTTTAATTGAGATGGAGTTTCACTCTGTCACCCAGGCTGGAGTGCAGTGGAATGATCTCAGCTCACTACAACCTCTGCTGCCCAGGTTGAAGTTATTCTCCTGCCTCAGCCTCCTGAGTAGCTGGGACTACAGGCACATACCATCACACCCAGCTAATTTTTTTGTATTTTTAGTAGAGATGGGGTTTCGCCATGTTGGCCAGGCTGGTTTCAAATTCCTGACCTCAAGTGATCCCCCCCCAACTCAGCCTCCCAAAGTGCTGGGATTACAGGCATGAGTCACCATGCCCAGGCAGCATAATGTTTTCAAGGTTCAGCCATGTTGTCACATGTATTGGTACTTCCATTCTTCATGACCAAATAAAATTCCACTCTATGGATATACCACATTTTATTTACCCTTTTATCAGCTAATGGACGCTGGGTTTTTTCTACTGTTTGGCTATTATGAATAATGCTGCCATTAACTTACAAGTTTTTATGTGGACATATGTTTTCAGTTCTCTTGGGTATATACCTAGGAGAGGAAGTGCTGGGCTATTTGGCAATTTCATGTTTAGCCTTTTGAGGAACTGCCAGACTGTTCTCCAAAGCAACTGTACCATTTTACATTCCTACCATTGATATATCAAAGTTCCGGCCAGGCGCAGTGGCTTACACCTGTAATCCCAGCACTTTGGGAGGCTGAGGCAGGTAGACCTGAGGCCAGGAGTTCGAGACCAGCCTGGCCAACATGGTAAAACCCCATCTCTTCTATAAATACAAAAAAAAAAAAAAAAAAAAATTAGCCAGGCATGGTGGTACATGCCCGTAGTCCCAGCTACTCAGGAGGCTGAGGCAGGAGAATCACTTGAACCCATGAGGCAGAGGTTGAAGTGAGCCGAGATCATGCAACTGCACTTCATCCTGGGCAACAGAGCGAGACTCCGTCTCAAAAAAAATAAAGAAAGAAAAAAGAAAATAAGCCAGGTGTGGTGGCTCACGCCAATAATCCCAGCACTTTGGGAGGCTGAGGCGGGCAGATCACCTGAGGTCAGAAGTTTAGGCCAGCCTGGCCAACATGGTGAAACCACGTATTATGAAGTGAATTGTGCTCCCTAAGTTCTTATGTTGATGCCCTGACCTCCAACACCCCAGAATGGAACTGTATTTGGAGACAGAACCTTTAAAGATGAAATTAAGTTAAAATGAGGTCCTTTGGGTGGACTCTACTCCAATCTGACTGGTGTCCATATAGGAAGAGGAGATGAGGATGCAGACACACACAGACTCCCATGTGAAGACACAGAGAGAAGGTGCCATCTACAAGGCGAGGAGAGAGGCCTCAGAAGGAACCAACACCTAAACAACCTTGGACTCCCAGCCTCCAGCACTACAAGGAAATAAACGTCTGTTCTTGAAGCCTCCTGTCTGTGGTGCATTGTTGTGGCAGCTGAGCAGACAAAAACAATGTGTCTCTACTAAAAATACAAAATTAGCTGGGCATGGTGGCACATGCCTGTAATCCCAGCTACGCAGGAGGCTGAGGCAGAACACCACTTGAACCCAGTAGGCAGAGGTTGTAATGAGCTGAGATCGCGCCATTGCACTCCAGCCTGGGCAAAAAGAGCAAAACTGTCTCAAAAAAAAAAAAAAAAAAAAATTAGGCCGGGCACAGTGGCTCATGCCCATAATCCCAGCACTTTGGGAGGCTGAGGTGGGTGGATCACGAGGTCAGGAGTTTGAGACAAGCCTGGCCAACACAGTGAAACTCTGTCTTTACTAAAAATACAAAAAATCAGCCAGGCGTGGTGGTGGGCGCATGTAATCCCAGCTACTCAGGAGGCTGAGGCAGGAGAATTGCTTGAACCTAGGAGGTGGAGGTTGCAGTGAGCCAAGATCATGCTACTGCATTCCAGCCCAGGCGAGAGTGCGAGACTCCATCCCTAAAACAATAAATAAATAAAGTTAAATCAAATTAATAAAAAATAAAAGTAAATAAATATGTTGAAATATATATATATTGCTTATAGCCATTACTGGGGAAAAAAAAAGTAGAAAAAATACACATACACACACACACACACACACACAAAGGTTCCAATGTCTCCTCCACATTCTTCCCTAACACTTGTCATTATCTGTCTTTTAAATTACAGCATTCTAATGTATACATATAAAGTGGTATTTCATTGGAGTTTTGAATTGCATTTCCCAATTGACAAATTATATTGAGCATCTTTTCATGTGCTTATTGGCTATTTGTACGTCTTCCTTTGAGAACTCTATGTTCAAATCCTATGCCCATTTTTAATTGTTTTTGTTCAATTACTGAGTTGCAAGAGTTCTTTATGTAGTTTAGATACAAATGCCTTATCAGATATATGATTTGTGGGTTATCCTATTCTGTGGGTTATCTTTTCACTTTCTTGATGATGTCCCTAGAATCACAAAAGTTTTTAATCTTGATGAAGTACAATTTATCTACTTCTTCTTTTCTTGCTTGTGCTTTCTGTGTCATTTCTATAAAGCCATTGCCTAACGCAATGTCACAAACGTTATGCCTATATTTTCTTCTAGGAGCTTTTGGGTTTAGCTCTTACATTTAGATCTTTGACACATTTTGAGTTACTTTTATACATGGTGTTGAGGTAAGTGCATTTTTTAAATCCTATTTTATTTTTTATTTTATTTTTTCATTATTTATTTATTTAGAGAACGAGTCTTGCTCTATCCCCAGTATGGAGTGTAGTGGTGCGATCTCAGCTCACTGCAACCTCCGCTTTCCAGGTTCAAGCTATTCTAGTGCCTCAACCCCCAGAATAGATTGGATTATAGGCGTGAGGCACCATGACTGGCTTATTTTTGGGTTTTTAGTAGAGAGGGAGTTTTGCCACGTTGCCCAGGCTGGTCTTGAACTCCTGGGCTCAAGCAATCCACCCGCCTCGGCCTACCAAAATGCTGGGACTACAGGCATAAGCCACCACGCCTGGCCTTAAATCATATTTTAAAAGTTTAAATTGGCATCATCCTTAACTTTCATCTCTCTATTTTTCTCAAATATCATCCACCACCAGCTAGCACAGAGTTCAAAAACCTCAGACTCTGAGGTTAGAATGCCTAGCTTAGAATTCCAGCCGTCTCCTGTGACCTTAAACAATATACCTGACCTCTCTGGACCTTGATTTTCTTGTCTATAAAATGAAGAGACTAACAAACCCCAGAAGGAACCAACACCTAAACAACCTTAGAGATGAGGATTAAATGCCATAATATACCCAAATGCTTGCCATAGTAAGCACTTTTAATGGAATTCAACTATTCTTACCTTCTAAGTATCACTCAAGTTTGTCTGTTCTCACCAGTTCAAAAGTTTCTACACTACTGGAGGCCATCATTTCTTACTTGCATCACTAAATCCTACTCTTAAATTATTTCCCTACTTCTAATCCTGTCTATTCCGATTTCATTCTATATCTGACCCCATAATGACCATTATAAAATGGTCATGTATCTTGCATTTAAAAAAATAGCTCCCTGGTGCCCCTAGGTTAAAGTCTAAATGTCTTAACAAGTGAACATGGAGACTTTCAGGTTTGGCTGCTATTTACCTCTCCGGCCTAATCTCTCTTACTACTACTCCTACCTGGATTCACTACTTTTTCCACCTCTAGAAGACTTGCTATAATTATCTTTCATGGATCAGCTAGACACCACTTTCTCTGAGAAGTCTTTCAAGATGATTCCATCCTATTCCAAATAAACATACCTTCTGTTGCACTCTGAATTCTCCCTATCAACACATTCATTATACAGTGTTATAGCTGTTTACTCATATCTCTTTAATATGAGAACTAGTGAAGACAGACAATATTTCTTTATCACCATATCCCATAATGAGTATCATAGTCATAGGGTAGATGATTAATAAATATTGTATGGGCTGATGAATAGCCTCAAAAGTACACATGTATCGTGTGGCACTTTTCTCCACTAGAGAGAACCCACCAAAACAATAACTTAATATAAATAATTTTCATGTTTTAATTTTTTAATTTTTTTTTTTTTTGAGATGGGGGTCTCACTCTATTGCCCAGACTGGAGTGTACAGTGGCATGATCTCAGCTCACTGCAACCTCTGCCTCCTGGGTTCAAGCCATTCTCCTGCCTCAGCCTCCCAAGTAGCTAGGATTACAGGCACCTGCCAGCCTGGCTAATTTTTGTATTTTTAGTAGGGGGAGGTTTTGCCATGTTGGCCAGCCTGGTCTTGAACTCCTGACCTCAAGTGATCCACCCACCTTGGCCTCCCAAAGTGCTGGGATTATAGGCGTCAGCCACCGTGCCCGGCCAGCCTAACAGTTTCAATTAAACATGAGTACTACTGTCATTACTACCATGATGCACATGTGCCTGACTTGTGGTTGACTCATAACACTAAATAAAATGAGAGAAATAGTTAAGATGCTTGATGTGTCAAGTATACAAAACTCAAACTAGATGAATTATTTTTCAAGTTTCTCTGTTTTTCTTGTTCTTACCTTTTCTGCAAAGGAAATGTTTTTAAATGAAACGTAAATTCCAATAACATTAAGTAAATTCAACTTGCAGGAAGAAAAAAATGGAAATTTGAATAACCACTTTTAAATTGTTGGTTTTAATGCAACTTTTAAAAATAATCACTTCAGAAACTTCTAAAGTCCTAAAACTAGCCACTTAATTCAATAAAATCCCATTCTAATCCCTATTCTACTCGGAGTAAAAATAAGGATTAGGAGTAAAAGCGGCCTTATCTTTTAGAAACACATACTAGTTATTTATGAATAAATGAGAAGAAAGGGAAAGTTGGCAAATTCATCTGGGTCTTCGGCCTCTTGAGAGTCAGGAGACTGGGTTTTTAATTAATATTCCAAATTCTAAAGTTATTAGTCTTTACAAAATTTTTCATTTCTTACTCTGTCAATTTAAATTTTCTGTTTCTCCAGAAATAAATCTAGTTTGTATGGGTTTTTAAGTATACATTTAGGTATACACTAATACTAGTGTATAACCATATTTTTAATTAAAATATCTTATATACAGAAAGAAAGTTACTGAAAACTATAATCAAACTATAAATTTGGCTGGACATAGTGGCTCATGCCTGTAATTCCAACACTTTGAGAGGCTGAGATGGGCGAATCACTTGAAGCCAGGAGTTAGAGACCAGCCTGGGCAACATAGACAGACCCCATCTCTACAAAAAAAAATAAAAATAAAAATAAAAATATTAGCCAGGCATGGTGGTGCAAACATGTAGTCTCATCTACTCAGGAGGCTGAGGTAGGAGGATCATATAAACCCAGGAGGTCGAGGCTGCAGTGAGCCATGATCACCCAACTGCACTCCAGCCTGGATGATAGAGCAAGACCCTGTCTCAAAACAAATAAAACAAACAAACAAACAAAAACCTGTAAATCTGTGAAATCAAATTTGATCCAAGTATTAATATATTGGAGCAAAATCAGTTTGAAATATTATATATCTTTACCCATACTTTCTATTGCAAACAATCTATATATTTAACAATCAGACACTATCAAACTATAAGAGGTTGGCAAGCCTTCTCTGTAAAGGGCCAGTCAGTCAGTATTGTAGGCTTTGTCAACCAGACAGTCTCTGTTTCAACTGCTCAACTTCAGTAGTCTCTCAGTATCTGTGGAAGATTGGTTCCAGGACCCCTCTGCAAATATAAAAACCCACAGATGCTCAAGTCCCTTACATAAAATGGCATGGTAATTCCATGTGATTTAGGAACGTCCTCCTTTAAATTTTAAATAATCTCTAGATTACTTATAATACCTAAAACAATGTAAATACTATGTAAATAGTTGTTATACTGTATTCTTTTCTTATTTATATTTATGTTTTAAAATATATTTATACATATTCCATTATATTTTTCCCCAAATATGTTTGATCCATGGTTGGTTCTCTCCACAAATCCAAAACCTGCAGATACAGAGAGTCAAATATATATTTTTATAGCATGAAAAGGAGCCACAGACAATATATAAAAAAATGAGAAAGGCTGTTTTCTAATAAAACCTTATATACAGAAACACATGGTGGGCCATTCTTGGCTTCCAGGCCACAGTTTGCCAACTCAAGTATTAAAAAACAATCCAAGAGTCACAGAACTAAGCCTTCTAGTTTTCCTCTACCTTCCAGGCCCTGCTGCCTTACTGTTAACACAGTAAGTTGAATCTAGCCTTCCTTATTCCCAAAGCTTTACTTCCGGGACTTTAAAGATCCTGAAGGACCTGAAATAAACTGGCTTTCTCCTTGCCAGGAGATCTCATCCAATTTCAATTCAGTTAGAGAGAAGTGCTCCTTGGATGAGCCATTGAAGAGCAGTTCATGGGCTCCACTAAAAATATCAAAGCAGGTAAAGGTTTGTCTCTATCAAAAGACTTATATGAGACAGGTATTATTATCCCCCATCTTCACATGAGAAAACTGAGACTTAGAAAGGGTAAGTTATTCAGCCAGGGTCTGTTCCATACCCAATGCTTGATTTTCTATATCATTCTGCCTCCAATATATTGAATTGATAAAGATAAAAATACGGTAAATCAAAATAGATAAGTAGCTATGTCAACTTAGATCACTAAAGGAAATTATTTTGTCAACTTAATATTGATTTCTTATAAAGACTGTGATTCAGTATTTAAATCACGGTTTCAAATATGTTTTTGAGCATTTTTGTCCTACACAATTACCAATTAAATAACAAATCACCAGAAAAACAACAAATTCCTTTTCTGGATTTTGTGGTATTGGTACTCTTACCTGACACTGGTTAATAGCTGCATGGTTGCCATGGAATGGAGACTGTCTTTCTTTATCTCGATGATGCCGACTGCTGTGTTTACTTCTCTGCAACTGCTGGCGTAATTTTGCAATCTGAAAACGCAAAAACAGCCAAGTACGTCAGAGTGTTTTCCACACGAAATAAAAACACATCCTCGCTTAGTAAGAACCAGTAAAACGCACCCTTAATAAGTCCTTTGAATTTTTGAACCATATCACAAAGTTTCATTTTTTTGTTCGTAATTTTATACGTATGTACACATGTATGTATGCATATACGTTCCAACACTGTTCTCAGCCTTCAAGCTTCCCAAACACTACACAAATAAAGTTTTCAGCACTTAGAATAAATTACATTACAGTTTTCTTGAAGAATTCGAAAAATAACAATCATTCTCATTGCTCTTACCATCCAACTTAGATTTCTTTACTGAACACCTAACTTTCAACAGCTCCAAAAATTAGGCAGTGTTTAAAAATCAACTCAAGCCATGAAATATATTCACAGATATCATCTTTAAACAACAAATGCAATTCCAATGAATATCACATACTATATTTGACTGAATTTTTGTATTTCTATATTATATGTGAAATGAAAATGTCATTAATTAGCAACACAAAAAATGGTAATCATAGCATAGAGCCATAATCATCCTGGTTACAGTGAGTACTGAATTTCAGAAATACTACCACATATAGAAAAATAATAACTGTGACCAGGCACAGTGGCTCATGCCTGTAATCCCAGCACTTTGGTAGGTCAAGGCAGGCAGATCGCTTGAGGTCCGGAATTAGAGATGAGCCTGGACAACATGGAGAAACCTTGTCTCTACTGAAAACACAAAAATTAGCTGGGCATGGTGGCACACGCCTGCAATCCCAGCTACTTGGGAGGCTGAGGCATAAGAAATGCTTGAGCCTGGGAGGCAGAGCCTACAGTGAGCTAAGATCACATCACTGAACTCCAGCCTGGACAACAGAGCAAGACTCCATCTCAAAAAAAAAAAAAAAAAAAAAAAAAATAGAATAAATGTGAATTTGTTGTATTGTTACAATTTTTAAATCTGGTGTTTATATTATGTTGACAGGTATGAACATTCCTTAAAAAAGAAAAAATACATAATCAAGTAAGTGATATATAAATATCCCTACTCTAATCTTTATGAAATCAACACAGTATAATTGTTTTTCTGTTATTTCACAACCCAAAAAGAAAAAGAAATCAATGGAAAATGACAAATCCTTGCCGCCCCCAATATCAAGGAAATATCCAACAAAAGGATCGTATTTCCACACCCACTACCTTAGAACCATTTTTCTGACCTCCTTAAGTTGATCTGTACTGCCCCAAGATGCTGAACGCTTGTGAGACCCTTTCTTCTTTTCAGCATATTCTTCAGCCCATGCACTCTCTGTCTGTAATGAAAAAAGAGGGGAAGTGTACTTTAACGAAAATCATTTCACAACAATGTATATCATATTTTTCTATTATAAAACACATTTCCATTACAGAAAATTAGATATTAAAAATAATTAAAATAACACAAATTACCCAAAATTGTCCTAGCACCAGTTACTTAACTAGTATTAATTACAATTAATATTTTAGCATACTTCATTTTTATTGCTAATAAATATTTTTACGCAATTATAATTATACTACAAATAAAGCATTTATGGAACAAAGTTAAGAATATATAGTAACTGTACTTACTATAGTTAACTAACATACCATAGCTAATGATGTCAGTTATTATTATTAGCAATGTTAACATTCTTGTGTTCTGACGTGCTAGGTACTGCACTTTCATATGCTTTTTCTGACGTAACACTGTAAGTTGCCTAAGGTCTTATGCTAGAAGTGGCAAAGCCAAGAAATAAATCTAAGACTCCAGAGCTCATAATATTAACTTCTATATTATATCTAGTCTTGCCTTAAGAATCTGCAGAGAATAGCTTCAAAAATGTTAAACCTTAAGTAGCAGCGGGGTGCGGTGGCTCACGCCTATAATCCCAGCACTTTGGGAGGCTGAGGCGGGTGGATCACCTGAGGTCAGGAGTTCGAGACCAGCATGACCAATGTGGTGAAACCCCGTCTTAAAAAAAAAAAAGAAAGAAAGAAAGAAAGAAAAACCTTAAGTAGTTATACCAAACCCAGAATTTTAAAAGAGTGTACTGGAAAAGAAAATACAAATGAGTTCCCAGCACATGAAACTATGCTCAACCTCACCCATAAGAAGAGAGAGCAATTTAAGATTGAGCAATTTGCTAACATAAACTCTCTTATATTGTTAGTGGGAGTGTACAGTCTTTATGGGGGGGGAGATTCAGCACCTGCTGTCAAAGTTATAAATGCACAAACTGACACAGCAACCCCTTATTTAGTAATTTATCCTGCACAGATACCAAATGCACATCTTTATATACAAAATGACTTGCATATTATTCCTTGTACCACTGTTCTTACAAATAAGACTGAAACAATGTAAATAAGTTAGATTTATCTAGGCTTGGCTAAATAAATTACGGTATACCTTTATAACAGAGTACTGTGCAGCTATAAAAAAATAAGGAAATTCACAATATACAGGTATGAAATAATCTCCATGATAAACTGTTAAGTGAAAAACCTCAAGGCTTAGTACAGTGTGTATAACAACTGCCTTTATATGGGACTGTGAAAAATAATGTATGTGTATGTAAATTATATCTGGAAGAAAATACATGGTAACAAAGAAAACTGATACCAGTGGCTATCTCTGGGGAGAAAGAGCCTTAGTGTATACCCTTCTGTACCTTTTCAATTTTGCACTACATGAATGAATGGATAGCCTCTTCAAAATAATAAAAAATACCAAAAAACACTGTCCACAGTTTGAATATCCCTTGCACTATTAACGTACAATTACTAATTATAAAATGGTCTAGTTTCAAATGGGGAAGAAAAGAGAAAGTTTTCAAAAATAAAGAAACTGTGATTCTAATTAATCATGTCCCACGTCTGGATCTCCTCCTTATAGCTAAAAGGACTCCATTCCGATGAGGAGCCTTAAATACACTGAATCAAAAGGAAGGGCTACAATTTGGTCAACTTCCCACCACCACTCTATGCCCTGTTTTACCCTAAACTCCAGTTTCACATTGAGGTTACCAACTGATGTCACACATCCCAGAGGTGACCCCTACTGTACTTATAATGTCTCATATTAGGATCCACAGGCTCTTTAAGTCCATTGTTAAAATACCTGTCACAAAGATCAACATGTAAATAGGACTAAAGAGCATAAAGTCAAAATCAAAAACCAAAATCAAAGTAACAATCTTAACACTACAACATTTAAAATCTTAGCAAATGAATTTTTTTTTTCTTTTTAAACTTTTAAGTTCAAGGGTACTTGTAATGGTTATACAGGTAAACAGGTAAACTCGTGTCATGGGGGTTTGTTGTACAGATATTTCGTCACCCAGGTGCTAAGTCTAGTACTCATTAACTACTTTCCCTGATCCTCTCTCTCCTCCCACCCTCCACTCTCTAGAAGGCCCCAGCATCTGCTGTTCCACTCTGTGTGTCCATGTGCTCTCATCATGGCTCCCATTTATAAGTGAGAACATGCAGTATTTTGTTTTCTATTCCTGTGTTAGTTTGCTAAGGATAATGGCCTCTAGTTCGAAGTGGGTCCCTGCAAAGGACATGATCTCATTTATTTTTATGGCTGCATAGTAGTCCATTGTGTATGTACCACATTTTCCTTATCCAGTCTACTGTCGATGGACATTGACGTTGATTCTATGTCTTTTCTATTGTGAATAAGCAGCATAGTATGCATGGTTCAGAATCACATATGTTGGTGTTAAACAAACATGTTTAAGTTTCAGATCAGTTAAGTAACATTTTGGGGCCAGGCGTGGTAGCTCATGCCTGTAATCCCAGCACTTTAGGGGGCCAAGCAGGCAGATTACAAGGTCAGGAGTTTGAGATCAGCCTGGTCAACATAATGAAACCCCATCTCTACTAAAAATACGAAAAATTAGCTGGGCATGGTAGTGGGCGCCTGTAATCCCAGATACTTAGGAGGCTGAGGCAGGCAAATCACTTGAATGCAGGAGGCGGAGGTTGCAGTAAGCCAAGATCATGCCACTGCACTCCAGCCCAGGCGACAGTGCAAGACTCCATCTCAAAAAAAAAAAAAAAAAAAAAAATTTTTGTATCTTAGGCAAGATGCTTCGCCTATATGAATTTTTAAATTCCTCACTTATAAGAATAACGTTAGGCCAGGCACAGTGGCTCATGCTTGTAATCCCAGTGCTTTGAGAGGCCAAGGCTAGAGGATCCCACGGTTCAAGACCAGCCTGGGCAATGTAGGAAGACCTCATCTCTACAAAAAATTTTAAAATTAGCTGGGCATCGTGGCTCACGCTTATAGTCCGAACTACTCAAAAGGCTGAGGTGGGAGGATTGCTTGAGCCTGGGAGGTTGAGGCTGCAGTAAACTATGCTTCCTCCACTGCACTGTAGCCTGGGTGACAGAACGAGACCCTGTCTCCAGAAAAAAAAAAAAAAAAAAAGAAAGAAAGAAAAAGGAAAAGGAATAATGTCATCTACCTACTAAAATTATAAGGTAATTAAAAGAGTTTGTATATGTGAAGGATTTAATTTTTAAGCACGGTGCCAAGAATAAAACATTCACTCAGTAAATGTTTATTATTATTTCCATTCCATTATGCTAAGTAGTCTTTACTTATTTTGTTATCTCTATGGTCATAAAGCTATATGAAAGAATGTAAATAATTTTTTGATGAAAAAATTTCAAGTAAAAAACTAAAACAGGATAGAAACAGAATAAATTTGTTTTGTTTTGTTTTGTTTTTTTGTTTCTTTTGAGACAGAGTCTCGCACTGTCACCCAGGTTGTAGTGCAGTGGCGCAATCTCGGCTCACTGCAATCTCCGCCCCTCTGCCTCTAGGGTTCAAGCAATTCTCCTGCCTCAGCCTCCCAAGTAGCAGGGACTACCACACACGCCACCACGCCCAGCTAATTTTTTTGTATTTTTTAATAGAGACAGGGTTTCACCATGTTGGCCAGGATGGTCTCCAATCTCCTGACCTCGTGATCCTCCCACCTCTGCCTCCCAAAGTGCTAGGATTACAGGCGTGAGCCACCGCACCCAGCCAAAATAGAATAAGTTTTATGAAAATATTTTTGTACATTCTAATCAAGTGGAAATGATAATAGGCCTTTATAAAACATAACAAGTGGGGAGAAAAACAAAACCTGGTTCTTTGAGGATTCTACAGGTTACTATGTCTCTGAGTGACAGCTAACAAGGAGAGTAAGAATAGGAATCTATGTGTGTAAATGTCTATAGATGTTATTATTTTTACATTCTAAAACTAAAAAACCCAACTCCTTCATACATTTTATATTACTATTTATACGAAAACTTCGGGCTAAAATCACGATGAGCTGCTTTATAAATACAATTCAAAATTTGTTTAAATTTTTATCCTTGCATTTTAAATGTTGGCTCAGTATTAAATTCATATCTTACTAGAGACTCTCAAATATAATTTGAAAAAAAAGTTAGGCTTATACCCTCTCCCTATGTAAGAGGGGAGGAACCCTTAGAGATAAGAAGGAATCCCTCAATTTAGGTAATCTCCTTAATATATTAAGTGAAATGCAGGGTTGCCGAAAAATGTATAGAATATGTTATTTTGTGTGTAACCAAAAAAAAATTACTTTTTCTTGTTCACTTGTGTTTGTGTGTGTTGTTGTGTGCTTGGGCACATGCAACCTCCAGGAAAATAACTGGAGGTTATTTTAGCTTCATCAATGGAAGCTAAAACTATTAGGTAAAAGATACTAAAGAACAGGATATTTGTATGTTGCCAAAACTCACAAATTACTTGCTAATTATAAGACCAAAAGTTTAGTTTCTTTACAAAGTGAAGGATAAAAACTTAATGTAGGCCAGGCGTGGTGGCTCATGCCTGTAATCCTAGCACTTTGGGAGGCCGAGGCGGGCGGATCATGAGGTCAGGAGTTCAAGACCAGACTGGTCAACATGGTGAAAGCCCGTCTCTACTAAAAAATACAAAAATTAGCTAGGCACGGTGTCTCATGCCTGTAATCCCAGCTACTTGGGAGGCTGAGGTAGGAGAATTCTTGAACCGGGACCCAGGAGGCAGAGGTTGCAGTGAGCCAAGATCGTGCCACTGCACTCCAGCCTGGGCTACAGAGCGAGACTCCACCTCAAGAAAAAAAAAAAATTAACATAATTAAGAAAAAAAGTACGAGAATGACCTGTTCTAGATTAATAAAGACTTAAGAGAAACCAAGAGCAATATATGAATGTCAAATTGGGCCCTTTTGGGTCCAAGTGTAATGTATAAATGTAAACTGGGTCATTAAAAAAAAAAGACATACTGGGGAATTTTTAACATAAACTGGTTATTACATGATATTACAGAATTGTTAATTTTCTTAGATGACCTAATGTTATTATGGCTATACAGAAAATATTCTTAGGAGATACATACTGAAATATTTAGAGAGAAAAGTTTCATGATATCTCTAACATACTTTCGAAAATTGCAGCAAACACATACACACATACAAGATAGGTAAAGCAAATATGACAAATGTTTAAAACTCTTGAATTACAGCTGTAGATTTTTTGTACATTTAACATTTTCATAATAAAAAGGAAAAAATCTTACGTCACTTCCACTGACATTTTATGAACTCCATTTAGGACAATTCCATAAAAAAAAATACCTCCATTAGCAAGTATTAGACCAACTAATCAACACAGAAGAATGACAGAGCTACAAAGTCATCACTTTGGAAATACTATAGTAATAACTGACCTAAGTAATAATCATCAACAAATACTAAAAACCAATGAATGTTTCTTGGAGAATGAAAATATTTATTAGCTCAAATATTTCTCAACAAATTACTTATTAGTTACAAAGGGTTCTGATGGATCAAACTTAACATCACTAACTTCATGCACCTATTGATCCACAGGCAGGCACAGAGAGAAACATATATCACATACAGTATTCCTAACAAAAATGCACTAAACTGAATCTTATCATAAAGGAATATATAAAGCAAATACAAAAAATACTGCTCCACACACTTCAAAAACATTAATGTCATGACAGACTCAAAAACTCAGTGTTAAAAAAAGACTGAGGAACTACTCTGGATTAAAGGATGCTGAAGAGAAATGACATGTAAATGCCACATGTGCTCCTTGACTGGATCCTAGCTTACAGAGGAAACTGCTACAGAGAACATAATCAGAGCAACCGAAAAATTTGGAATATAAACCATATAGTGAACAACAGTATTATATCAATCTTAACTCTCTTGAATTTGATAATTATATTGGTATTTTTGAAAGTCCTTGTTCATATACATGCTGAAATAACTAAGAGTTAGAATGTCTGCAGCTTACTAATGATTAGCAAATTAACAGCATAATTGTACATACAGACACAAAAATAAAGCAAAATGTGGCAAATGTTACTTGGTAAATACAAGTGAAAGGTATACTGGTACTTAATATCCTTGCAACTTTTCTGTAAACTTAAGATTTTTCTAAAAATAAAAAGTTAAAATAATCATGGAAATTACTAAATGACAGTAATTTTAAGTATAAAAATTAAAGAAAAGCAAATATATATAAAAGATTCCTATAGATTTATTAAGAACGAATTAAAGAGGATGAGAGTAACAGTATTAATTGTTGAAAACAGTATTTGTTTTTATTGAGACAAATAAAAATAAGCATAAAGAGTAACAGACAGCTTTGCTCACTTTAGTGGTAAGATGTTCAGGGCAGGAAAAAATACCTAGCAAAGACATCAACTTTATTTATACTTCTAATTCAAAAGAGGTTTGCTTTCTTTGTTCAACTAAGAAGCTGTGCTTTGATTATAGGACACTTAGGTATTGATTTAAAAGAAAAACTGAGTTTTAATTAAAATATGTTTTGATTTTGTTCAGTCTTGTCTCATGTACTAGAAGGTTTATATTAAAGTATCTAATAAAGTGTCAGATACTGGATTAACATTTGGAGGTCAAGAGGAAATACTGTTCTTATTCTCAAACAGCTTCTTCTAGGAGAAAAGGAATAAATAGCTAATTATGATACATGTGATGACAGAAGTCCCCTAAGAAAGGCATCTAACCCAGAACTGGAAGGACAGGGAAGGTTGGTAGGCACATTTTATGGAATAAGGAGATACAACCAGAGTATAAGTCACCCAGTCAAATGATGGAAAAAGCATTCCAACAAACTAGATCGCTGGGGAAGCATCAGTGAGTTGAGCACATAGGGCCAGGTTCATTATTGAAACTTGGAGTACATCTTCAAAATTATTTTTAATGAGATTTTTAAAATGTTATTCCTCTGACAAATACAGATGCAAAGATCCTCAATAAAATACTAGCAAACCCAACCAACAAAATTAAAAAATCATAGTTTATTCAATAAACAAAAATCAACTGATATAATAAACCACATTAACAAATAAAGAGTAACATATGATCATTTCAATAGATGCAGAAAAAGCATCTTACAAAATTCACTCCCTTTCATAATTAAAAACAAACCAGGAATAACAGAAAAGTATCTCAACATAATAAAATAAAGTTCATAAAGGAGAAGCCCACAGTGAACACCATATCCAATGATGAGAAACTGAAAGCTTTTTCTCTAGGATCAGGAACAAGGCAAGGATTACCCACTCTTGTCACTTCTATTCAACACAGTACTAGAAGTCTTAGCCAGGACAATTAGGCTACATAAATAGCCTCCAAATTGGAAAAACAAGAATTAAAATTGTCCCATTTGGACACAACATTATGTTATTATAGAAAACACTGAAACTCGACAAAACAGTTAAAACTAACAGTTAAAAATTTTAACTTTACAGTTAAAACTCCACTAACAGTTAAAATTTTTAACTTTACAGTTAAAATTCTGTAAAGCTGCAGGATACAAAATCAACAACAAAATAGTCAGATGTGCTTCCAAACATTAACAAATATCTAAAAAGGAAATTGGGAAAAAAGGTACTGGAATCTAGAGAACAAAATTGGCAGAATAGAAGGCTGCACCGATTGTTCCTCCCGGAAGAACACTAATTTAACAACTATCTATACACAAAAAAGCACCTTCATAAGAACCAAAAATCAGGTGAGCACACACAGTACCTGGTTTTAACTTCATATGACTAAAAGAGGCATTGGAAGAAGGTAGGAAAGACAGGTTTGAGTAGCCAATGTCCCATTCAGCACCCCCACCCCCTTGCCACTGCAGCAAGCTGTGGGATATGCACTTGGGAGAGGGAGAGCACAGCAATTGTGAGGTATTGCACTGAACTCAGTGCTGCCAACACTGCAGAAAGCAAAATCAGGCTGCACTCAGCTGACACCCACCCACAGAAGGAGTACTTAAATCAGCCTTAGCCAGAGGGGAATTCCCAATCCCATGGTCAAAACTTGAATTCCACCAAGCCACATCATTGCAGACTAAAGTGCTCTACAGCCCCAAATAAACTTGAAAGACAGTGTAGGCCATAGAGACTGCAACTCCTAAGCAAGTCCTAATGTTGAACTGGGCTCAGAGCCAGTGAACTTGGGGGGGACACATGACCTACTGACATATGAGCAGGGACTATCAAGGGAGTGCTGGTGCCACCCAACCACAGGTTACGCAGTTCACAGCTCCAAAAGACATACATTCTTTGTCTTGCATCTTAAATACCAGCTCAGCCAAAAGAAGATAGGACACCAGAGTCATGAGGCCCTCTTTCTAGGCCTTACCTCCTGGAGGACATTTCTAGACACACCCCAGGCCAGAAGGGAATTTGCTCCCTTGAAGGAAAGGAACCAGTACCAGCAGGACCCATCACCTGCTGACTAAAGAGTCTGTGGGCCCTGAGAAACCAGCAGTCATGGCCAGGCAGTGTGGACCTTGGATAAGACTCTGAGACTTGCTAGCTTCAGGTGAGACTCAGCATGTTCCCAGCTATGGTAGCTATGGGAAAATTCCTGCTTGAGAAAAGCAGAGGAAAAAGTAAAATAAAGGGAACTTTGTCTTGCACCTTAGGTACTAGCTTGGCCACAGTGGGGCAGAACACCAAGCAGGCTGTTGGGATCCTCAGTTCCAGGCCTTGGCTCTTAGATGGCATTTCTGGACCTGCCCTGGGCCAGAGGGGGAAACCACTGCCCTAAAAGGTGAGGTCCATGCCAGGCAGCATTAACCACGAGCCTTTGGGACTTAACAGAACACTGGCAGTGCCCTGGCAGTACTACTTGTGGGTCTGTGGTAGTGGTGGCTACAAGGTGAGGCTCCTCTGCCTGTGGAAAGGGGAGGAAAGAGTGGGAAGGACTGTATCTTGTGGTCTGAGTGCCAGCTCAGCTGCAGTACAACAGAACACTAGGCAGACTTCTAAGGTTTTTGACTCTAGTCCCTGGCTCCCTACACCACCTCTGGACATGCCCAGGGCCTGGGGGAAACTACCACCAGGAAGCAAAGGACACATACGTAGCTGATTTCGCCACCTGCTAACTGCAGAGCCCCAGAGCCTTCAGCAACCATAAGTACTAGCTAGATAGTGGTTACAGCAGACCTTGGGTGAGACCCAAAGCTGTGCTGGCTTCAGGTCTGACCCAGTGCAGTCAGTGGTAGTAGTCCCAGGAGTGCTTGTGTCACTCCTCCCCCAGCTCCAGGTGGCTCAGAACAGAGAAAAACACTGGGAGAAAGAGAACAGAACAAGGGTCTCTGCCTTGTAATCCAGATAATTCTTCTGGATCTTAACCAAGATTGTCAAGGCAGTTTATCTACAACTCTGCAAGAATATCACAACATTACTGAGCTTGGGGTGTACGCTAATAAAGACACAGCTTAGATTACAACAGCTATGTTTTGTTTTGTTTTTTTAAGACAGGATCTCATTCTGTCACCCAGGCTGGAGTACAAATGGCACCATCTCGGCTCACTGCAGCCTCAACTTCCTGGGCTTGAGCAATCCTCCCACCTCAGCCTCCCAAGTAGCTGAGACTATAGGCGTATTCTACCACACCTGGCTAGTTTGTTGTTTGTTTGTTTGTTTTGTAGAGATTGGTTTTCACCATGTTATCCAGGCTGGTCTCAAACTCCTGAGCTGAAGCAATCTGCCTTCCTCAACCTTTCAAAGTGCTAGAGTTTCAGGTGTAAGCCACTGCATCCAGTCAACACCCAGTCTTTTCAAGTATCTGGAAAGCTTTCCCAAGAAGGACAGGTACAAACAAGCCTGGACTACAAAGATCTACAAGAAATATCTAACTCTTTAATGCCCAGACACAGATTAACATCCATAACCATCAAGACCATTAACGAAAGCATGACCTCACCAAATGAACCAGAGACCAATTCTAGAGAAACAGATATGTGACCTTTGAGATAGAAAATTCAAAATAGCTGTTTTGAGGAAGCTCACAGAAATTTCAGCTAACACAGAGAAGGAATTCAGAATTCTGTCAGATAAATTTAACAAAGATATTGAAATAATTAAAAAGAATCAAGCAGAAATTCTGGAGTTGAAAAATGCAACTGACATACTTGAGAATGCATTAGAGTCTTTTAGTAGTAGAACTGAACAAGCACAGGAAAGAATTAGTGAGCTTGAAGATGGTTTATTTGAAAGCACAGTCAGAAGAGACAAAAGAAAACAATAAAGCATGCCTATAGGATCTAGCAAATAGCCTTGGAAGGCCAAATTGAAGAGTTATTGGCCTTAAAGAGGAGGTAAAGAAAGAGATTGGAGTAGAAAGTTTATTCAATCAGATAATAACAGAGAATTTATCAAATCTAGAGAAAGATGTGGATATCCAAGTATAAGAAGTCTATACAACACCAAGCAGATTTACCCATAAGAAGACTACTTCAAGGCACTTAATAAAATTCCCAAAAAGTAAAGGATAAAGAAAGAATCCTAAAAGCAGCAAGAGAAAAGGGACAAACAACAGGTAATAGAACTCTAGCACATGTGGTAACAGACTTTTCAGTGGAAACTACAGGCCAGGAGAGAGTGGCATGACATAGTTAAAGTGCTGAAGGTAAAAGCTTTTACCATGGATAGTATATCTGGCAAAAGTATTCTTCAAATATGAAGGAGAAATAAAGACTTTCCCAGACAAACAAAAGCTGGGGGGGGATTTCATCAACACCAGACTTAGTTTACAAGAAATACTAAAGAGTACTTCAATCAGAAAGAAACAGACATTAATGAGCAATAAGGTACAAAAGTCACTGGTAATAGTAAGAACACAGAATATTGTAACACTGTTTAACTGTGGTGTGCAAATTATTCTTAGGTAGAAAGACTAAACAATGAACCAATCAAAAATAATAACTACAAGAATTCTTCAAGACATAGTAAAATAAGAAATAAATAGAAACAGAAAGTCTAAAGCAGGGAAAGGAAGTTAAGGTATAGAGTTTTTATTAGTTTTCTTTTTGCTTGTTTGTTTGCAGTGTTGTTATCAGCTTAAAATAATGGGTTACAAGAGTATTTTCAAGCCTCATGGTAACCTCAAATCAAAAAACATACAACAGATACACTAAAAATGAAAAGGAAGAAAATAAATCATACCAGCAGAGAAAATTACCTTCACTAGAAAGAAGACAGGAAGGAAGGAAAGAAGTAAGAGAAGACCACAAAACAACCAGGAAACAAATAACAAAATGGCAGGAGTAAAGTCTTCACTCATAAATAATAACATTGAATGAAAATGGACTAAACTCTCCAATCAAAACACTCAGAGTGACTGAATGAATAAAAACAAGACCCAATGATCTGTTGCCTACAAAAAAACACATTTCATCTATGAAGAAACATATCAACTGAAAAAAAAAAAGGGATAGAAAAAGATATTCTATGCAAATGGAAACCACAAAAGAGCAGAGTAGCTATACTTAGACAAAATCAATTTCAAGATAAAAAGAAGAGACAAAGAAGGTCAATACATAATGATAAAGGAGACAATTCAACAAGATATAACAATTGTAAATATATATGCACCCAAAAATGGTACACACACATATATAAAGCAAATATTATTAGATCTAAATAGAGAGACCCCAATACAATAATAGCTGGAGACCTCAACACCCCACCTTCAGTGTTGAATAGATCATCCATACCTAAAATCAACAACAACAAAAAATCAGATTCAATCTGTAGTATAAACCAAATGGACCTAATAGAACTTACAAAACACTTCATCTAACGGCTACAGAATACACAGTCTTTTCCTCAGCACATGGATCATCAGTCTCAATGATAGACCATATTTTAAGTCACAAAAAAGTCTTAACACATTCCAAAAAATCTGAAATAATATCAAGCATCTTCACTGACCACAATGAAATAAAACTAGATAACAATAACAAGGAATTTCGGAAAATATTTAAAAACCATGAAAATTAAACAATATGCTCCTGAATGACCATTGGGTCAATGAAGAAATTAAGAAGGAAATTTAAAAATTTCCAACAATAAATGACAATGGAGGGCTGGGTTCAGTGGCTCATGCCTGTAATCCCAGCACTTTGGGAGGCCGAGGCAGGCAGATCACCTGAAGTCAGGAGTTCGAGACCAGCCTGGCCAACATGGTGAAACTCCGTCTCTACAAAAAACAAAAAAATTAGTTGGGTGTGGTGGCATGTGCCTATAATCCCAGCTACCTGGGAGACTGAGACAAGAGAATTGCTTGAACCTGGGAGACAGTGGTTGCAGTGAGCCGAGATCATGCCATTGCACTCCAGCCTGGGCAACAGAGCAAAATTCTGTCTTAATAATAATGGAAACACAAAACACCAAAACCTATGGGATACAGTGAAAGCAGTACTAAGAGGGAATTTTATAGCTAAAAGTGCCTACATCAAAAAGGAAGAAAAATTTCAAATAAACAACCTAATGATGCATCTTAAAGAACCAGAAAAGCAAGAACAAACCAAACACAAAATTAAAAGAAATAATAAAAATCAGATCAGAAATAAATGAATTTGAAATGAAGAAAACAATACAAAAGATCAACAAAACAAAAAGATGTATTTTGAAAAGATAAACAAAATTGACAAATCTTTAGTCAGACTATGAGAAAGAGAGAAATTTACATAAATAAAATCAGAGAGGAAAAATGAGACATTATAAGAAATGTCTCCACAGAAATTCGAAGGATCATTATTGGCTACTATGAGCAACTATATGCCAATACACTGGAAAATCTAGAATAAATGGATAAATTCCTGGACACATACAACCTACCAATATTGAACCATGAAGAAATCCAAAACCTGAACAGACCAATAACAAGTAACAGAATCAAAATCATAATAAAAAACATCCAGCAAAGAAAATCCCAGGACCTGATGGCTTCAGTGCTGAATTCTATCAAACACTTGAAGAAGAACTAATATCAATCCTACTAAAACTATTCTGAAAAACAGAGGAGGGAATATTTCCAAACTCATTCAGTGAGGCCAGAATTACCCTGTTACCAAAACCAAACACTTCAAAGAAGAAAACCATAGGCCAATATCACTGATGAATATTGATGCAAAACTCAACAAAATAATAGCAAACTGAATTCAACAACACATTAAAAGTTCATTTATTATGACCAAGTGTAATTTATCCCAGGGATACAAAGATAGTACAACAAATGCAAATCAATCAATGTGATACATCACATTAACAGAATAAGGACAAAAACTATATGATCATTTCAACTGATGCTGAAAATGCATTTGATAACATCCAACATCTCTTCATGATTTAAAAAAAAAACCCCTCAAAACACTGGGTATAGAAGGAATATACCTCCACATAATGCAAGTCATTTATGACAGACCCATAGCTAGTGCCATACTGAATAGGAAAAAATGGAAACCCTTTTGACAAAGATGCCCACTTTCACCACTGTTACTCAATATAGTACTGGAAGAGCTAGACAGAGCAACTGGACAAGAGAAGGAAATAATGGGCACCCAAAGTGGGATGGAAGAAGTCAAATTATCCTTGTTTGCAGACAATATGACCTTACATTTGGAAACACCTAAAGCCTCCACCAAAAAAAAAAAAAGAGCTGATTAACTCAGCAAGGTTGCGGGATACAAAATCAACATATAAAAATCAGTGAGATTTCTATATGCCAACAGCAAATAATCTGAAAAACAAATCAACAAAGTAATTCCATTTACAATAGCTACAAATAAAATACCTAGGAATTAATTTAACCAAACAAGTGAAAAATGTCTTCATTGAAAACTGTAAAACACTGAGTGAAGAAATTAAAGACACACATAAAAGGGAAAGAAATCCCATGTTCATGGATTAAAAGAATAGATATTGTTAAAACGTTCATACTACCCAAAGCAATCTACAGATATAATGCAATCTCAATAAAAATACCAATAACATTCTTCACAGAAAAAAAAAAAAAAAAAATCCTAAGGAGCCACCAAGACCCAGAATAGACAAAGCTATCCTGAGCAAAAAGAACAAAACTGGAGGAATCACATTACCTGACTTCAAATTATACTACAGAACAACAGTAACCAAAACAGCATGGTATTGGCATAAAAACAGACACATAGAACAGTAGAAGAGAAGAGAGAATCCAGAGATAAATCCATACATCTACAGTGAACTCACTTTTGACAAGTATGCCAAGAACACACATGGGGAAAGAACAGTCTATTCAATAAATGGTGCTGGGGAAACTGGTTATTCATATGCAGAAGGATGAAACTAGACCCTATGTCTCACCATATACAAATATGAAATAAAAATGGATTAAAGACTTAAATCTAAAACCTCAAACTATGAAACTACTACAAGAAAACATTGGGAGAACTCTCCACGATGTTCGTCTGGGCAAAGATTTCTTGAGTAATAACCCACAGGCACAAGCAACCAAAGCAAAAATGGACAAATGGGGGATCATATCAAGTTAAAAAGCTTCTGCACAGTAATGGAAATAATCAACAAAGTGAAAAGAAAACCCACAGAATGGGAGAAAATATTTGCAAACTACCCATCTGACAAGGGATTAATGGCCAAAATATATAAAGAGTACAAATAACTCAACAGGAAAAATTCTAATAAACTAATTTAAAATGGGCAAAAGATCTCAATAGATATTTCTCAAAGGATACAAAAGGCAAATAGGTACATGAAAAGGTGCTCAGTATCACTGATCATCAGAAAAACACAAATCAAAACTACAATGAGATACCATCTCACCCCAGTTAAAATGGTTTTTATCCAAAAGCTGGGCAATGACAAATACTGGCAAGGATATGGAGAAAAGGGAACCCTCATACACTGTTGGTGGGAATGTAAATTCGTACAACCACTATGGAGAACAGTTTGGAGCTTCCTCAACAAAAACAAAAAATAGAGGAACTATATGGTCCAGCAATCCTACTCCTAGGTATATATCTCAAAGAAAGAAAATCAGTATATTGAAGAGGTATCTGCTCTCCCATGTTTGCTGCACCACTATTTCCAATAGCCAAGATTTTGAATCCACCTAAGTATCCATGAATCAATGAATGAAGAAAATGAGGTACATATACAGAGTGGGGTACTATTCAGCCATAACAACAAAAAAAAGAGATCCTGTCGTTTGCAATAGCATGAATGGAACTGGAGGACATTATGTTAAGTGAAATCAGCCAGGCAGAGAAAGACAAATTGTGCATGCTCAAAATTTAAACAATTGAACTCATGGAGATAGAGAGTAAAAGGATGGTTATCAGAGGCTGAGAAAGTTAGTAACAGGCAAGAAGGGAAGAGGGATGCTTAATGGATACAAAAGAATATAGTTAGATAGAGTAAGATATAGTATTTGATACCACAACAAGGGTGACTCCAGCCAACAATAATTTATTATACATTTAAAAGTAAGTAAAATAATATCATTGGAATGTTTGTTAACACAAAGAAATTATAAATGCTTGAGGTGATGGATATCTCATTTACTATGATGATTATGCATTATATGCCTGTATCAAAATATCTCAGCTACTCCATAAATATATACACCTACTATGTACCCATAAAAATTAAAAATAAGAAAAAAAAATTTAAGAAAATTGGGAAAGCAATCTCATTTACAACAGCACCAAAAATAACATAACTAAGAATAAGCATAACTAAGAAGGTGAAAGACTTGTGTACAGAAAACTAAAACACACTGATTAAAGAAATTAAAGACGACAAACAGGCATTTCACGTTCAGAGACTGAAAGACTTTTAATACTTTTAAAACGTCCACACTACCTAAAGACATCTACAAATTCAATGCAATCCCTATCAAAATCCCAATGGCATTTTTATAGAAATAGGTAATAATTCTAAAACTTATGTCAAACTACAAAAGACCACGAACAGCCAAATAAATCTTGAGAAAGAACAAAGCTAGAGGCATCATACTTCTTGATTTCAAAACATATTACAAAGATACAGTAATAAAAACAATATACTGGAATAAAGATAAGACATACATCAATGGTACAGTACAGACAGCCCAGAAATAAATCCACACATTTACACTCAACCAGTCATCAATGAGGGTGCCAACGGGGGAAGGACAGTCTCTTTAACAATTGGTGCTGGGGAAACTCAATATCCACATGCAAAAGAAGCTGGACTCTTAGCCCATACAAAAATCAACTTAAAATGGATTCAAGACTTGAATATAAGACACGAACTGTAAAACTCCTAGAAATAAACATAGGGGACAAGCTTCATGATATTGGTCTTGATAATGATTTCATGGCTATGACATCAAACGCACAGATTTAAAAAAAAAAGCAAAAACTAAAAAGCTTATACATAACAAAGAAAACAATCAACAGAGTAAAAAAGCAACCCGAAAAATGGAAAATATTTGCAAATCATATATCTGATAAGAGGCTAATTTCCAAAATATAAGAAACTCATACAACTCAATGGCAATAAAACTAATAATTCAAAAATGGGCTAAGGGCTTGAACAGACATTTTTCCAAAGAAGACATGCAAATGGCCAAGAGGTATATAAGAAAATGGTCAACATTATTAATCAGGGAAAGATAAATCAGAACTACAATGAAATATTATCTCGTGCCTGTCAGGATGGCTATTATCAAAAAGACAAGTGTTGGTAAGGATGTAGAGAAAGTGGAACCTTTGTACACTGTTGTTGGGAATGCAAAACAATGCAGCTTCTGTGGAAAACAGTATAAAGGTCACTCAAAAAATTAGAAATTGGCAGGGCCTAAAGGCTCATACCAATAATCTCAGTAACTCAGGAGGCTGAGGGGGGAGGATTGCTTGAGACCAAGAGTTCAAGATCAGCCTGGGCAACAAAGTGACACTCCTTCTCTAAAATGTTTTAAAAACTATTCAGGTGTAGTGGCACATGCCTAGAGTGCAGCTATTTGGGAGGCTAAGGCAAAAGGATCGCTTGCGCTCAGGAGTTCAAGGCTGCAATGAGCTATGATCATGCCACTGCATTTCAGCCTACACAACAGAGCAAGACCCTGTCTCTAAAAACAAAACAAAACAAATAATTAAAAATGGAAAAACCACATGCTCTACCAATTCCAAAAGAACTGAAATCAGTATTTCAAAAAGGTATCTGCACTCACATATGTTCACTGCAGCACTATTCACAACAGCAAAGGTGTAGAAACAACCTAAATATCCATTGGCAGATGAAAGGATAAAGAAACTGTGATACATACATACAATGGAATATTATTAGAGCATTCAGTCTTAAAAAAAAGAAAAGAAAAGAAAGAAATTCTACAATATATGATAATATGGATAAACCGTGAGGACATCCCACTAAATTAAATAAGCCAGTCACAAAAAGATAAATATTGCACGATTCGACTTATATGAGGAATCTAAAATAGTCAAATCATAGAATCAGAAATGGAATGGTGGTTGCCAGGGACTGGAGAGATGGAGAAAGAGTTACCAATCAATGGATATAAAGTTTCAGTTAAGCAAAATGAATAAGTTGATACTGTATTGCACATATAAAATTTTGTTAAGAGTACATCTCTTATGACAATAAAATAAAAAATTAGGCTGAGCATGGTGGCTTACACCTGTAATCCCAGTACTTTGGAAGGCCAAGACGAGTGGATCACGTGGGATCAGGAGTTTGAGACCAGCCTGGCCAACATGGTGAAGCCCCATCTCTACCAAAAAGACAAAAAATTAGCTAAGCATCCTGGTATACTCCTGTAATACCAGCTACTTGGGAGGCTGAGGCAAGATATCGCTTGAACCCAGGAGGCAGCGGCTGCAGTGAGCTAAGATCACACCACTGCACTCCAACCTGGGCGACAGGGCAAGACTCTGTCTCAAAAATAGTAATAAGTTACCCAATCATGACTCTGTCTCAAAAATATAATAAGTTACCCAATCATGAAACTATTTATTTTACTGACTGATTGATTAACTGATTGACTTTTGAGACAGAGTCTCGCTCTGTTGCCCAGGCTGGAGTACAGTGGCATGATTTTGGCTCACTGCGACCTCTGCCTCCCAGATTCAAGCGATTCTCATGCCTCAGCCTCCTGAATAGCTGGGACTGCAGGTGTGCACACCACCACGCCTGGCTAATTTTCTGTATTTTTGGCAGAGATGGGGATTTCACCATGTTGGCCAGGCTGGTTGCAAATTCCTAAGCTCAAGACCACTTCAGCCTTCCAAAGTGCTGGGATTATAGGCATGAGTCACTGTGCCTGGCCATGAAACTATTTGTTTTAAAGGATTTGAAAACATAACCCTTCATCTGCTAGATTTGCCCAGTCTATTTAATGGGCTGGGCCCAGTGGCCCACATCTGTAATCCCAACACTTTGAGAGACTGAGGCAAGAGGATGGCTTGAGTCCAGGAGTTCAAGACCAGCCTGGGCAACATAATAAGACCTCCGTCTCTACAAAAATATTAGCCAGGCGTGGTGGCATGCACCTGTAGTCTCAGCTATTTGGGAGGCTGAGGAGGGAGGATTGTTTAATCATGGTAGGTCAAGGCTGCAGTGAGCCACGATCATGGCACTCCACGCTGGCTGGCAACAAGCAAAACCCTAACAACAACAACAACAAACAATGTATGGTGTCACTGGCTTAGAGAAATTTAATATAACATGAAAAAACAAAGGGCAGGAACACCACTCCAAGTTGTGAAGATTTGGAAATTAGGATTCTCAGACTTCTAGGCTTACCCCAAGGAAGGCAAAGCTACTGACAGGCCAACAACAGAACTTACACTGAAATCACTGAATTTAGGCCCGAAAAAAAGATTTTTAACATTTCTTTTATGCCTAATGTTACACATTTTCTTCTACTCCTGTTACATTCTAATTTCAACCAGTAGACCAAGGTTTTATTCAAAACAGCAAATGTTACTCAAAAAGCAATTTTTTTAAAAGTTGTTTTACCTCTTCAATTTCATAACATTAAAATATAGTTTTTTAGTATTGCTTAGATCTACCAAATATGTAAAGTGGTGATATTTTTACTCTAAGTCACAGATTATTCTTTCAATTCAAAGAAGACAACCTGTAAACAAAGTTTGTAGATTTATGAATAGCTACCTTCAGTAATTCAACATTAATCTCTAGTTTATCAAATATTTAACTTTTATTGTTTTAATCACAGGTCTTCTCACAACATTTCTGAATCTAGATCTTTTCCATAAATAGGAAAACTCACAACTTTTCCATAAATAACAAATGCCAGCCTATAAATTGTAAAAATAAAATACTTCCATAAAATATTCTGAAACCAAGATCTTTTCAGAAAAAACAAACATTTTCATAAAATATTAATCAAAATCAACCTTTGAGGATTAAAAAAGCCTCAGAAACAGAGAGGGTCGAATAATGTAAGATTTTTCAAAGCGAAAGATGACTGGTTTATGCCATAAAGAAACCAAACTGAAGAAAGAGGAAAGAGAAAGAGGTGTGTGGTGGCATGAGACTGTAGTCCCAACTACTCAGGAGGCTGAGGCAGTAGGATCCCTTGAGCCAAGGAGTTTGAGGCTGTAGTACATGGTGATTACACCTATGAATAGCCACTGCACTCTAGCCTGGACAACACAGTGAGACCTTGTCTCTAAAAAAAATTTTTTTAAATAAGAAAGAAATAGGAAAGAAAATCAGACATCAATCACCTGGTCACAAAAAGTTACATACTCAGATAAACCACCTATAAGGTAAATAGGCCTAGGTTAAGGAAGTTGGAAAGAAAATACCTTCTGAGACTAAAGAATCACAAATAATGCAACCACACATACACATTACAGCTTCTCCTCCCTAAATTGGCATAATCAGCAAATACAAAAGGCACTCTGAAAATCAGGTAGTTTAAACTAAATTAATACGACTGCCACATAGGTAGCTAATGCTGGAAATATAAATTAGTCTAACGTTTTTGGAAGGCAAACTAGCAAAGGATCAGACACGAATCTTTAAAAGAACATGGAGGCAGTGTGGGGGCAGAGGCTGATGACACTGTAGCTCTGTACAAACTTTAAAGTAGAAATAGCAAATCGGTCTTATAGGAACTTAGGCCCACTGACATGCTGGAACACTAAGCTAAAAGGCTCTCAGGCTATTTGAACATACACAGAGTAAGGAATGACTGCCAAAGAGACAGAAAAAAAGAATGATAATACCTTTTTGTCCAGCAATTATGATGATAAATAATCATGTACACTAAAACCTTAATCATTCACTAATTCTCATGACCAAAGTAAATGATGAGGTGGGGTACTGTAACCAGGTGTCCCAGGTTTTTGGCCTCCCCCTGCCCCAGGAATGGGCAAAGAGGCCCTGGAGGTGCGGCGGGCTTGTTTAAGTAAATATTGGACCCAAAGAGTTTTGCAGAAAGCAATTTATTAGGAAGAGAGAGAGAGAGAAAAACGGGAGGGAGCACACAAGCGCTTCCATGCTGTCCTGGGAGGGGATCCAGAGATGGAGTCCTTATCCCTAAGGGAGTAGTGGGGGATTTTAACCTCAGAGTTACTCCCACCCTATTCAAGTTCTTGTCCAGTGAGAGGAGCTTTTCCAAACTTCCTCTGGAGTGATAGATCTTCCACTCTGACGCTGGACTGGCTGCCTGGTTCGCAATAGAGCCCCCTCCTTCTAAGGCTTTTGGCGGTCTTTTTAAACAAAGGAAGCTCACCTGGGCTGTCTACCTTCCCACGCGGGAAAGTTAGACAAAGAACTCTAGGCTCCCGGGATTGGGTGGGAGAATAGAAGTATGGTGCTGGGAAGTTCTTGCCTTTGAAACCACGCCCTTTGTGGACCCGGGAAGAGAAGTTAACATAGTCCCTCAGTATGGGACAGGGGAGAGATTAACATCTTTCAAAACCTGTTCCCATGTTCTTACCTATTTTTTTTTTTTTGAGAGGGAGTTTCGCTCCTGTTGCCCAGGCTAGAGTGCAATGGCGCGATATCGGCTCATCACAACCTCTGTCAAGCGATTCTTCTGCCTCTTCCTCCCGAGTACCTGAGATTACAGGCATAAGCCACCACGCTCAGCTAATTTGGTCAGGCTAGTCTCGAACTCCCTACCTCAGGTGATCCACCTGCCTCGGGCTCACAAAGTGCTGGGATTACAGGCGTGAGCCACCGCACCCGGCCCTCTTAATTTTTTAAATGCTGTATTTCTCTGTATTTTCCAGAACCTCTTCTGCCATTTCTAATCCTCCCCCAGGAGCTGGAAAGGCCTGAGAATAATACATAATTATTTCAAAATCAGGCCGGGCATGCTGGCTCACACCCAGCATTTTGGGAGGCCGAGATGGGCAGATCACTTGAGGTCAGGAGTTCTAGACTAGCCCAGCTAACATGGTAAAACTCTGTCTCTACCAAAAATACAAAAATTAGCTGGGCATAGGTGGTGGGCACCTGTAATCCCAGCTACTCAGGAGGCTGGGCAGGAGAATCGCTTGAACTCGGGAGGAAGAGGCTGCAGTGAGCTGAGATTGCGCCACTGCACTCCAGCCTGGGCGAGACTCTGTCTCCAAAAAAAAAAATTTTTTAATAAATAAATCAAGAAACCAGGGTTCAGAATAGTGACATGATAAAATTTGCCAAAAATCTACAGCAACTTTCTGAAAAGCACCCACCTACAACCCAAGATAAATTATTTCCAACATGCTGTGCTGCAGCACTGTCTAGACTGGCAAAAAACTGATAAAAGTGCCACAGACCCCTCACTAAAGGCAGATACCACTTATCAGTCTTAGCAATCTTTATCCTGAATCTTTTCAACAGGATGCTCCAGGAAGGCAAGAGCAATTGATCAAATTACTTAGGAGATGAAACCTACATTCCATCCTCGTTCAAATCCGACAATAATTAAAGGTAATCATTTTAATTTTTAATTTAACAGAGAACATTTATTGAATGCTTGGTGCTAGATACTGTTCTCTAGAGTTTTATGTTTTCCTTGTTTAATCCTCAAAATTACCTCAAAAAATTGGCACTATAGTTCTCCTGTTTTACAAAAAGGAAACAGAGGTACAGAGATGTTAAGAAAGTGTCTGAACTCTAAAGGAGATGTGTAAATGGCCAGTAAGCACAGGAAAAGATACTCAGCACCATTAGTTATATGGGGAAACAAACCCTAACAATTAGATACCACATCCCACCTACTAGGATGACTATAATTTTTAAAGTTGAAAATATGGAGAAACTGGAACCCTCATACATTATATACCCTCATACATGGGGATGGAAAATGATACAGCTGCTGTGGAAAAGTTTGGCAGTTCATCTAAAAGCTAAACATCAAATTATCATATGACCCAGCAATTCCACTCCTGGGTATACATCAAAAGGAACTGAAAGCAGGGACTCATACAGATACTTGCATGTTCATTGCAGCACTGTTCATAACAGCCAAAAGGTAGCAACAACCCAAATATCCATCAACAGATTCATGAATAAACAAACTGTGGTATATTGACAAATGGAATATTATTCACCCATTAAAGAGATTAAGGTCAGGTGTGATGGCTCTTGCCTGTAATCTCAGCACTTTGGGAGGCCGGGGTGGGGGATCTCTTGAGGTCAGGAGTTCTAGACCAGCCTGGGAAACATAGAAAGATTCTGTCTCTACTAAAAATTCAAAAAATTAGCTGGGCATGGTGGTGCATGGTTAGCAATGGTTAAACAACATTGTGGATGTAATTAATGCTTCTAAATTATATACAGTTATACCTCAAGAGATACTAGGGGTTCAGTTCCAGACCACTGCAATAAAGGGAGTAACACAATAAAGCAAGTCACATAAATTTCTTTGTCCAGTGCATATAGAGGTTATGTTTGCACTACACTAAAGTGTATTAAGTGTGCAATAACATTATGTCTTAACAAATACACCTATGTTAATTTTAAAATATTGACTAAAAAAATGCTAATCATCATCTGAGCCTTTAATGAGTCACCGTCTTTTTGACAGCGGAGAGTCCTGCCTTGATGTTAATGGGTGCTGACTCATCAGGGTGATGGTTGCTGAAGGCTGGGGTGGCTGCAGCAATTTCTTTCTTTCTTTTTTTTTTGAGACAGAGTCTTGCTCTGTTGCCAGACGCCAGGCTGGAGTGCAGTGGTGTGATCTCAGCTCACTGCAACCTCTACCTCCTGAGTTCAAGCAATTCTCCTGCCTCAGCCTCCCAAGTAGCTGGGACTACAGGTGTGCGCCACCATGCCCAGCTAATTTTGTATTTTAGTAGAGATGGGGTTTCACCATGTTCATCAAGATGGTCTTGATCTCTTGACCTCGTGATCCGCCTGCCTCGGCCTCCCAAAGTGCTGGGATTACAGGCGTGAGCCACTGCGCCCAGCCAGCAATTTCTTAAAATAAGACAACAATGAATTCTGCTACATCAATGGACTCAGGTCCTTTCACAAAATATTTTTCTGTAGCACACAATGCTGCTTGGGTAGCATATTGCCCATAGCACAATTTCTCTCAAAATTGGTATCAACCCTCTCAAAATCTGCTATTGCTTTAACAACTAAGTTTATGTAATATTCTAAATCCTTTGTTGTCATTTCAACAATACTCACCACATCTTCACCAGGAGTAGATTCTATCTCAAGAAACTACTTTCTTTGCTCATCCATAAGAAGCAATTTGCCATGCTTAAGTTTTATCATGAGATTGTGGCAATTCAATCCCATCTTCAGGTTCTGCTTCTATTCTAATTCTCTTGCTATTTCCACATCTGCAGTGACCTCCTCCATTGAAGTCTTGAAACCCTCAAAGACATCCATGAGGGTTGGAATCAATTTCTTCCAAACTCCTGATAATGTTGATATTTTGACCTAATACTACAAATCACAAATGTTCTTAACGGCACCTAGAATGGCGAGTCATTTCCAAAAGGTTTTCCATTTACTTTGCCCAGATCCATCAGAGGAATCAGTATCTATGGCATCAAAAGCCTCATTAAATGTATTTTCTTAATAATAAGACTTGAAGGTCAAAATTATTTCTTGGATCCACAGGCTGCAAAATGAATGTTGTGTTAGGAGGCATAAAAGCAATATTCCTCTCTGTGTATACTGGCATCAGAGCTCTTGGGTGACCAGGGACATTGCCAATGAGCAGTAATATTCTGAAAGGAATCATTTGTTCTGAACAGTAGGTCTCAATGGTGGACTTAAAATATTCAGTAAATCATACTATAAAAAGATGTTCTGGCATCCAGACTTTGTTGTTCCATGTATCAAGCAAAAACAGAGTAGATTTAACATAGTTCTTAAGAGCCTTAGCATTTTCGGAATGGTAAATGAGTACTGGCTTCAACTTAAAAGTCACCAGCTGCATTTGCCCCTAACAAGAGAGCTGGTCTGTCCCTTAAAGCCAGGTACTGACTTCTCTCTAGCTATGAAAGTCCTATATGGCATCTTACAAGATAAGGCTGTTTTGTCATTAAAAATCTAGCTGGGTGCAGTGGCTCACACCTGTGATCCCTGCACTTTGGGAGGCCAAGGTGAGAGGACAGCTTGAGGCCAGGAGTTTAATACCAGCCTGGTCAACATAGCAAGACCCCGTCTCTACAAAAACTTAAAAAAAAAAAATAGCTAAGCATGTCAGTGTGTACCTACAGTGCCAGCTACCTGGGAAGCTGAGGTAGGAAGACTGATTGAGCCCAGGGTCTTTGAGTTTAAGGCTGTAGCGAGCTATGAATGCATCACTGGACTCCAGCCTGGGTGACAGAGCAAGACCCCATCTCAAAAAAAAAAAAAAAAAAAAAAAAACTATTGTTTAGTGTAGCCACCTTCAACAGTAATCTTAGCTGGATGTTCTGGATACCTTACTACAGTTTATATATCAGTACTTGCTGCTTCCCCTTTCACTTTTATGTTATGCAGATAGCTTCTTTCCTTCAACCTCATGAACCAAGCTGTTAGCTTTAAACTTTTCTTCTGTAGCTTCCTTGCCTATCTCAGCCTTCCTAAGAACTGAGAAGAATTAAGGTCTTACTCCAGGCTTTGCCTTAATGGAATGTTGTGGCTGGTGTGAGCTTCTATCTAGATGACTAAAACCTTTTTCCATATTGGCAATAAAGCTGTTCTACTTCCTTATGTATTCATTCAGGTAGTACTTTTAATTTCCTTCAAAAACTTTTCCTTTGCATTCACAACTTGGCTAGCTGTTTGGTATAAGAGGCCTAGCTTTTGGTCTATCTCAGCTTTTGATATGCCTTGCTTTCTAAGCTCAATCATGTCTAGCTTTTTATTTAAATAGACATGCAACTGGTCACCTCACTTAACCAACCTTAGAGGCCATTGTAAGGTTAATGATTTGTCTAATTTCAATACTGTTGTGACTGACAAAACAGAGAGGCCCAAGGAGAGGTAGAGACTCAGGGGAACAGCAGTCAGAATACACACAACATTCATCAATTAAGTTCTCCATCTTATATGGCGTGTTTCATGGCCCCTCAAAACAACAGTAACATCAACGATCACTGAGCACAGATCACCATAACAGACACAATAATAATGAAAATGGTTGAAATACTGCAAGAACTGGCAAAATGGGGGAGAAACACGAAGTGAGCACATTTTTGGAAAATGGCACCGACAGACTTGCTCAATGCAGAGTTGCCACAAACCTTCAATTTGCAAAAAACCATAATATCTGCGAAGCCCAATAAAGTGCAATAAAATGACATAGGCATGTATTTTTAAATAGTCAAACCGGTAAATCTTATGTTATACATATTTTACTTCAATTTTTAAAAGTTGACTTAACTAGCATACAGTTAGGGAAAACCAGTATCTGCCGATAAAGAATTTGAGAGTTTTTGATTAATTGTGTTAGTGCTAAATTCATTTGCCAAAGATGAGAGCCCACTATGTAACTCAAAGGCTGGAGTGCCCAGTTATCACTGCATTACCCTTTAGGATATTCTACACATGAGCTGTACAAATAAGATTAACAGTAAGATAATTACAAATTTTCTTTTCTTTTCTTTTTTTTTGAGACAAGTCTTGCTCCATCGCCCAGGCTAGAGTGCGGTGGCACGATCTTGGCGCACTGCAACTTCTGCCTCCCAGGTTCAAGCAATTCTCCTGCCTCAGCCTCTCGAGTAGCTGTATTTTGTATTTTTAGTAGAGACAGGGTTTCACCCTATTGGTCAGGCTGGTCTCAAACTCCTGACCTGAGGTGATCCACCTGCCTCAGCCTCCCAAAGTACTGGGATTACAGGTGTGAGCCACCATGTCTGGCCCTAAATTTTCTTATTTGTACCCTTAACATTCCTAATTTGGGGGACATTTAGAAAAAGGCAGAGATTATAGGGTTTATATTTTAATTCAATATAGGTGGATGTAGGTCATAGCAATTTGCTGAAAAAGCTTACTGAACTGCTTCCACAGATCAAGGAGCTCCCAATGGCTTGTATGATAGCATACTCTTACTAATATGACAAAATGTCTGAGCCCACTGAACCTAAAATGGCAGTGGAAATAAAGGGTGCTATAGAAATGTTTGAAGAAATAAACTTTCTACAAATTTAAGTGTGACAAGTGGATTAAGCAGAAAGCAAGTAGACACTATATTCAATTTCCATACTACATGCCCTAAGCTCAGCTAAGTTACATATTGTGAATAACTGCAGAGTTTCACAGAACTCTTTGGTTAAAAAAGTCAATTTCAGGCTGAGCACGGTGGCTTATGCCTGTAATCCCAGCACTTCATGAGGCTGAGGCGGGCAGATCATCTGAAGTCAGAAGTTCGAGATCGGCCTGACCAATATGGTGAAACTCCATCACTACTCAAAATACAAAAATTAGCCAGGCATGGTGGCGTGTGCCTGTAGTCCCAGATACTTGGGAGGTTCAGGCAGAATTGCTTGTACCCAGGAGGCGGAGGTTACTGTGAGCCAAGATCACGCCACTGCACTCCAGGCTCGGCGACAGAACAAGACCCCATCCCCGGAAAAAAAAAAAAGGTCAATTTCAGAAAATATTAATTACTTTTGATGAGCACAGAGTCTACATTTTCATTTCTGTAGTTGGCACTGAAGTATAAACACCAAGGTAATCCAAATCCTAATCTCCTGCCCTAATAGTTGGACTCTGTTTCAAGATTATCAACAGAAAACAAACTGAGCCTACTAAGAATACCTGGAATTTTGGAAATCAATATACAAATCCAAAACCACCACAGAAAAAGTATGTTTACTTGGTTCTTCAACAAATTTTCGCTCGGGACCAACACCTTGGCTCATGCCTGTAATCCCAGCACTTTGGGAGGCTGAGACGGGCAGATCACTTGAGTTCAGGAGTTAGAGATCAGCATGGCCAACATGGCAAAACCTCATCTCTACTAAAAACACAAAAAATTAGCCAGCAATAAACAAGTCAGACACAATCCCTATCTTTGCAGAGCTTACCGTCTAGTGAATATAAGAAGCCATAAATAAATAACTACACAAATATTTAATTAATTGTGGTAAGTACTATGAAAGAAATTATAACAAACTAAGATGCAATCTTTAACTGGCTGTATGATCTCAGACCTCGGCTTCTTCATCTATAAAACTAAGGGGTAGATCTGAATGATTTCTTCTCCTTTTTTTTTTCTTTTTCTTTTTTTGAGACAGGTTTTCACTCTTATCACCCAGGTTGGTGTGCTGTGGTATGATCACCGCTCACTGCAGCCTCGACCTCCCAGGCTCAAGTGATTCTCCTGCCTCAGCCTCCCAAGCAGCTGGTACTACAGATGTGCATCAGCATGCCTGGCTAATTTTTGTATTTTTTGCAGAAATGAGGTTTTGCCATGTTGTCCAGGCTGGTTTTGAACTCCTGGGCTCAAGCCATCCACCCATCTCGGCCTCCCAAAGTGCTGGGACTATAGGCGTGAGCCACCCTATCTGGTCCTGAATGATTTTTTAAGATCCCTTTATATTAAACAATTTTACAAACCTAGAAGTATAAAGCTTTGCTTCCAGAGTCCCTTTGTCAGGATATTTACATTTTTAGAATCTATCAGCAAAGTAATACAGTACCCATCACCCAACACACAAAGGTTTTTTGACAGAAAAACATAAGGTTAGATGTTCAGTAATCTTTGCTGTTACAAAAGACCAAATTCCATACATTAAATATATTATGATGTTGTAAACCAAGCTTGTCCAACCTGCAGCCCAAGGGCCTCATGAGGCCCAGGATGGTTTTGAATACAGCCCAACACAAATTCATAAACTTTCTTAAAGCATTATAAATTTTTTGCAATTTTTTTAAGGCTCATTAGCTATCATTAGTGTTAGTGTATTTTATATGTGTCCCAATACAATTCTTCATCTTCCAATGTGGCCCAGGGAAGACAAAAGATTGGACACCCCTATTGCAAACTAACTTATAAACAATAATTGGGAAAAAAGTATGTCCATAAATATCTGTATGAATCAGAATTACTGTGCTAACTATTTAAAATGCTCATTCCCAGGGCCCAATCAAGACCTATTACAGAATACCTCGAGGTCAGGCTTGGAATCTGCTCTTTTTGGTAAGTTTCTCAAGTTAATTCTAATATACACTAATGTTTGTTCTACTCAAAACAGGATGAATAATATTAGAAGTGGCTTCTGAGAAAAACACTTCAGGACAAGAACTATAATAAGCCTACCTGTGTAGCTTTGTCCCTCATGCAAGGGGCAGCTTGCCCGTGACTATCCCGAGGCCAGTGCCCAGCAAGATACGGTGCAGCAAGAGTATCCAGGGAGGAAGTGCGTCGGATAATACTGGAGGGGCTTGAAGAAGGCTGTCGTGTTTTGTCACCTAAATTTAAGACAAAAATGCTTGTTTTAATAAAATAAGTTAGGAAAGAAACAAAGCAGAAACTAAGTTCCAAGACTCCCAGTAAGGCAGATTTAACACAATTTTATATACAGTTTTTTCCTATATATACATATCTATGATAAAGTTTAACTTGTAAGTTAGGAACAGTATGAAATTAACAACAATAACTAATAATAAAATAGAACAATTATAACAATAAGCCAGCATCACTGCTCTTGGGCTTTGGGGCCATTAAGTAAAACAAGAATTCCTCAAACATCAGCACTGCAAAACCATGACAGTCAATCCAATGACTGGGAGGGTTCCAAAGTGACTAGCAGGTAGGGAGCAAAGACAATGTGCACAGGTTAGACAAAGGGATGATTCACGTTCCTAGTAGGGGAAGAAAGACAGCAAGATATTTCAACACCCTACTCAGAATGGTGCGAATTTATAACATATAAATTGTTTATTTCTTGAAATTTTCCACTTAATCTTTTCAGACCGAGGTTGACTACAAGTAACTGAAACCATAAAAAAAACCATGGACGAGGAAGGATTACTATATATAAAAAGAAACAAAAAGGAACAAGCTACTGATACACACAATAACTTGCATGACTCTCCAGAGAATTATACTGAGTGAAAACAGTTGATCCACCCTAGGCCTACAAAATCAAAGTCTCTAGGGATTGGGCCCAGGAATTTTCTATCGAATCAATGTATCCCTCATATCCAACATATTCCTATTTGGATCTCCTTTTTGTTTATAAATTAAACCCTTGTTTGATAGGTTTCAGGGAAATGTGAGGACATAATAAAAATAAGACAGGTGGTAACCATCATGGGAAAATATAAGTCAGTGACAATCTCTCACTAAATATCACTAAAAAATTAGTGACAATGTTATTTGGTAACATTTAAAAGTAATACTGGCATTTAGTGATCATCTTATTCCTCAATATTCACAGAGGACGGAGTAATAACACATCTGCTTCATGATAACTTAGTATCAGCTCAAAAGATTAAGACAAATTAACACGTTCCTAACTGATCCCTTGCTGAGAGGCATAAACCAAATCAACTACAAAAACCAACCACCAGCTTTGTAACAGGGGGTAGGTTTCATTTCTGAGCAAACAAAGTGGGTATTTGCCAATACAGTAATTATAAGATATCCAATGTAAATTATAATAGTAAAATAATATAATCGCAATAAAGAATATGTAATAAGTAATGTGAGGAAAGACATTTAAAAAGTGGATTTTGCAATAACAACTGTTTTCACTGTATAGGAAATAGTTTTTACTATATCAGAAAATCAAAACATTGTAAACATTAGATATCTAGTTAATAATACAATAGCTAATTTGATTAACATTTTTCATTTATAAAAGCTTAACTTCTTCAATAATGCAGGCCAAGTTTTGATGCATAAAAATAAGACAAATACTAATGAACATCTCATATATGATTTAATAATTGGAAAATAAATCTATGTACAATTTTCTGTCAGAATAATTCTAACTACCCTTACCCCATAGTTGCCAGTAAAAAAAAAAAAGGAAGTATGTTCTCCTAAATAAATGGACTACATTAATGCTATATTCAATGTGCACATTCCTTTAAGATTGAGCCCCCAAATCAAAGTGGCATTAAGAAAAACTATTTCAGAATTAATGATCAAGCTTAAAATTTTATTTACAAAAAGAGCACATAAAAATGAACTGCAGAAAACTAGAAACAACAAAATGTCCAAAATGAGAAGATTGGATACATTATGGCAGAGTGATATAATGTAATATAATAGGCCATTTGAAGAATAAATACATAGATACACATGTCCTGGTCTAAAGAGTCATTCATAATAAAGTCAGTGAAAAAAGACAAGTCCTCACATGTTTACAAAAGGTATAATCTCATATTTTGTTTTAAAAAGTAACTAGATGTACGTAAAAGTGTTTTTGTTGGGTTTTGTTTTTTTTTTTTTTTTTAAATAGAGTCTCACTCTGTCACCCAGGCTGGAGAGCAGTGGGGCGATCTCAGCTCACTGCAACCTCCGCCTCCCAAATTCAGGCGATTCTCCTACCTCAGCCCCCTGAGTAGCTGGGACTACAGGCACCCACCACCATGCCCAGCTAATTTTTGTATGTTTAGTACAGACAGGATTTCACCATGTTGGCCAGGCTGGTCTCAAACTCCTGATCTCAAGTGACCCGCCCACCTCAGCCTCCCAAAGTGCTGGGATTACAGGTGTGAACCACCATGCCTGGCCAGTGTTAATACATTTATTTTTTAAATCTGGAAAAAGTATGCACCTAACCTTTTGGGGGACAGAATTGGTATTTTAATTTCCAATTTAGGCATTTCTATAATGTTTGAATTTTTATAAGGAGTATACTGTCAGAGAAAAGGTATTAAAACAATGAAAAGTTTTAAAACAAGATATTAATTTTCTGAAATATAATACTTAGAAATACAAAAATACCTATATTAGATTTTGGCAATTTTTATAGTTTATATCTGGGGTTGGGAAAACTACAGCCTACAGGCCAAATCTCTCTTACATCTGTTTTTTATATAGCCAGCAATCTAAAAATGGGTCGTACATTTTTTAATCGTTGGGTAAAAAAAAATATATTTTCTAATACATAAAAATTATATCAAATTCAAACTTCAGTGTCCATACGTAAAGTTTTATTGGAACACAAATATGATCATTCATTTACAGGTTGTCTGTGGCTGCTTTTGTACTAAAAAGGCAGAATTAGGTACACACAGCAAAGACCTTATATGGCCCTCTAGTTGCTTCACACTGCTGCTCGGCGCTACAAGTCATAATGACAAAGTTATGCCATGTTTAGCTCTTGTCTGGGTGAAATGTCATATTCAAAGATAATATATAAAATTTCATACAGATCAGCATTAGCAGATGAACATTTGCAATTGTTTTGATGATATGGAACACTAACTTTTAACTAGAATTAAGTGAAATGTTATCCCTCTAAAAAGAATTCCCTCTTCTCATTAGAGCTGTATTACAAAAAATGCATTCAATTATATTTTGAAATTTTGTCCTTTAAGAATTTGTGAAAAATTGTGTGTTCTCTTATATTAGTACCTATGTAATATCTTTGATTTTACCTCTTGACCTCAAAAGTCTAAAATGTTACTATGTGGTACATTACAGAAAAAGTTTGCTGATCCCCCGGTTTCTACTGCATGTCTTTATTGTCTTGGTTTCTGTGCTACAACACCCTTAAATCATTTATCTTTTGGCAGGGGAAAGAGATGAGCTTAGCTAATTTATGCTTAACTTTCACAGGGGCTTTAAAAATATTTTTTAAATATATTCATAGCAACTGTGTTGCTGATAATCATAATAGCTGCTTCACAAATATGTCTGAGATACATAATTTGCTTTCAAAATGGCACAATTATTTCACCAAAACAATACCTAATCGTTATAAGTGCTACCTATCTCTCCAAGTTCAGTTTTCCTTTTTAGTACATTTTCAGAAAACAAATGCAGTACATACTCATTTTCAGGAAAATATGTACCCACATTATTAACTGTGACAAGTGAAACACAGTAAATATACACGTTCACAATTTTTCCTCTAACCAAAAAAATATAAGATAATCCCTTTTGGGATAGTCGCAAGAAGACTAGTCTCAGCTGGCAGGGTGGGGAAGCGCACACACAATGTAAATGAATTGTGTACATTACACAATGTAATGAATATATACATTATATATATGTGTATATATATATATATATAACGTGTATATATACGTTATATATAATCTATATATTCATTATATCAAATTGCTAAAAGCTGTCTGGCACTTTTCTTCCCTAACTATGACCATTGTTGCTTCAGTTGCCTACCAGTACACTAATTCAACAGAACTTACTAATGGGTCTGCTTTCATTTTATTTCTTTTATTAAAAATCTAAGGGTTAACTTTTCAAGCAGGCCTCCAAAGATTATTAAAATTATTGGATTATTATTTATTTTTTGGTGGGGGACAGAATCTCGCTCTATCACCCAGGCTAGAGTGCAATGACACGATCTCGGCTCAGTGCAACCTCCACCTCCTGGGTTCAAGTGATTCTCCCGCCTCAGCCTCCCGAGTAGCTGGGATTACAAGCATGCATCACCACATCATTTTTATGCTTTTAGTAGAGACTGAGTTTCTCCATGTTGGTCAGGCTGGTCTTGAACTCCTGACCTCAGGTGATCCGCCCACCTCAGCCTCCCAAAGTGCTGGGATTACAGGCGTGAGCCACCACGCCCAGCCAGATTATTATTATTTCAATAATGAAATGGAGAATAGATGAGTTATACGTGTAAAAATACTGAAGATTTTCTCTTTGGAACTCCCTTCCTTTAATCCATTCAGTTAGACACTAAGGGCCTATGAGCCAGAGCTAAACCCTAGAAATTAAAAAGAGTAAGTCACAGTCTGTAATAAAGAACACAGTCTACATCTACCTTGTTATTTTTCCATTTCAATAAAAGTTCCCGAAACTGACAGGATTTGGTGCCTAATTATTAAGGAGGTTATGGGATGAAAACTTGAAGAGGTAAAGATGACTCAAAAGTTCCCAGCCTAAGTGAACAAAGGCTGTATTTACAAGAAGTCCACAGGAAGAGACTGACAGCCAACAAGACTCTTCATGATCTAGCCTCTGAAGCCTCACTTTTTTGCCTGCACTGCCTTGATCCCTACACCAAGACCATGGACTTGCAGTTCCCAGCATGTACAGTGCCCTTACACGCCTCTAGGTGTTTGTCTCTACCTTTATATCCCTTTCTTTGGTGTGGCTAATTCATGCTTAACTTTTCAAAATTCAGTTCAGATGTAACTTCCTCTGGAAAATCTTCCTCGAACAGACACTCAAACTCATAGTTCACTGGAAAGGTCCCTGACGGCTCCTGTGTTCCAGTACAGAGTATGATTCTGCAGGGCAGGAATTTTATTTCCTACCCTGCATCCCAGTGATTAAGGCAACCTGACATACAGTCAATATGTCATAAATGGCCAACGAAAAAAAATTTTCTTTGTTAATTTCCTAAAAGAAGAAGACTTGAGATGCTGAGAAAAGAATGATTTCTAATATTACTATCATTTACCAACAAGGACAAGTGTATGCAATAAATTCACATGCTTTTTGGTTAATTCAAAGTAAATCAAAACCGTGTCTTAAACTTGACTTGCTCTTTAAAACTTAAGTCTTTAGAGAGATTAACTACATACAGCAGGGTGTAGCACTGAAATTTTCAGTCAATGCCTTGGGCTCTGGAGTTCAAAGTTCCTCAACTATCAGTACTAGTTCAACTGGTTCCTGGGTAACTTCAATTACACTAGTAGAGCATCCCAAACCATGGCCCTTAGGCATTCTGTTATAAAGGTTCTATAGACCTTGATATACTAGTGTTAGATATAAGTGTTTTTAGAACTTGATTGAGTACTCTTTTGTTGGAGACAGGGTCTCACTGTTGCCCAGGCCAAACTGCAGTGGTGGGATCAGGGCTCATGGCAGCCTCGGCATCCCAGGCTCAAGAGATCCTCCCGCCTCAGTCTCCATAGTAGCTAAGACCACAGGCGCATACCACCAAGGCCAGCTAATTTTTGTATTTTTTGTAGGGATGGAGTTTCACCATTTTGCCCAAGCTGGTCTCAAACTCCTGAGTTCAAGCAATCCACTGTCCTCAGCTTCCCAGTGCTAGGATTACAGGTGTGAGTCACTGTGCCTGGCCTCAGGTACTGTCTTAAAGGCTATATTTCCCATTACCAACAGCTACAGCAAACAAAAGGGATAAATTACACGTATCTATTTGTTTAGAAAGGAGAGAAAATCTTTCAAGTATATAATTGATAAATATTCAGCATAAAGAAACATAAGACTATTAAAAATTCCAAACAGTCCACCATCTAGAGCTAACTACTTTTGTTTAGACAGCCTATTGCTCTGTCACCCAGGCTGGAGTACAGTGGCATGATCTCGGCTTACTGCAACCTCAAGCCTCCCAGGCTCAAGTGATCCTCCTATTTCAGCCTCCCAAGTGGCTGGGACTCCAGGCGTGCGCCACTACGCCTGGCTAATTTTTTGTATATTTGGTAGAGATGGGGTTTTGCCATGTTGCCCAGGCTGGTCTCCAACTCCTGAGCTCAAGTGATCCACCCGCCTCAGCCTTCCAAAGTGCTGGGATTACAGGTGTGAGCCACTGTGCCTGGCCAGATAATCACTTTAATGAGTATTTACAAAACTCTGTCTACCCCTGCGAATACATATGATTTTATATAAATGAGGTCCCATTACGCATTCAATTACTTATTGTTGAGAGAAATAAAAAGGGTATGTAGAGAACCTATTTCCATGGCAATAAATTAAAATCTGTAACACATCACTATTTTTAATACTGGTACATTAACCAATTTGATCAATGCACAATAACTGAATCTTCTATTGATGGACACTTTCATGGTAGATAGGTATCCTTTTACACTTGTTTCAAGATCTGTTTGTGAAAAGTTTCTAGCTATCAAATTGCTATATTCAAGATAAGAGATTAAAATTGGAGGCACTGCCAAATTGTCTTCTACTGAAAGAATTTTACAAAAACCTACAACATCACAAAGGTGCCCATTTTCCCACATTCTTAGTAAGTGTATTTTATCAATATTCACCAGTCTAAAAAAGATAAAAATATCATTTTATTTGTATTTCAATTACTGAGTTCTAAAATAGTCATACTTTCACTGGTAATTTGTATTTCTTTTATACATTACCAATATTTCAAAAATATTACTCCAAACCTTTCTTTTTTTTTTTTTTTTTTTTTTTTTGAGACAGAGTCTCACTCCATCACCAGGCGCCAGGCTGGAGTGCAGTGGCGCGACCTTGGCTCACTGCAACCTCCGCAGCCCAGGTTCAAGCAATTCTCCTGCCTCAGCCTCCCGAGTAGCTGGGACTACAGGCATGCGCCACCACGCCCAGCTAATTTTTTTGTATTTTTAGTAGAGACTGGGTTTCACCATGCTGACCAGGATGGTCTTGATCTCTTGACCTCGTGATCCGTCCGCCTCGGCCTCCCAAAGTGCTGGGATTACAGGCGTGAGCCACCGCGCCTGGCTCTTGTCTTAATCTTACAGAGCTCTTTGTCCCAGTAAAGATTTAAATTCAAAGAGGTTTCATCCGTTTCATTATAGTTTCCTTTTCTCTTATTAAATTCAAGTAAAATTAAATGTAGTTGATTTTATTTTAAAGAGTATGTATAATATACATTCTTGTAAAAAAAGTTTGTCTGTCATCCACTGTCTAAACTTCCTACACACACACACACACAACACACACACACACACACACACACACACACACACACGAAGAAAACACAAAATTCTGATGACACCGGCTGCCTCCAAGAAGGGAAACTTGACAACAAAGGCGCAAGGAAGACACTTCACTGTATTCCCAATTGTACCCTTGGAATCTGACATGTGAATTTACTATTTATATTTTTTGAAATGCATATTCCTTGATTCAGTGATCTACATCTAGGTATCCATACAGAATAGTCAAATGACAAAAAAGGCTTCAAATACAAAGATATTCATAACATTCACAATAGTCAAATCACAAATATCTCCAAAAATTGAATTGGAAAATATACAGAATATTAAAGATATTTAAAATTACATTCTAAAAATGATAAGCCTACATGAGAACTTACTTATAATCTAAGGGAAAATTTAAGAGTTTCCATAATTTATTTCTAATTTTGTATCTTCTCCAGTTATTTTCATGTTTCTTTTTCAGTTAATTTCTCCACTAAGTTTTCAAACAAACATTAACAGATACCATAACCAAATATTAATACAGGCCCAGAAGAACCTAATAAATAATTTATCCTAATGAGAAAATGACTTCTCATAGGCACAGTATCAAAAAGATAAGGGCTATTTTAGAAACTTAAAAATCCACTTAGTAATTATTCTTTTGTTTAACATGAGGTATCATTTACATAAAATACAATGTACTAGGCTGGGTAGAGTGACCCACGCCTGTAATCCCAATACTTTGGGAGGCCGAAGCAGGAGGATTGCTTGTGGCTACAAGTTTGAGACAGATCACCCTGGGCAACACAACGAGACCCCCATCTCTACACAGAATGTAAAAACAAGCCAGGTGGGCCAGGCGCAGTGGCTCACACCTCTAATCCCAGCACCCTGGGAGGCAGAGACAGCAGATCACAAGGTCAAGAGATGGAGACCAACCTTTAATGGTGACTCCCCCACGTCTCTATTAAAAATACAAAAATTAGCTGGGCGTGGTGGTGCACGCCTGTAGTCCCAGCTACTAAGGAGGCTGAGGCAGAAAAATCACTTGAACCCGGGAGGCAGAGGTTGCAATGAGCTGAGATTGTGCCACTGCACTCCAGCCTGGCCACAGAGCGAGACTCCGTCTCAAATAAAATAAAATAAAATAAGCCAGGTGCGGTGGCATGTGCCTGTAGTCCCAGCTACAAGAGAGGCTGAGACAGGAAGACTGCTTGAGCCTAGCAGGTTAAGGTTATAGTGAGCTATTGACTGAGTCACTGCACTCCAGCCTTGGTGACAGAGCAACATCCTGTCTCTAAATAAATAAATCTGCACCCATTTTTGGAGTTTTGAAAGCCAAATAAGCCATTAAATCACCACTACCATCAAGATTTAGAACACTGCCATAACCCCTAAACAATTTTTCATGTTCCTTTGAAGTCAGTCTCTCCACTCTTGAACCCAGGTAAACTCTGACCTAATTCCTATTATTAGAAGTTAGTTTTGGCCAGGTGTGGCAGCTCACACCTGTAATCTCAGCACTTTGGGAGGCCAAGGCGGGAGGATCACCAGGTCAGGAGTTTGAGATCAGCCTGGCCAACACGGTGAAACCCTGTCTCTACTAAAACTACAGAAAAATTAGCTGGGTATGGTGGCAGGCACCTGTAATCCCAGCTACTCAGGAGGCTGAGGCAGGAGAATCGCTTGAACCCAGGAGGTGGAGGTTGCAGTGAGCCGAGATCGAGCCACTGCACTCCAGGCTGGGTGACAGAGCAAGACTCTGTCTCAAGAAAAAAAAAAAAAAAATTAGTTTTGCTTTTTTTAAAGGTGTCATACAAATGTAATCACATAACACATACCTATTTGTGTCTAACTTCTTTCACTCGGCATAGTGTCTATGAGATCTATCCTTGTTGTTCCATGTAACATTTCATTCCTTTTTATTGCTGAGTACTCCACTGTATACATATATGTGGTAGTTAATTTTATGTCAGTTAATTTATGTCCTTCTGGTTCTCAGGTCTTTGGACTTCATCTAGACCTACACTACTGACTCTCTTGGGTCGCCAGCTTGCCTGCAGCAGATCATTGGACTTCTGAGCCTCCATTACTGCATGAAACAACTCCTTAAAATAAATGTGTGTACGTTATTGCATCGATAAGATATATATATATATCCTATTGGTTCTGTTTCTCTGGAGAACCCAGACCAATACAAAATACTACAATGTGGGGCTGGGAGGAGTGGCTCACGCCTGTAATCCCAGCACTTTGGGAGGCTGAGGCGGGCAGATGAGACCAGAAACCCATCTCTACTAAAAATACAAAAAAAAAAAAAATTAGCTGGGCATGGTGGCACGCACCTGTAGTCCCAGCTACTCGGGAGGCTGAAGCAGGAGAATCACTTGAACCCTGGAGGTAGAGGTTGCAGTGAGCAGAGATCATGCCACTGCACTGCAGCCTGGAGACAGAGTGAGACTCCATCTCAAAAAACCAAAAAGAAGAAAGAAAGAAAAAAACCCAGCAATTTGGTTATCTAATACCTTTTCTTTTCTTTTTTTTCTTTTTTTTTTTTTGAGACTGAGTCTCATTCTGTTGCCCAGGCTGGAGTGCAGTGATGTGATCATGGCTCACTGCAACCTCCCCACTCCCAGGTTTAGGTGATTCTCCTGCCTCAGCCTCCCAAGCAGCTGGGATTACACAGGCATATGCCACCAAGCCTGGCTAATTTTTGTAATTTTTAGTAGAGGCAGGTTTCACCATGTTGGCCAAGGTGGTCTCAAACTCCCGACCTCAAGTAAACCACCAGCCTCGGCTTCTCAAAGTGCTAGGACTACAGGCAAGAGCCACCACGCTCGGCCTCTAATAGCCTATTGATGGGCATTGGATAGCTTCCAGTGTTTGACAATTAGGAATAAGTCATATACTAAAATTCTTGAACAAGTGCATGAGTGAGAGACTTACACTTGTCCTAAGATATAAACTGCAGTCTATTAAAATTAAAAATTGCTATTGGAAAGGCACCATTAAAAACTGAGAAGGTCCCTTTCGGCTAGAACCACCATCTTACAGTAATTCGCCAAAATGATGAACACAAAGGGAAAGAGAGGCACCCAATATATGTTCTCTAGGCCTTTTAGGAAACATAGAATTGTTCCTTTGGCCACGTATATGCGAATCTTTAAGAAAGGTGATGTTGTAGACATCAAGGGAATGGGTACTGTTCAAAAAGGAATTCCCACAAGTGTTACCACGGCAAAACTGGAAGAGTCTATAATGTTACCCAGCGTGCTGTTGGCACTGTTGTAAAAGAAAACAAGGACAAGATTCTTGCCAAGAAAATTAATGTGCATACTGAGCGTATTGAGCACATTAAGCACTCTAAGAACTGAGAGAGCTTCCTGAAACGTGTGAAGGAAAATGATCAGAAAAAGAAAGAAGCCAAAGAGAAAGGTACCTGGGTTCAGCTGAAGCACCAGCCTGCTCCACCCAGAGAAGCACACTTTGTGAGAACCAATGGGAGGGAGCCTGAGCTGCTGGACCCTATTCCCTATGAATTCATGGCATAATAGGTGCTTGGAAAAAAAAATAAAAGAACTCTGGACGATTAAAAAAAAAAATGAGAAGGCAAGCCAAAAAGAAGATAAGGCAAAACTGTTCATATGCATACATCTCACAAAGAACTTGCAACCAGAAAACACTTGGATAAGTGTTTCATTTCTCTTGGGTAAATAGTGGAAATCTGGACCTTAGGACAAGTGTTAAGTCTCACTTTATAAGAAACTGCCAAAATGTTTTCCAAACTGGATGCACCCAGTTTACATTCCCACCAACAATGCATTACAGCTCCAGTTGTTCCACTATCCTCAACATCTGGTATTGTCATATTTTTTCATTTCAGTCATTATAGTAGATCCGAAATGGTTCACAGTGGCTTTAACTTGCATTTCCCCTGTGGCAAATGAGGTTGGGCTTTTTGAGTGCTTTTTGGCCATTTACACATTTTCTTCAGTGATGTGTCTGATCAAATCCATTGTCCATTTTTTAACTAGGTGGTTTGCCTTTTTATTAAATTGGACTTATGTATTCTGGTTTCAAGATCCTTGTCAAATATATGCATATGAACAGTTTTGTCTTGTCTTCTCAATTTTTAATGGTGCCTTTCAAATAGCAATTTTTAATTTTAATAGACAACAATTTATCAACTAGTTCTGTTAACAGTTCATGCTTTTTGTGTCCTAAAAGATCTTTGCCTACTCCAAGGTCAAGATGATTTGCTCCTATGTTTTCTTATAGAAGTCTTTCCATTTTAGCCTTCATATTTAAGTCTTTGATCCATTTGGATTTCACTTTTGAATACAGTTTAAGGAACGTGATTATCTCCCTCCCCTATATAAATATCCAGTTGTTCCAGAACTGTTTGTAGAAAATACTATTCTTTCTCCCACTGAATTACCTTAGGAACCTTTATTGAGATGTGTGAATTATTTCTCAAGGTTCTATTCTTTTCCATTGTTCTGTAGCTCTGTCCACAGGCAATGCAAATTCTCCAATTTTAATTATTCCTTTTCAATATTGTTTTGGCTATTTTAGTCTTTGCGGTTTCAGATCAGAGCAGGAATTGTGAGAGCTGACATCCTTAGTTTGTTCTTGATCTTATGAAGAAAGAAATATGATGTTAACTGCAGGCTTATATTGTATATACTTATGTATAATAAAGCAGTCCTTTAATTAGAAGGTTGACATCTGGTCCTAGATTCCTAAGCATTTCTAACATGAATAGATGGTAAATTTTATCTAATACTTTTTCTGTATAAATTGAGATAACTGGCCAGGCACAGCTCACCCTATAATCCTAACACTTTGGAAGGCCGAGGCGGATGGATCACTTGAAGTCAAGAGTTGAAAACCAGCCTGGCCAACATGTAAAACCCCATCTCTACTAAAAATACAAACATATTAGCTGGTTGTGGTGGCATGCACCTGTAATCCCAGCTATCCAGGAGGCTGAGGCAGGAAAATTGCTTGAACCCAGGAGCCAGGGGTTGCAGTGAGGCGGGGGGAGAGAATCACGTGGTTTTCCTTCTTTTCTTTAGATAACAGAGTAACAGATATACAGCCGATTCTTATTATTTATGGTAGTTATTTGTTCTATAAAATCACGATGAACAATGAATTAGCAAATATTGAGCCATTGTTCCTAAGGAATACAGGGTTATATTCCTATAAGCCTCTAATCACAACACTTTCATCAACCAATCAATACATAACCTTATTTAACATAATGTATGGTTTCTGTTTAAAGATACCTTATTTAATACATATTACTGGTTCATTAACATTAAACTTATATAGCCAACAGCACTAGAATTCATGCCTAAATGAAGTTACTTACCTAATACACGTTCATTTCTCCAGAAGGTACATTATAGCTTTTTTGCACTTAAAAACATTAAACAGCACGTCAGTACTGTGCTTGGGGGCATAATGATTTCAAACAACAAAATCATTAGCAAAAAATCTGAAAAATATGGCACTAAATAGATCATGAAAAAGACATTTGTTTATAATACAGAAGCTGAAGAAAAAGGCAGAGAACCTTGTTTGACTCAACTAGGAATGCATATGTTGGACAATTCAAATGTTCCGCTGCACATGCATGTCCACAAATTACCACAAAACAGCAATTAAGTTTGGAGTTAGAAATAACTTTTAGCTAGTAGGCAAATTTGCAAATACAAAATCTGTGAATAGCAAGGATGGACTGTATACTGATTTTTTTACTATTAAATCAAACTTGCATACTTGGGATAAACTCTACCTGGTCATGAGGTATCATTATTATATTTATATTTCTGGATTCAACTCGCTAATATTTTGTCAAGAAGTTTTGGGCCAGGTGCAGTGGCTCATGCCAGTAATCCCAGCACTTTGGCAGGCTGAGGCAGCTGGACTGCTTAAGCTCAGGACTTTGAGACCAGCCAGAGCAACATGGCAAAACCTGGTCTCTACAAAAAATACAAAAATTAACCAGGTACAGTAGTATGTGCCTGCGGTCCCAGCTGTTTGGGAGGCTGAGGTGGGAGGACTGCTTGAGCCCAGGAGGTCAAGGATGCAGTGAGCCATGATCGTGTCACTGTATTCCAGCCTGGGCAACAGAGCAAGACCCTGTCACCAAAAAAAAAAAAAAAAAAAAAAAAAAATGTAAAATACTGTGTTCTATAGTTTTCTTGCAATGTCTGTGTGGCTTTAGTATTGGAATAATACTACCTCATAAATTAGTTAGGGTATTATCTCTTCTATTTTCTTAAAGGGTTTATGGGCAATTGGTACTATATTATTTCTTTCTTAAAACTCTTGACAGAATTCACAACTGATGCCATCTGGTCTGAAGTTTTCTTTTGAGGAAGACTTTTAAATTTTGAATTTTTAAACAGATATAGGGATATTCAAGTTATCTATTTCTTCCTGAGTCAGTTTTGCTATTTTGTCTCTTTCAAGGAATTTGTCCATTTCATCTAAGTTGTTGAATTCATTGGCATAAAGTTATCCATAATGTTCCTTTATTATCCTTTTAATTTATGTAAGATCTATACTAACATCTATTTTTTTCATTTCTGATATTTAAAACTTGTATCTTTTTTCTCCTTCACAGATTAAAGGCTTATCAACTTTATTTATCCTAAGAATCTGCTTGTGATTTTACTTATTTCCTCTACTAAACAGTTTTTTGTTTTTGTTTTGTTTTGTTTTTGAGACAGTCTTACTCTGTCACCCAGGCTGCAGTGCAGTGGCACCATCTCGGCTCAGTGTAGCCTCCCCCCTCCCAAGTTCAAGCAATTCTCCTGCCTCACCCTCCCAAGTAGCTGGGATTACAGGCACACGGCACTACACCTGGCTAATTTTTGTATTTTTAGTAGAGACGGGATTTCACCTTGTTGGCCATGCTGGTCTCAAACTCCTGACCTCACGTGATCCACCCACCTCAGTCTCCCAAAGTGCTAGGATTGCAGGCAGGAGCCACTGTGCCTGGCCAACAGTTTTCTAATTCATTGGATTCTGTTACCTTTATGATTTCCTTTTTTCTACTTACTTTGGGTTTAATTTGTTCTTTTTCTAGATTAAGGTAGATAATTAAATTACTATTTTAGATCTTTCTTCCTAACATTTAAAAGCTATACATTTTCTTCTACATGTTTTAACTGTATACCAAAAACTGTATTATGTACTTTCATTACCATTTAGTTCCAAATATTTTGTGACTTCTTTGACCCATGGATTATTTAGAAATGTTTAATTTTCAAAATATTTGAGATTTTTCAGGAATCTTTCTGTTACTGACTTCTATTTTAATTCTGCTGCGGTCAGTGAACATATTCTATACTTCACTCTCTTTAAAGCTACTGAGACTTATTTTATGGCTCAGTAAAGCGTTTATGCTGGTGAATGTTCCAGGTGCAGTTGAAAATATGTACTGTGCTGTTGAAGCAGAATATTTCCCTGACCCCTTTCTCAGGCAGTAACAGGGGTGTATGGGCCCTGGAACTAGCCAACCACTTCAGCGCCAGCAGAGGCGAACTCTATTCACTTGCTGCTCCACCCTTCAGAGGAGAGAGAGAGCAGGTGAGAGGGTGCAGGAGTCAGGGTAAGCGATTTTGGCTGCCAGCAAGAACGAACTCCGTACCAGCTCCGTGGTGGCATCTAGGGGAGGGTGCTCAAGACCCTTGAAGCCCAAGGGCAAGTGTTACAGCACCCTTTTAGCTTTGTCACCCACAGACGGCTTAAGAGTTAACAGCTCAGTGGAGGGTATAACAGGCTTTTGCACCCACATTTGTGGCATCTGAGTTCTTGTCCAGCACCAGGAGGAATGAGGTCACATGAACAAATAGGAAATGGTAAATGTAGGGGATTTTATTGCCAATCAAAATGGCTCTCAGTGGGAAAGAAGGCTGAAAAAGGGGCAGCAGGAAGGAAATCTTCCCCTGGAGTCCAGCCATCCAGACTTTTCTCTGAAGCTGCACTGTCAAGCAGTCCCTCTGAAGTCAAGCTGCTTTTCTCTGACATCCAACTGTACTCTCCAACGTCCAGCTGCTTCTCCTCCTTCTGCTGGCAAGGCCTGGGGTTTTTATAAGCACAAGACGAGGGGACGGGGCGAGCCATGAGTGGTTTTGGAAAAGGCAACATTTGAGCAGGAAAACAGGGGATGTCAGTTCTCACATTGGGCCATGGTACCAGGCTTTTCAGCTTGAGGGTGGAACCCTCACCAGGTACTCACCCTCTTCTCCCAGAATTTCCCTGCCTCCTGTCCCTATCACAGTTGTTTAGTGTTCTACAAATGCAACTTCGGTTATATATGTTGATAATATTATTAAGTATTCTAAATTCTGATTTTCTCTCTATTTATACTATCAATTACTAGGAAACAAATGTTGAACTCTGCTTCATGAATTCTGAATTTTTCCTGCTGAATGCAAACACTCTTACAATTGATAAATTAACCCCTTGTCATTATGAAGTATCTTTTTCCTTGGTAACATGCCTTGCTCTAAAATCTCCTTTAAATAGTAACCATTATTTCAATCTTCCTATGCTCAGTTTTATACAGTACATCTTTTTCCATCTTTATACTTTTAACCTGTTTCTTTATATTTAATGTCTTGGTAGATGTTATATAATTAGATTTTACTTTTTGTTAAATCCAGTCTGATAATCTCTGTATTTTAATTTAAATGGTTAAGCTATTTAATATTATATGGTCATACCAACCTATCACCTTGCTTATTTTCCTTTTTCTCTATCTGTGCTTTGTCCTTTTTTCTCCCTCTCTTCCTTCATAATCTTGACTTGGTTAGTAATCTACTGACACAGTAGCTCTATTTCTTTTACTTTTTGCTTGGTTGTTTTACCCTAGGATTTTATAATATGCATCTTTAACTTATCACACTGTACCTTCAAATAAAAATACATCATTTTACATATAACATAGGACCCTTAGGCCTTACACTTCCATTGCTGCTTCCTGTCTTCGTGCTACTATTGTCATTCATCTTATGTAGACACTATACACACACACTATGTTATTATTTTGCTCTAGGCAATTATCTCATAAAGAAATCAAATAATATCCAAAAAGTCCTTTTATCTTATTAATTGACTATTACAGGTGCTTATTCTTTTGTATACCAAGTTTCTATCTGATGCCGTTTCCTTCCACCTGAAGAACTACCTTTAACATTTTTTCAGGTATAATTTTCTCTCAGATTTTGTATATACAAAAGCCTTTATTTTGAATGATTTTTTGATGGGTATAAAATTCAGTCTGGGTTTACAGTTTCATTTTATCTATTAGCACTTTAACAATGCCAATTCTATTTTGCTCTGTCTTATACTGTTTCTGGCAAGAAATTTGCCCCTTTTTTGTTGTTTCTCTGTACATAAAATGTCATTTTTCTTTAGCTGTTTAAAAAACTTTTTTCTCTTTATCATTGGTTTTCAGACATCTAATTATGGTGCCTTGGTATTGTCTTCTTTGTGCTTATTCTGCTTGAGATTAATAACAACTTGAGTCTGTATGATTATAGTTTTTATACAGTGGGGAAATTTTTCAGCCATTATTTCTTTAAACTTTTGGGGGACTCTTCCTTCTTCTTCTGAGAGTACAATCACGCCCATGTTAACACACAGATCACAAAGGTTCTGGTTCATTATTTCCTTTAATCTTTCTTCTACATTTGATTTTTGTGTTGTTTCTACTGTTTTCAACTCCACTGATCTTTTTCATCAGATAAACTACTGTTAACTTCAATGAGTAAATTTTTCATTTCAGTTAAATTTCTTCTTAGAAATTTTGGTCAGTTCTTTTTAATATATTTCATTCTTCTCATTACATTCATGTTTTCTTTTAAATCTTTGAGCACACTGAACATAGTTATAAAGCCAGTTTTAAAAATTTGTGTCATATAGTATCATCTCTGTTATTTCATAGTCTATTTCCACTGCTTTAGTTTTCTCATTAGAGTTTACATTTTCCTGCTTCTAGTAATTTTTTTACTGGATGCTAGACAGTATTATGTTTTTAAATATCGGGATTTTGTTATCTTTCTTGAAAGATTCTTGTGAAAGTCAGTTAGGTAACCTGTTTACCAACTTGCTCCTTAAAAGTCTGTTTAAGCTTTTGTTTTGACAAATTAGGAGTAGCCTTTACTCTACGCTAATTTAGCCCTACTTCTAAGGCATGGCTCTTTTGGAGTCTCTACTGAACATACTGGGTGATCAGAAACAACTTAGCACTCTGGTCAGTGCTTGAACAACTCCCTAACTCTGGAAATTACTTAACTTAGAGTTCCTCAGTCATTCCTTGTCCAGCCTAATGGAGTTTCACTGTACACACATTCCATATATTCCTTCAGCAAAAGCTAAAGAAAGCACCAATATACATTTCTAGAGCTCTTTCGATACAGTTCCCCTCTTCTCTGAAACTATCAAGCTCTTTCCAGCCACTGAAACTTCCCTGAATTCCAATCCCTACACCTCATCGAATCAACAGGGCATCATATCCTGAAATTCCCCCTGCCTACAGTATGATCTGAAATGTGTCTTCTGGCAGAAATCTAAGACAATCATAGTGCTCACCTTACTATGTTTCCCTTTTCTCAAAAATCATATTCCCACAATGCCTGTAATTTAATATCTAAAAAATAATTGTTTGGTATCTTTTGTCCAATTTTCTTATTGTTTACCATAGAAAGGACTATTTCTCCAACATGGCAAGAAATAAAAGTCTCTTCATGTCCAAGTATTAATATATAATATTATGATATTGTTATAGGAGTTATGAAGAAATTATTTTAGGCAGATAGGAAAAAGAGTCCTTGGGAAGTTTTTGTTTCTTTTACAGCAGCTCCAGAAATGTTTCTCATCTAACAGGAAAGCCCAGGCTCTTAGAGCTGGGCCAGCGAACTTGATATGCAAATATTGGCGATTAGAAACTGAGCCCACCCAAACATGGCGATTCCCACTGTGTTCTTCCTTGCCCAACATGTGCCTGGCAAGATGGCTGCCCCCACGTATCCGTAAGTGTGTAGAACATCATGCCACCCTAGTAAAAAGGCTGGGGTGAGAGGGCCAGTTTTTTTCACGAGCTATGTGAATGACATGCCTGGTCAAATCAATCACGAGCCCTATGCAAATGAAACACCATCCCCTCCGGCCTCCTCATGTAAGAAGCCACTTTTCTATCACACATGGGGTCCCTCTGTCTCTGTATAGAGGAGCTTCTTCCTTCTCTCTTGCCTATTAAACACTCCGCTCCTTAAAACCACTCCACACCTGTCTGTGTTATTTTATCCAATGCAGTGAGAGACTAAGGACCCTGGTGTTCCTCCACTCATAGGAGCTGTATCAATATAAGTATATATGATATGATATAATAATATATAATGATTATGTTAATATATGTTAATTAGTATATAACACTTTAAACTAAACTGATTCCTGATGTATCATCCAGAACCACAAACAAATCTTTTGCTTTGTGATTTGTTTTGTTCACAAAACAGTTTTCTATCCATCAAGGACTACATGAATAATAGGGAGAAAAACAGCTAAATACAACAAACATTGTGCAATTAATACTTACTAGGCATTGAGCAAACTGCTTCCATGCATTACCTAATTTAAACCTCACAATAACAATCTGAGGCAGAAATTACTCAATTTATTAATTCAATAAATATTTATTAAGCACCTATTATGACTCCAGACTCTTCTAGATGCTAGTAGTGAGTACACAAGTAAAAACACAGAAACTTTAGGAGTTTATATTCTATTATCATTAATCCTACCCTCCAGATGAAGAAAGTGAGGCATGGAAAATTTAAATAACTTGTCACTTAGTTTGTAAGAGAGAGAGTCAAGGTTTAAATGTAAATCTCTTTAAAATTAGAATCTGAGCAAGATCTAAACCACTACACATTAGAAGGTCTCTCACAGAATTCACAGCCTAGTGAGAAATACAAATAGTTAAGTATATATAACAGTATGATAAATACTATAAGAGTGGCATGTCCATAGGACTAGAGGAAAACTCACAGGGCACCTCTTGCATTTTACTATAAGCAGCAAGAAGAAACAGTGGCAGCTTTCACACTATGCTTAGAAATCTCTTTGGTTTAGTAACACCCAGTTCATTAAGCAAGCTTCCTATTTTCCATGCTATTAATGGCAAGAGTACTCTAAGCTTTCTGCCTCTACATAACAAGAATTCTTCTTTCTCCATTTTTCAACAATATCCTTCTCATCTCCTTTTAAGTCCTTAACCCCAGCTTCCTCAAAGTTCAGATTTATGCCAATAGTCTGTTCAAGGGAATTTCTGTATCATGACTGACAAAATTCTTCCAACCTCCAGCCACTTCCAAGGCTTACTCCGCATTTCTACATATTTGCTATGGCAGCACCCCACTTTCAGGCATCAAAATTTGTATTAGTTAACTACTGTTGCACAAAAAATTACCCCAAAACTTAGTGGCTTAAAACAATGAACAATTTATTATCTCACAGATTATTGGGGTCAGAAATCCAAGTGTGATTCAGCTGGATACCTCTGGCTCAGAGTCTATCACAGAGATATAATCAAGTCATCAGCTGGGTCTGCAGTTATCAAGGCTAACAAGGATTTTCTTCCAAGTTCATTCATATGGCTACTGGCAAGCCTCAGTCCCATCCTGACTGTTGCTGGCCACAGACACTAGTTCCTTGCCACATGGACCTCTCCACAAGACTACATAAACATATCAAGTTAGGCCAGGCGCAGTGGCTCACGTCTGTAATCCCAGCACTTTGGGAGGTTGAAGTGGGTGGATCATGAGATCAGGAGTTCGAGACCAGCCTGGCCAACATGGTGAAACCCTGTCTCTACTAAAAATACAAAAACAACCAGGCGTGGTGGCAGGCATCTGCAACCCCAGCTACTTAGGAAGCTGAGGCAGGAGAATCACTTGAACTGGGGAGGCAGAGGTTGCAGTGAGCCGAGACGGCGCCACTGCACTCAAGCCTGGGCAACAAGACAAGACTCCGTCTCAAAACAAACGTAGCAAGCTGCTTCCCCAACAGAACAAAAACTCAGAACAAGCAAATAAGAAGGGAAGAACAGCCAGGTGTGGTGGCTCACACACGCAATCCTAGCACTTTGGGAGGTTGAGACGGGTAGATCACCTGAGGTCAGGGGTTCAAGACTAGCCTGGTCAACATGGTGAAACCCCATCTCTATTAAAAATACAAAAAATTAGCTGGGCGTGGTGGGGCACACCTGTAGCCCCAGCTACTAGGGAAGTGGAGGCACGAGAATTGCTTGAACCCAGGAGGCGGAGGTTGCAGAGAGCTGAGATTGTGCCACTTGTACTCCAGCCTGGGCGACAGGATGAGACTGCTCACTCCGTGGCAAAAAAAAAAAAAAAAAAAAAAAGGTGGGGGGAGAGTAATACATAAGTGACAATCTTTCAGTAACCTAATCTCACAAGTGACATCCCATCACTTTTGCTATATTGGGTTTTTTTTTTTTTTTTTGAGACAAAGTCTTGCTCTGTTCCCCAGACTGGAACGCAGTGGCACGATCTCAGCTTACTGCAATCTCCGCCTCCTAGGTTCAGGTGATTCTCCTGCCTCAGCCTCCCAAGTAGTTAGGATTACAGCCACATGCCACCACGTCTGGCTTATTTTTCTATTTTTAATAGAGATGGGGTTTCACCATGTTGGCCAGGCTGGTCTCAAACTCCTCACCTCGAGACATCTGCCCACCTCGGCCTCCCAAAGTGCCAGGATTACAAGTGTGAGCCACTGTGCTCAGCCTGCTGTATAGAATTGAGTCGCTAGATCCTGTTCACACACAAAAAGGAGGGTATTACACAGGGCATGAACACCAGAAGGTGGGAACAACTGGGAGCCATCTGAGAGATTACCTACCACTAGAGGTATGACCAAGGTCCTAGACACCACAAATGAGGGGTACTAAAGAGAAGAGGAAATGCCTAGAAGAGCAAGCAGAGGTTTTCTGAGAGAGGTAGCACTTGACCTAACTCTATTTTTTTTTTTTTTTTTGAGACAGGGTCTTACTCTGTTACCCAGGTGGGAGTACGGTGGCACAATCTTGGCTCATGGCAATCTCTTCCTCCTGGCCCCAAGTGATCCTCCCTTCTCAGCCTCTCAAGTAGCTGGGGCTACAGGTGCATGCCACCATACCTGGCTAATTTTTGTATTTTTTGTAGAGATGAAGAATCACCTGTTGCTCAGGCTTTTTGTTGTTATTTTTTTAAGGGACAGGGTCTTACTCTGTTGCCCAGGCTGGAGTGTAGTAGCACTCACTATGACCTCAAGCTCCTGTGCTCAGGCAATCTTCCCACCTCAGCCTCTTGAGTAGCTAGGACTACAGGCATGTGCCATCATGCCTGGGCTAATTTTTAAATTTTTTGTAGAGATGGGGTCTCACAATGTGGCCAGGCTGGTCTTGAACTTCTAGTCTCAAGCAATCTTCCTGCCTGAGCCTCCCAAAGGGCTGGGATTACAGATGTGAGCCACCGCATCCGGCCCCAACTTGTAAAAATGAGAACTTGAAAGTGATGGAGGAAGAAAGGGCATGCCACCAAAACAGAAGCAAAATGGTGAATTATAGCTCTAGAACATGTGTTTTATAATGATTGAAACAAAATGACCATATAATAGGACCATAAATGGCCAGAGAAGATCCTAGATGTTATGCCAAAGATTTGGTTTTTATCCTAAATGCAGTAAGGAAAATGACATAATCAGACTTGTATTTTAGGAGAAATTTTTGGACAGCAGTATGGAGAAGAAACTGGGTCAGGAAGATCTGCTAAGTAGCTACTGTAGTAAACTAAGTGAGCAAGGCAACTAGAATCATGCAACATGAAATGTTTTACGGCAACTCAAGAGGTTGGTAGTATTGTGTCCTCCCCTAGGGGTATTTTTCTGTGCTATGTCCATATTGAAGGGAGGGGGAACAGAAGTGCAGCAGAGTGGATAGAGTATGGAACTGGAAACCATCCAGACCTGGTTCAAATTCAGCATCAGTTAAACTAAGTTTTATTACCAACTGGTTAAGTTCCTTAATTGTTCTGAACTTCTCTTACAGCATCTGTAAAATAAACAGGGTTGTGGCCTGGTGAAGTGGCTCACACCTGTGATCCCAACACTTTGGGAGGGTAAGGCGGGTGGATCACCTGAGGTCAGGAGTTCGACACCGGCCTGGCCAACATGGTGAAACCCCATCTCTACTAAAAATACAAAAAATTAGGTGGACATGGTGGCGGGCACCTGTAATCCCAGCTACTCAGGAGGCTTGGCAGGAGAATCACTTGAACCTGGGAGGTGGAAGTTGCAGTGAGCTGAGATCGCCCCACTGAACTCCAGACTAGGCAACAGAGCGAGACTCTGTCTCAAAAAAAAAATAATAATAATAAGGAAAGAGTAATTAATTATATGTTCAACATGTAAATAGAAGAAATGTGATTTTTAGAGGTCTTGAAGACCCTATTAAAATTAATGAAATCTTGACAGCTAAGTGAAAATTCTTCAGGGTCAAATGGGTCAGAAACCATGCTTCCTTACAATTCCCAGGCTCCCTTCCAGTTAGGTTGTAGCCATGTCACTGGTCTGGCCATAGGTTATGAAGTAACTAATATATCCAAAGCTGATGCACTTTCTCCATGATTTTTCCCATCCACATGGCTGAACAGAAAAAAACTCTCAGATTGTGGAGTTTCAGCCTGGGTCTCTGAGTCACTGATTAGAAGACAGCTCTGCCAGAGAGCCACCCAACCTATATTGAACATTCGTTAAGTCACAAAGCTTTCTGAGATTTGCTGCAGCAGGCAGTGGTAACCACCTTAATGCAAAGCAAATAAACTGAACCAGGGTGGGAGGGGCATGGTTAGGGTAGGTACTTAACCTGCTTTACTAATATATGGGAATTTTTATGAAAATCAAAGGAAAAAGTCACCTATTTTGAGAATATATTACAACACCATTCATAGCTGAATCTATCAATGTCCTACCCATTTCCATTCATAGCCACTGTGGAGAGCACCTGTAGTTTCTATGAACAATTCAGGAGACAGTATCTCAGCAACTGGGCCTCTCTGCAAGAGCTTTCTCTATCTGAAGGAGCATACTCAGCTTGGCAGCAGGACAAGCAAGAGAGCCCGAGAGTTTACTCCCAGAAATTTCAACCAAAACCAAACAAATCTTTGTCTCAGGGTCTTCTTTTGGTGGAACTCAAATTAAATCACCATGTAGCATTAACTCTCAAAACTGTGTTTATGGACAGGCACGGTGGGTCATGCCTGTAATCCCAGCACTTTGGGAGGCCGAGGCAGGCAGATCACCTAAGGTCAGGAGTTCAAAATCAGCCTGGCAAATATGGCAAAACCCCATCTCTACTAAAAATACAAAAAAAGTAGCCAGGCATGGTCACCTAATCCCACCTACTCAGGAGGCTGAGGCAACAGAATCACTTGAACCCAGGAGGCAGAGGTTGCAGTGAGCCAAGAACATGCCATTGCACTCCAGCCTGGGCGACAGAGTGGGACTCTGTCTCGAAAAAACAAAACAAAACAAAACAAAAAAACTGTGTTTATGATCTACAAGACTACACCCTTCCTGTCAACACAGTGAATTATGTGGAAAGCAGTATATTTAAATCACAAAGTTATTTGGCTCTTTGGATATCAAATTGAAAATCATAATTACTTTAGATTTAGAAATAAGGAGAAAGATTAACACTTTCAAGCTTTCAAAATTAGTAAAGCTTCACATACTTGGCAAATTTATTTGCAGCTTTAAATACAAGGAATTAAACTTCAAAACGCAAACACCATACTAGCACTATTTTTGCCTGCTCAGTATACTCATTTCCCCCAGGCCTTCCTGTCTTTTGGTAACAGACGCTGGTCCCTAACGGGGTGAGTACATGACAAGGCTCAGCTAATAACAATACTTCATTCTTCTGGGTGCAGTAACTGACTCTGAAATGGGCACACAATGAAACATAATCCTTCCCTGGAATTTTTCTAGCTGGAATTGGTGGAGAAGAAGCCCTCTTGACTTGGGTCTTGCAGATGAAAATATGAGTCTTGAATTGTCTGTGGCCTTGTTCCCTGCTATGTAGACAAAGTCTCTACACTAGAAAGCATGCTCCTTGGCTGGGGGCAGTGTTTTATCCCAGTACTTTAAGAGCCTGAGGCAGAGGGATCACTGGAGGTCAGCAGTTCAAGACCAGCCTGGTCAAGATGTTTCCTGAAACCCTGTCTCTACTAAAAATACAAAAGGCCAGGCATGGTGGCTCACGTCCGTAATCTCAGTACTTTGGGAGGTTAAGGTGGGCGGATCACGAGATCAGGAGTTTGAGACCAGCCTGGCCAATATGGTGAAACCCCATCTCTACCAAAAATATAAAAATTAGACAGGTGTGGTGGCACTCGCCTGTAGTCCCAGCTACTCAGGAGGCTGGGGCAGAAGAATCACTTGAACCTGGGAGGCAGAGGTTGTAGTGAACCAAGATCATGCCACTGCACTCCAGCCTGGGCAACACAATGAGACTCTGTCTCAAAAAAAAAAAAAAAAAAGTATTTCCTCATTTTTGACCCAATAAAGCACTCAAGGATAAGGTGGTGGTGGGGGAAGCAATACTCATCCAGTATTTTTGTTCTGAAAGATGATTAAAGGAAATACTTTCATAATGACACGCCTGAAAATCCCATTTGAAACAATGTGAAAAACATTTTTTCTTAGTTATGTTCCATGTTAGCCAAAACATCTCAAAAGACAGTTTTTATCATTCAAACTTGATTCAGTTAACAAAGTAACTTACAAAAAAACAATCTAGAAAATTTGAGGGGGGGGGAAAAGATCTTCTGATTCACTCCCCAAAATAAGCAAAATTTATCCTCTCTTGATTATTTTACAAAGTTAATCTTTTTTATTGCACTCAGATAATAAAAACAGAATGATTCACAGATTTCCATATTATTTGGGACTCAAAAGCCTGGTGATAAATAAGCAGACCCACCCACACTGATACCACATGATTGGTACAAAAAAAATCTGTATTTTAAAGATTAAGTTTCTTCTTCCTAGAATCACTGCTGCTTAATTTTTGAAATCTCCAACATCATAGCATAATTTTTGTATTTACCAAATCAAGATATGGGTTTAAAAGACTAAAAAAAGTCTGTCCCTAAAACACCATTTTACAACCAATTTCTACAAATTATTCCAGATCACTCTGTCTATTGATTTATCAATATATTTATTCTCTGCTTCAACCAGAAACTGTCTGAACCCTTCTGCAAGAAGGAAGGAACTTTTGGTATATATTATTCCTTGTCTTGGTAAATTATCCAGCTTAGTAGGATACCTATTCATAACACGTTTAATATTGGCTAAATTACATTACATAACACTGTGAGAAGACTTTAAAAACACAGTCCCCAAAATTAAACAGACATGAGTTGAAATCCCACATTTAGAAATTCTCTGAAACATTAAATTACTTAACTCTCTTGGACTGAGTATTCTCATTTATGAAATGGAAATAAATACAGCCTAAGTTAGAGGCATATATTTAACGCATGAGACATGCATTCAAATACTACTTCCTTTCCTTTCTCTTTCCTGATACAGAAAATAAAGAAAATTTGACCCAAAATCTACCATCTGATACCACACTTTAGAAAATATTCTTTTATTTATTTATTTGAAACAAGATCTCACTCTGTAGCCCAGTCTAGAGTACAACGGCAAGATCAGAGTTCACTATACCTTCTTTTTCTTTTTCTTTTTCTTTTTTTTTTGAGACAGAGTCTCACTCTGTCTCACATAGGCTGGAGTGCAGTGGCACAATCTCGGCTCACTGAAACCTCCACCTCCCAGGTTCTCCTGCCTCAGCCTCCCAGGTAGCTAGGATTACAAGCACCTACCACTACGCCCAGATCAGAGTTCACTGGACCTTCTAACTCCAGGGCTCAAGCAGTCTTCCCACCTCAGCCTCCCAAGTAGCTAGTACTACATGTGCATGCCACTGCATTTAATATACAAATATGTTTTATATTTATATATTTTATATATATACATAGTATATAATTTATATTTTATATATATATGTATGTTTTTGTTTTTTTTTTTTAAGAGATGGAGTCTTACTGCGTTGCCTAGGCAAACTCCCAGCCTCAAGTAATCTTCCCACTTGGGCCTCCCAAAGCGCTAGAATTACAGGCATGAGCCATCGTGCCCAGGAATACTGATTTTACATCTAATACTACTCTACTACCATCCTCACTATTATCACTCTAAAATCTCAATCCACTATGATATTCTGTGGTTCAGCCATGCTAGATGTCCACACTTCACTGCTTATCAATTATCTCCTCATCTGTCAATATTCCAAAGGTCTCAAAAGACTGAAACCTAGCAGAAATAAATATAGCCAGCAGACTACTTCAACTTGAGTAGAAATAGGTAATTCAGGCTAGGCGCGGTGGCTCACGTCTGTAATCCCAACACTTTGGGAGGCCAAGAGGGGCCGATCACCTGAAGTCGGGAGACCAGCCTGACCAACATGGAGAAACACCCGTCTCTACTAAAAATATAAACAAAATAGCTGAGCATGGTGGCGCATGCCTGTAATCCCAGCTACTCAGGAGGCTGAGGCAGGAGAATTACTTGAACCAGGAAGCGGACGTTGCAGTGAGCCAAGATCGCACCACTGCACTCCAGCCCGGCGCCTGGCGACGGAGCAAGACTCTGTCTCAAAAAAAAAAAAAAAAAACGTTGTAGAAGTGTACTTATTGATATGGAAATTATTTCCAATATTTTAAGTGGAAAGAGCACTTAAAACATTCCAATACTTTAAGTGGAAATTATTTCCAATATTTTAAGTGGAAACTATGAATGTTTAATTTTAAAGAGTCCTTCCAATACTTCATTGTTCTGAAGGTAAAAATCATTTTTCTTTATTAATTTTTATTTATAATTGACATAATTGTACATATTTACAGGATAGAGTGTGATGTTTCAATGCATGAATACACTGTATAAAATCAAATCAGGGTAATTATCATATCCATCACTAAACATTTATCTTTCTTTTTCTTCTTTTTTTTTTTTGAGACGTAGTCTTGCACTGTCGCCAGGCTGGAGTGCAATGGTGTCAACTCAGCTCACTGCAACCTCTGCCTCCAGTGTTCAAGTGATTCTCCTGCCTCAGCCTCCTGAGTAGCTAGGACTACAGGTGCACGCCACTACGCACAGCTAATTTCTGTATTTTTTAGTAGAGATGGGGTTTCACCACGTTGGCCAGGATGGTATCGATCTCTTGACCTCGTGATCCGCCCGCCTCGGCCTCCCAAAATACTGGGATTACAGGAATGGGCCACCGCACCTGGCCAACATTTATCATTTCTTTGTGAGGATAACATTCAAAATCCCTTCTAGCTATCTTGACTACACTGTTATTTAGCTATAGTCATCCGCGTAATAGAATCTAGAATTTATTCCTCCTGACTGCAACTTTGTACCAGTTGATTGACTTCTCCCAGTACTCTCCTCCCCCATCGCCTCCTCTTCCAGCCTCTGGTAACCACTGATCTACTCTACTCCTATGAAACGAACTTTTTTAGATTCCACATGAATGAGATCATGTGGTGTTTGTATTTCTGTACCTGGATTATTTCACTTAATATAATATCCTCCAGGTTAATCCATGCTGCCATAAATTACAAGATTTCATTCTGTTTTATGGATGAATTTTTCTATATACTAGCAGTCTGTACACACACACATACACACACACGCCCCACATTTTCTTTATCCATTCACCTGTGGCTGGGCATTTAGGTTAATTCCTTATCTTGGCTATTGTGAATAGCTCTGCAATAAACATGGGAGTGCAAGTATCTCTTCAACATACTGATCTCATTTCCTCTGGATACATACCCAGTAATTGGATCTTTTTTTTTTTTTTGAGATGGAATCGTGCTGTCACCCAGGCTGGAATGCAGTGGCACAATCTCAGCTCACTGCAACCTCCGTCTCCTGGATTTAAGCAATTCTCCTTCCTCAGCCTCCCAAGTAGCTAGGATTACAGGTATGTGTCACTGTGCCTGACTACTTTTTGTATTTTTAGTAAAGATAGGTTTCGCCATGTTGGCCAGGCTGGTCTTGAACTCCTGACCTCAGGTGATCTGCCCGCCTCAGCCTCCTAAAGTACTAGGATTATAGGCATGAGCCACCACGCCTGGCCTAAAAATATAATTTTTTTATGTTAATACACTAGTTCCACCACTTAATGGCTGTATGACCACAAGTACGTTAATTAACTTCAATGTTAAAATGGTAATAATACCTACTTTTAAAGGCAGTTTAAGAATTAAATTACATATTCAAAACACTTAGCATAGTAGTTGGAATACAGAAGGTACTTAGTAACAGTTAACAGTTTTACTATAATTGTTTTACTATTTTTACAATTTTACTATTTCTCATACTATACTCAGACTTTCAAATAAATGTCTGAAATTAAAAATTGATAGAGTTGGGAAAGGAAATGCCTACAGTTCTGGCTAAGATGAACTAACTACACTTTCTATCTCTAGCACCGATTGTCACTAAAAACCCTGGAAAGCATACATGGAGGAGTTCTCTGAGGATTCAAAAAAGTAAATAAGGACAGCTAGATTGGGGAACAAAACAAAAATTAGAAGAACTGATAGAGAAGTGATTCACTGAGTTTTCCCCCTCCCATATGTCCTGGATTAGATTCAAGGACATCCCAAATCTTGAAACTGCACAGTAGGAGTGGGAAGGGGAAAGTCCAGGAGAAACACCTCCTTTGTGGCCAATGGACTAGGTAGGAGGGCCCTGCAGGATGAAGGATATGGGTGGAAACCCAGCTCTTTTTCTTTTTTTACTCTTCTGGCCCTAGCCCAAGTTCAAGTACCAGTTCATAAAACTGTACTTCAGCAGCGATCACAAGGCACCTAAAACTAAGAGAGAATTCTTCTCTTGACCAGAGGAACAGAGGCTGTGTGGCTGGAACAGTGCAGAGATAAACCAGGTATTTATTTCTCTCTTCTCTGTCACCATCTTGGTCTAGAGGCATATCCAGTTGTAGGAAGTTCATGATAGTGTGGAGAGGTTAAAAATCCTGGCTTTGTCATAAAAGAATGAGGACAAGACCTCCTGGGAGACAGAGTGTGAAAATAAATTATGGAGAAGAGGAAGCTAAAAAAAGGAACTCTCCTAAATCTATGTATGATGTTCCGGGCACTCCCAAAAGCTATGCATGTATGAACTGACCCAAAACAGTATAACATAGATCTTGAGACCTAAATTAAGATATAGATATAGACCACCACTCAGGTCCCATACTGAGAGAAAGACAGATCCAAACAGTACTGCAAAGACTTTGAATGGGAAAAAAGTTTTGCTGTCTACCCATCTGACAAAGGGCTGATACCCAGAATCTACAAAGAACTAAAACAGATTTACAAGAAAAAAACAAACAAGCCCATTCAAAAGTGGGCAAAGGATATGAACAGACACTTTACAAAAGAAGACATACGTGAAGCCAAAAAACATATGAAAAAATGCTCATCATCACTGGTCATTAGAGAAATGCAAATCAAAACTACATTGAGATACCATCTCACACCAGTTAGAATGGCAATCATTAAAAAATCTGGAGACAACAGATGCTGGAGAGGATGTGGAGAAATAGGAAAACTTTTACACTGTTGGTGGGAGTGTAAATTAGTTCAACCATTGTGGAAGACAGTGTGGCGATTCCTCAAGGACCTAGAAATAGAAATTCCATTTGACCCAGCAATCCCATTACTGGGTATATATCCAAAGGATTATAAATCGTTCTACTATAAGGACACATGCACACGAACGTTCATTGCAGCACAGTTTACAATAGCAAAGACCTGGAACCAACCCAAATGCCCATCGATGATAGACTGGACAGGGAAAATGTGGCACATACACACCATGGAATATTATGCAGCCATCAAAAACAATGAGTTCTGTCCTTTGTAGGAACATGGATGAATCTGGAAACCATCATTCTCAGCAAACTGACACAAGAACAGAAAATCAAACACCGCATGTTCTCACTCATAGGCGGGTGTTGAACAATGAGAACACATGGACACAGGGAGGGGAGCATCACAGGGGGAAAAAGGGGAGGGACAGCAGGGGGTGGGGAGTTGGGGGAGAGATAGCATGGGAGAAATGCCAGACATAGGTGATGGGGGAGGAAGGCAGCAAATCACACTGCCATGTGTGTACCTATGCAACAATCTTGCATGTTCTTCACATGTACCCCAAAACCTAAAATGCAATAAAATATATATATATATACAAAAAAAAATAAAATAAACACAGGAAAAAAAAAAAAAAAGAAAACTAAATTGACATTAGAACCACAACCCACTGAAAGTAAGATGACACTTGTAGTATGAACCTAACCAGAGCTGACTGCCTGCTAAAAGAAAACACTCAACATTTTCCAGGTGTCTTTAATAGGACTCAGAGTCTCAAGTAAAATATTTAAAATGTCCAAACAAGCAAGAGACACCAACCCTAAGATGGCTCAGATTTTGGAATTGTCAAAAATTTTAAAGCAGCTATTATAATCATGCTTTTTGAAATAAGAGCAAATACACATGAAATTAATGAAAAGATAAACATTTTCATACAGAAATTGAAACTATAAAAAAGAGCCAAATGAAAAATTTTGATTAAAAAAAAACTAAAAATTACTGAATGGGCTCAATAACAGAATGTGTCAGAAGAAACAGTAAACTTAAAAATAGATTAACAGAAATTATCCAATCCAAACAAGAGAGAAAAAGGTGGGGGAAAAAAATGAACATGGTGGTTCACATCTATAACCCCAGCACTTTGAGAGGCCAAGGTGGGTGGATCGCTTGAGCCCAGGAGTCTGACACCAGCCCAGGCAAGATGGCGAAACCCATCTCTACAAAACAAATACAAAAATTAGCCAGGTGGGATGAGCGCCTGTAATGCCAGCTACTTAGGAGGCTCAGGTAGAAGGATTGCTGGAGCCCAAAAGGTAGAGGTTGCAGTGAACTGAGATTGCACCACTGTTCTCCAGCCTGGGCAACAGAGTGAGATTCTATCTCAAAAAAAAAAAAAAAAAAAAAAAGTCAGGCGTGGTGGCTCATGCCTGTAATTCCAGCATTTTGGGAGGCCAAGGTGGGCAGGTCACTTAATGTCAGGAGTTCGAGACCAGCCTGGCCAAACATGGCAAAACCTCATCTCTACTAAAAATACAAAAATTAGCCAGGTGTGATGGTGCATGCCTGTAATCCCAGCTACTCAAGAGACTGAGGCAGGAAAACGGCTTGAACCCGAGAGGTGGAGGTTGCAGTGAGCCGAGATCATGCCACTGCACTCTAGCCTGCAAGACCGAGGGAAGGAGGGAGGAAGGAAGAAAGGAAGGAACCTTAAAGATCTGTGAGAGAATATCAAAAAGTTCATGTCAGTGAAGTCCCAGAAGAGCAAAAGAAAAAAACTGGAGCAGAAAAAACAGTATTTGACAAAACAAAACTTTCCAAATTTCATGAAAAACATAAAGAGATAAGTGAACACAAACAGGATAAACGTATGCCCAAAAATAATCAAACTGCTAAAAAATTAAAGATTAAAGAAAAAATTCCTAAAGGAGCCAGTGAAAAACAACATATTACATACAAAGAAACAATGATTGCAATGATTACAGATTTCTCATCAGAAAGCACAGAAGCCAGAAGACAACAAACTACATTTTTGAAGAGCTAAAAGAGTAAAACAATACACCCAGGACTCTACATCTAGTGAAAATTTCCTGCAGTAAAGATATTCTTAGGCCAGGCACAGCGGCTCATACCTGTAATCCCAGCACTTTGGAAGGCCAAAACAGGTGGATCACTTCAGGTCAGGAGTTCGAGAGCAGCCTGGTCAACATGGCGAAACCCCATCTCTACTAAAAATACAAAATCAGCCAGGTATGGTGGCTCACGCCTGTAGTCCCAGCTACTTGAGAGGATGAGGCAAGAGGATAACTTGAACCCAGGAGGCAGAGGTTGCAGTGAGCCGAGATCGCGCCACTGCACTTCAGTCTGGAAGGCAGAGTGTTTTTTTGTTTTGTTTTGTTTTGAGATGGAGTTTCGCTCTTGTTGCCCAGGCTGGAGTGCAATGGCGCACTGCCAGCTCACCACAACCACCGCCTCCCAAGTTCAAGCAATTCTCCTGCCTCAGCCTCCCAAGTAACTGGTATTACAGGCATGCACCACCGTGCATGGCTAATTTTGTATTTTAATTAGAGACAGGATTTCTCCATGTTGGTCAGGCTTGTCTTGAACTCCCAACTTCAGGTGGCCTCAGCCTCCCAAAGTGCTGGGATTACAGGCATGAGCCACCATGCCCAGCCTCTGTCTCAATATTTTTTAAAAAAAGATTCTTAGGTGAAGGAAAACTGAGATAATCAATCAGAAGCAGATCTCTTCTAAAACAAATGCTAAAATGTAGATCTTCAAGCAGAAGGAAAATGATACCAAAGAGAAACTGTAACTTTTAGAAATAAAGGAAGTAGTACAAATGAAGTAATAAATATACGTGTACATATAACATTATTTTTCTCCCCTTAAATTCATTAAGATAGGCATGACTGTTGAAAGCAAAAATTACAATGTGAACTAATGTGGTTTTCAATGTTTTAAGATGCAATATTAGAATCACTGTAATGTAAAGAGGCTTTTAAAGAAACACAGATTGCATGATTTCTGCCTTTCACCTGAAGCAGTAAAGTATTAACACTAAGTAAAATATAAAGTTAGGTATGTATATTGTAATCCCCATAGCAGCCACCAAAAACAAAACAAAACATACAAAAAGAGTCAAAAAAACAGTAGATAAATTAAATGAATTACTAAAAAAATAGCCAAGCCATCTGAAAGGTAGAAAAGGGAGATAATGGAACAAAAAGCAGAAGGGGCCAGATGAGGTGGCTCACACCTATAGTACCAATACTTTGAGAGGCCAAGGCAGGAGGATCACTTGTCTAGGATTTCGAGACAAGTTTAGGCGACATAGTGAGACCCATCTTAAAAAAAAAAAAAAAAAAAATTAATTAGCCAGGTGAGGTGGCATGCACCTATAGTCTCAGCTATTCAGGAAGCCAAGGTCTGAAGATCACCTGAGCCTGGGAAGTCAAGGCTATGGTGAGTCATAATTGTGCCACTGCACTCCAGCATGGGCTTTTCACAAGACCCTGTCTCCACAAAACAAAACAAAACAAAACAAAAAAACGGCAGACCTATATCCAAACATATCAATAATGTCACTAAATGTAAATGGTCTAAACACAACAACTAACATACAGAGATCATCACACTAGATTTAAAAAACACAAGATCTGCCAGGCACAGTGGCTCACCCCTGTAATCCCAGCACTTTTGGAGGCCAAGAGAGCAGACCATCTGAGATCAGGAGTTCAAAACCAGCCTGGTCAACATGGTGAAACCCCCATCTCTACTAATAACACAAAAGTTAGCTGGGCGTGGTGGTGCATCCCTGCAGTCCCAGCTACTCAGAAGGCTGAGGCAAAAGAATCACTTGAATCACTTGAACTGCCTGGGCGCCGTGGCTCACACCTGTAATCCCAGCACTCTGGGAGGTCGAGGCGGGCAGATCACCTGAGGTCAGGAGTTCAAGACCAGACTGACCAATATGGTGAAACCCCTTCTCAATAAAAAACAAAAAAATTTAAAAAAAATTTTTTTAAATCACTGAAACCTAAGAGGAGGTTGCAGTGGGCCAAGATCATGCCACCGCACTCCAGCCTGGGTGACGGAGTGAAACTGTGTCTCAAAAAACAATAAATAAAATAAAAATATAAAAACACAAGACCCAATAATATGCTATCTGTAAGACATCCCTTTAAATACAATAAAGGATAGAATTATAGAAGGGACAGAAAAAATAGATCTTGCAAACTCTAATTAAGTATACTTCGGAAAAGAAAAATTACCAGGGATAGAGGGAAATTACATAGTAAAATGGCCAATTCACCAAAAAATATGTAACAATTCTAAATGTTTATGCACTTTTTTTTAAAGCCTCAAAATATATGAAGCAACAACTGAAAGAAGAAATAGAAAAAACACTGTATTTGGAGATTCAACACTCCTCTCTGAGTAACTGATAAAACAGATAGTAAATCAGCAAAGATATGTAAGACCTGAAAACCACTATCAATCAATCTGATCTAAGTGACATTTATACAACACTCTACCCAACAACAGCAGAATACACAAGGTTACATGAAACATTTATCAAAGTAAGATCATATCCTGGGACACAAACCTCAACAAATTTAGAAGCAATGAAATCCAGTAAGGTATGTTCTCTGATATGAAATCAAATTTAAAAATCAATACAAGAAAGCTATTTGGAAAATCCCCAAATATTTAAAAATTGAACAAAACCCTTGTAAGTAATCTGTGAGTCAAAGAACAAGCCTTGAGGAAAACTAGAAAATACATGGAACTGAATTAAAATGAAAATACATATCAAACTTCGTGAGATTAAAGAAAAATGTATAGCATTAAATGTTTCTATTAGAAAAAGAAGATCTCAAATCAACATTTTAAGCCTCCATCTGAGAAACTAGAAAATGAGCAAACTAAACCAAAAGCAAGTAGGAGGAAGAAAATAAAGACTAGAGCAGAGATGAATGAAATGAAAAAATAACAAAGAAAGTAAATGAAACAAAAGCTGGTTCTTTGACCAGACCTATAAAAATAATAAACCTCTCTAGCCATTCTGACCAAAGAAAAGGATACAAATATTCAAATCAAGAATGAAAGAAAGGATGCTACCACTACAAACTCCACAGACAATAAAAGAATAATGAAATATCACAACTGCGTGTCCACAAATAAACCAATTCCTTGAAAGACACAATCTACCAAAGCTCATTCCTCAAAAAATAGATAATCTAATAGTCCTATAATCTATTAAATAAGCTTAATTTATAGTTAAAATTTTTCTAACAAAAGCATTCCAAAGGTATTAAGTTATCTCAATTGATTGTTCACTGGTTCTACTCTTTCTCCCCTTCTCATTACTGCACTAGTCTTCAACACGCACACCAAAAAAACCTGAATACAAATGTTTACAGCAGTTTTATTCATAATCACCCAAAACTGCAAACTCCCAAATATCCTTCAACTAATAATGGATAAACAAAGTGTGATACATTCATGTAATGGAACACTACTCAGCAATTTAAAAAATGGACTACTGAAACATGCAATAACATGAATGAATCTCAAATGCACTATGCTAAGTGAATAAAGCTAGAAAATGCTACAACTCATTTATATGACATTCTGAAAAAAGTAAAACTATAAGAACCAAAAATTAATTAATTTTTCTTAAAACCAAACCTACTCCAGAAAAAGCATTAAATTATTTAAACCTTAACAAATAATCTGAATCCTGGGGATATTTTTCTTTTTTTGTTTTGGGGGATATTTTTTCTAAAGAGGGTATATATAAATGTATACTCATACCAGCCCCAAAGAGACACTTAAAAAGGTGTTTTTACTAGAGTAATTTATAAAGAGAAAAAGGGAAACAAATGCCCACTAGAAGTTTATAAATTTGATAAGAGTATTCAACATTATATATAACAACACACTATATCATACTTTCTTGCCTCCTATTTGATGGTTCAGACTCATTAACAAATTTATCACATTTCAAATCTTTTTTATTTTTTTATTTTTATTTGTTTGTTTGTTTGTTTGTAGAAAGTGATTTATTTAGAGAGAGAAAGGAGGAGAGAGAAACAGCTAACTCTCACACTGAGTGAGAGAAAGAAAAGCCGCTCTCACACTGAGTGAGAAGGGTTCCCGGGGGGAAATCAGAGCAGGAAAGCTTCTCTGACACTGAGTGACAGAATCCAGAAAGACGGAATCCAGGAGAGGAAAGCAGCTTCCACACTGAGTGGAAGGGAACAGAGAGAGATGGCGTTTAGGAGGGGAAGACAGGCTTCCACGAAGGGGTGTGGAAGGGGACTCCAGAGGGGAAATCCAGGAGAGAGAAAGATGGCTTCCACGAAGGGAGTGTTCGTGGAAGGGGACCCAAACATGGAGTCCCTCAAATCTTTTTTAAAAATACAATATGATCCAAGTCTGCCTCTAACCTGGGCAATAAAAAAAGGTTACAAAGGGGAAACTGTTCTACTACCTCTAACTATACATAGCCTGAAATGCAGTTAGCAAGCTGTGTTTACTATTAATCAATACAGAAGAGTAACAACGTGTATATGAAACAACATAAATTTTTCTAGTATTTAAAAATTTTTCTAGTATTTAAAAAATTTCCAATGGGAGGATTTCCAGGATTATTGAAGATATTAAAACTACTCAATAGTGGGTTAGCAGCACAACCTTCGTAAACAAAGCTCAATTATAAGAAAATAGTACTCAGGATAGGCAAAAATCCATTGATACCCAGAGCCTCCAAACTGATAAGAGAACAAATACACAAAAGACAAAAATGTCAGGCATGGTGACTGACATTTGTTTTTTTGAGGTAGATTTTTATGGATATATTTTATATCTCAGTAAATGTTCTTAAAGCAAATATTATAAATCAAAAAAAAATTGTCCCATAAAATTTAAATTTAATATTATACTCTTTCTTTTCAATCAGAATCAATTTAGTAAGGGTCTCCGAGGTCACAAGGTCTACCTCTGTTCTGACAGATGCTTATATACATGCACAGAGTAGGCTGAATAGCATACTTGAAATGCAAGAGAGAACCTTGAAGACATATTTCATTAGTGATAGAAAATCATTCCTTTTCAACCACCATAGTAATAAATGATTAGGGCAAAACAAAATTTTTTTTTGTTGTTTGCTGCACTTTTATTGCCAAGAGGATATAATACATTCAAATAAAAGAAGAAAAATGTGTAAACAAACGGCCACATTATGAGGATTTCTAAGGTTCAATTAACATGTGAATTTCTCAACCTCTCAATTGTCAGGGAAACTGACTGTAAGACAAGAAAACAGATTTCAGGCTAGACAAAATCCAGTGCTATCCAAAGCTTCCAAACTAATAGAGAACAGATAAACAAAAGACAAAAGTCAGGCACAATGGTTCATGCCTGTAAGCCTAGAAACTCCGGAGGCTGAGGGGATCACTTGAGCCTAGGCAACACAGCCAGGCTCTGTCTTAAAAAAAAAAAAAAAAAAAAGAATAGGGGATGGGGCATGGGTCTTCACTTTTGTGGGGGTTTCTTTTGTTGCTATTGTTGTTGTTTTTGAGACAGGGTCTTCACTGTGTTGCCCAGGCAGGAGTGTAGCAGCATGATCATGACTCATTGCATCCTCGACCTCCTGGGCTCAAGAGATCCTCCTACTTCAGCACTCCCCCAAACAGCTGAGTCTACAGGTATGTGCCACCTTGCCCAGCTAATATTTTTGTATTATATATATATATTTTTTGGAGACGGAGTCTTGCTCTGTCACCAGGCTGGACTGCAGTGGCGCAATCTTGGCTCACTGCAACCTCCACCTCCTGGGTTCAACGATTCTTCCACCTCAGCCTCCCAAGTAGCTGGGACCACAGGTGCGTGCCACCACACCTGGCTAATTTTTTTGTATTTTTAGTAGAGACCAGGTTTCACCGTGTTGGCCAGGATGGTCTCGATCTCTTGACCTCATGATCTGCCTGCCTCGGCCTCCCAAAGTGCTGGGATTACAGGCGTGAGCCACCTCGCCTGGCTTATTTTTTTATTTTTTTGTAGAGATAAGATCTTGCTATGTTGCCTAAGCTGGTCTCAAACTCCTGAGCTCAAGTGATCTTGATCTTCCGGTCTCGTCCTCCCAAAGTGCTGGGATTACAGGCATGAGCCACCAAACACAACCTGTTTTGTTTTTTTGTTTTTTAACAGGAAGCTATTTATTCATTTGACAAAATTTGTATTGAGTCTCACTAAAATCTTACAAGTTCTCCCTTTCCAGACTGCAGGTGACTGGGATTTACGGGGGGGAAAAGTTTAACTGCTAGAGAGAATGTCCAAAGGTATGGGTCCTCACTCTTCCTTATACAATTGAGATATAACATCTCTGAAGTAGAAGAGGAGCATTCCTGTGAAATTAAATTAATTTCCAGGAGTAGACCTTCCAAAAATTCTTAGAAATAGCATTAATGGCATCTGCTTTCTACAGAAGTGAACGATCTCTACTTTACAAATCACCCAGCAATTCCTGACTGCACACAAAGCATTCTGACTCAAGACAGATCACACATGGTCATATGAGGTTTCTGTCATGAAGTACTACTCTTTTCAGTAATATTACATATTTTCTTCTTTGTATTGTTAACCCCTGAGTATTACAAAAATCCGTATTATCTCTTTCTTAAATTCTAAAGTCCATAAGGTCAAAAATGTGTTCTCAACATCCTGCTCTGAACAAAGTGAATATGGATTCTAAAATAATATAAACAGGTCAGGCAGGATGGCTCACATCTGAAATCCTAATACTGAAAGGCCAAGGGAAGAGGATCTCTTGAAGCCATGAGTTTGAGGCCAACCTAGGCAAAACAGTGAGACCCCGTCTCTACAAAAAAGTCAAAAAATTAGCTGGGCAAGGTGGCATGCACCTGTGGTCCCAGCTACTGAGGAGGCTGAGGTGGGAAGATCACTTAAGCTCAGGAGGTTGAGACTGCAGTGGGCCATGATCATGTCACTGCACTCCAGCCTGGGCAACAGAGCAAGACCTTATCTTTAAAAAAATAATAATATAAACAGACATCACTTGTCCTTATCTTTTTTTTATTTTTTATTTTTTTATTTTTTGAAACGAAGTTTCGCTCTTGTTGCCCAGGCTAGAGTGTGGCACAATCTCAGCTCACTGCAACCTCTGCCTCCCAAGTTCAAGCAATTCTCCTGCCTCAGCCTCCCGAGAAGCTGGGATTACAGGCATGCAACACCACATCCAGCTAATTTTGTATTTTTAGTTGAGATGGGGTTTCTCCGTGTTGGTCAGGCTGGTCTCGAACTCTCAACCTCAGGTGATCTGCCCGCCTTGGCGTCCCAAATTGTCTTCATCTTTAGAAACATCAACATGCATGCACAATGGGAAAATATAATTAATGTAAAATCGTTTTTCCAGAAACTACTAAATATAGTCCATTATATCCCAGTAGAACAGCAAATAAAATAGCAATTACAAACTTTTAAGAATGGTAAATTAGGCCAGGTGCAGAGGCTCATGCCTGTAATCCCAGCACTTGGGAAACCGAGGCAGGTGGATCACCTGAAGTCAAGAGTTTGAGACCAGCATGGTCAACATGGTGAAATACTATCTCTACTAAAAATACAAAAAATTAGCCAGGCGTGGTGGCAGGCACCTATAATCCCAGCTACTCAGGAGGCTGAGTCAGGAGAATCGCTTGAACCCAGGAGGCAGAGGTTGCATTAAGTGGAGAGTGTGCCATTGCACTCCAGCCTGGGCAACAAGAGTGAAATTCCATTTCAAAAAAACAAAAAGTATGATAAATTAAGGGCCAGGAGCAGTGCCTCACACCTGTAATCCCAGTACTTTGGGAGACTGCCATGGGCAGATCACCTGCGATTAGGAGTTTGAGACCAGCCTGGCCAACGTGGTGAAACCCCATCTCTACTAAAAATACAAAATCAGCTGGCTGTAGTGGCAGGCACCTGTAATCCTATCTACTCCAGAGGCTGAGGCACAAGAATTGCTTGAAGCAGGAGGCGGAGCTGCAGTAAGCTGAGATGGTACCACTGCTCTACAGCCTGGGCAACAGAGCAAGACTCTGTCTCAAAAAAAAAAAAAAAAAAAAGTAAATTAGATGGGAATATCCAAAAATAATAATGGGCTGTGATGCTTAATATTTGAGTGTCAACTTGATTGTACTGAAGGATGCAAAGTATTGTTCCCGAGTGTGTTTGTGAGGGTGTTGCCAAAGGAGATTAATATTTGAGTCAGTGGACTGGGAGAGGCAGACCCACCCTCAATCTGGGTGGGCACCATCTAAATCAGCTGCCAGTGCAGCTAGAATAAAGCAGACAGGAGAAGATTTTGGAAGAGCAGATTTGCTGAGTCTTCCCGCCTTCATCTTTCTCCTGTACTGGATGCTTTCTGCCCTCAAACATCAGATTTCAGGTTCTTCAGCTTTTGGACTCTTGGACCTACACCAGTGGTTTTCAAGAGTTCTCAGGCTTTTGCCACAGACTGACGACTGCACTGCCGGCTTCCCTACTTTGGAGGTTTTGGGACTCAGACTGGCTTCCTTGCTCCTCAGATTGCAGACGGCTTATCGTGTGACTTTACCTTGTGATCATTTGAGTCAGTACTCCTTAATAAACTCCACTTTATGTATACATCTATCATATTAGTTCTGTCCCTCTAGAGAACCCTAAACTTGAGCCTTTTCCTTTATCCTCCAAATTTTCCGTATTTTTATTACTTTTGAATAAAAATTTTAGTGCACTGTGCTCCAAAAGTCCATGGCCTAATCTGTATGCATACAGAAAATATAACAGTATTTATGAAACAAATTAATACTGGCAACATTATTAACCCAACTACCCAAGTAGGTTCCAAATTCCAGTCATCATTACTCTCTCATCTACCAAACTTAATCAGTTAACAAATCCTATCAATTCTTCACTTCTCAAATAAGCCCTTTTCATTCACACTAACTACAACCACCCTATTTTCACACAAAGACATGAAGGCTGCTGAAAATAGTAGAAATGAGGATAAACAGAAAAGACTTTTTTCCTTTTTTTTTTTTCTGGGGGGACAGAGTCTTGTTCTGTCATGCAATGGTGCAATCTTGGCTCACCACAACCTCCACCTCCCAGGTTAAATTGATTCTCCTGCCTCAGTCTCCTGAGTAGCTGGGATAGGCCAATCGTGGTAGTTCACACCTGTAATGCCAGCACTTTGGGAGGCCAAGACGGGTGTATCACTTGAGGTCAGGAGTTCAAGACCAGCCTGGCCAATATGATGAAACCCCATCTCAACTAAAAATACAAAAATTAGCCAGGTGTGATGTTGCATGCCTGTAATCCCAGCTACTCAAGAGACTGAGGCAGGAAAACAGCTTGAACCCGAGAGGTGGAGGTTGCAGTGAGCCAAGATCATGCCACTGCACTCCAGTGTGGGTGACAGAGCAAGACTCTGTCTCAAAATAAGGAATAATAATAATAAATAAATAAATAACAAGGCATTACAATGTTTATAACAGAGAGAAAATATGTGACAAATAACAATTATATCACAAAGGATGGGAGGGAGGAAATGGAATTATATATAAGGTTCTACCATATGAAATATTAGACAACGCACCATCATTCACAAAGTTCTACCAGACAGCAATGCTTAGCGCAACCACTTCAGAACACAGGAAGAAGAGGTAACAGTAGGGAAGACAGAAAAGAGGGAGGGAGACATTCTGGTAGGTAGATTAAACTGTACAATTAGAGTTTACTCCTTAAGGGCAAGGATTCCAAAAAATAATAGTAAGATAAAATGAAATAATAAAGCATACTCCAAAGGAAGATGGGGAAAATGTTCATGAAATTCAGGTATGAAATAATATCAATTCCCAAAATATATCTGACAACAGGAAGAAAAATGCACACCCTTCTGACCCCAAAAATTCTATTTGTAAGGATTTGTCCTACAGGTAAATTCATATATAAGTGTACAAAGAAGTATATGTAATATTCAACCTAGCACCATTTAGCAGCAAAAGGCTAGAAATGATCTCAATGTTCATAAATAAAAGCCTGATGAAATAATGTATGATCCACAATAAGCCTATGTGCGCAATGACACACACACACACACACACACACACACACACACACACACACACACACACACACACACACACACACACACACACACATATATATAATTTTTTTCCCAGACAGAATCTTGCTCTGTCACCCAGGCTGTAGTGCAGTGGCATAACCTCAGCTCACTGCAACCTCCGCCTCCCAGGTTTATGCAATTCTCCTGCCTCAGCCTCCCAAGTAGCTGGGACTACAAGGTGCGCACCACCACACCCAACTAATTTTTTCTGTATTTTAGTAGCGACATGGTTTCACTGTGTTGCCCAGGCTGGTCTTGAACTTCTGAGCTCAGGCAATCTGACCACCTCAGCCTCCCAAAGTGCTAGGATTACAGGCATGAGCCACTGCACCTGGCCGACATACACATATTCTTGAATATACATGGAATAGCTCTGGAATTACACAAAGAAACCATTAACTGGATTTCTCTTGAGAAGAATGAACTGAGACAAACAGTAAGATGACTGTTGACGGTATTCTCTTTACCATTTATAATTTTTATCATGTGCATATTATTACCTGCAAACAAAGAATGAGGTATGGGAGAGAGGAGAGAAAAGAGAGACATTCTGGCAGGTAAATTAAACCAGACAATTACAGAGGTAGTTCCTTGAGAGTAAAGACTCCAAAAAGCAGCCTATACTAGCTCACGAAGAAGAAAAATGTCATGTAAATTTCTTTTGGGTTAAACTAGCACTAATTTCATCTCAACTGATACATGCCAGCCTCAATCAAAAAAAAAAAAATCGTATGCTTCCTATTAAATAATACTGAGGAAATAAAAATACATAAACTCACTAGCACAACACATGGGAAAAGAGGCAAGACCAGAAACAAGTTTTCAGCCCAACTGTTTTGGAAGCAGACGTTTAGGTGATAATTTAGCTGCAGTCTGATCCTATGCTCCACCTAAGATTTCCCCATCTGCCCCAAAATAAGTTCTAGATTTCTGTGGAAAGAATAAAGTCTTGTCATTCACATGTAAGCAATGAATATTCTGCTGAGTTTTCAACTTCTCATATGCATCAACAAGCTTTTTCTTGTTTAACAAGCATCAAGAGCAAGGAAAAAAGTTTCATTTCAGTTGAAAGTAAAATCTAGCGTGCTCATTTCAAGCTCAACCCAGAACTGAGTATTTGTACAAAAAAAAAAAGTACATATTTTGTTGAAAGAGATAAAATTTTGTTATTTTTAATTTTGAAATTAAATTTTAATTTCAAAATCACTTTTTATGTACAGGTTTAGAATAGAGACCAATAAATCACCATACATTAATAATTTTGCTAGACCTATGTTTAACATAGATCATGTTACAAAAAAAATTTTTTGAAGCTTTTATATCAAACTGTGTTTAGCTATAATTTTTCATATTGCATTGTTTTATGGTTTGAGTAGCTTTACTATAAACATTATAAATAATTTCTCCTATTGTAAAAAATAACTTTACTAAGTTCATTTAAATTAAATATATTGTTAGAAAAAATAAATCCCATTTTGTCTTTTTTTTTTTTTTTTTTTTGAGATGGAGTTTCGCTCTGTCACCCAGGCTGGAGTGCAGTGGTGCAATCCTGGCTCACCACAACCTCCGCCTCCCGGGTTCAAGCAATTCTCCTGCCTCAGCCTCCTGAGTAGCTGGGATTACAGGTATGTGCCACCACGCCCACTTAATTTTTGTATTTTTAGTAGAGACGGGGTTTCACCATGTTGGTCAGGCTGGTCTCGAAGTCCTGACATAGTGATCCACCTGCCTTGGCCTCCCAAAGTGCTGGGATTACAGACAGTAGCCACCATGCCTGGCTCCATTTTATCTTATGCAAATTATTTATTCAAAACATTATGGTTGCCTTATGAGTTTTTAAAAATCTATGAAAAGGGAAGAGATTAATTTCAAGAAAGGTAAGCTAAGCTAACTGTACATTTTCCCCAAGAAAAGTTAGTTAAAATGTCATGTTTAGTTTTAAAAGGTGGCTGGGGTGTGCCTCTTGTACATACCCTAGATCACATAATATCTCATTCGCATCTTATATACTAAAAACGGGGGATAAAACTATTGTTATCACTCGAACAAGGTAAAAAAAAAATCACATAGAAACTTCTTTAGAACGAAAAACTAAAGTTTCCTTTACTTCACTACTCACAATAATGATACCCTTAGGGGAGAGAGGAAAACCATACAAAATGAATAGGCTAATTAGTTGGTCAAATAAACAGATGTACAGAGAAATCAGTCTGTACTCAAAAGAGCATTAATTATTACTAGAGTAATATATCTCAACTTCCTGGTCACGAATGCCTGGGTTCCCTGAAAAACAGAAATTATTCCAAGGAATTGCCAGAAAGAAAGACTGGGAAAATCTGCACTACAGAAATTAATGAGACAGACTCTGGACTTAAAGACACCACACATATCCTCAGGCATGATACTGGGGAAACTGGTCCAAGAGAAAAAAAAAAACAAAACCTACATTTGGGAGTCCCTGCATCTTCTTTCTAAAGTAAGATGCTCCAGGCTAGCAGCCTGACCTAGACACACAAAACATCTAATCGGCATTTTAGTGTCTCAAATATTAACAGAAACTGGCTGGGTGAGTGGCTCACGCCTATAAATCCAGCACTCTGGTTGGCAGAGGCAGATCGATGGCTTGAGGTCAGGCCCAGCCTGCCCAACGTGGTGAAACCCCCTCCCCACCAAAATTTAGCAGGGCGTGGTGGTGCACATCTATAGTCCCAGGCTACTCAGGAGGCTGAGTCAAGAGAACTGCTTGAACCCAGGAGGTGGAGGCTGAGGTGAGCCAAGATCACACCATTGCACTCCAGCCTGGGCAACAAGAGCAAAACTCCGTCTCAAAAAAAAAGAAAAAAAAAGGAAAGGCATTAACAGGACAAACAATAATCAGTAACGCAAGTACTCTTGAAGAATTGAAATACAATGGCCAAAAGGTAAAAATCAATAAAAGGGACACAAGATAAAAATAAATCTGATAGGCCAGGTGCGGTGGCTCACACCTATAATCCCCTAACTCTGGGAGGTCGAGGCAGGCAGATCACTCAAGATCAGGAGTTTGGGACCAGCCTGGCCAATATGGTGAAAGCCCATCTCTACTAAAAATACAAAAAACTAGCTGGGCATGGTAGCAATTGCCTGTAGTCCCAGATACTCGGGAGACTGAGGCAGGAGAATTGCTTGAACCCAGGAGGCAGAGGTTGTGGTGAGCCGAGATCGTGCCACCGCACTCCAGCCTGGGAAACAGAGTGAAACTCCGTCTGAAAATAAAATAAAACAATCTGATAAAAACAAAAACAGGCCAGGCATCATGGCTCACGCTTGTAATCCCAGTACTTTGGGAGCCCAACGCAAAAGCCTCACTTCAGGCCAGGAGTTCGAGACCAGCCTGGGCAATACAGTGAGATCCAGTTTCAATTTTTTAAAAGAAAATGTATTTTGAAATTTTAAAACATAATAAAAAAGAAAAACAGATAAAGAAATGGAAACTAGGACAGAAATTGTTAAATTACAAGTGTATTCCACGATGTACCACATCTAGATAACATGGGTTCCAAAAAGAGAAAACAAAGATAACAGAAAGGATAAATAATAAAAGAAAAATTCCCAGAAAGAGTCTCTAGATTGAAAAAGCCCACAGAGTAACCAGCACAGTGAACAGAAAACAAACACCAAACACCTCACAACAAGGCTATCCTCATTTCAGAATGGTGGTAACACTTCCAGAGAGGACACACCCATCACCAACAAAGGACTAAGAATCAGAACTGCATCCAAATTCTCAACAGCAATTCCAGAAGCTAGAAGATGAAATGCTTTCAATATTCAGTAGAAAAATTATTTCCAACCTACAATTCTAATTCTATATCCAGTCAAACAAACAAGTATAAAGACATCACTGTAGATTTTCAAGGTCTGAGTGTAACATATACCTCCCATGTATCCTCTCAGAAAAAATTATTGGAAAATATGCTCCAGCAAAACAAGATCCAGAAATTATGGTATCCAAAACAGGAGAGAAGTGAAGAGAATTCCCAGGGAAGTTCCAGGTTCTAATAGCCGTGCCACAGATGTTGAGATCAAGAACCAATCTGGAATAGGAGGATGAAAGACTCCAAAAGGGATATCTCCAAGTGGAAAAAAAAAACTAACTAACTGATATGTTTTTAGCTATTTACAGGAAAGTTTCCATTATCAAAACTTTCTTAAGGATAAATTTGTGATAGGCACATAGAAAATAAAGCAATCAAAATAAAAAACAATTTTAACCTCCATAAAGTTATTTTAAAAAAAAGGAAATATAACTGTAGTATACCACTAGGTTCTACTGTAACCAATATTTACACAGTCATAATATTAATACTGATTTAACCCAAACATGCTATACCTACAATGGAAGGATTGGGTAGAATGGTGATTAGAGAGTTAACTGTACGTTTTCCATAGTAGCAAGTCACTACGTAATACATAAAACTGAAAAAAAAACATTACTGAAGCAGTAGCATAAGCATATTATTTAGAAATATGTAGGCCAGGCACGGTGGCTCATTCCTGTAATTCCAGCACTTTGGGAGGCCAAGGCAGGTGGATCACTTGAGGCCAGGAGTTCGAGACTAGCCTGGCCAACATGGCGAAACCCCGTCTCTACTAAAAACACAAAAATTAGCCGGGTATGGTGGTGCACACCAGTAATCCCAGCTACTCAGGAGGCTGCGGCAGAAGAATTGCTTGAACCTGGGAGGCGGAGGTTGTGGTGAGCCGAGATCCTGATACTGCACTCCAGCCTGGGTGACAGAGCAAGACTCTTTCAAAAAAAAAAAAAAAAGACAAAGAAAAAGAAAATGTGTAGACAAACAGCCAACGAAACCGCTAAAAGTTGAGAGTGGTTGTTTCTAGGGGCCAGGAAGAGGGAGTGGAAAAGGATGCGACAAAGGAAAATTTTATTTGATAAGTTTAGTACTATTTGACATTCTAAATTATGCACATGTAGTTTAGAGAAATAAATTTTAATTTTAAAATATAGTATTAAGAAAAGCATGCTACTTTTGTCTTCAAGTAGTTTGGAAATGGAAGTAGCTGACTTGCTGACTTTCTCAACTTCCTTCCCTTCTACTGCTGAGTTATCTATCATCTTAACTCACGCCCGGTTTACCTCTTTCCCTCCTCAGAGAAAATTTGTTTCTGAGATTTCCAGACTCTACCATGTACTAGATCCCATGCCTCTCACATTTTCTACAACCTTACTCCATCTACATTTACCATCTTCTCTTGAATTTGCAATCTTTCATTCTATAAATCCTTTCCCTAAAAGCAATAAACAAGCTGAAGTTTTCCACATCCTATAAATAATTGAAGCTTTAGCACACCCTTCACCCAGTTTTGTCACTTTCCTTCCATCCACTGACATTAAAGTACTTTATACTCTTACCTCTACTTCCTCATCCTCCACTTTGATTTGTGCCCCAACATGCTTCTCAAAGTACTTTCTCTCACAGATCGTTGCCTAATCTACATGCCACATTCAAAGGCCTATTCTCCAGGCTCAGCCTACTTGTTCTCTTCACAGCATTTAAAAATCTTTACTATCTCCTCCTTGAAATATACTCTTTCTTTCAGGCTTTCTCGCAACACTATTCTACCATTTCTCCTCCTACCACATTCACAGGCTTTTTCACTGGCTTCTCTTTCTTTTTTTTTTTTTTTTTTTTTTGAGAGTTTCACTCTCTTCCCAAGGCTGGAGTGCAATGGCGCAATCTCAGCTCACCGCAACCTCCGCCTCCCAGGTTCAAGCGATTCTCCTGCCTCAGCCTCCCAAGTACCTGGGATTACAGGTGCCCGCCACCATGCCCAGCAAATTTTTTGTACTTTTAGTAGAGATGGGGTTTCTCCATGTTGGTCAGGCCTGGTCTCGAACTCCTGACCTCCAGTGATCCGCCCGCCTCGACCTCCCAAAGTGCTGGGATTATATGCGTGAGGCACTGCACCCGGTCCCACTGGCTTTTCTTTCTACCCTTAAAAATGCTTGTTTTCTCCCAGAGTTCTATCTTCAGCATTTTCCTTATCATTTTATCCACCCTAGTGATTAGTCATTTTGAGTGTTGCCCATAAGTAAATGCCTAACATGATGTACATGTTAAATGAATGTTTACTGAAACTGCAATTAATGAGTCCTAATTTTTACCCCCAAGTTCAAACTGTATCCCTGAGTTTTAAAACTGTTATTTGCCAAAATGTAAAAAATTATCTTAAGTTTCTGAGAGCACAAACCAACTACACCCACAACTGAGTTCACTTTCTTTTCCCAAATCTGTTCTCCTCACTGTTAGCAATTAGAACTACCATCCAAATTACTACCCTCAACTCCCCCTTTCTCAATCTCTACATCCAACAGTTCACCAAATCAGTCTTTTCAATCTCTTTTACTCTTGCCATTCCCACTGCCATTGCACCTAAATTCAGGTTGTCAATGCCTTTGTGAGTCTCTCCCATCTCAAGTCACACTCTACTCATCATGTTTTTTATATATAATATATTCTTTTTATTCTAAGACTATAAACACTAGTAATAATAACTTTGAATGCCTAAAGCCTTGGATGAGAAGGAAGATAATGATATGAAAATATTTAATATTGAGATTCCTATATCCCACACACAGATTACAAGGATTTTACCCCTTGTAACAATCCTCTATGGTAAGTAACATTGGTATCCCCTTTTTACAAGTAAAGTGAACTTGCCTAAAGGTAAACTACTAGCAAGTAAATGGCAATGCCAGGATCTGAACCCTGACAGTCTGGCTCCAGAGCACATACTATTAACCACGGAATACTTTCTAATTCACATATTCTATTCAAAGCCATTCTGAAAACTTACATATCTTTCTTTTTCTACTGTTCCTGCTATCCCCATCCCAACACCCTATTACCCTACATTTCAAGCCACAAAGAACTGAGTATGATAGGCATATTTTCACACCTCTAAGATTCAACTGTAAAGTTCTGTTCCTCCCTTTCTAATCCAATTCAAAATTCATATCCTCTGAGGGAACTTCTATACCCATCCCCCTGTAGAATTATTCACCCTCTAAGGCCAGAGAACTCATCACATTACATACTTATGTACCTGTCTTACATGGCCAGTTAGTGAGACTCTGGAATTCCTTGTGTCTTTTACATCTTTGCATTACACTGTTAATAACACAGAGTAGTTCAATCAAAGCTTACAGAATCTAACTTAATGTAAATTCTACTAGCCAAGATATAAAACTAATAGAAGTTTCTACTTTGTCTCATCTTCAATTGCAAAATATAGACATCACAAACCAAAAGAATTCCCTTTAGCCGGGTGTGGTGGCTCATGCCTGTAATGCCAGCACTTTCAGAGGCTGAGGCGGGCAGATAGCTTGAGCTCAGGAGTTGGAGATCACCCTGGGCAACATGGTGAAACCCGGTCTCTACCCAAAATACAGAAAATTAGCCGAGCATAGTGGCGTGTACCTGTAGTCCCAGCTATTCGGGAGGCTAAGGTGGGAAAAACATCTGAGCCTGGGGGGCAGAGGTTGCAGTGAGCCGAAACGGTGCCACTGCACTCTAGCCTGGGTAACAGAGACTTCGTCTCCAAAAAAAAAAAGATTCCCTTGAATGTGTGATGTTAGCAGCAATCCTCCAAATGTTAAGAGAAACACTAAATTCTTAGAGCTGTGTTTCGTAAGGTACTAAAAACTAGACATAAAGATGACAACACAAATATGAGGTTCTGGTACCTTGCTTCTTGATTGTGCCTATTAGTCCAAAGAGTTATCTCTTGGCGGGGCTCCGTGGCTGACACCTGTAATTCCAGTACTTTGGGAGGCTAAGGAGGGTGGATCAACTGAGGTAGGGAGTTCGAGACCAACCTGGCCAACACGGCAAAATGCCATCTCTACTAAAAATACAAAATTAGCAAGAAAAGAAAATAAAAAAGAAGTTATCTCTTTTTGCTGCCCTAGGCACTCCCCCCACTCCAATAAACAACCAAATTTATACACAACTTAATACATCTAAAGGAAAACGGAAACTAGCAAGAACACAACTTGCTGCATATATATAAAACACATATATAAATGTAGCAAGCAATATTTATATATTTATATACTTATATATTTATATATTTCATTTTATATATTTTATAAAATATATATTTATATACTTAAATATGTAATATGTAATATATATTATGTATAAAATATATAATATATACTATACATATAATTTAAATATTCTCTCTCTCTCTCACACACACACACACACACACACACACACACACACAATCTTGGCTCACTGCAACCTCCACCTCCACCTCTCAGGTTCAAGCGATTCTCCTCCTGCCTCAGCCTCCCAAGTAGCTGTGAATACAGGCAAGCGCCACCACGCCTGGCTAATTTTTGTATTTTTTGTAGAAATGGGGTTTCATCGTGTTGGCCAGGCTGGTCTTGAACTCCTCACCTGAGGTGATCTGCCCACCTCGGTCTCCCAAAGTGCTGGGATCACAGGCGTGAGCCACCACGCCCAGCCACTACCTATATATTAATATCAGTCAGCCACACTACAAAAATAACTTACACTGTACTGCCCTTTTCTCTAATGAGTTTTCAAATTATTTTTCTTCGGGACTTCTGGTCATTCTTTTTCAGTTCAGAGTACAGCAAAATCATGGGTGTGGAACAGGCTTTCAAAGCCTAGAGTATGGCCTGGGAATCTGCATTTTAACATGCACTCTGGGGTGTTTTCCAACACCAACCACCAATTCTCCAATTCTCTGGATGTCAAATGGTCAAAAATTCAATTCAGTTCTGATACTACCCAGAATCAGCACAGATCCCCCAGGTTAAGGGCTCAGCCCCACCCTTCTACCTGTACTTCAGATGTCAATCACCAATCCCAAGCCACCTGTACTTCTGACCAACTGGCTATAAATTGAGGGTTCCCATGACCCCCTCCTAAGGTTTCATAATTATCCAGAATGGCTCAGAGAACTCAGGGAAATATTTCACTTAGGTTTACCAGTTTATTATAAAGGATACAACCCAGGACAGCTAAAATGAAACAGATGCACAGGGCAAGGCATGGGGAAGAGAGAAGTATCCAGCTTCCTCTCCAAGCATGCCACCCTCCCAGCATCTTTTGTTCATCAACCCTCCAAATATTACTGTTCAAAGGTTTTTATAAAGCCCAATCTCAGCCGGGCGTGGTGGCTCTCACCTGTAATCCCAGCACTCTGGGAGGCCAAGGTGGGCGAATCACCTGAGGTCAGGAGTTCGAGACCAGCCTGACCAACATGGTGAAACCCCATCTCTACTAAAAATACAAAAATTAGCCGGGCATGGTGGTGCACGCCTGTAATCCCAGCTACTTGGGGACTGAGGAGGAGAACTGCTTGAACCCAGGAGGCAGAGATTCCAGTGAGCTGAGATCATACCACTGCACTCCAGCCTGGGCGACAAAGTGAGACTCTGTAACTAAGACCTCATTAGAGCAGACAGCAGACACAGCTGTGACTGAAATGGGCTCAAAATGAGTAAAAGAAGACACTCCTATCATTCAGGAAATTACAAGGTTTTAGGATCTCTGTGCAAGAACTAGAGACAAAGATCAATTTTTTTTTTTTTTTTTTGAGACGGAGTCGTGCTCTGTCACCCAGGCTTGACTGACAGGGTTTCACCATGTTGTCCAGCCTGGTCTTGAACTCCTGACTTCAGGTGATCTCAGCCTCCCAAAGTGCTTACAGGCATGAGCCACCACGCCCGGCCAAATTTTTTTATTATACCACACACCCTAAGTAATTCTGATACAGATGAACCATAGAGCACACTTGGAAAAACACTATTCTGGATGTTCACAGGCAATGTTATCACCAATTTGCAATTTCATACGACCACAAAAACTGAACCTACACTGGCAATTTATGTTACATCCACTAAAACTAGAAGCAAAACTAATATGATACACAACAGCTAACTTTTATACTGAAGTACTGTGCTGTTTCTCAGTTTTCCTTATTTAATCCCTACTATCATATAAAGTAGATATTACCATCCATTTCACAGATAAGAAAGATAACTTTCCCTATCACATGGTTTCTAGTTGGTGGAACACAGGAATTAAATCCAAACTGCTTACCCAAAGTATATCCTCCTAACCTCTATGTTATACCATCTCTCCATTTGTAATCTATTTGACATTTTAATAAATAAAATAAAGTTGGGTAAAAGCAGGGAAGGCACAAAAACTTCCTGGTTAACACTGTTGCCTAGATACCTTTTCTAAACATACCTCAGTTCCTAATGACAAACAGCTTTGCTATGGAGATGACAGTCACTGAAGGTGGGAAACTTAAAATATCTGTCAGGGATGGGTGCTTGGATTATTTTATAGCAGTCAAGAATAGGAAATTCTACATCAGCCATGAGCCAAACAGCTCTAACTCCAGAAGAATAAAGCAACTGGGTAGGGATCTTTACACCTCCAACTTAGGGACTCTGAGATACTGGATCCCTAACAAAGGTTAGGGCATTCAGTTCAGCTGATAAGACATCTGGAAGCCAACAGCCTGATCTAGATGGAACCTGAAATTTGAGTACTATGAAGTTTACAGAACTATGTGGGGTAGGCCCTTCCCCTTTGCAGTAGGGATTTTTACACTTCATCAAGGCTGCAAACTGGTGGCAGTCTCCCTTTAATTAAAAGGGGGTAGAGGCCAGGCGTGGTGGCTCAAGCCTGTTAATCCCAGCACTTTGGGAGGCCAAGGCAGGTGGATCACCTGAGGTTAGGAGTTCAAGACCAGCCTGGCCAACATGGCGAAACTCCATCTCTAATAAAAATACAAAAATTAGCTGGGCATGGTGGTGGGTGCCTGCAATCCCAGCTACTTGGGAGGCTGAGGGAGGAAAATCGCTTGAACCCGTAAGGCGGGGGTTGCAGTGAGCTGAGATGGCACCATTGCACTCTAGTCTGGGCTACAAGTACAAAACTCCATTTCCAAAAAAAAAAAAAAAAAGAAAGAAAAAAAGGGGGTCTGGAGTTTACAAAGACTCTCCTTCCAGATCTAGTCATATAAAAACATCAAATGATTTAATTGTAGTTTGTGTGTTATGAACACTTGAAATCTGAAAACACTTTCTTCTACTCTGCATGGATATTTAGAAGAGTGAAACAATTCCTAAGAAAGAAACAGAGACATTCACACTAGAGTATGATTTAACAACAGATAATATTTCTCACATTTAGGTGAAAGTACGGCATTAGAAAAATAAGAGTTTTTATTTTTCTGGATTTTTTTTTTTTGGTGGGGGAGCTAATGAGGATACTTTTACAGCAAATACTCTATAGGATGATCTGGGGAAGGGGAGCTTTCAAAAACGAAGAGAGGGCACAGGAGTAGCCTCAGATCCCAGGAAATAGAGCCCTCCTAGAGATCAGAGGGAAAGAGTACCTTCCGCCACAAGGTGCTAATACTTAATTCAACCCAGTTCTTCTCAGCGTGTTTCTCCGAGTATCAAACAGTTGTTAAGAGAGCCAGATTCTGTTACCAGGCTGCGGGTTGCACCTCCTTCTGCCACCTCTAGTGCTCACTTATAAGCAGCTCTCTTCCCCTCCACCTGATGCACTATGCTGGTTCCAGAAGGCTAAAGGACTGAAGCAGTTTTGTTCATTAGATGTCTAAGTACATCTTAACTAAGTACATGTAATTTTGGCGTGCTATACATTTCCCAGGTTCTATCTTACACATCATGATGTCACTTTCTTGATATAATACAAAAACATCGGCTTTGGAGTACAATTGACCAGAGTTCAAATAAATACTAACTCTGCCACTTGTTAACCTCTCTAAAAGCTACAGTGAGGATTAAATGAGATTTTGCATAAAAACCACCCGCCATATATAGTAGTTGTTCAGTAAGTGACAGAGGTTATGAAGCCGGGGAGAGGAAGTCTAGTACTTTTATCACAGTTTTAGAAAAGCATTCTGCATTCTCAAAAGGTTTAAAACTGCTCTGGGTCAGGTGCAGTGGCTCACACCCGTAATCCCAGCATTTTGGGAGGCCGAGGTGGGAGGATCACCTGAGGTCAGGAGTTCCAGACCAGCCTGACCAACATGGTGAAACCCCGTCTCTACTAAGACTACAAAAATTAGCCGGCCGTGGTGGCGGTCACTGTAATCCCAGCTACTCGCAGAGGCTGAGGCTGGAGAAGCGTTTGAACCCGGGAGGCAGAGGCTGCAATGAGCATAACTGCACTCCAGCCTGGCAACAAAGACTCCGTCTCAAAAAAAAAAAAAAAGAAAACACTATTCATCATTTCCCAAGGCAATTCTCTCCAAAATAGTATTATCTAAAATCTTTCATAAAATAAACAGTAAGAAAGAGTCATCCTACTCTTTTCATTTCGGAAACTATTTCATCTGAATTTGTTTCCTCAAATTCCCAACCATTCTGCCTGGAAGATTCTAACAGAAGTTCCCCAGACAGGGAAAGACAAAGATATATGTTGACAAAAATGAATATATAACTAAAAACCACCCCTTTCTTTTCTCAAGGCAACAAGATGATAAATTTTATCCCTTTCCCATTTCCCCCAATCTGAATTTCTCTTCTGAGTTACTCTTTATGATTGACTCCATGGGCACCCAACAGCTCCATTCAGGACTTTTCCCAAGAAAGCTTCCACGTAAACAGAAAAATAACGAATGTTAGCTCCCTAAAACAATAACAAGATGGAGACAAACACTGGATTCTGTTTTTCTACATTCAAAACACAGAATCAGTACACAAAATCAGAAATACACTCAGAGCCTCAGACAAAACCCATAAACCTTCCTAAGGAATCTTGCTTAATTCTCACTTCTTGCTACCCATTTATCAAGTCTTGGGAAATGCTCAAATACGGGTCTCAGCCTCGTCTGTTCAGTGATCCAAATCTGCCACTGCTAATGCATTCAGTACCCCAGATTTGAGACTGTTTTGTGAACAGAAATATTTAGAAGCAGCAGACATGGGCTATGTCAACATTAACCTTGTCCCTAAAACAAAATGACAAACCACTCCTAGCCTCACCCTCGAGGGAGGGTAAGCGGTAACGAGCGGAAGGCCAGGACGCCAGGTTTATCATTAACACTCATCAGCCCAAGCCCAAGGTTTAGCGGCTGCACCTCCACCGCCAGGAAGCCGCGCGGGGCGAACAGAAAGATGAATGAGGCGGGCAAACGGGGCACAAGGCAGGCCCGGAAAAGGTGGGGCCACACTGCCCGGTCCCCACCGCCCAGCACCGCCCCCAGCACCGCCCCCAGCCACCCGGGCTCCGCGGCAGCGCTGCAGTCCCCGCGCGGTGGCAGCGCGCGCCCGGGACCCCTTCCCGCCGCCGCCTCCCCCTCGCTGCGCGACCCCCAGCACTCACCTGCTTTGCAAACCGGGGCGCTGGGGCTCCTCTTCTCCGGCGAGCTTCGGCTCTGCTCCGGAGACCTCCTCCGATGCCGGACGCGGGCTGGGGGTGGGGCCGCGGTCACCTCGCTGGTCCACAGGTGGGTGGGCGACGAGCTGGGCGACGACACGGTACCAAGCAACGGCGGCGGCGGGGGCGGCCGTGGGGGGGGCTCCCGCGAGCCCCGGGCGCAGCGCCGCGCGTGGGGCTGGTGCCTCGCGTGGACGTCACGGACGCGCCCGTCTGCGTGGCCACCGTGGGGCTGGTGCGCGCGGCCGCGTTCCCGCCGCCGCGCGTGGGGCTGGTGCTGCGCGAGGCGGTGCGCGGGCCGCCGCCGCCGCCGCCTGCGGGGCCTGAGGCGCCACCACAGCAGCCACCGTTGTTGTTGCCGCCGCCGCCGCCGCCGCCGCTGCTGCTCCGCGTGGGGCTGCCATGTTGCTGCTGCTGCTGCTGCTTCAGCTGGAACGGAACCGTCGCCCCTCATGGGCTGCAAGCGGCTCCCGGGTCCCCCCGGCCGTGGCGACCGTACCACCCCCAAGGGAGCCGGCCGGCGTGGGGGGACCCATTGCGCCTCACCCGCTGGGACATGGCTCCCCCCTCCCCGGGGACTGGGCGAGACGGGGGGTTTTGTTGTTGTTGGGCTGCAGGGGTAGGATTCTCGAGGCCGCAGGGCAGGCCCCCCACGACGGGGTGACGAAGCCGGACTCCGAGGTGCGGGGGGGGGGTGACTGGGCCGGGGCCGCGACCGGCAGCAACGAGGTGGTGCAGCCGCCGCCGCCGCTCCTCATCAACAATAGTGTCTCCTCGGCTGCCCCCGCCCCCCGCGAACGCCCATTGGTGCAGCGTCAGCCGCGCTCGAGCCGCTCCACCACTCCCATTGGCTGCGAGCAGCTCGGGTCCCGGGCCCCCGAGGCCTTGAGAGCCTGGATGTGCGCGGAGACGGTCTGCTCTTTAAAGAGAAAGAGACCCGCCCCCCCCCGCGGGGAGGGAGCAGAGGAAACGGGCCGTGTGTGTATGTGTAGTGTGCGCGCGTGTGTGTACACGTGAGTGCCCGTGTACGCGCGCGCCTAGCCACGCGCGCCTTTCCCTTCCCGCCGTGGGGAGCCCTGGGGACTCAGACTCTGGAAGGTTGACAAAGAGAATGTCCAGACCCGGAACAGTCCACAGGGATGATCTGAAGCCTTTTCCGCATAACTCATTTCCTTACCCTAGTATTCACTGTGTATTCACATGTACGGGCCTCTCCTTCGGGCTTTTATTCTTAATCTTTTTGTTCTGCCCTAATTCTATCTACCTATGGGCAGGGCTCAAAAGGAGAAGAAATTTAACTAATCTTACTGGCATTTTACACCCCTCTTCTTTCTTTCTTTTTTTTTTTTAAATTAAGACGGGGTTTCACCACGTTGGTCAGGCTGGTCTTGAACTCCCGGCCTCAGGTGATCCGCCCGCCTTGGCCTCCAAAGTGCTTGGATTACAGGCGTGAGCCACCACGCCTGGCCTTCTTTCTTATTTTTTAAAGCTCTAGGAAGAGGCAAATCTCAGAAAGATTAAACTTGCCTGTTAGAATGCGATTTTAGATAGTATCTATAGAGTTCAGTTACCACATGTTATTTCTACCCTCCTGTATCTCAAGAAATCAAGACTTTATTTTAATCAGCTGCTTCGCTGTTCCCTGATACTTTGGAAATATGGCTGCTACCTTACCAGTTTGTAAAGTGCTATAGTTTACAGATGGCCTTGATTCTTATGATCATTTTTTGAGACAGAACTGGGTCAGCCATCCATATTTTTGTCTAGTGGAGGAAACAAGTCTTTGTTGTGGCAAAGTGACAAAGGCAGGCAGTGACACTAGTACTAAAATGACCTAAAAGGTTCCTCATCAAGACAAAAAAAATGGTGGACCCAAAACCTGCACTCCCACCTCTCTGGCTATAAATTGCCTACACATGACGTCTTTTCCCTCTACTATATTTATTAGTTGTACATGCTAGACAGATTTCGTCGTGTAAAACTGTGAGAGTGGAGGGCACGGTATGATTCACTCTGGAAGTGAAATCCTACTGGGTCCCTGTGCGCCGTGGTGGAAGGCTTTTAAAGAGAGGAAATTCAAATCCCACATCCACCACTTAACTCTGTGACCTTGGGTAGGTCACTAGCCAGTCTCCTTATCTATAAAATGCAGTTAAACAATACCATGTGCTTCATACTGTTATGATTAGTAACCAAGGATTATGTATAAGAATGTGGTGTGTAGAAGGTAGTCAGCACTCCACAGTCTCCATGTGATTCAGAGACACACATCTTTCCTTACCATCCCTTCCCCTTTCTCCTCCGCTCTACCCCTCCGGAGAAAGCATCCAACCTCTGAAGCCAGGAATCTGCCTTAAGTTGGCTGGTACTCTGGATAGATCTGACATCACTCTCTGCCCCTACAGCCTGGAGTGAGGACAAAAAGCTTCTCACTGAATAGGAGCATACAGGAAACTGCCAACAGGATCCATGCAAAGAGCCAAGTCTGGTCTGAAAACAATGGATAGAGAAGATACACCTTTAAATAAGGATGTAATCCTAGCACTTTGGGAGGCTAAGGCGGATCACTTGAGGTCAGGCGTTCGAGACCAGCCTGGCCAACATGGCGAAACAAAAAATACAAAATTACTGCTATGTAATTTTGCCTCTACTAAAGATACAAAACAGGCGTGGTGGCGCATGCCTATAATCCCAACTACTCAGGAGGCTCAGGCATGAGAATCAACTTGAAACCTGGGAGTTGAAGGCCACAGTGAACTGAGATTGCTCCACTGCACTGCAGCCTGGGCTCACTACAGCCTCAAACTCCTGGGCTCAGAGGATCCTCCCACTTCAGCCTCCTGAGTAGCTAGGACTACAGGTGCGTGTTACCACACCTGGCTAATTATATATATGTGTATATATATATTTGAGACTCTGTCTCAAAAAGTGAATAAATAAGGATGTCATGGAAGCTGAATGTCGTATTTTATATTGCACAAAGTAGGAACCTCAGTACATATTTACTGAATTAATCCAAAGGGAGTCCTGCAGCCCTAGTGTCCTTAGCTTCCTGATCAATTGATTTGGATATCAGCAAACTAGAGACATCTTTGTTGGTGGCAAGAGGCTTTTAGCCTGCCTGAGCTAAATAACTGATTTCAGCAGATCTTACTAGATTTCATTAAATCAACTGATTTCACTAGATCAAAGAGCTTAAAAATGTCGTTGGCTCAGTCATGAGATCTGATGGAGCCATTTTGCCTTTTGTTTCTAGTTATGTTTCCTACAGAAACTCAGACCTACAGTTCTAGAATATTCCTCTTTTTCATCTTATTTGACAGCTTACCTCACTCATCAGTTTAGGGCTTAAATTTAAACACATGAGAGCCCTTCAATTAAAGCAGGTAATGAATCATTTCAGCCCCCTTTGTACTAAAGGATATTCGTGAAGTAGGAGGATTGCTTGAGCCGGGGGAGGCAAAAGTTGCAGTGAGCTGAGATCATGCCACTGTACTCCAGCTTGGAAGACAGAGTAAGACCCTGTCTCAAAAAAATTTTTTTTTTAAATAAAAGTATAAAATTATTAAAGAATGCTAAAAAGAAAAGAAAAACTTGCTTGGATACCTTAAAGCTCTTCAGTCTGTTTTTAAGATTTAATGGCAGTGAATAAAAGCATCACTTACTCCTGCTCTTGACTTCATTATCTGTTGTTCAAGATTCAAAGAAAACAATGCATCAAGGTGATATATTGGTTTTGAGTTTGCTCGCTTATCTACAAAGAGAGTCCTTGTATTTCAAAGATCAACAAAATAAACATCTCCTTTTTAACCCTGCTCTTCTTAAAATGTAATTTAAAATTTCCTGTTTTCTCACCAAGGTTGAAATGTGACTGTATAAAATTGTAGACAAGAGGCCAGGCGTGGTGGCTCACACCTTTAATCCCAGCACTTTGGGAGGCCGAGGCAGGCGGATCACTTGACGTCAGGAGTTTGAGACCAGCCTGACCAACATAGAGAAAACCTGTCTCTACTAAAAATACAAAATTAGTCGGGCATGGTGGTGCATGCCTGTAATCCCAGCTACTCCTACTCAAGAGGCTGAGGCAGGAGAATCGCCTGAACCTGGGAGGTGGAGGTTTCGGTAAGCTGAGATCGTGCCATTGCACTACAGCCTGTGCAACAAGAGTGAAACTCCATCTCAAGAAAAAAAATTGTAGACAAGAAGCAACATATTGAAATTGGTTTGTCTGTATTTAAACTTCAAGAAGACCAAATGATTGATAGGCTCATTTGCTCATGTGCTTGCTTAACTACAATGATCCTGCCATGGTAAAGGAAGATGGGTCTTATGAAAAAGTTTATTGTCCTGTAGTGGTTTCTTTTCTTCATTTTGTTATTATAGAATTAGCCCTGTCCTCCCACAAACCTCTAAAATATCATCGAATGGAACATTATACAGCTATCAAAATGGTAATTATGAAATCACAAATTCCTTCCACTTTAAAATAAAAAAAAATTATACATCCATTGTAATTATAATAATTAATTGTATAAAAGGCTTAAGCGTCAAGGTGGGCAGATGCCTTGAGTGTAGGAGTTCAAGACCATCCTGGGCAACATGGCAAAACCCTATCTCTACAAAAATTTAAAAATTAGCTGCACATGGTGGTGCACACTTGTAATATCAGCTACTCAGGAGGCTGAGACGGGAAGATCACCTGAACCTAGGTGGTCAAGTCTGCAGTGAGCCATGAACACACCACTGCACTGCAGCCTGGGTGACAGAGTGAGACCCTGTCTCAAAAAAGAACGAAAATAGAGCCAGGCACAGTGGTTCACACTTGTAATCCCAATACTTTGGGAGGCCGAGGCAGGAAGATTGCTTGAGCCCAAGAGTTTGAGACCAGTCTGAGTAACATAACAAGATTCCATCTCTCTGGACATTTTTTAAATTAGGGCCAGGTGCAATGGCTTATGCCTGTAATCCCAGCAATTTGAGAGACCGAGGAGAATGGATCACTTGAGGCCAGGAGTTTGAGACCAGCTTGGCCAACATGACAAAAATCCATCTCTACTAAAAATGCAAAAATTAGCCGAGCATGATGGCACACACCTGTCATCCCAGCTACTCAGGAGGCTGATGCACGAGAATCACTTGAACTCAGAAGGTAGAGGTTGCAGTGAGCTGAGATCACACCACTGCACTTCAGCCTGGGCAACAGAGTGAGACTCTGGGTCATAAAAAAATTCTTTTGTAATTAGCCAGGTAACACGTACCTGTAGTCCTAGCTACTCAGGAGGCTGAAGTGAGAGGATCCTCTGAGCCCAGGAGTTGGAGGCTGTAGTGAGCCGTGATTGCACCGCTGCACTCTAGCCTGGGTGACAGCGTGAGACCTTATATCTAAAGACAAAAAAAGAGAGATTTTTTTCCCCAAGAAATGTTGATACATGATTTCCTAATAAAAAGGAGAATTATAAAAACTTGGGACTACTGAGTGATATTCTGTACTTAAAATCTGACTGCTACTTCACTGAAATTTGTCTTAGGCCAAATGTGTGTCCATAGCACTACACATTTCTGGGTGTCCTTCTTACCTCTCTGACTGTGCCTTGCTCACTTTTGCTGGCTTCTTCACTTAATCTGAACCTTAAAAAGTTAGAGTCCTGGCTAGGCACGGTGGCTCACGCCTGTAATCCCAACACTTTGGTAGGCCAAGCGAGAGTTTAAGACCAGCCTGACCAACATGGAGAAACCCTGTCTCTACTAAAAATAGAAAATTAGCTGGGCGTGGTGGCACATGCCTGTAATCCCAGCTACTAGGAAGGCTGAGGCACAAGAATCACTTGAACCTGGGAGGCGGAGCGAGCCAAGATGGTGCCACTGCACTCCAGCCTGGCGAAGAGCAAGACTCTGTCTCCAAAAAATAAAGAGTCCTGGCAGGCGCAGTGGCTCACGCCTGTAATCCTAGCACTTTGGGAGGCTGAGGTGGGCAGATTACAAGGTTAGGAGATCAAGACCATCCTGGCTAACACAGTGAAACCCCGTCTCTACTAAAAATACAAAAAATTAGCCGGGCATGGCAGCATGCACCTGTAATCCCAGCTACTCAGGAGGCTGAGCACTGAGGACCCCATCTAAGCCTCTCAATCCCTAGACTGGTAGCTGCATTTGTGCCCAGAATTCCACTGACTGTCACACAGCCATCTCTTCAAGTGCCTCCTTAGCCTCTCATCTATATCTCACAGGTACCACAAGCCTTGCCCACAAGTAAATTCATCATCTCTTCACCACCAACAACCGACTTTTCTTACAGTCTTCCCTATCTCAGTCAGTGGTACCACTGTCTGCTAAATAGTCTAAATCAAAACCCTAGAAGTCCTCTTGCTCTCCCCTTTCCTTGGGGTAAGGCCAGTGAATCGCTGTATCTTAACTACTCTTGTTCCTAAATCTCCCATGAATCTACTACTATTCTCCAGGCGTACCATCCCTTCTAGCCAAGGCTCTATCTTCTGTGGCCTGCACTCTTAGCCAGTCTCCCTAGGTCATCTCTGCCCGACCCTACTTCTCCAAGCTTCCCATTCCCCACACGTCTATAGTGGTCTCTTAAAACCACAAACATAATCACCTCACTACACAGCCTAAAGCTTCCTATCTTAGAACCAATCTCCCAGTCCTGAGGCTTACCATAACTTCCTTGGGCCCACCTCCGACTTCTCTTCCTCCCTAGGCTCCACTGAACTGCTGTTCTTTCATTTCCCCCAAAAACGCAATACTCTCAACCTGTCCTTCACGCATGCTAGTTTTTCTCCTTGGAAAACGCCTTACTCTTGTCATGTGGCCAACTTCTACTCAGTTGTGAGATCAAGAAGGCCTGGGTTGTCATACCCGCCCCCGCCCCACACTTAAGTTAGTTTCCGTGGGTTTACAGTAACATCATACTTCCCTGTTATAGACATCATAACACGATTATTTGTTCAGAGTCCGTATTTCCTTCTCAGTGTTAACCTCCACAAGAGCTTATTTATTCACTCAACAAATATTCATTGACTGCCTTCTATGTGCAGAGCACTGTGATGGCTTTACAGTGATGAGCAAACCCATAAGCTCCTTGTCCTCATGGACTTTACTTCTGCTGAAGACACTGAGCAAGTGAATGAAACATGCATGGGTGTGCACACATATAACTACACGTGTAAATAAATGACCACTTGGCCAGGCGCGGTGGCTCACACCTGTAATCCCAGCACTTTGGGAAGCTGAGGTGGGCGGATCATGAGGTCTGGTTGTCGAGTCCAGCCTGACCAACATGGTGAAACAACGTTTCTACCAAAAATACAAAAATTAGCCGAGGGTGGTAGCCCACACCTGTAGTCTCAGCTACTTGGGAGGCTGAGACAGGAGAATCACTTGAACCCGGGAGACGGAGGTTGCAGTAAGCCAAGATGGTGCCACTGTACTCCAGCCTGGGCAACAGAGCGAGACTCCATCTCAAAAATAAAGAGACAGATAGATAAATGACCATTTGCAAAATTCTGTAAAACACACACACACACACACAGAGTGCCATCAAAAAGAACGATAGTAGAGATCTAGCTAAGCTAGGTGAGAAGTCCTTCCTGAAGTTAAGATGAGACCCAAAAGATAAGAATGAGTTGGCCTAGCATGGTGGCTCACGACTGTAATCACAACACTTTGGGGAGCTGAGGCGGTTGAGTCAACTGAGGTCAGGAGTTTGAGACCAGTCTGACCAAAATGATGAATCCCTGTCTCTACTAAAAATACAAAAATTAGCCAGTCGTGCTGGCAGACACCTGTAGTCCCAGCTACTCAGGAGGCAGGAAAATTGCTTGAACCCAGGAGATAGAGGTTGCAGTGAGCCAAGATTGTGCCACTGCACTCCAGCATGGTCAACAGAGCGAGACTCCCAAAAAAAAAAAAAAAAAAAAAAAAAGAGAGAGAGAATGAGCCATCATGGGCCATCATGGAAAGAACGTTTTAAACAGAAAATAGCTGCATAGATTCATAGACTTTTAGACCCTTGTAAGAGATTCAGATTTTATTCTAAACACAATAATGTATTTTGAATAGAGTTGAGCCCACTCATTGCCTCCATCAGCACAGTGTCTCACTCAAAGGAACAGCAGAAGCCAGTTAAAGTAGAAATGAAAGGCTAGCTAATATTTACTGAAATCTATGAAATAAGCATGATATTTTATTTTTATTATTTTTTTGTATTAGTAACTTTTTATTATTCAATTTGTTAATGGATACATGAACATTCATGGTGTTTTCTTTTTTTTTTTTAATTGCATTTTAGATTTTGGGGTACATGTGAAGAACATGCAAGATTGTTGCGTAGGTACACACATGCCAGTGTGATTTGCTGCCTTCCTCCCCATCACCTATATCTGGCATTTCTCCCCATGCTATCTCTCCCCCAACTCCCCATCCCCTGTTGTCCCTCCCCTATTTCCCCTGACAGACCCCAGTGTGTGATGCTCGCCTCCCTGTGTCCATGTGTTCTCATTGTTCAACACCCGCCTATGAGTGAGAACACGTGGTGCTTGATTTTCTGTTCTTGTGTCAGTTTGCTGAGAATAATGGTTTCCAGGTTCATCCATGTCCCTACAAAGGACACGAACCCATCATTTTTTATGGCTGCATAGTATTCCACGGTGTATATGTGCCACATTTTCCCTGTCCAGTCTATCATCGATGGGCATTTGGGTTGGTTCCAGGTCTTTGCTATTGTAAACTGTGCTGCAACTAACACCATAAAAACCCTAGAAGAAAATCTAGGCAAAACCATTCAGGACATAGGCGTAGGCAAGGACTTCATGACCAAAACACCAAAAGCAGTGGCAACAAAAGCCAAAATAGACAAATGGGACCTAATCAAACTCCACAGCTTCTGCACAGCAAAAGAAACAGTCATTAGAGTGAATCGGCAACCAACAGAATGGGAAAAAATTTTTGCAGTCTACCCATCTGACAAAGGGCTGATAACCAGAATCTACAAAGAACTGAAACAGATTTACAAGAAAAAAACAAACAAGCCCATTCAAAAGTGGGCGAAGGATATGAACAGACACTTTACAAAAGAAGACATACATGAAGCCAACAAACATATGAAAAAATGCTCATCATCACTGGTCATTAGAGAAATGCAAATCAAAACTACACTGAGATACCATCTCACGCCAGTTAGAATGGCGATCATTAAAAAATCTGGAGACAACAGATGCTGGAGAGGATGTGGAGAAATAGGAACGCTTTTACACTGTTGGTGGGAGTGTAAATTAGTTCAACCATTGTGGAAGACGGTGTGGCGATTCCTCAAGGACCTAGAAATAGAAATTCCATTTGATCCAGCAATCCCATTACTGGGTATATATCCAAAAGACTATAAATCGTTCTACTATAAGGACACATGCACACCAAGCATGATATTTTATATACGATAAAAAGTTATCAAAGGGGAATTTCTTTGCATGAGTCTCAATAGACATGATTTTAAAAACCCTTGATCTTTGTCTCCAAGTTCTGCTCATCACAACACAGCAACATCCTCCAATCTCTCAGCTCTCTAAAAATAGGCGAGACCTGGACCTGGCTCTTCTTTCTTTGGCCTCATTCTCTCACCCCCTAGGCTCTATGCTTGCTGCCTTTGCTAAACTAAAGCATATCAATCTGTTCTTTCTGACCTCACCATTTCTGCATCTCTAATTAATTTATCCCGAGTAGCACAACAGAAGCCCCAGAACCCAGAGGAAGAGTCTTCTCAGGAGGGCTTGGGAATAAAAGAATACTTGTATTTTCAGTTTGTTTATTTGTTTTGTTTGTGTTTGTTATTGCTGCTGCTGTTGCTGTTGCTTTCGTGCTGGGAATCCACGCTGGTTACTGTATGGAGAATGGCTTGTAGGAGAGCAGGAAGTAAGGAAAATCGTGAGGAGTCCATTGCAAAGAAGTCTGAGCAAGGGTGATTTCAGAGGCAGGAAAAGTGGATGGAGTCAAGACCTACCTTCTAGATAGAGTTAATTTGTCTTGCAGGTGATGGGAGGGATGGGAGGTCTCTCAGGGAAGTCCCCCAGTTTTCTGGCTTGAACATCTTGGTAGATAGTGGTGTGTTTATAGAGAAAGAGAAGAGTGGAGGGAGGAACAGCCATGGTATTCAGATCAGTTTAGGTTTGGACATACTTGGTTTGATTTCTAGTGAATTATTTAAAATATATGTTGGGGCCAGATGCTGGTAATCCCAGCACTTTGGGAAGTTGAAATGGGCAGGTCACTTTTGGTCAGGAGTTTGAGACCAGCCTGACCAACATGGCAAAACCCCCCCTCTCTACTACAAATATAAAAATTAGCTGGGTGCCATGGAGGGTGCCTGTAATCCCAGCTACTTGAGAGGCTGAGGTAGGAGAATCGCTTGAACCTGGGAGATGGAGGTTGCAGTGAAGCAAGATCGTGCCATGGCACTCTAGCCTGGGCAACAGAGCAAGACTCCTTCTCAAAATAAATAAATAAATAAATAAATAAATAAAATATATGTTGGATATATAAGACTCAGTTTCAGAGAAGTCAGACCATGAGGTTTCAGCACATAGATGTTATTTGCACCTGTGTGAGCACATGAGGCTACCTGGGGATTTACCGTTACTTCTCTGCCTTACCACAGTGCCTGGTACGCACTAAGTGCTAAAAAAAAATGACAATTTAAGATCCTGTCTGTCTTGTTCACCCTTGTATCTTTATGCCTAGCAGAGGCTGGTATATGGCAGAAACTCAATAATTTCCTGCTAGTGGAATGAATGATTTAGCAACTATACCATTCACAGCAGAAAAAAATAAAATAAAGTAAAAATAAAAATAAAAAACCAACTGATTTCAAACCCATGATTTTAGACTCCAAAGTCAATTTGATTTCACCATAGGATGGTACTCTCATCCAGCAGATTGTCTCAAAAATCTAATAAAAAAGGCAAGCATATGGTATCTTCATGATATAAATGAGGACACTAAAGACGTTAAATGGCTTCCTAAAATTAGAACTTGGGTCCTTCGACTCACATTCCAGCATCCTTTCACTACAGTAGGGTAGTGACTTTCTTTTTTTTTCTTTCCAAGAGACTCTTGAGACAGGGTCTCACTCCGTTGCCCAGGCTGGAGTACAGTGGTGTGACCACGGCTCACTGCAGTCTTGAACTCCAGACTCAGGTGATTTTACCACCTCAGCCTCCCAAGTAGCTGGGACTACAGATGCATGCCACCACGCCCAGCTAATTTTTGTATTTTTAGTAGAGACAGGGTTTCTTCATGTTGCCGAGGCTGGTCTTGAATTCCTGGGCTCAAACGATCCACCCCCTTGGCCTCCCAAAGTGCTAGGATTACAGGCATGAGCCATCATGCTCAGTCAGGATGACATTCAACAGACCAGCAGCTGCTCAAGATACGTTGTACCTAACTAACATGCTGGGAAGAAGAAAAAAGGGAAGAAGAAGGAGAACCAAAGAAATTATGTTTGGAAATGGTGAATATTACCACTTAAAACAATCTACTTTTCTGCCACGCTTCAATATTCTGTCAAGATTTGACTTAAGGCCGGGGCACGGTGGCTCCTGTAATTCCAGCACTTTGGGAGGCTGAGGCGAGTAGATCACGAGGTCAGGAGAGCGAGACCATCCTGACCAACATGGTGAAACCCCATCTCTACTAAAACACAAAAAATTAGCTGGGTGTGTTGCCACTCACTTGTAGTCCCAGCTACTCGGGAGGCTGAGGCAGGAGAATTGCTTGAATCTGGGAGGCAGAGGTTGCAGTAAGCTGAGATGGCACAACTGCATTCCAGCTTGGGCGACAAAGCAAGACTCTGTCTCAAAAAAAAAGAAAAGCACAGTATTGTGCTTTTGGTCAGGAGTTTGAGACCAGTCTGACCAACATGGCAAAACCCCCAGCTCCCTCCTCTTTTGGTTCATTGACATTGTACTTTCAGAGAAATGGTTTCCACTATACCAGCAATTTTGTGTCCTTTCAGAAACTCTTCAATCTATGTATTAAAATGTATGTTCATTGAGGCTGGGAATGGTGGCTCACACCTGTAATCCCAGCACTTTGGGAAGCTGAGGCAGGCAGATCACTTGAGGCCAAGAGTTCAAGACCAGGCTGGCCAACATAGTGAAACCTTGTCTTGCCACTGAAAATACAAAAATTAGCTGAGCATGGTGGTGCGCACCTGTAATCCCAGCTACTCAGGAGGCTGAGGCACAAGAATCACTTGAACCCGGGATGGGGAGTTCGCAGTGAGCCGAGATCACACCACTGCACTCCAGCCTGGCAAAAGAGTGAGATTCTGCCTCAAAAAAAGTATGCTAATTAAACAAAAACATGATCTAGAGCAGTGTATATTACCAATAGCCTTTGCTTTTTAAAGACTTTAGTTATATGTGTAGTTGCATGCACATGCATAGACTATCTCTGGAGGTTCTCCCAAGAAACTGGCTTCTGTAAAGGGGAACTGGGAGGGGTAGAGAGAGGAAGAACATGTCCTTTTGTATACATCCTCTTTGTACATTGAAATTTTAAAAGCAATGTTTATGTATTCATTTTAGCCCCTGAAGAAAGATCTAATGTAAAAAAAAAAAAGTAATCTCAGAAAACAAGGTTATTTTGGTGAGCACTGTAATTTGAAATTAGGGTTTATAAATTATAGTTTCAGTATCCAAAATGTTTCTGTATTTTGTTTGGGTTGAGCAATATTGAGAAAATCCTGATTAATACAGAGAAGTAATTGCAAATGGTAACAGTGTTCTTTTTTTTTTTTTTTTTAGATGGAGTCTCAGTCTGTTGCCCAGGCTGGAGTGCAGTGGCACAATCTCGGCTCACTGCAACCTCCACCTCCGGGTTCTCCTGCCTCAGCCTCCTGAGTAGCTGGGACTATAGATGCCTGCCATCACACCTGGTTAATTTTTATATTTTTAGAGAGACAGGGTTTCACCATATTGGCCAGGCTGATCTCAAACTCCTGACCTTGTGATCTGCCTGCCTGGGCCTCCCAAAATGCTGGGATTACAGGCGTGAGCCACCGTGCCTGGCCAACAGTGTTCTTTTAATTGCTCTGCAACTAGGCAGACTCAGACTTAAAATAGGAGCAATGGAAAATGCTTATTGGAAAAAAAAATAAAGAGATCAAATGGAGATATAGATGCTGTGAGAATGGCAGAATATCAATAATTGTTGAAGCAGGGTGACAAGTATAGGGTAGTTCCTTATTCTATTGTTACCTTTTATCTAAAAATACAAAATTAGCCAGGCATGGTGGCACATGCCTGTAATCCCAGCTACTTGGGAGGCTGAGGCAGGAGAATTGCTTGAACCTGGGAGGCAGAGGTTCCAGTGAACCAAGATCATACCATTGCACTCCAGCCTGGGCAACAAGAGTGAAAGTCCATCTATTAAAAAAAAAGAAAAACAATGTAGCTGGCCAGTTAGTTCAGTTGGTTAGAGCATGGTACTAATAAAAAGACCAATGTAAAGCTACAACCTTATTATATGGGCCGGGCATTGTGTCTCACAACTATAATCCCAGCACTTTGGGAGGCTGAGGCGGGTGGATCACTTGACGACAGGAGTTCGAGACCAGCCCGGCCAACATGGTGAAACCGTGTCTCTACCAAAAATACAAAAATTAGCCAGGCGTGGTGGTGCACGCATTTAATCCCAGCTACTCGGGAGGCTGAGGCAGGAGAATTGCTTGGACCCAGGAGGTGGAGGTTGCAGTGAGCTGAGATCACTCCACTGCACTCCAACCTGGGCAACAGAGTAAGTGAGACTATCTTGAAAAAATAAATAAATAAAATAAAATTTATTATATTAATTAATTGATTTTTATTATAGGTTTTTAAATATTTAAAATATGTTTTGGGCCAGTCATGGTGGCTTGGGCCTGTAATCTCAGCACTTTGGGAGGTCAAGGCAAGAGGATCACTGGAACTCAGGAGTTGGAGACCACCCTGGGCAACACAGCAAAACCTCATCTCTACAAAAAATCAAAAAATTAGCCAGGCAGGTTGGTGCACACCTGTAGTCCCAGATACTCAGGAGGCTGAAGCAAGAGGATTCTTTGAGCCCAGGAGATAGAGGCTGTAGAGCCGTGATCATACCACTGCACTCCAGCCTGGGAGACGGAGCAAGACTCTGTCTCAAAAAAAACAAAATATGTTTTGAAAATGAAATTCAGATCAAAACACATATTGCACCCCTGAAACACAGAGCACTTTAAAAACTGTTCCACTGTAGTGTGATAAAATTAAAGGCAGAAAATGTATTTTATTCATCTCTGTCTCTCTAATACCCAACACAATAGTTTGATGAATGAATATTGTTAACTGAAGCTATGGAAAAATTGATTTACACACCCAAAGCAATCTTATTAGAAATTCATCTGTGTTGATTTTTTCTGAATATACAAAGTTCATTCTCATTATAAACAATTCAACATAAAAATTATTAAATTAGAAATAAAATTCCACAATTCCCCCAACTTTTCATTTTTCTATGCATCAAGTAATATGTATTTCTAAGACTTGTTTTTGCTTAAAAATATAGGATCACATTATGGATATAATTTTTGAAACCTGTATTTTTTTCCCTTAAACATATATCTAGGACATTTTTTGACTCAGTATGCATCTAGAGTCTATCTCATTCCTTTTGGAGAATACATAGTATCCCATCATTTGGCAGTACCGCAATCATTTGGCAGTACCCATCATTTGGCAGTACCAGTCTCCTGCTAATGTACGCTCCATTACATAAAATGGTGTATGATATCTTTACACTTATGTCTTTCACTCTTGAGAGAATATTTTAAATTTTAATGTTGTATAAAAGCAATCTACATACACAGCTTAAACAACCAAATGCTATTCGAAGGATGATTTTTTTGTTTTGGTTTTGTTTTGGTTTGTTTTGGGTTTTTTTGCTCTGTTGCCCAGGCTGGAGTGCAATGGTGCAATCTCAGCTCACTGCAACCTCTGTCTTCTGGGTTCAAGCGACTCTCCTGCCTCAGCCTCCTGAGTAGCTGGGATTACCGGCTCGCACCACCATGACTGGCTAATTTTTGTATTTTTAGTAGAGATGGGGTTTCACCATATTGGTCAGGCTGGTCTCAAACTCCTGAGCTAGTGATCCGCCCACCTCAGTCTCCCAAAGTGCTGGGATTACAGGCATGAGCCATTGCGACCGCCATGAATGATTTTTTAAAGTAGTCATTTGCTTATTTTCATCGCTTTTCCCAAAACCTCAAAAGAATTGTTAAACCTCTCTGAAAGTGATAATGGTTTGTTTTTTCCCTAAAAGGCGTCCTAATGCCTTTTCTCCTGCTCTGTCTGAACTAGATTGTGTTCTAGGACTTCTGCATAGCTATCCTATGATTTCCCGGGATCTCCCTACACTTGTCTGTGCATGTATCCCATGTTCCCTCAACCCAGGGTCTTCCTTTTTTGTTTATTTGCTTGTTTATTCCTTTGTTTTATAATTGCTTCCTAAGAAAGAGCATATAGAAGGGTAATATTTTATAAAAATAACCGGCAGGATTGAAGCTGCTTCTTTGAATTTGCAATTCAACATGAGAAATCACCAAAGGGCTGGTAAAAAGAGGCCTCGACCTGTGTCTTTAGATTTACGGTCTAATGCTTGCTCAGCCATTTTATCACGCCCTGCCTCCCCCGCCAACCTATGTTCATCGATCATTGATTGTTTTCAACCAACCACAAAAATTTCGAACACTGTACCTGCTATTCGGCTCATGAGCGGGGGACAGTAGGCACCGCCTTAAGCCTCCTAATTGGAGCAGAACTAGGCCAACCAGGAACTGTGCTAGGAGATGATCATATCTACAATGTTATTGTTACCGCCCATGCATTCGTTATAATCTTCTTTATGGTGATACCAATCCTAATTGGAGTTTCGGCAACCGGCTAGTCCCTCTGATAATTGGTGAACCTGATACAGCATCCCACGAGAAAAATAATATGAGCTTCTGACTTCTCCCACCCTCACCCGCCTTCCCGCGTCTTTTCTACTCCTACTTGCGTCCTCAATAGCAGAAGCCCGCACTGGAACCCGCTGAACAGTTTATCCCCCCTTTAGCAGGAAACCTAGCACACGCAGGAGCCTCTGTGGACCTGACCATCTTCTCCTTCCACTTGGCAGGTGTCTCTTCTATTTTTTAGGGGCCATTAACTTTATTACCATAATTTTTAACATAAAACCCCCAACTCTATCCCATATCAACGCCCCTTTTCGTCTGATCTGTCCTCTTTATGGCAGCCCTTCTACTCCTTTCCCTCCCAGTCCTAGCCGCCGGCATTACTCATACTGTTAGCTGATGGTAACTTCAACACTACTTTCTTTGACCCTGCTGGCGGGGGTGACCCTATCTTGTACCAGCATTTATTCCGATACAAAATTACCTTCCATCCCTACCATATAACCAAATATATTTTGAGTGTAATTTTTCTCCTCCTCCTTCTAATAACTTTAGTACTATTTTCACCTGATCTCCTGAGCGACCCAGATAACAAGGCTTTAGCCAACCCCCCTCAACACCCCACCCCACATATAGCCAGAGTGGTACTTTTTGTTTGCCTATGCAATCTTATGATCCAAATGACATGGTTCTCTAAAAATTTTATGATCTGAATCAACATGGTTATCTACAGCCTACTCATCAGCCTACTATTTTTTATCCAATTCTATGATAAATAAGGTTGTTGAACCAGGTGGTTAATAGCTCTTAGGTAGTAAGTATTATTACTAGCATATTTAGTGAACTTGAGGTATTTTGAGTATAAACAAGTGCTACAAGAAGAGAAAGGGATCCTACTAGTGTGTAAAATAAAAAGTATGAGTTTGCATTAAGGCGTTCTGGTTGGTCGCCTCAGTGGCTGATGATAATTAGGGTAGGACCTAGTGTGGCTTCAAAGAGGATACAAAATATAGTTAGTTCTGTGGCTGTGAATGTTATGATTTTAAAAAGTCTGTAGGGCAATCAATATAGAAAAATAGTGCTTTTTTCCTGGGAGGGATTCATTGGACAGATGATATTGGCTTGCTAGAATTGTAAGAGGAAGTAGTCAGGCTGTTAAGATTAGAAGGGGTGATGTCAGGGGGTCAGGAGAGAAAATTAATGAGAAGTTGGATGAGTTATCGTTGAATTGGTTAAAAAATAGTAGGCTGGGCCGGGCACGGTGGCTCACACCTGCAATCCCAGCACTTTGGGAGGCCGAGGTGGGCGGATCACGAGGTCAGGAGTTTGAGACCACTCTAGCCAGCGTGGTGAAACCCTGTCTCTACTAAAAATACAAAAAATTATCCAGGCACGGTGATGCGTGCCTGTAGTTCCAGCTACTTGGGAGGCTGAGGCAGAAGAATTGCTTGAACTCAGGAAGCAGAGGTTGCAGTGAACCGAGACTGTGCCATTGCACTCATGGGGGAGTAAAGAGGTGAATAGATTGTCACTCATTTTAATTCTCAGGGGGCTTTATGTTTTTGCATTTTGATTGTTTTTGGTGTAGGGGTATATAATAAATGAAATCTGATAATTTTAATTGAGTAATGGAGAATAAGTTATGATTATTGACAGGATGACAATGGATCATGTGGAAGTATCTAGCTGAGGCATTCGCTGCGGAGAGACAGAGATCCCCTCAGTCTTTAACTTAAAAGGTTAACGTTAGACAGCTTTACAGTGATCTTATAGTGCAAACATGGATCAGGTTTCGAAGCATTTTAAGAGGGTTAATTCTAGGACAATAGGTACAAAAAAGTGGTTAGACCCACAAATTTCTGAGCACCATCCATAGTAAAGGCCTGGTTGTGTAGCAGTTAAGGTAGTTTGATTTAAGCGTCCGGGAATTACATCTGTTTTGAGGCCCAGTGAGGAGATAGTTCATGAGTGCAGGATGTCTTCAGATGAGATAAATATACGGATAGGGATCTCTATTGGGAGAATTGTTCAGTTATCAACTTCGAGGAGTCTTGGCTTTAAGTCTGCTGTTGGAATCATATAAGAATCAAAGCGTAACTCTTCATAGTCTCTATATTCAAAGCTTCAGTATCATTGGTGGCCAACTGCTTTGACAGTAAGAGAAGGATTGTTAACCTCATCTGTTATGTACAGAATACGTAGGGATGAAAGGGCAATTAAAATTAAGATCATGGCAGGTAATATAGTTCACACAGTTTCGATTTCTTGAGCATCTATGGTGCTAGTATGAGTTAATTCTGTTGTGAGTATTAGGGAAATAACGTATAGGACCAGGGGAACTAATTAGGAAAATAATTACAAGAGTGTGGTCATGGGCTGGGCATGGTGGCCCATGCCTATAATCCCAGCACTTTGGGAGGCTGAAGTGGGCAGATCACGCAATCAGGAGATCAAAACCATCCTGGCCAACATGGTGAAACTCCGTCTCTACTAAAAATACAAAAATCAGCTGAGTGTGATGGTGGCACGCACCTGTAATCCCAGCTACTCAAGGGCTGAGGCAGGAGAATCGCTTGAACCCAGGAGGTTTAGATTGCAGTGAGCCAAGATCATGCCACTGCACTCCAGCTTGGTGACAGAGCAAGACTCCATCTAAAAAAAAAAAGGCATGGTCATGGAAAGTGAGTAGTTCTTCTATAATAGGGGATGTAGGGTTTTGAAGGCCTATTTGAACTGGATGAGCCATTAAGACATATAGGATTTAACCTGTAAATTAACCTTGACAAAGTTATATAATAATTTTACTAATATCTTATGGAGAGAGTCATAGAGGTTATGGAATTGGCTTAAAACCAGTTTCTGGGGATCCGATTCCTTCCTTTCTCGTTTAGGCTTTCATGTAGGCTGGCTCTTCGAATGTGTTGTAAGGTGGCAGACAGCCATAAAGCCACTCTAAATTAGTAGATGGTTGTTCAATTGTCAGTATTTTTTATTTTGAAGCAAAGGCTTCTCAGATTATAAAGATTATTATAAAGTTTATTATTATAAAAATTCCCTGGGATGGACACCAGATGTTTTTCAGAGGGTAAAATGTTATTGAATTATTATTTGGTAATTTCTTTTCTTTTTTTTTTCTGTCACCCAGGTTGGAGTGCAATGACGCAATCTCGGCTCACTGCAACCTCCGCCTCCCGGGTTCAAGCAATTCTTCTGCCTCAGCCTCCTGAGTAGCTAGGACTACAGGCTCCCGCCACCAGGCCCAACTAATTTTTGTATTTTTAGTAGAGATGGGGTTTCACCATATTGGCCAGGCTGGTCTCGAACTCCTGACCTCATGATCTGCCCGCTTTGGCTTCCCAAAGTGCTAGGATTACAGGTGTGAACCACCATGCCCAGCCTTGACAATTTATTTTCTTTCCCATACTAGCCTTACCTTACCCTGAGAGAATGACTACAGACTATATGAACTATAGACTCTCACGCAGTCTACCTTCTGGTAGACTTAATCCTTGCTGCTCACACGCCTGTAAATAGTCTTTTCATAAAAATCTCTTTATCTGAACCATGAACCATGTGCCCATGTGCTGAATTAGGTTCGCTCTTGGGACTCTGATACAATGTTTCTCTCTCTCTCTCTCTGTCTCTCTCTCTCCCTTTTAGTGTCTTGCTCTGTTACCATAGCTCACTGCAGTCTCAACTCCTGGGCTTAAGTGATCCTTCTGCCTCAGCCTCCTAAGTAACTGGGTCTACAGATGTGAGAACTGGGTCTACAGATGTGAGCTACCACACCTGGTGAACTTAAAAAAAAAATTATTTTTAACAGAGATACATCTTGCTATGTTGCTCAGATTAGTCTCGAACTCCTGGGCTCAAGCAATTCTCCTACCTCAGCCTCCCAAAGCACTGGGATTACCGGCTGATCCATTAACTTTGTCCTCTATTTTCCGTCTATATGTCATCTCTTGAATCTACCTTCTGGGAAATGTCCTTGTCTTCATCTTCCATACTGTCTATGAATTGCTTATTTCAGCAATCATATCTTTCATTTCCAGGAGCTTCCATTATTCATTTTCTTTCCAATTTTTTATTGTGGTCAAATATACACAACATAAACTTTACTGTCTTAACTATTTTTAAGTATACAGTTTAGTGGCATGAAGTACATTCATATCGTGCAACCATCACCCATCTTCAGAACTCTTCCTCTTGCAAAATTGAAACTCTTTCTCTATTAAACAATAACTCCCCCACTCCCCCACTCCCCCAGCTCTTGGCAACCGCCATTCTTTCTCTTTCTCTACCTCATATAAGTGGAATCACATAGTATTTATCTACTGATAATTCTTTCTTATCATAGCATTCCATTGTTGTTTATGTTTCATAATTTATCTCTCTTCCTGCATTGTCTTTGTTTACCCTAAATTCCATTGTTTCAGTGTCTAATGGAGACATTCCTCAGATGTCAAGTGACTTTCACATAATAGTTGATTATTATCTCCATATATTCAAATAATACTTGTCCTCTGGTAGATTTCACTTTGGAATCATCAGGCAGGATCCACTTGCCTCATTGTAGGACTCCCGAATGTGCTTTGTTATGCTGTTGATTTTTTTCCAAAAGAGAATTTTCCAGCCTTTTGCCTAGCATTCTTGGAGCCAAGTGCAGGAATTAGCCTGAGTACTTCAAGCTCAGAGTAGACTTCCATTTAATGGGAATATTTGTCTGGAAGAAATTCCTTGAAGTAAAATTGTGGTACCCAAGAGTATGCATTTTAAAATTTAATGGATTCCAATGCAATTTTGGAAGCAACCAAAGAAAAAAGTTTGTTTTTTGTTTTGTTTCTTTTAGAGTTGGGGTCTTGCTCCCAGGCTGGAGTGCAGTGGTGTGACCGTGGCTCACTGCAGCCTCAACCTCTGGGCTCAAGAAATTCTCCCACCTCCACTTCCCAAGTAGCTGGGACCACAGGCACATACAACCATGCCCAGATAAGTTTTGTGAGTTTTTTGTAGAGATGGGGTCTTGTTTTGTTGCCGAGGCTGATCTCGAACTCCTGCGCTCAGGCCATTCTCCCACCTTGGTATCCCAAAGTGGTGGGATTACAGGAATAAGCCACCATGCTCAGCCCAAAGAAAAATGTTTAATATAGTTAAAAAAAAAAACAAAAAAAACAAGAAACACATTTTGTGAGCTTTCTATGTCAGCAGAATTTAATAAAATGCTTTCCTTGTGGAATTAATGTTCCAAGAGGTAAAATAGACTGAAATAAATTCTGCTTTTCCATGGGTCCTGCTTGGCTTCAGAATCAGTGCTAACACAGGCTATTTGAAAGACTAAACTCTCATCTTTCTAGAAAACCAAATTAGATTACTTTAAGAAGCCATTTGATTGGCATTACAGGAGAGGTAAAAAATGGCAACCTATGAAGAGGTTCTTGGTCTCATCTATCTATAAGGATTGAAGAAAGTAGCAGCTAAAAAAATAGTTGCTTAAACCTTATGATCTTTGGTAACTGATATTTAAGTTTATGACAACTATTTGCAGAAAATCTCAGGGTGATGATTGTCCCATAGGTTGCCTACGTCTTTCTGGATTATAACTAGTTTCTTGCTCTAACCATTCTCATAACTTATATGCCACAGAACATGAAGATTAGTGATTTCCAGAGTCCCTAAATTCTATCCAGATCGTAACTGACTTGTAGGAACTAGCTCTATGCTAATCTAAGTAGATTTTTCTGTTTTAAAAGTGCTGATTATCTTACCCCCTTAAGGTTGCTCCAAATTTTGTCCTAAATTTCTCACTACATAGCAGATAGTAAGACATTCTTTATAAACTCCACTCCACAGAGGCCAAGCCTCAGCCAGAAATAGATATTTCCCTTCCAAGATGATTGCAAGGAAGTCTTTAACTTCTCGGTCTCTATGGTGACAGCTTGATGGAGATGGTTGAGGACTAGTACATGAAATATCCCTTGCCCTTTCAAATTCTGTAACAACCGTTCAACATGAGCTCACAGACACCAATCATTGCTGGGTAATAGCAATCACTTTACCACTGCTGAACTGTAGCTGGGATTTCTTAACAGTGGGGAAGCTGAAGAGAGAAAAATACATCCAAACGACATTGTATCTAATTCATCCCCTTTCTCCGGTCCTTTTACTCTAAAGATATAGTTGAATTTTGTTTGAAGAAATGCAGTTAAATGCTGCATATTGGCAAATGCACAGCCCAAACATTGGCATATAGTCAGCAAAATTTGAGCTTCTACTATTTGCCAAATACTGTGTTCTTTACAGATATTCTACTGTTGTCAGTAAGTATTTGTGAGCTAATGGTTTTAAGAGCACTAATGTCATCAATGATTACTGCTATCTTTTCTCAATATCACTTAGCCATGCCCAGAATACAGAATGAATTCAAAGGGTGGAGTGCCATGTCACTACTTCCTGTCACACAGTGGGGTGTAGCTTTGCCCCCACTTATGTAGTCCTTGGTTAATTGAGAAAATTAACTGAGCCATGGTACTCAGCAGAATGACTTAGGCAGCTAACATATGAAAAAACATAACCACTTACCCCTCCCATGTAGTGAAAAGATACTTGACTCCTCCCACGTAGTGAAAACATAAGCCTGCCCAGACTTGGTATTTAGAAAACTAAAATAAGACTCTTAGTTTGACTCAGCTCCTAAGTAGTCATTATATATGGGGCACAAAGACCTCTTCTTGAAGATCTCTCTACGAAAAAGACCTGCAGTGGACTAGTGGCTCCCTGACTTGCGAATGATGACAGCCCTCTATACGTTACTGGCTTTTTGTGTTTTCTTTAAAGCGAAGTCCTCTTAAAACCTCTACTAATTTGATTTTAAGTATGTACTGTTCTGAGGGAGAGTTGCAGCATAGATGACTTCTCAATATGTGCATGGTCTAGTAATAGTGAGGATGAAAAGAGGAAAACAAAAGGGAAGTTAAATTCATGCACAATATATGTTACTAATAAAATGGCAATCCCGCACCCTCTTGCCCACAACCCAAGAGGGCCTACACTAAGCAGAGCCTTGGTTTCCTTTCCCTTCCCTCCCTTCTGACATGGTTTTTCCTCTAGGCTCTGTAAGACTGACATTTTGAGTTCACTCTTCTCTTAGAACTTCCCCCAGTTTCTCCTCACTTCCCTCAGTGTAATTTACTGAACCCTAAATCTTCTCTAACTGAAGAGCAGAGGACTTCTGAGTGGAAAATAACCTTAACCCAAACTTCCCCTTCTTATTCTGGCAATTAGAGTTACTATCCTGGCAGGACTTCAGGTTCTTAGAGGATAATAATAATCATTTTATTGATAGTTAACATTTGTTGAGTAATCACTATGTCTCAGGCACTGGGTGGCATACTGTACATACTATATACCACATTTATACCTTTTAGCAACTTCATACACAGTTACTATTATCCTTTCCCCCCTTTTTTTTTGACACCGGGTCTTACTCTGTCACCAGACTGGAATGCAATGGCACAATCTCGACTCACTGCAACCTCCGCCTCCTGGGTTCCAGTGATTCTCCTGCCTCAGCCTCCTGAGTAGCTGGGATTACAGGTACCTGCCACCACACCTGGCTAATTTTTGTATTTTTAGTAGAGATGGGATTTCGCCATGTTGGTCAGGCTGGTCTCAAACTCCTGACCTTGCGATCCGCCTGCCTCAGCCTCCCAAAGTGCTGGGATTACAGATATGAGCCACCACATCTGGCCTATTATCCCTATTTTTATGGATAAGGAAAAGAAGGGGTAGAATGTTAAGTGGATTGTCCAGAAGTGGATAGTAAATGCTAGAGGCAGGATGGAATCCCAGGGAGTCTGAGTCCAGAGGTCATATTCTTAACCACTGCACTAGGGTAGTTTTCTTCCCTTGCTCTTTGACTTCAGAGAGGCAATCTAGTATAATAAGTGTCTTTGGAGTCATAGTGCCTGGATTCACGTTTCAGTTCCTCTCTTATAGCTGCACGATATAGAGCAAGTTATTTAACTTCCCCTCATGGCTATAAGTCATCCCACTGGGTACCATAATTCTGATTAACTCCATCCAGGTTTGATCATTGCAATTGATTTATAAACATTTCTGGAAATACTATGTATTATGTTAATTTGCACTTGTTTTTGTAGTACTTATTGTTTCTGTGCATTCTCTATTCTTACAGCAATTTTTTAGTCGTTGCTGCCTGAGATCATGGTTTCTCTTCCTGTTCAAACTTTCCTTCATGCTAAGGTAAGTGCTTCATAGATGTTAAGTGACTAATGGCATGAAACAGTCAGTGCAAGAAAGGTCTGTTAGAGGCAAAGTAATGTGACACTGGGCCTTGTGTTACTTAAAGTCCAGGTAACAAATAACAATGCGCTCTGCAGCTTTGCACATCAGGGTAATCCTCAGAATAAGTCAGGTCTCTGCTTCTGACAGAGCATCCTTTCAATGGCAGCCAAAACACTGATCCCTTGATTCTCCATCCCTGGGTATATAGGCATGTAGACAGAAGAAAGCAAGGGACTGCCATGACATGTCTACAGGACTTTGCCAAGACAACGCAAAGCCAGTAACCCTGCCTTGAGGAGAGGAGTTAGGTTGCAGTTAACTCCTTGTCATCTGCTATAGCAGACTCAGCAACCTGGCAGCTTTCCCTTTCTTTACTGAGAGTACACATTCTTCCTTCCAGGCATCTCCTTGGATCCCTGATCCTGAGGACGTCCTATGACCTCTCTCAATTCCAAAAGAAGCAAAAGAAGATAGGATCCATAGTTGGCATTCAGCTCTGTGTGAGTGAGACATAGAGGGGGAGGAGGTCTAGAAATTTGCAAGGTAACACTTGGAAAGGGATCCAGCAGAACTGAGCCATAGACCACCTTTAACCATTGTGCCAGTCACTTCTTTGGTAGAATGACAAATGGAAAACAATCATTGAAACCATTGAAATGAAAACTAAATCATTCCAATTATATCTACTAGGGCAGAGAAGGCCTGTCAACTCTCACACAAAAAGGTAGGGGTGATCAAACTCCATGGGACTTAAGTATGGCTTTTATTGGAAGGTAGAAAAAAAAATTAAAACCTTCATAACTCAGAAGGTAGAATCATGGGATTTTAGAGTCAAAAAAATTTTTAACTCATGTAATCTAAGTTTCATATTTTACACATTAGGAAACTGAGGTCCAGGAAGGAAACATCACTTTCTGGAGGCCACAGGAATGATAACAGAGACAGGTGAGATCTCAGGTCTCCTGCCTTTCTTTCTTTTTTTTTTTTTTTGAGACTGAGTCTTGCTCTTGAGATTACAGATGTGCACCACCACACTGGGCTAATTTTTGTATTTTTAGTAGAGACTGGGTTTCACTACGTTGGCCAGGCTGGTCTCAAACTCTTGACCTTGTGATCCACCCACCTCGGCCTCTAAAAGTGCTGGGATTATAGGCATGAGCCACCGTGCCCGGCCTGGTCTTTTGCCTTTCTAATGCAGCCACTGACCAGAAAAAAATGCCTGTATCTGGGAAAGGCTCTCACATTCAAGTAAGGCCCAGGAAACTTGAGTAAACCCAATAATTTTGTAGAAAGATAAAGTTCTCATACCTCCATTCCCTCTATGCTGGGCCAAAACCCAACAGTCCTCGTTTTTCTCAGAAGTTTCAGGTTCTCTGATTTGCATGTTGATCTTGTGTTCAAGTGGGACAAAAAAAAAAAAAAAGCATGCAAAAGAGAGAGAGAAAGAAAAAATGTAGTATAAAATAAAGCAGAAGCAACCTTCTTTGTGGCTTAGGGGTGTTTAATGGCAAACTAGGAATCAAGAGGACCTGGGTTCTTCTGGCTCTATCTCTGCCACTTTGACAAGTCATTTAACCTCTTTATGTCTCAGTTTTCCCATCTGCAAAATGAAACCACTCTATAGTAAATGATTTCTAAGGTCTCTTTCATCACTAATATTTTAGAATAATATTAGAACACTATTCAAGCCCCATGACACAAATAGAATTTTATCATATCCCAGATTAGAAAGATATATATAAAATAAGGGTGGTGAGCAAGTAGTTGATTGCTAATTCATTTGAACAAATATTTATGGGGTTTTTTTGTTTGTTTGTTTTGAGACAGAGTCTCACTTTGTCACCCAGGCTGCAGTGCAGTGTCACGATCTCGGTTCACTGCAACCTCTGCCTCCCGGGTCCAAGTGATTCTCCTGCCTCAGTCCTGAGTAGCTGGGACTACAGGCGTGTGCCACCACGCCTGGCTAATTTTTTGTATTTTTGTAGAGATGGAGTTTCACCATGTTGGCCAAGTTGGTCTCAAACTCCTGACCTCAGGTGATCTGCCTGCCTCGGCCTCCCAAAATTCTGAGATTACAGGTGTGAGCCACGGCGCCCGGCAGAACAAATATTTATTAAGGGCCTGCTCTGTTCCAGGCCTAAGACTCTGAAGACAAAGAAAACATGGCTCATGCTCTCAAGTTGCTGACAGCCTAGAGAAAAACTTATAATGCCTTATCTAAATACTATCCAGGTCTGATCAAAGATCAAAAAAGAGTAAACATGAGTTCTGTTCAGGGTGGAATTGCCAGAGGCATGCTGGTAGGCAACATCTGATTTCTTTTCACTTCTTACATATCCACCCGCTTCCAAGTATTACAAGAAGTAAGGGTTGCTGCAAGAACCCACCTGAAGAACATTCCTAACTGAGGCTTGCTGGCAGAAATGTGATAGATCAGACATTGCAACATCCATGCCGTTCAGCAAGAGTGTTATGAACAATAGATATAAATCATCATTACCTCAAATTTGATCCTGGGTCAGAACAAAATGCCAGGACTCTGGAGTGCATCCTCATTGCTTTGCTCTGAACCTGGACATATCCACGTAAGCATTTATGTTAATTTGGGAAACCAAGGGCAAGAAGTTGCCTATGAAGTATGTGCTATATAATATGAAAAAAAGAAAGAAAGGGTGAAATACTATCTAATTCAGAGACTCAACTGCAAAAATTCTAATCTGAACACAAACTCTAACGTTAACTTTGTTTTAATATATCTCACCGTTGCCCTCCACCTTCATGTTACTAGCAAACTTCCTGAAAGTCTTCTTCATCCACTAATTCCACTCAACCAGGTAACCTTTATTTTCTGGTTTTCTAACTTACTTTTCGAACAACTAAGTTTCTCAAAGATTGCCTAACAAACAGCCCACTGACCTGTTCCTTCTACCTCTCTTTGAGATCTGTATCACTGTTGTCCATTGATTCTTCCTTGAAATTTTGTCTTTATCTCTGTGGAACATTTTCAGCACTATCCTAGTTCTCCTCCTGCCTTTTGCTTTCTTCCATTTCTACTGTGTATTCTTTTTTCTTTGTTTGTTTGTTTGAGACAGAGTCCTGCTCTGTCATCTAGGCTGGAGCACAGTGGTGTGATCTCGGCTTACTGCAACCTCTACCCCCCTGGGTTCAAGTAATTCTCCTGCCTCAGCCTCCTGAGTAGCTGGGACTATAGGCCTGTACCACCACGCTTGGATAATTTTTGTATTTTTAGTAGAGACAGGGTTTCACCATGCTGGCCAGGGTGGTCTCAAACTCCTGACCTCAGGTGATCCACCTGCCTTGGCCTCAAAAGTGCTGGGATTACAGGTGTGAGCCACCACACCCAGCCCCATTTCTACTGTGTATTCTTTGTTGGCTTTCTGTCCCTAAATATGGATCTTGTCCTTGAGCATTTTTTTCAACCCTCACTATACATAGCACCCCCTCCTGGGAATCTCATGAAATTCCCAGAGCTTAGACTCTCATTTCTGCAGAGGATTCTCAGTTCTAGAGGCATTCTCAAGACGCGTCAGAGGTATAAACACGGTACTTAACACCAGATACCCCTTCTATTGTAAGACTAAAATTTCAAGTCCTGCTATTGTTGTATACTACCTACTTATGCAGGTGTAGTGAGGCTAAATCTGTCACCACTCCATGTAACAACCAGGGGAGTGGCTGGATTCCACTTCACTAACAACACTTTCAATGGCCATGCTGGTATATTATGCAAAGTGAAAGCTTAGCATGTAGAATCATGTACACAGGTAACCTCTAATTATTTATTGTGTCTTGACGTAGATGTTGTCCTTTTATTCAAACACTGCCTGTTTTGTGCATAAATTACCCAAGCTACGGAAGCAGAGGAAGGGCAGGCCTAGAAGAAAATAACTGAAGTGGTAGGCCCAGCCTCTAAAGAAATCACAGACTTCAGGAGAAAGACGCCTGCAGTCAATTCTCTTATAAATGAGACATAAATAGGCACCCTCTGCCTCCAAAGCTAGAAATCACAGAGATCAGGACCCTGAACAGTCACCCTCCTTTCTCTTTGAGAACCCACTCCATTTTAAAATTTTCTCCCCCAGGTTGGAGAATAGAGCTCAGAGTCTGTCTGATCATAAGTCTTAAACCAAGATGAATCATTCAATCATAATGTCATTGGCTTTGGCAATGTCTTATGATTAAGCAAAAACCTTTCCAAAGAGCTTCCAAAAAGGAATAAAAGTACACTGAGCACTTCACTGCACATTAAATGAGCGGGACGTTACTATATAGGGGCAAATAGAAACAGTGATGAACATTAAGCTTTCATATCCCACTGAAACTCACCTTAGCAGCCAGAAAGCAGAAATAGCTAAAGGAAAACTACATGACTAGAGAACTGTTTTCTAAAACATGTTTTAGGCATGAGGTAGACTTTTCCCTCTTCATTCTTCATCTGAGGTATGTGTCTGCGTGTGTGTGCTGGGGCAGGCGTTCTTCTAAAATATTACAAAGACTGGCCAGGCACGGTGGCTTATGCCTATGATCCCAGCACTTTGGGAGACTGAGGCAGGAGCACTGCTTGAGCCCAGGAGTTCAAGACCAGCCTGGGCAACATGGTGAAACCTCATCTGTACAAAAAATGAGACATAAATAGGCACCCTCTGTCTCAAAAGCTGGAAATCACGGAGATCTTTGCAGATGATATGCTTTTTTAAGTGGAAGACTCAATTCAATGAATAATGAAGGTGGCCAGTAACAAAACAGTAACTAAGAAAAAGGCAAGTGCCTTCAGACCACCCTGTCTCCTCCCACACCACCTTTTTGGACACAGTCACTCTCCTTTCTTTTTGGGAACCCACTCCATTTAAAAATTTTCTCCTCAAGTTTGAGAATAGCTGTGTCAGGCTCTGAGCTCACACCTACAGGTGTGGTGACATGTGCCTGTAGTCCCAGCTACTTAGAAGGCTGAAGTGGGAGGATCACTTGAGCCCAGGAGGTAGAAGCTGCAGTGAGCCCTGATCACACTGCTGCCCTCCAGCTGGAGTGGCAGAGTGAAACCCTGTCTCAAAAAATAATAATTATTATTATATATACATATATGTCAAAGACTTAGTGTGGTAAAAATTTAAATGCACAGTTAAGCAATAAATAGTCATAAACAAAGAAAACTCACCCATATCATCCCCAAAATATAATGAACTTTTTTAGCCATTTTTCTGTGCATTTGTCTCTATATTTCACATATAGAAAGGGCAAGGATCATACTACTCGTATTATTGTGTAGCCTGTTCTTTTCACTGACAATATATGTCATGAAATTCTTTCCATGTCATATATAACCCTAAGGCCTTGTTTGTTTATTTATTTTGTGAGACAGGATCTCACTCTGTCATCCAGGCTGGAGTATAGTGGCACGATCTCAGCTCACTGCAACCTCTGCCTCTGGGCTCAAGCAATTCTCCTGCGTCAGCCTCCTGAGTAGCTGGGATTACAGGTATGTGCCACCACGCCCAGCTAATTTTTGTATTTTTAGTAGAGAAGGAGTTTTGCCATGTTGGCCAGGCTGATCTCGAACTCTTGGCCTCAAGTGATCCACCCACCTCAGCCTCCCAGAGTGGAGGCATGTTGGTAGGCAACATCCTGATTTCTTTTCACTTCTTCCATATCCACCAAGGATTACAGGCATGAGCCACTGTGCCTGACCCTAAGGCCATTTTTAATGGCGATATTAAACATTCATATATGAGCTAAAAAGTATGATTGAACTATTGTATGACTGCATCCTAATTTATTTAACTAATTATCAATTCTCAGATTAGGTTTGCATAATGGGCTGAATTGTGTTCCCCCAAAATTCATATGTTGATATCCTAACCCCCAGTACCTCAGAATGTATTTGGAGATAGGGTTTTAAAGAGATAATGAAGTTAAAATGAGGTCATCAATGGGCCTTAATCCAATATGTCTGGCACCCTTATAAAAAAGAGGAAATTTGAACATAGACACTTACAAGGACCATGTGAAGATCCTGCTGACACATTGATCTCAGACCTTTAGCTTCCAGAATTGTGAGAGAAAATTTCCGTTGTTTAAACCAGCCGGTCTGCCGTGCTTTGTTATGACAGCCCTAGAAAACAAATATAGCTTGTTTGCCATTTTGTTCCAATTAAGAACATCTTTGCATTTGACTCTCTGGGCACCTATCCAACTATTTCCTTGGAATACACTTCGAAACAAGGATTGTTGGGTCAAGAGTATCTTTTTTATGCTTCTAATGTATTGTCTGTCAAATTGTTCCGACTAAGGGTGCGGTTTCCAGACTACTTCCAAGGCCACTAGTCTTCCTGGTGCCAGAGCTTTTCATAGGTGTTTCCTCTTTTTTCTAATTATGTGTTTTTCAAAATTTCCGTTAGAAATACATGTTGCTTTTATAATAATAACATATTTGTATTTTTTAAAAGGGAAAGAGAGTCTTATCCAATATAAAATATTTCCATATTGGATTGAATTAAAATAAAACTGTCACAGAGATTCAGTTTTTTTTGTTTTGTTTTATCTGTCCCCCCAAGCTGGAGTGCAGTGGCCCTATCTTGGCTCACTGCAACCTCCGCCCTGCCCCGCCCTGGGTTCAAGTGATTCTCCTGACACAGCCTCCCAAGTAGTTGGGACTACATGTGCGCACCACCACACTCAGCTAATTTTTGTATTTTTAGTAGACAAGGTTTCACCTTGTTGGCCAGGCTGGTCTCAAACTCCTGACTTCAGGCGATCTGTCCACCTCAGCCTCCCAAAGTTCTGGGACTACAGGCGTGAGCCATTGTACCCGGCTAAGATGAAAGAGAGAGGTGGATGGTGGTGATGGTTTTGTGAACATATTCACAAATTTTAAATATATTCATACCACTCCATTGTAGACTTAAAATGGTTAAGATGGTAAATTTTATGTTACGTGTATTTTAACACAATAATTAAAAATTGAAAATGTCACATGAAACAGTGGTTTGAAGAGACAAAACTGAAAGCTCATCAAGAGAATGAGAAGATAAGCCACAGACTAGGAGGAAATATTTGCAAAAGACATATCTGATAAAAGTGTTTTCTGGCTGGGTGCAGTGGCTCATGCCTGTAATCCCAACACTCTGGGACACCAAGGCGGATGGATCACTTGAGCCCAGGAATTCAAGACTAGCTTGGGCAATATAGCAAACCCTATCCCTACAAAAAAAAAAAAAAAGTTAGCAGGGATTGGTGACGCAGGATGGCTTGAGCCTGGGAGGTTGAAGCTGCAGTGAACTATGATCACGTCACTGCACTCCAGCCTTGGTAACAGAGCGAAACTCTGTCTCACAGGAAAAAAAAATGTTGTTTTTAAAAAATATATACAAATAACTATTTTTAAAATGTATTTATTTATTACAGATGGGGTCTTGCTGTGTTGCCTAAGCTGGATTAGAACTCCTGGGCTCAAGAGATCTTCCTGCCTCATCCTCTGAAGTAGCTGGGACAACAGGCACACACCATCACGCTTAGCTGAAAATACACAAAGAACTCTTAAAACTCTGGGAGCCAAGCTACGAGGATTCGAATGCCTAAGAATGATGCAATGGACAGCTGGGTGCAGTGGCTCACGCCTATAATCCCAGCACTTTCAGAGGCCAAGGTGGGCAGATCACTTGAGGTCAGGAATTTGAGACCAGCCTGGCCAACATGGTGAAACCCCATTTCTACTAAAAATAGTGGTGGGACTTACCTATAATCACAGCTACTTGGGAGGCTGAGGCAGGAGAATCACTTGAACTCGGGAGGCAGAGGCTGCAGTGATCCGAGATCGTGCCACTGCACTCCAGCCTGGATGACAAAGTGAGACTCAGTCTCAAAAAAAAAAAAAGAAAAGAATGATACAATGTCTCTGGAGACTCAGGGGAAGGGGTGAAGGGGCGTGAGGAATAACACATTGGGTACAGTGTACACTGCTCATACACTGCTCATGATTTGGTAATAATTGCACCAAAATCTCAGAAATTACCACTAAAGAACTTATTCATGTAACCAGACATCACCTGTTTCCCAAAAACCAATTGAAATAAAAGAAAAGTAGCTATAATTGTGTGTCATTTAGTAATAAAGTTTGTAATAATTTCTGGTCACTAAAAAAATTTTTAAAACTCTTAAAACTCAGCAGTAAGAGGCCGGGCATGGTGGCTCACGCCTGTAATCCAAGCACTTTGGAGGCTAAGGTGGGTGGATCACCTGAGGTCGGGAGTTCAAGACCAGCCTGACCAACATGGTGAAACCCCATCTTTAAAAAAAAAAAAAGTAATAATAATAAAAATAATAAAAAAAAAAAACTCAACAGTAAGAAAACAATCTGATTAAAAAATGGGCAAAAGACCTGAACAGAGGGGAGAGAGATCCAAGATGGCCGATTAGCAGCAGCTCAGGATTGTAGCTCCCAGTGAAAGCGCAGAGAGTGAGTGGATGCCACATTTTCAGACGAATTTTTGTTGCCCACGGACCAGGAGATTCCTGGCGGAGGAGCCCAACGGGTCGCCAGTGTGACTCTTTTGGCTGGCGCGGCCGTTTTGCAGGCGCCCTGGCGCGGCAGTTCTGAGTCCGGAGTATACGGGACTGAGTACCCTTTTGGTTGGCGTTTGGAGCTCCGGGAAGGCAGAGTCTCCCATTCAGCTGATTGAAAAGGGAACTGAAGCAGGGGACCCAGACTGGGAGATTCCTGGGCAGAAAAGCGCCACAAATCTTAACGCCGCTGTTTTAGCCAGTGTAATGGGTCACCACAGGGGGAGGCTGGTCCCCCCCACACACAAAAAAAACAGCAGTTGGAACTGCTGAGGATTGAGAGTTTCACAGCAAGTACAGCTGAACCCAGGAAGGTCCAGCTCTGTGGGGGAGGGGGTGTCTGCCGAAGGAAAACTAAGAAACAGAAAAAACTTTATCACCAACAAGCTGGACGTCCACTCAGAGACCTAATCTGAAAGTCAGCAATTACACAGATGACCGGTGGATAAATCCACAAAGATGGGAAGAAACCAGCGCAAAAAGGCTGAAAACACCCGAAATCAGAATGCCTCACCTCCTACAGAGGATTGCAGTTCCTCATCACCAAGGGAACAAGGCCTGATGGAGAATGAATGTGAGGAATTGATAGAATCAGGCTTCAGAAGGTGGATAATAAGAAACTTCTGTGAGCTAAAGAACATATTCTAACCCAATGCAAAGAAACTAAGAACCTTGAAAAAAGATTTGACGAAATGCTAATGAGAATAGACAATTTAGAGAGGAATATAAGTGAATTAATGGAGTTGAAAAACACAATACGAGCTTTGCGAAGTATGCACAAGTTTTAACAGTTGAATTGATCAAGCAGAAGAAAGGATTTCAGAACTCGAAGACCAACTTAACAAAATAAAATGAGAAGACAAGATTAGAGAAAAAAGGGTAAAAAGAAATGAGCAAAGTCTCCAAGAAATATGGGACTATGTGAAAAGACCTAATCTACGTTTGATAGGTGTACCTGAATGTGATGAAGAGAATGAATCCAAGCTGGAAAATATTCTTCTGGATATTATCCAGGAAAACTTTCCCAACCTAGCAAGGCAGGCTAATACTCAATTCCAGGTAACACAGAGAACATCACAAAGATATTCCTCAAAAAGAGCAACCCCAAGGCACATAATCATTAGATTCACCAGGGTTGAAATGAAGGAGAAAATACTAAGGGCAGCCAGAGAGAAAGGTCAGGTTACCCACAAGGGGAAGCCTATCAGACTCACAGCAGATCTCTCAGCAGAAACCCTACAAGCCAGAAGAGAGTGGGGGCCAATATTCAACATCCTTAAAGAAAAGAACTTTCAACCCAGAATTTCATATCCAGCCAAACTAAGTTTCACAAGTGAAGGAAAAATAAATTTTTTTATGAACAAGCAAGTACTCAGAGATTTCATTACCACCAGGCCTGCTTTACAAGAGCTTCTCAAAGAAGCACTATATATAGAAAGGAACAAATAGTATCAGCCATTCCAAAAAACCCATCGGTAAGCTGCATCCAGACCCATCTCACATGCAAGGATATATAGAGACTCAAAACAAATGGATGGAGGAAGATTTGCCAACCAAATGGAGAGCAAAAAAAAAAGCAGGAGTGGCAATTCTCATCTCTGATAAAATAGACTTTAAAGTAACAGAGACCAAAAGAGACAAGAAAGACATTGCATAATGGTAGAGGGATTAATGTAACGGGAAAAGCTAATCATCCTAAGTGTATGCACACCCAATACAGGAGCACCCAGATACATAGGGCAACTTCTTGGTGACTTACAAAGAGACTTGGACTCCCACACAATAATAGTGGGAGACTTTAACACTACATTGTCAATATTGGACAGATCAATGAGACAGAAGGTTAACAAGGATACCCGGGACTTGAACTCAGACCTGGAACAAATAAACTTACTAAACATTTACAGAACTCTCTACTCCAAATCTATAAAACATACTTTTTTTTTTCAGTAACACATCACATCTATTCTAAAAGTGACCACATAATTGGAAGTAAATCACTCCCCCAGCAATTGCATAGCATTTCATAGGTTTAAATGAAATATTGGTTGGCTGTTTGTTTGTTATTTTCCTCCCTTATCCCTTCCTGTCTCCATTGTATAACACAATTATTAGTATAAAAGAGGTTTTCAATACCCATTTTTAGATTGCATTCTAGCCTGGGCAATAGACCAAGATTCCCGTTCTCTCTCCCTCTTTTTCTTCTTCTTTCTCCCCCTTCTTTCATTCTCTTTTTTTTTTCCTTCTTTCTCTCTTTATTTTTTCTTTAAAAAAAAAAAAGACCTGAACAGAAACACATCACCAAAAATATACGCAGAAGACAAATAAGCAATGAAAAGATCCTCAACATCGTAAGTCATTAGGGAATTGCCAATGAAAACAACAATGAGATATCAGTACAAACCTACTAGAATGGCTAAAATCCAAAAGATGACAATAACAAATGGTGACAAGGAGGCAGAGCAACAAGAACTCCTATTTGTTGCTGATGGGATATCAAAATGGTATAGAAGACACTGGCAGTTTCTTACAAACTCATCACATTCATACATATGATCTAGTGATTGCACTCCTTGCTATTTCCCCTAAGGAGTCAAAAATTTATGCCTACATGCCAGGCATGGTGGTGCGTGTCTGTAGTCTTAGCTACCAGAGAGGCTGAGGTGGGAGGATAACTTGAGCTCAGGAGTTCAGGTCCATCCTGGGCAACAGAATGAGAAGCCATCTCTAAAAACTTTTTTAATTAAAAAAAATCACAAAAATCTGTACACAGATGTTTAATAGCAACTTTATTCATAATTGCTGAAACTTGGAAGAAATAAGAAGTCAACTAAGGATAAATAAACTGTAGTACATCTGTTGGATGGAATTTTATTTAGTGCTAAAATAAAAGGAGCTATCAAGCCATCAAAAGACATAGAGGAAACTCAAATGCATATTGGTAATTAAAAGGAGGCAATCTGAAAGGGCTGTATGATTCTAATTATATGACATTTGGAAAAGGCAAAACTATGGAGACAATAAAAAAGATTAGTGGGCCGAGCACAGTGGCTCACATCTGTAATCCCAGTACTTTGGGAGGCCGAGGTGGGTGGATCACTTGAGGTCAGGAGTTCAAGACCAGCCTGGCCAGCATGGTGAAACCCCCATCTCCACTAAAAATACAAAAAAAAAAAAATTAGCCAGGCATGGTGGTGTATGCCTGTAGTCCTTGGGAGGCTGAGGCAGGAGAATGGCTTGAACCCAGGAGGTGAAGGTTACAGTGAGCCAGGATCGCACCACTGCACTCCAGCCTGGGCAACAGAGCATGACTCCGTCTCAAAAAAAAGAGATTAGTGGTTACCAGCGATTGAGGGGGATAAATAGGCAAAGCACGGAGGATTTCTAGTGGAGTGAAATTATTGTGTAGGATACTATAGTTGTGGACACATGTCATTATACATTTGTGAAACCCACAGAATGTCCAACACCAAAAGTGAACTCTAATATAAACTATGGACTTTGGGTGATAATGATGATATATGCATGTAGATTCATCAATTGTAACATAAGTACCACTCTGGTGCATGATGTTGATAGTGAGGGAGGCTGGTGTGGGGGAGGGGGTCATATGAGAACATGCTGTATTTTCCACTCAGTTTTTCTGGGAATTTAAACTTCTCTATAAAATAAAGTTTATTAAAAAACGCAGGCCAGGAACAGTGGCTCACGCCTGTAATCCCAGCACTTTGGGAGGCCAAAACGAGCTCTGTCTCCAGTCTGGGAGACAGAGTGAGACTCCATCTCAAAAACAAAACAAAAAACAGTAATAAAAACCTAGAGATTGGTCTGCTTTTTTTTTTAGACGGAATTCTGCTCTTATTGCCCACGCTGGAGCGCAATAGTATGATCTCAGCTCACAGCAACCTCCGCCTCCTGGTTCAAGCGATTCCCCTGACTCAGCCTCCCGAGTAGCTGGGATTACAGGCATGCGCCACCATACCTGGCTAGTTTTTGTATTTTTAGTAAAGATGGGGTTTCTTCATGTTACTCAGGCTGGTCTCGAACTCCCGACCTCAGGTGATCTGCCTGCCTCGATCTGCTTTTTATTACCACCATGAGACTTCCGTTCTAAACAATGTCAGGGATAAAACAGTCCTCTCTCCAAATTTGTTTCGTTGTTCTGAATTCTACAATGATTGTGGCTCTTACTGAGTTTTATTAATGTAAGCTTCAAATTAACACATTTATATTGCTTATGTCTCAATAACCATTTTATTTTACATAAAAGTTAATTAAGAGAATTTCCAATTATACAGTCGGCTCCTGATACATGCCGACTCAGTTGCAATAGTCATGTCAGGAGCGCGTTTGTGACAGCTTAGAATTGTTCTAGCTCACTTTGGGAGCGGTTTGTATTTCAGATCCCTGTGGAACTACATATTCTTGAATTTAAATAGGAGATTCAAAATACAAGATAGCATGTGGTGGTAGAAATTGAAAAACAGAACGATTTCGATTCCATCACACTGCGATCAAAGTTTCGTTTGTGTTTAAATTTTACTTTTTATTTTAATTAAAAAAATTTTTTTTGGTACAGATGGGAGTCTCATCTTGTACAGTCTGGTCTTGAATTCCTGGCTTCACGTGATCCTCCCACCTCAGGCTCCCAAAGTGCTGTGATTACAGGTATGAGCTGCCACACTGGGCCTGTGTTTAAATTTTGAAACAGTGAAATAGACAGAAAACTGCAGGATGTAACATCTTGTCTGGTTAGTGCATATTTTAGCTCATACATGAAATATACTACCAAATTTAAATAATACAATTGAAATTTTTTTCTTTTAAAATTGTTATTTTTATTTATTTAATACACTGCAATATCACTATTCATAACTGCAACACACTAATATATAGGCATATGTTTTTTTCTATTTTTGAAAAAAGTTAATATAATTTAAAAGTTTCAACTTTCCTTTTTTGTACTGTGATGTTTATTATTTATTTATTATTGTCATGATGAAATATACAAGGTGTAATAAAAAAAACTTCACTCATGCTTCTTTTTTTTTCTCTTTACACTGATTTTTTTTTTTTAAGACGGAATTTCTCTCTTTTTGCCCAGGCTGGAGTGCAATGGCGCGATCTCGGCTCACCACAACCTCCACCTCCCAGGTTCAAGCAATTCTCCTGTCTCAGCCTCCCGAGTAGCTGGGATTACAGGCATACACCACCATGCCTGGCTAATTTTGTATTTTTAGTAGAGATGGGGTTTCTCCATGTTGGTCAGGCTGATCTCAAACTCCTGACCTCAAGTGATCCACCTGCCTTAGTCTCCCAAAGTGCTGGGATTATAGGCATGAACCACCATGCCCAGCCTACACTGATTTTTATTAAACAAATAAGGCTGGTAGGAGAACATATTTTTATTTAACGCATAAAAATATAAGTCTCTTTATTAGAGAAACTGTATATATTGATGAATATGGTCAATGGTCACATCTGTGGGTTAATTCTTTAAAAATCAGAACCAATTATTAGGATAGATTTTATGCTCCTTCATTACATTGTGAAGTGTCTCGTGTAGTCATATTTTATTGCTGGAATGACAGCTTGTACAAATTTCAAGAAAATAAGAAGATACATATGAACTCCAGGTTCTCCCCCTCCTTCTGCAACAGTCTCAGTGATTTTCTTCATCACCTCAGCATGTCTGCGTGGGTGAACCGAACACATGGGAGGCGGTGGGAGATGAGGGTGATTTTCACTGGTCACCGTTTTCTTCACATGATCTTGACTGATGTCTTCATACATGTGCTCAACGGTTCTGCTGCCATTGCTCATCAGAGCCAAACAACCCCTAACTGCGGAGACTGGTAATATTTATCATAAGTGATGTAAAGGTCATAAATTCTGGTTTGCAAAATAGCATCTTCCCCGCCAGCATCAGTTTCGGCTTTACAAGCTTCTACTATTTTTCTTGTATCTAGGGTAGCCTCATCTTTTTCCAACAATCCACTCTCTTCATATTCTTCCATATCTGCAGCTTCTCCTTCACCTTCCTCTTCTACCTCTTCACATAGTGCTGAGCAACCTTGAAGTTTTATACTGTCCTTGTTTTCCAGTGTGCTCTCTTTCACTGCTTCGGTTATTCCTGCAATATCTGTGCTGTGGTATGTATCTACCCATCTGCCATCACCATCATCTTCTTCAATGATAGCTTCCAATTCATCTGAATATTCCATCTGTTTGCACTGCTTAAAGCATGGCGCATTTTTGGTTACCAAAAATTGTTTGCCTGTTGGTAGATATGCCTTCACTTTCAATTCTTCCCCTGTAACCCCTTGCCATGTTGGACAGTGGTGGACTAAGTGATCTACAGCTGCCACAAACTCTTCTGGGATGATTATATCTGTTTCCTTAAACTTTGATTCTCTGAAGACCAGGGTCAGGTACTCAATCACTTCCAGTGCCTTACTCTTCACTATGTTTGTTAATCACATTCTGCATTCTGGTGCCAGAGTAGCGGCCCTCTGGCGACGGGATGGAAAGGGCAGCCAGGTCAGGGGCCGGGGAGTCAGAAAATGTCCCCGCTGCCGCTGACTCACATCAGCACCGAGCAGCAGCCCCCCGTGCTGTTTCTTTTCTGGTCATTAGTAGTACTCTCTCTCTCTCTCTCTCTCATTCTGTCTCTCTCTCTCTCTACATATATATATATATATGTATATTATACACACACACACACACACACACACACACATTTTTTTTTTTTTTGAGGCAGAATCTCGATCTTTTGCCCCAGCTGGAGTGCAGTGGTGCAATCTCAGCTTACCGCAACCTCTGCCCCCCGGGTTCAAGCAATTCCCCTGCCTCAGTCCTCCAGAGTAGCTGGGATTACAGGCGTATGCCACCACACCTAGCTTTTTTTTTCTTTTTTTTGAGGTAGAGTCTCATTCTTTTGCCCAGGATGGAGTGCAGTGGCACGATCTCAGCTCACTGCAAACTCTGCCGTCCAGGTTCAAGCAATTCTCCTGCCTCAGCCTCCCAAGTAGCTGGGATTACGGGCATGTGCCAACATATCTGGCTTATTTTTGTATTGTTAGTAGAGACGGTTTCGCCATGTTGGCCTGGCTGGTCTCAAACTCCTGACCTCAGGTGATCCTTCCAAAGTGTTGGGATTACAGGTGTGAGCCAGAGCCACCTGCCCCAGCCTACTTTTTTTTTTTTTATTGAGCAGTTAATTTCCTTTCTGTTTACCCACTATCTGTTTGGGGAGGAGTTTCTGTACTTAGTCTAGTGGAGAGAGAAATGAAACCCTTTAATTTTGCTTTTGGGTGGAGACTTATTAAGGAAGGTACAGGAAAGAGCAATGTACAATTACATGACGCAAGGACATATTGTTACTTCCTATAAATTGGCAGCTCTTTTATTGCTTCAATTTGCACATAGTTTTCTTCTCACCCTCTCACATTATACAGGTGCCTGTGGATTTGCATGATAAATGTGTAACTGAAAAGACTATTTGTACCAGAGGAAAGTTTAGTTAATGAAAAGTATTGGTGAATCTTTTTAATTAAAGAATCAGTTTTTGTTCTATAAAGTCATGTTTTCAGGTAGCAGATTTGCTTAAAGAGAGGCACATTTGTATGTTGAAAAATAAATTCTACACTTGTTGAATTCTAGCCTGAATTTCACTCACATTTTGGTCCAGAAAAGGCAGTTTATCAGGATCAGTAGCATCAATAACCTTACTCCATATAAAATTGTAAGTTATCCATTGTATTCTAAAGTTGAAAATACTAAAAGTCAAGTTTGGGCTCCCATAATTTAGGTGAGGATAAATCAGAGAAAGTTTAGCAATAAATGAGGAGAGTGTTTCCAAATAAGATATATGAGAAAGAGGCTAAAGGGATGGGGAGAAGGGGATTTTGTAGTTTGGAGAAGAAAAAACTGCAGGGAAGATTTTCATTAACTTTATTTTTTATTTATTTTTATTTTTTGAGACAGAGTCTCATTCTGTTGCCCTGGCTGGCATGCCGTAGCATGATCTTGGCTCACTGAAACCTCTGCCTCCCGAGTCGAGCCGTTCTCATGCCTCAGCCTCCTGAGTAGCTGGGATTACAGGCACGTGCCACCACGCCCGGCTAATTTTTGTATTTTTAGTAGAGACAGGGTTTTACCATGTTGGCCAGGCCGAACTCCTGGCCTCAAGTGATCCGCCAGCCTCGGCCTCCCAAAGTGCTGGGATTACAGATGTGAGCCACGGCACCTGGCCTCATTAACTTTTAAATAGATAAAAGGATATTATTTACTGCTTTCTTTGACAGGAGTGACTATATGAATAAATAGCCCAGAGTTACTACCAGAAAAATTTTGGGTGAGAAACAGTACAAATAAATCCTAGTACAGATAAGACTGTGAAGGTGAAGGGCACTGGGGTGAATATCTGAGGTTACTAGCACACAGTTTCATATTCTTTGCCCCAGGTAGCAGGGAGGCAGGGGCTTGACTTAGAGCAAATATTCCCGAATGCCTCTTCCCTTTGGTCCTACCATTCTGAAAGACTGAATTAAAACTCTTTTTGTTTCACTTTTCTTTTCTCAAGCATGGCTTTCCTTTTCTACTTTTCCTATTTCTCCTACCAATTTAAAAGAAAAACAGATTTTAGAGAAGCCTCTATGCAAACAACCAAGCTGAGTGTATGATGATTCTCAGTACCCCATTTGCTTGGTGATGCTTATATAATGAAAGTTTGTTTGAGGTTTAAGATAAGCCACAGTTTTGTTTTGTTTGGGGTAGTCTTTATCCCATGAATGAGTATTGGAACCTTATTTAGGTACAGGTTTGAATGAGAGATGGGGGCATGGAGAATGGAGAAATAGAGTAACCCTGGACTTGTGTGGAAAAAGACAAGTGTGCGCCGTGGAGAGGGAAGACAATCTGCCCTACGTCAGAGTCTTAGCCAGAGATGGCTCTCCTTTCAAGTTCCCCTCCTCTCAATTTCGCAACGCCAAGCATTTCCTCTAGGCTCTTCTATTCATATTATGTCTGCGTTGAAAGTTCTTACAGTAGGCACAAACCAAAGGTTACAAAGGTTAGGAAGGTGATATAAATGAGTAAATCTAGTTGGGTTAAGACAACTGGAAGTTGCTGGATTTGGGGAAGGTCCAGGTCCCACCTAAAAGGCATTCAAATAAAAACAAATGTTAAATACTCTGCAGGCCAAACAAAACACAGCTGGCTGGCTAAATTTAGCCCTATGCTCATCATGCTTTTCCTCCTTTCCTAGAGAATAGAGCTTAAAGTATTCCCTCTTGTATGCAGATATGCACGTGATACAGAAAATCAGAAGTAATTGAGAGGAAGGTCTAGATAGAGCATGATTTACTGAAATTCTACATACCTTGGGAAAGGCTATTTCCAGAATTTTATGCAAATTGTGAACTGATGAATCTTGGTTCCATGTTTAATTTTTACTTTTTTTTTTTTTTTTCTGAGACAGAGTCTCATTTTGTCGCACAGGCTAGAGTGCAGTGGTGAGATCTCAGCTCACTGCAACCTCGTCTCCTGGATTCAAGAGATTTTCCTGCCTCAGCCTCCTGAGTGGCTGGGATTACAGGTGTGCACCACGCCCAGCTAATTTTTTTTTTTTTTTTTTTTTTTTGAGATGGAGTCTGTCTTTGTCGCCCAAGCTGGATTGCAGTGGCACAATCTCGGCTCACTGCTACCTCTGTCTCCCAGATTCAAGCAATTCTCCTGCCTCAGCTTCCTGAGTAGCTGGAGTTACAGGTGCAGGCCACTGGACACAGCTAATTTTTGTATTTTTAGTAGAGACGGGGTTTCACCATGTTGGCTAGGCTGGTCTCAAACTCCTGACCTCAGGTGATCCACTCCCTTGGCCTCCCAAAGTGCTGGGATTATAGGCATGAGCCACCACGCCTGGCCTGGTTTCTGGTTTTAATTCTTCAAATCTGCTTTGGGATGAGAAATATAAACTATTTAAGTGTAAATCCCTTTGAAAGGATGGAGCTTCCTCCTCCCCCACCCCAATAGGTTGAAAGTTAATTGCTGAGTCAGATATAATCCATGATAGATAGCACAGCACTCCCCAGATTATTTGGGAGTATTTTGATTTATCAGGATAGATATAGTGATGTCTAATTCTTTCCTCAATATTTCATGTTCATCTTTAGTAAAGCAGCTATCAGTAGCTTCATTTACCACCTAAAACTTCCAATATAATATAAGTTCTTATAATTGGAGAACCTTCAGGCAGTTTACACATCTAGAGGAATCTTAATGGAAACTTAAAGACTCTAAAAGCTTTATAGTAATAAGAAAATAGTACCTTTTTGTTTTTATTATGATAATATACAAAGAAACACTGAAGGCTCTTCAACAATTCTGAATGTTGGTAAGAATGCAATTTTTAGGTAGAAATTATCAGAGAAGAGAAAATAAGGAGAGAAAGTAATCAGAAATTGTTTCTTCAAAACATTATCAGCTGGGCATTATGCTCATGCCTGTAATCCTGGCATTTTGGGAAGCTAAGGTGGGAGGATTACTTGAGGCCAGGGGTTCAAGACCAGCCTGGGCAACACAGTAAGGCCCCATCTCTACAAAAAAGAAACAAAAAAAAATGAGCCGGGCATGGTAGCATGTGCCTGTAGTTTTAGCTACTTGGGAGACCGAACCCAGGAGTTTGAGGCTACAGTGAGCCCTGATCATGCCACCACACTCCATCCTGGGCAACAGAGTGAGACTCTGTCTCTTACAAAATAAATAAATAAATAAATAATCAGACCAGTCAGCTCCTTGCAGCAGAGAGCAGAGTGGAGAGTAGATCTGGAGAGGAAATATGAACTATCCAACAGCCATGAGTAGAAATTGCTATTGGAAAGAGGAACAGAAAGATCAGTGATGACTGAGTAGAAACATTGAATGCCAGTTCTCCTCAGAGAGAAGAACCAAAGGTGAATAGTTGTGGCCCAAGCGGAATACTGAGGGAAGAGTGCCAAAACCCACAGGAAGAAGCTGGGCACAGAAAAAGAGGGAAGCAAGAGTTTGATAATCCCCGAGGGACTTGCAGTCCTGTGGAAAGGGTAGGTGGGGATGTTTTTAGCTCCTTTCACTCACCCTCACTGCAGCAGATTGCTGGTTGGTTTCCAAACTGTTGGCAAGCCCCTCTGCCCTCCTGAACTGGCACCAGTATGAGCAGTGATTTGAGAACTTCTTGAGGGCAGAGCACCAGGTTACCAGCTCATGCAGGATTGCTCACCCTGCCCCTAGACCCGAGCTGAGGTGGTGGGTGCCATACTGGTTGTGCACCCATTGAGGGCCTCTGTTCTGCCCAGGGAGTCTCAGCCCTTGTGTTGCTGCATTACTGGGTCCCACACAAACATTCCCTAGCACCTGCTCAGACTATAGCAAGGGCCAGTGGGATCCAGGGGGAGCTGGGGGGGTTGCTCGAGGTCTAACCTGTCCATAGGGGAAGAGAGTGTACACTGTGTCATAGCACACCTTGGGACAAAGGAGATGAGAGTACAGGCTCTCCTGTGCCTGAGAGCTCCCTGTCTGTGCACCAAATGTGACTGTGCCCCTTCTAGCAGAGATGCAGGTGTGGTGCTGGAGGAGTGTGGTTCCACCTAGTGGGCAGGTAGCATTGGTGCTCAAGAAAGGGGCGTAGAGAGGGGACTTCTCCCCTATGTTCATTGCTGTGTACATAGCCAGGGTGTTCCTGTGGGGGAGTTGGCACAGGTATGCCTATGGATGGTCATTGCAAGGCTATTAGGAATGGCTGCACCGCAACTGGCAGTGTTCCTACCACCAACCTGGGCCCGGCTTGCATGAAGAGTGAGGCCCCTCTCTCTCCCTACATGGAGCAGCAGTTTCCTGCAGTAGAGATCAAGGAAGCCACAAAGCTGTCTGTGTTCGGCTGAAGGGAGAACCCTTCCATGGGCAGCCATCTCAGTGGAAGACCTTGGGACAGGCATTTCTGCAGCCCTCAGCTATACGGCAGCCTAGAAATAAACAACATTGCGTATCTCAGAGTCACAAAGCCCCAGGACAGGGCTGTGATTGGGAGGCAGATCGCATTCCTGCTTGCTCAGGACATGGAGCTGGTGCAGCTTTCTCTGCCTGTGATGGAAACCTGAGCTCATTTCACCACAAGCCCAGGACTAGCTTCATCAGGGCTTGTGCTTCCACTGTCATTGGGGTATCCAAAGGTGAGCTTAGCAGTCCAGCTCCACCCAGCTTCGTCCCCTCTTCCTGGGGGTGAGCAGGGAACTCAAAGCACCTGGCATTCCACAGATCAGCCCACTTACAGATCAGCCCACCACCTGAGATAACAGACAGCCCCTCCCTATAAACAAAGATTAAGCACATACCCTCAGCATCTGACTCTTACCCGTAATTGCCACCTGCTGGCCTGGAGGTGGAACTGCACAACCCAATGCAAAACCTTTTGACAGAAGCGCGCAGTGCTATGAACCAGGTAAGCTTCCTAAGACCTCCATAAGCTCAGCCCTGCAGAAGGTAGTGAGCCTGCTAATATGCCCAGCACGGTGCTACTACAAACAGCAGTTGAGAAAGCCACTGCACTAAGGTTATCTATAACCAAGGAATTCACACAGAACCTTGGCCCCCTGACAGTACCCAGAATTGAAGCCAAACAATCATTCATAACATACATTACAGTCACACCCTCAAGGAGGATAATTATTTTAAAAGTCCCATCGAAATGAAAGTAAATTCAAAATTAAAAAGTGAGATATTCTCCAGATGAGAAAGAACCAATGTAAGAACTCTGGCAGTATGAGAAAACAGAGTATTTCAACAACCTCAAAAGATTACATTAGCTCTCTATCAATAGATACTAATCAAAATGAAAATTCTGCAATTACAAAGAATTCAAAATATATATCGTAAGGAAGTTTAATAAGATCCAAGAGAAGGTGAAAAAACCACCGGACGTGGTGGCTCACGCCTGTAATCCCAGCACTTTGGGTGGATGAGGCAGGTGGATCACAAGGTCAGGAGTTCGAGATCAGCCTGACCAACATGGTGAAACCCCGTCTCCATTAAGAATACAAATATTAGACAGGCATGGTGGTGCGTGCCTATAATCCCAGCTACTCAGGAGGCTGAGGCAAGAGAATTGCTTGAACCCAGGAGGCGGAGGTTGTAATGAGCTGAGATCACACCACTGTATTCCAGCCTGAGCAACAGAGTGAGACTCTATCTTAAAAAAGAAAAAAAAAACGAAAAGGTGAAAAAACCAACATGAAGAAATTAGAGAAACAATTCAGGACATAAATGACCGATTTACAAAAAAGAAAAAACTTACTAAAGAGATAAGATACTTTAAAAAACAGAACTTCTAGAAATAAAAAATTTAATGAAGGAATAACAAAATACAAGTGAAAGACTTAGAAATAGACTAGACCAAGCAGAAGAAAAAAAATTAGCAGAAGAAGACAGGTCTTTTAACTAAGTGAGACAAAAATAAAGAAAAAAAAATTTTTTTTTTTAGATGAAGTCTCACTCTGTTGCCCAAGCTGGAGTGCAGTGGCATGATCTTGGCTAACTGCAACCTCCACCTCCTGGGTTCAAGTGATTCTCCTGCCTCAGCCACCCAAGTAGCTGGGACTACAAGCACGTGCCACAAAAAATTGCCTGGCTAATTTTTTTGTATTTTTTAGTAGAGACGGGGTTTCACTATGTTGGCGAGGCTGGTCTGGAACTCCTGACCTCATGATCCACCCACCTCAGCCTCCCAAAGTGCTGGGATTACAGGTGTGAGCCACCATGCCCAGCCAGTAAAAAGAATTTTTTTAAATGAGCAAAGACTTCAAGAAACATGGGTATATGTAAAATGGCCAATCCTATAAATAATAGGATTATTTATATTATTTCTGCTCTAAAAGAGAAGAAGAAAAAGTAAAAATCTTTTTTGTTTTTTTTTGAGATGGAGTTTTGCTCTGTCATCCAGGCTGGAGGGCAATGGTGTATTCTTGGCTCACTGCAATCTTCATGTCTTGGGTTCAAGCCATTCTCCTGCCTCAGCCTCCTGAGTAGCTGGGATTATAGGCATGCACCACAACACCTGGCTAATTTTTGGATTTTTAGTAGAGATGGGGTTTCCCATGTTGGTCAGGCTGGTCTTGAACTCCTGACCTCAGGTGATCTACCTGCCTTGGCCTCCCAAAGTGCTGGGATTACAGGCATGAGTCACCATGTCTAGCCATATAATATATATATATATATATATATATATATTTATTTTATTTATTTATTTTTTGAGATGGAGTTTCCCTCTATTGCCCAGGCTGGAGCTGCAGTGCAGTGGCATGATCTCAGCTCACTGCAGCCACTGCCTCCCAGGTTCAAGTGATTCTTCTGCCTCAGCCTCCCAAGTAGCTGGGACTACAGGCATGCGCCACCATGCCCAGTTAATTTTTGTATTTTTAGTAGACACAGGGTTTCACCATCTTGGCCAGGCTGGTCTCGAACTCCTGACCTTGTGATCCACCTGCCTTGGCCTCTCAAAGTTCTGGGATTACAGGTGTGAGCCACTGTGCCCGGCAGAAACATCTTTTAAAACCTATTCGAGGAAATAATTCTGGAAAACTTCCCTGGGCTTGCTAGAGACTTAGACATAAAGAAAGACTTAGAGATAAAGAAAGCTCAGAGAACAATATGCCTTGTTGAACTTTGCAAGACAAACCTCAACAAGTTATACTGCCATCAGTATAACTTGTTGCCATCAGTGTAACTATCTAAAGTCATTAGGTAGGAAAAAAATTCTAAAAGCAGCAAGAGAGAAGCATCTAATCACCTATAAAGTACTTCATAGCAGAAACCTTACAAGCCAGAAGAGATTAGGGTCCTATTTTCAGTCTTCTTAAGGAAAAAAAAAAAAAAACCTGCTAGCCAAGAATATTATATCCTGCTAAACTAAGTTTCATAAATGAAGGTGAAATAAAGTCTTTCCCAGACAAGCAAACATTGAGGAAATTTGTTGCCACTAGACCAGACCTACAAGGAATGCTCAAAGGAGTTCTGAACATAGAAATGAAAGGGTGATACTTGCCACCATAAAAGCATACAAAAGTACAAAACTCACAGATCTTACAAAGCTATTACACAAATGAGACTACAAAGCAACTAAGTAATAATTGACATTATGACAGGAATAAAACTTCACATATCAATGTTAACCCTGCATGTAAATGGACTAAATGCGCTACTTAAAATATATAGGCTGGCAGATGGATTTAACAAAAAAAAACAACAGGCCAGGCGTGGTGGCTTACACCTGTAATCCAGGCACTATGGGAGGCCGAGGTGGGGGGATCACCTGAAGTCAGAAGTTCGAGACCAGCCTGGCAAACATGGTGAAACCCCATCTCTACTAAAAATATAAAAAATTAGCTGGGAATGGTGGCACACACCTGTAATCCCAGCTACTTGGGAGGTTGAGGCAGGAGAATTGCTTGACCCTGGGAGGTGAGGTTGCAGTGAACCAAGATTGTGCCATTGTACTCCAGCCTGGGTGACCAAATGAGACTTTATCTAAAAAATAAATAAAATAAAATAAAAAGAACACTAGGCTGGGTGCAGTGGCTCACGCCTGTAATCCCAGCACTTTGGGAGGCCAAGGCAGGTGGTCAGGAGATCAAGACCAGCCTGACCAACATGGTGAAACCCCGTCTCTACTAAAAATACAAAAAATTAGCCGGTATGGTGGCATGTACCTGTAGTCTCAGTTACTGGGGAGGCTGAGGCAGGAGAATCACTTGAACCCAGGAGGCAGAGGTTGAAGTGAGCTGAGATCATGCCACTGCACTCCAGCCTGGGCAACAGAGTAAGACTCCATCTCAAAAACAACAACAACAACAACAAGATCCAATCACATGCTGCTTACAAGAAACCCACCTAATGAGTAAAGTCATTTACAGACTTAAAATAAAGGGGTGGCAAAAGAAATTTCTCAAAAATAGAAACAAAAAGTGAGGAAAATTTATGGAACTTTAACACTCTGCTCCTGAATGATCTTTGGGTAAATGATAAAATTAAGGTAGACATTTAAAAACACTTTTCTTTTCCCTCATCTTCTCCTTCTTGAAACAAGGTCTCACTCTGTCACCAACATTGACGTGTAATGGTATCAGATAAAACATACTTTAAATCAACAACAGTTAAAAAAAAAAAAAAAGACAAAGAAGGTCATTATATAATGACAAAGGTTTCAACAAGAAGATACAACAATCTTAAATATATTTGCACTCAACACTGGTCCATCTAGATTCATAAAACAAATACTGCTAGACCTAAGAAAAGAGATAGACAACAATACAACAGTACAATAGTAGGGGGGACTTCAACACTCCACTTGCAGCACTAGACAGATCACCAAGGCAGAAAATCAACAAATAAACTCTGGATTTAAGTTGAACTCTAGACCAAATAAACCCAACAGATGTTCAGAGAACAATGGCAGAATATACATTTTTCTCATCTGCACATGGAACATTCCCCAAAATATACCATATGCTTGGCCACTAAGTAAGTCTCAATATATTTTGAAAAATCAAAATCATATCAAGTATTTCTCAGACCATGGTGGAATAAAGCTAGAGGTCGATGCCAAGAAAAACTCTCAGAACTACATAAATACATGGAAATTTAACACCCTGCTCCTGAATGATCTTAAATGTTGGTAAATGATAAAATTAAGGCAGACATTTTAAAACACTTTTATTTTCCCTCATGTTCTTCTTCTTGAAACAAGGTCTCACTCTGTCACAAACATTTAAGTATGATGGCATGATCATAGTTTATTACAGCCTCAGACTTCTAGGCTCAAGCGATCCTCCTGCCTCAACTTCTCAAGTAGCTGGGACTACAGGCACATGCCACAATGCCTGGCTAATTAAAAAAAAAAATTTATAGAGATGGAGTCTTGCTGTGTTGCCCAGGCTTGTCTTGGACTCTTGGCCTCAAGTAATCCTCCCACCTTCACTTCCCAAAGTGCTGGGATTACAGGTGTGAGCTACTGTGCTCAGTCTAGAAATTTAAAAAATTTTTGGAATGAATGAAAACAGAGACACAACATACCAAAATCTCTGGAATACAGAAAAAGCAGTTGGAAGAATGAATTTTATAGCATTAAATGCTTACATCAAAAAGATAGAAAGATCTCAAATTAACAACCTAATGTCACACCTCAAGGAACTAGAAAAACAAGAGCAAACCAAACCCAAAGCTAACAGAAAAAAAGAAATGACAGACATGAGAGCAGAACCAAATGATATTGAGACCAAAAACAAATAATACAGACTGCATGCAGTGGCTCATACCTGTAATCCCAGCACTTTGGGAGGCCAAGACAGGAGCATTGCTTGAGCCCAGGGGTTTCAGACCAACCTGGGCAACATGATGAAACCCTGTCTCTACAAATAATACAAAAATTAGCAAAGTGTGATGACATGTGCCTGTAGTACCAGCTACTCAGGAGGCAGAGGTGGAAGATGGCTTGAGTTTGGGAGGTTGACACTGCAGTGAGCCATATTGCGCCACTGCATTCCAGTCTGGGTGACAGAGAAGACACTGTCTCAAAAACCAACAACAACAATGGATCAATGAAATGAAAAGATTCTTTGAAAATATAAACAAATTGATAGACTGTTAGCTAGATTATCCAAGTAACAAAGAAGATTCATATAAGCAAAATCAGAAATGATAAAGATGATATTACAACTGATACTACAGAAATAAAAAAGATCATCAGAGACTACTGTGACTATCTATGTGTACACAAACTAGAAAAATCTAGAGGAAATGGAGAAATTCCTGGAAACAAACAACCTCTCAAGAATGAACCAAGAAGACATAGAAAATCCTGAACAGACCAATAATGAGCAGTGAAATTGAATCAGTAATTTAAAAGTCTACCAACAAAAAAGGCCCAGGACCAGATGGATTTACAGCCTAATTTTATCAGACTTACAAAGAGGAACTAGTACCAGTCCTACTGAAACTGTTCCAAAAAATAGAGGAGGAGGGCATCCTCCCTAACTCATTCTACAAAGCTAGTATCACTGTGATACAAAAGGCAGGCAAGGACACAACCAAAAAGGAAAACTACATGCCAATATTCTTTTTCTTTCTTTTCTTTTCTCTCTCTCTCTTTTTTTTTTTTTTTTGAGATGGAGTCTTGCTCTGTCACCCAGGCTAGAGTGCAGTGGCTCAATCTTGGCTCACTGCAACCTCCACCTCCCTGGTTCAAGTGATTCTCCTGTCTCAGCCTCCCAAGTAGCTGGGATTACAGGCACTTGCCACCACGCCCAGCTAATTGTCGTATTTTTAGTAGAGATGGGGTTTCACCGTGTTGGCCAGGTTGGCCGTGAACTCCTGACCTCAGGTGATCTGCCTGACTCGGCCTCCCAAGGTGCTGGGATTACAGGCATGAACCACTGTGCCCAGCCTACATGCCAATATTCTTGATGAACATAGATGTAAAAATCCTCACCAAAATACTAGCTAACCAAATCCAACATCACATTGAAAAGATAATACAGCACAATAACTGAGTTTTATTCTAGGGATGCAAGGACGATTCAACACACAGATATCAATAAATATGATTCACCACATAAACAGAATTAAAAACAAAAGCCATATGACTACTCAATCGATGCAGAAAAAGCACATGATAAAATTCAGCACCCCTTCCTAGTAAAAATCCTCAAATAAACTACCTCAAAATAATAAAAGTTATATATGACAAACCCACAGACAACATCATACTGAATGGGAAAAAGTTGAAAGCATTCCCCCTAAGAACTGGAACAAGACAAGGATGTCCACTTTCACCATTCCTATTCAATATGGTACTGGAAATCCTAGTTAGAGCAATCAGACAAGAGAAAGAAATAAAAGGCATCCAAATTAAAATCATATCTATCCACTGATGATTTGGTTGTTATACCTAGAAAACCGTAATGAATCTTCCAAGAGACTCGTGGGTTTGCTTAATGACCTCAGTAAAGTTTCAGGGTACAAACCAATGTACCAAAATCAGTAGCATTTCTATATACCAATAATGCTGAAGCTGAGAACCAAATAAAGAACTCAATCCAACTTATAATACTTAAAAGAAGAATAAAATGCCTGAGAATATATTTAACCAAGAGGTGAAACATCTCTACAAGGAAAACTATAAAACACTGATGAAAGAAATTGTAGAGGAAACAAATGCAAAAACATCCCATGCTCATGGATTGGAAGAATCAATATCATTAAGATGACCACATCACCCAAAGCAATCTACAGAGTCAAAGCAATCCCTAACAAGTTACCAATGTCCTTTTTCACAGAATTAGAAAAAGCAACCCTAAAATTCATATGGAATCAAAAAACAGCCTGACTAGCCAAAGCAATCCCAAGCAAAAAAGAACTAAGTGGGAGGTGTCACCTTACCTGACTCCAAATTATACTACAAGATAGAGTAACCAAAACAGTATGGTTGATTGATGTAAAAACAGACACTTAGATTAATGAAACAGAATGGAGATCATAGATATAAGCCACATACCTACAGCCAACTGATTTTCAACAAAGTTTGCAGAAACATAACTGGGGAAAGGATGCCTCATTCAATAAATGGTGCTGGCAAAATTGGATTGCCATATGTAGAATGAAACTGGATCCCCAGCTCTCATCGTATATAAAAATTAACTCGAGATGGATTAAATTCTTAAATGTAAGACCTGAAATTATAAAAATCCTGGAAGAAAACCTAGAAAAACTCTTCCAGACATTAGCCTAAGCAAATAATTTCTGAAATTTATTTGCTAAAAAGCAAATGCAACAAAAATTAAAATAGACAAATGGGGCCGAGTTAAACTAAAAGGCTTCTGCACAGCAAAAGAAATAATTGGCCAGGTGTAGTGGCTGAAGTCTGTAGTCCCAGTGCTTTGGGAACCTGAGTTGGGAAGATCACTTGAGACTAGGAGTTCAGGACTAGCTTGGGCAACACAGTAGGACTCTGTTTCTACATAAAATTAGATTAGCTGGATGTGGTGGCACACGCCTACAGTCCCAGCAACTTGGGAAGCTGAGGTGGGAGCATCACTTGGATCACTTGAGCCCTAGGGAAGTCAAGGTTGCAGAGAGCCGAGATCGCGCCAACCTGGCAACAGAGCAAGACTCCATCAAGAAAGAAAAAGAAAAGAGAGAGAGAAAGAGAGGAAGAAGGAAGGAAGGAAAGAAGGAGGGAGGAAGAGGGAGGGAGGGAAAAAAAAAAGAAGAGAGAGAGAGAGAGAAGGAAAGAGAGACAACCTATAGAATGGGAAAAAATATTTGCAAAGTATACATCTGACAAAGGGCGGATCTCCAAAATCTACAAGGCACTCAAACAACTCAACTAGAAAAAAACAACATTAACAAATAGCCCCATTAGAAAGTTGGAAAAAGAAATGAACAGGCATCTTTCTTTTCCTTCCTTCCTTCCTTCCTTCCTTCTTTCCTTCCTTCCTTCCTTCTCCCTCACTCCCTCCCTCTCTTCCTTCCTTCCTTCATTCCTTCCTTCCTCCCTTCCTCCCTCCCTCCCTCCCTCCCTTCCTCTCTCTCTTTCTATCTTTCTTTCTCGCCCAGACTGGAGTACAGTGGCACCATCTCAGCCCACTGGAACTTCCACCTCCCAGGTTCAAGTAATTCTCTTGCCTCAGTCCCCTGAGTAGTTGGGATTACAGTCACCTGCCATCATGCCTGGCTAATTTTTTTGTTTTTAGTAGAGACAAGGTTTCACCATGTTGGTCAGGCTGGTCTTGAACTCCTGACCTCAAGTAATCTGCCTGCTTCAGCCTCCCAAAGTGCTGAAATTACAGGCATGAGCCGCCAAATCCAACTGGCATTTTTCATAAGAAGGCATATATGTGGCTAACAAACATGAAAAATGCTCAAGACTACTAATAATCAGAGAAATGCAAATTAAAACAACAATGATCATGCCAGCACTTTGGGAGGATGAGGTGGGAGGATTGCTTGAGACCAGGAGTTTGAGACTAGCCTGGGCAACATAGTGGGATCCCATCTCTATTAAAAAACAAACAAACAAACAAAGAAACACAGTGCGATACCAGTCAGAATGGCTATTATTGAAAAGTAAAATACCAACAGATGTTGATGAGGATGTGGAGAATAGGATGCTTATATGCCATTGGTGGAAATGTAAATTAGTTCAACTTCTGTGACAAATAGTATGGAGACTTCTCAAAGAACTAAAAATAAAACTACCATTCAACCCAGCAATCTCACTACTTGGTATCTACCCCAAAGAAAATAAATTATTATACCAAAAGATATCTGCACTTGTAATGTTTATATCAGCACTATTCACGATAACGAAGCTATGGAATACTACTCAGCCATAAATAAGAATGAAATCCTGTCTTTTACAGCAACATGGATGGAATTAGAGGTCATTATCTTAGGTGAAATAACTCAGAAACAGAAAGTCAGATACAGCATGCTCTCACTTACAGATAGAAGCTAAATAATGTGTACACATGGACATAGAGAGTGGAATAATAGACACCGGGTGGGAGGAGGGTGACAGATGAATAATTACCTCATAGGTATAATGTACACTATTTGGGCAATGGGTACATTAAAAGCCCAGTCTTCACCACTATGCAATATATCTATGTAGCAAAACTGTACTTTTACTCACTAAACCTATTAAAAAATGTAATATCAAGAAAGCCAGAGTTGGCTGAGCATGGTGTCTCACTGAGTCTGTAATCCTAGCACTTTGGGAGGATGAGGTGGGAGGATCACTTGAGCTCAGGAGTTTGAGACCAGCTTGGGCAACATAGTGGGACCCCATCTCTACAAAATAATAATAATAATAATAAGATGGGTGTGGTGACATGCACCTATACTCCCAGCTACTTGGGGAGATGAGGCAGGAGGATCATCTGAGCCCAGGAGGTCGAGGCTGCAGTGAGCTGTGATCACACCACTGCACTCCAGCCTGAGTCACAGAGTGAGACCCTGACCCCTCCAAAAAACAAAACAAAGCAAAAAAACAAAAAGAAAGCTAAAGTCAATAACGGTGTTTTAAAAACTCTAAAGCCTAACTTTGCATATAAAAGGCTTTCATGGAACTTTGCTAAACTTTGATAGAATCCTGGCAAATGCTAGGGTTCCATGAAACTGTTTGAATGACTATGCATCTAGACACCTTTTCTGTCGTCTCGGAAATTATAAATTATATTTTACTGTGGGATGAAAGTGAAGTCACAGGGTAGCAGGGTCATGCTTATTCAGGCCTGGCTTTGGTTATTTGCAGTGTCCTGGAGAGAAGTAACCGGTAGGCTTTCTGCCAAGCCCAAACCTTCTCAGCCCATGGAAAGCACTGGACTCTTTAAACGAAAATGGTGTTCACAGAGCCTGTTCTACTGAGTATTCATAATCAATAAGTGCATGTTGGCTGGGGACGCTGGCTCCCACCTGTAATTCCAGTACTTTCGGAGGCAGAGGCGGGCAGATCACTGGAGCTCAGGAGTTGGAGACCAGTCTGGCCAACATGGTGAAACTCTACTAGAAGCACAAAAATTAGCCGGGCATGGCGCTGTCTGAGGCTGAGGCACAGAAATCGCTTGAACCTGGGAGGCGGAGTTTGCAGTGAGTCGAGATCCTGCCATCGCACTCCAGCCTGGGCAACAGAGTGAGACTGTCTTAAAAAATAGGCTGGGCGCGGTGGCTCACGCCTGTAATCCCAGCACTTTGGGAGGCTGAGGTGGGTGGATCATGAGGTCAGGAGATCGAGACCATCCTGGCCAACACGGTGAAACCTCGTCTCTGCTAAAATACTAAAAAAAATGGCTGGGCGTGGTGGCGTGCGCCTGTAGTCCCAGCTACTCAGGAGGTTGAGGCAGGGGAATTGCTTGAACCTGGGAGGCAGAGGTTGAGATCGTGCCTCGTCCTGGCGACAGAGCAAGACTCCATCTCAGAAAAAAAATAAATAAAATAAATAAAAAATAAAAATACCAAAACTAGCCGGGCATAGTGGCACACGCCTGTAGTCCCAGTTATAAGGGAGGCTGAGGCAGAACTGCTTGAGCCTGGGAGGCAGAGAGATTGCAGTGAGCCGAGATGGTATGGTGACACTGCACTCTAGGCTCGGCGACAGAGCTAGACTCCGTCTCAAATAAATAAATAAATAAGAAAACGTTATGAACCAAATTTGACAACAGAGGTATCTGTCTATCCTTTGAAAAGAACGAAGAGGCCTCCAGTTACTAGAGCATGAAATAAGAGAGCCGCCTAGTGGTCAAAGTGGTGCACAAATTTGCCCGAGCACCAGAGAAACTGGTGATTTTACCGTTTTATTAACGTAACTGAAAAAGTAAAAAATAGAAACACTGTAATAAAAAACAAAAAGGTAAAAGCATTGAAGAAAGACCTATTTTCCAAATTTATCTTTACTCTTTCTAAAATCATGGTGTTGAATGTAATACTGCTACTCATTTAAAGTTCTCTGTATATGTCGCACATCAATACATTCCCTCAGTGCTTATTATTTTGTTCTTTTTAAACAGAAAGATGTGCCACAAGTCTCACAGAATAACTAAATAAATTTCCTGCAGTTAAATTGCTTTCCAGCCCATAGAATGACTCAAATGTACTAAGAAGCCTGGTTAATAGAGGTTAAATGAGAATGCACTTTAAAATAAAAATAAGACTATTTTGGTATCATAATAGCATTAAATTAAATATTGATACTTCAGAAACAGAAAAAAACTGATAAGACTCTCTTCCAGATGCAAAAGGCTGACAATTTAGTAAGGAAATTAAGTAGCTTAATAAAGTGTAAAGTAGAAATAGAGTAAAATACGGTTGGGAAGGTATGTGGGCTACCATATGGTAGAAGATTTGGAATTTCAGGTTGAGGAGCTTGAACCCTGTAACCTGGTAAGAGCATCAAGAAAGATGAGGGGCAGCAAAGTATAGCATTGCTTGAGGAAGGAAGAAACTATGTATATATAAAAAAAGGAAGACCAAGGTCACAGTGGGGTTTTGAAACTCAGCTAAGAAAGGGCAGTGGGAGTTAAGAGAAGGAGATAGATGTAATCATTTTTACTTACTTTTTTAAAATTTTACTTTTCTAAAAGTGAGATGTGACTTCTAGTTGGCATCACCAAATGTCATGGATAAGCCAGTTAAATTAACTTACCTATTTACGAAAAAAAAAAAAGTTTCTTTTTTTTTTGTTTTTTTTTTTGAGACTGAGTCTTGCTCTGTCACCCAGGCTGGAGTGCAATGGCACTATCTTGGCTCACTGCAATCTCCACCTCCCAGGTTTAAGTGATTCTCCTGCTTCAGCCTCTGGAGCTGGGATTACAGGCACATGCCACCTTGCCTGACTAATTTTTGTATTTTAGTAGAGACGTGGTTTCACTATGTTGGCCAGGCTGGTCTCAAACTGACCTTGGGTGATCCACCCACCTCAGCCTCCCAAAGTGCTGGGATTATAGGCATGAGCCACTGTGCCTGGCCAGTAAAATGTTTTTTTTTGTTGTTTTCTTGTTTTTTTTTTTTTTAAAACAGTAGTTCTGAAGTTCTGCATGACATCCAAAGAGAATAATGCATTTCCTTAAATAGTTTTTTTCCTTAGGAATTTAAGCATATTTTCCATGACATTTTATATAAAAGATTGATTAATCCAATCATCATTGGAAAAGTTAGTAAACAAAGGAAAATTTCCCTTTTATCTGTCCCATTTATCACAATTTCAAAAATAATTAAACATACAAATAAGGGACACTTCTTTCCTTGAATAGAAAATAGTTTTGAAGTTTTGTCACCTTCTTTTCTAATTAAGTAGACAGGAATGGAAGAGCTCCAGGGTTGGGAAGTTAAGCTAGTTAAGGACTTGATGGGAGAGGGAAGCACTGGGCAAGAGAAGGGAGCTGTACTTGGAAGATCACATATCTACAATTGATATAATCCCCTCACTATCTTTCCACCACCCCATTTCAGGACAGGTTGTTCCTTTCAAGGCTGCTCTTCATACTTATTTTTAAAGTGCAGGCACAGGGCCACTTCATTAAAATTTCCTAGTACAAATACTGTGTGCAACAAGTTGGTCTCACAACGCATTCATTCAAAAAGATCAAAGTGAATTTCTGTGTGACTTACCCAGGAAGGCTTGGTTCTTGAGACATTTCTGCAAAGAGCATAGGTGAAAGTTGTCTACCTATATTTTTGGAACCAAAAATTTGAACACATGATGTAATAACAAGACAGAATATATCCAAATTTTTATATTTTTAAAACTTGTAAAGGGAAGACCCTTTGTCAGCTGCACATTTCCTGAAAGTTTTCATTTCTCTCCCTTTCCAAATTAGAACCCTGAAGTTAACAGTCTTTTTCTCTCCAATGCTCATCTTAATGGTTCACTGGGTCCTACTGATTCTCTTTAACATGGATCCAATCTGCTCCTTCTTCTCTGCCGTCACTGACTCAACCTTGCTTTAAAGCTTTCATTATCTCTCACCAGGACCAAACTGTTCTGTGTATTTCCTTCTTTTTTGCTTATTTTTTAATGGAGACAGGGTCATGCTATGTTGGCCAGGTTAGTGTTGAACTCTTGGCCTCAAGCAATCTTCCTGCCTTGGCCTCCCAAAGAGTTAGGATTATAGGTGTGAGCCACCGTGCCCAGCCAGGTATATGCATTTCTATGTTTCTCCCTTCCTCTCAATTCATCCTATATATTACCAACTGAGTTATCTATTTTGGAAACCCATTGTTTAAATTCTTCTGTGACTTCTAAGATAAGTTCAGATACTAAAAATAGCATGCTAACCCTTCTGCAATAGCTGTGTGTGTAGCCATCTCTCTCCATCCTTCCACGTAACATGTCCTCTCATCCCCTTGAAAAAACTTTACCCTCTCAGGCAGAGAGTCATTGCTCATCTCTTAATTCCTACTCACATTTGGACAGTCATCAAAGTTACCAAAAAGGTACCTGATTCAGCAAGACTGGATTAAGTATCGCTGCCATGTCCTCTCACGACATCCTGGACTTTCACTTCCATAACACTTGAATTTGTACTATCATTTTTTCCAAATCTACTGTGAGCAACTTGAGAGCAGGGCTGTTTATCTCCTAGAAGAGCACTTGCCACACATTAGATGTTCAAAAAAATGTTTTTGATGCCCTTTGAAAATGGGACTTACTAGTCACAATGGAAATTGCATTTTATTTATAGTTTCTCTCATGTCCCCGGTGCAATCCCTCCCGTTCTAATCTATCCTGCATGCTTGTCAGTCCGAACTTCGTCATATTGCTTCTATCAAGATCTTTCCTTCCTCAGAAACTTTGTGCTACGTGTTGTCTATGACAGCAGCCCAAACACTTGGATCTGGCTTTCAAAAGTTGTATCAGTTTGGATCTACTTTGTCTGCTTTATTTCCAGTCCATGTCCTCCCTTACTTCTGGCCACTTCAAATATTGTCTTCATTTTTTCTATTGAAGTCTCATCCATCCTTTCGATTCCCTGTTCAACAATAATTTCCTCAACTGAAGTCTTCTTTGACTTTTCAAACACATATTGAGCATATAATTTACCACTTATTTGGGTACTTACATGTTATCTTAATTGGATGCAATAATTTCCTGGGTAGGCATGGAGGAGGTAAGGCCAATCCAGGAAATTGTTGAGTAAGGGAAGGCAGTGATCATATTATACTTTTTGGTATTTCTCAGTGCAGCAATGCTTCAATTTTGAAAAAGTGATTCATAATAAATCATATCAATAAAATAAAAGCTGCTAGAATATAAAAGTTGGCCTTTGATCTGAAAGACACTGTAGAATAAAGAGGAAGATTAATCACTAGTTTATTAGCTCTTTTGCAGAGAAGGACGTTAACCAGGTAGATCAGATAGGTGTAAGTGAAAATATTTTACTTGCGGCAAGTCATTATTAAAAGGTTCAGCAGGTTATTATTACACATTTTTCCCAGGTCACTACATTTTCTCTAAGGACATTTAGGTATAATTTTGAATATTACATAGTGGGTTCTGTAGAAAACTGCAGTGATACCCTGTAACATACCAGATTGTAAGGTTATGCATATGCATATAAGTCCAAAGGTTTGGATACCCCAAATCTCTTCTATCCTGAAAATAAAGTATTATTTAAGGTGACAACAGAACTTATGGGAGTAGGTCATGTTTTCCACAAGCAAAAGTTCCCTTGGCATATAGGTAAAAGTGGCCCAGTACCCTTTTAAAGATGGTTGCCCCATGGATTGATATGAGAGCCTGCTCCAGGACACTTAGCTAACAAAATGAATTAATCTGGAGACAAACAGTGTGTGCCCTCACAAACTCATATTCTGCTTTAACAAGGTCTTCTAAAGATACAAGGATCCAACCAAAAAGATCATTTGATGATGTGAAGCACAAACACAATATTAGGCCAACAGAAAAGCTGTTTTGGTACCTGCTAGCTTTTCTGCGTCCTTCGATTACTCCAGGGATATTCTTGGTTACTCTTTTTTTTTGAGACAGAGTCTCACTCCGTCACCAGGCGCCAGGCTGGAGTGCAGTGGCGCGACCTCGGCTCACTGCAACCTCCGCCGCCCGGGTTCAAGCAATTCTCCTGCCTCAGCCTCCCAAGTAGCTGGGACTACAGGCGCGCGCCACCACGCCCAGCTAACTTTTTTTGTATTTTTAGTAGAGATGGGGTTTCACCATGTTGACCAGGATAGTCTCGATCTCTTGACCTCGTGATCCGCCCGCCTCGGCCTCCCAAAGTGCTGGGATTACAGGCGTGAGCCACCACGCCCGGCCTCTTGGTTACTCTTAACTACTGAACTATTTTTATTTTTATTTTTGAGTTTCTCTTGCAACAAGGAGAGCTCGAAACCTGCAGTTAAAGCAAAACGTAAAATGCGTTAGAATCTCATCACTTGACAGTTCAGTGACTGGGCAAAGTACTTAATTTCTCTTTTAGTTTCATTTATAAAAGGGGGATAGTAACACATATTTTGCAGGATTGTTGTGGGAATTATCAACAATGTATGTAAAATAACTAACACAGTGCCTGGCATATAATAGGTGGTCAGAAAATAAGCAACTTTTTTGTTTTTTTTTTTGAGACAGAGTGTTACTCTGTCGCCCAGGCTGGAGTGCAGTGGTGCGATCTCGGTTAACTGCAACCTCCGCCTCCCCGATTCAAGTGATTCTCCTGCCTCAGCCTCCAGAGTAGCTGGGACTACAGGTGTGTGCCAGCACGCCCGGCTAATTTTGTGCATTTTTAGTAGAGACGGGGTTTCACCGTGTTAGCCAGGATGGAATAGCAACTATTATACTAAATTTAGTTGATTTTTTAAAATGTATCATACTGAGTTATGAAAGTCATATTAGATAGAACATTTACTATTCTAATGGAAACTACCTAATTATCATACTAACAATAATTTCTGGTGACTTCATAAAATAAAAAAACACAATTACTATTGTCATTAATATGATCTTTAATAAACGGAATAATGCACCATTTTACAGCAAGCCTTTTTAAACCTAAAGAACTGCCTTAAAATCTCCTTCTCCAATGTCTCTGTATCAATACAATCTTTTTATTTAGGTTTATATATATCAAAGCATTTACTTACACTTATTCATAGAAAACTCTTTAGTGGCTTAATGTCAGCTTTCATAGTGGCATCCATAGATAATACAAAAGAAGAGTGATTTGCTTTATTTTATACTCACACTGATCCATCAAACACAACTTATACAGCATAGCAAGGTTTCAGACAGCTTATACAAAAGCAAAATAACTGAAATTATTCATAAATTCTAATGACAGTCTATCTGTAATGTAAGAGCAAAACACACCAACAAAAGATACCCGTTAACAAGAAAGAGGGTTCTGAGGAAGTGCGAATATTTTCTAGCCTTTTTCCAGAAAAGCATCCTCAGAAATGAATACTCTGTAGCTTATGTTTCTCCTGTCCATTCAGAAAAAGCATGGCAGCTACACATCTCCTTGTTTCAGCTATTACAACATCCTAAGAGTTAGTGTATTTTACAATTATCCATGTATCTTTATTTGAAAAATTATCAACAGAAAACTGAGGATGATTCCAGCTTACATAAACACTGATACAATATAATCTCTATGGAACAAAATGACAAGGCATACAAAAATGGCTTAAATAAATAAATGTGGCCAGAAAAAGAAAATCCACAGAAGTCAAGCAATTCAATGTTAAACTGGGACCTATCCATCTTTGAATTGCATCTTTTAATATTTTTTTCTTACTTTTAAGCTTCTTTAAAAATATGTTTCCTTTACATACTTAAGAGGATTGGTAATAAAGTGAAGAGCCTGAGACAAGAGACTGCTTATGGATAACTTTCTAGGATTTTAAGTATATAGCGTATCAATTTAGAGCTTGAACTTGTCTGATTCAAAGAAAAATTGTTTGACTCTGACAATGCGATAAATATTATAGGTTATTTTCTCAAAACCATTCAAGTTATTACTAAAGTTATAAAATACTTAGTTCACTTTTAGAAGAACGCTTCATAACTCTAAATTGTCTATGGAGAAAATCCTATCTATCTGAGAGGAACTACTTTACTAAGTTATCTTACTAAAAACAAACAAAATGAAACAATTTGTCCCATATCATGTATGGTCATTTGACCAAAGAACAGAAATGTAAATCGTTTTAAGTCAGTGCTTCAGCGCTACAGGCCTAAGTCTGTTGCAACATGTAGCCAATTAGTTGAGTCATTCCCTCTGTTCAGTAATTACAGAACTGGGTAACTTTTTATGATTAATAAAATCTGATATTCTACGTGAAAAAGTCAAATAAGGTGAAACATTAAATGAGCTGTGCAACAAACACTTTAAATATTCAACTGGATCTAATTGCTTATTTGCTACCAATTGAACTTTTTCAGTGTACAAAGGGATGAAAGGGGCCCTGAGTTTTTAAGTAATATGATGTCTATAGAATGAATCTTAAAACATGAAGATCGTTACCAATTACTGCAAGGATATGAAAAAAAAGCCATGAAGATATTTCTGAAATCTAAAGGTATAAATAAAATGGATAAAACCAACATGTTGCCTTTTAAAACTGAAAAACAAATCAAGTTGTAGTTTCAAATATATCAATTTGCTTAAAAATTCAGTCATAAACTGGACACCCTAGTGATGTGATTTAGTTCTGAAGATTCCTTCTCTCTTACCCAGATTTTAAAATGGGTTTCAAGTTGTTTTAAAAATGAAAGTGTATGTTTACAATGTTTAATAGTAACACTATAAACATCACAGTAATAACAGAATTGAAATTTTTAAGATATGATAGATTTATTTTGAGCATAGTTTTAATATACAGGATAAATTCTTCTGAAGTACTTTCAAATGTATCTGCCATGAGATAAATTTCTAAGTTTTACTTTATATGCACACTCAAATCAGTCACCTAAAAGTTAAATGAAAGTTGTTATAGTCCAGTCTATGTTGCAAAATAATAAGTATTTCAAAAGTGGTCTACAAAAATGTCCATAGGTATACCTGATTAATGTAAGGTTTGCTTTTAAAAGTTAATCTTGCATTTAGCATTTAATATTTGATATAAGGAAATATGTAAAATGTTGTGGCTCAATCATAAAACTAAGCTTGCTGCAATATAAGTTAAAAAATTTTAATGGTAAAATGATATACAATTCTGTATGCATGGCTTTTTAGTTATAACTAGTGAGAATATAAAATCATAAAATTCCACAATAGAAAATGTTAGATAATACAAAAATTAAGAACTGATTTGCTGGTAGTCTGATGGTTGAATCCATTTTCAAATAGAAACATCTTAACTCTCAATTCAATCAAACTATCAAACCGTTACTTAACTGGAGTCATGAATTTGAATATAAAAGAAAATATAATTTTATATTCTTAAAAATAAAGTCATTACAATAGGACTGAGGAGAAAGATCTAAAGCCATTTTGTCTGAAGAATTGAGGCTTCAGTGTTCATTGAGAGGCCTGAAGCATACTGAAGACTAAGAATACTGGGGATGATGACCAACTGCTCTCTTTTGGGTCCTACTGGGTAAAGAAAAGAATTTAAGATCAAAGAGGAGACAGACAGAATAGATAATGAAGAAAACTTTCCTGACACAGACAACCAATCAGATAACCGAGGTGTAGAGTTAAGTCAGACATAAGCTATGAGGTGATTTAAGGAAAGTAATGGGAAGGCGCACTTAAATGCTCTGTGATTTCCTCTTTTCTTGTATGTTAATCTGGAAATTTGTAGAGAAGCCTCTTGATAACAAATTTGATGTAACTAGCTCAAACAGTGATTTGCCAGATTTACTTAATCAAGGAATATATTTAGGAGGGAATCATGCAAGGTAGCTTTGGGTAAAGTCTGCACAGTTCATAATGTAAAAGTTAAAATGCAACCTTATGTGCTGAAAAGTAAATTGCCAGTAAACAGTATATTTGAAACACCGCATTCTGAAAGTCTCTTGGGGTTTACGTGGGAGGTTACACAATTTCTAGAATGACTGGTCTAGATAACCAACATATGTGTACAGATTCTAACTTTAAGAAGTTAGCTGGGAAGATGAAGCAGTATATGAAGCAATCTGTGAACAGTTACATAATAAATAACCTGCACATAACAGGTAGTAATTTCAACATAACTTTGTAAAATGCTGTATAGAAATATATTCTCAAATTCTAGGAGTTAATGATCTCCAATAAAATACTCATGTCCATAAACATGAAAAGGGAACAAAAAGTTCACTGAAATATTTTTCTATTTTAAATGATTTTCAGGAGAGACTTACAGAGACTGGGAAATTTCAGTATAACAGCTACAGCCTACTAATTCCATTTGGCTGTAGAAGTCAAATTTGAAAATAATTTAAATAAAAATACTTGCCAATTTTTGTGATAATTCCCACTGAAGCCCACATTTACTTGAGTGTTCCTTTCTCTCTTTAAATAGTTTACATTCAGAACCAATGCACATTTGCTGGAAAAACTGGATACATGTAAAGAAGCTATACTAAACTGTTTTATAAAAAGGACATTATCCTTGTTTCCTTCCTATATCCTACTCAGTTAATTCTATGGATTGGTAAATTCTCTAAATTTATTAAAAGCAGAAGTCTTGAAGATGGATTCAAAGGATTGATGAGACTGAAATTCTGTGTTAAATTAATTCCCCCAAGTCTACTATGGAATCAATTTAGAGAAAAGTTGCTGTTCCCAAAAGCTATCTTAACTTTTTCCTTGAAATTTACTTTACCTTTAGTTCTGCAATATAAGAATGTTATGAGTGAAGTGAAATGATTTTAAGATTCATGATGGGAGATAGAGGATTGAGTTTTGTCTTGAATTAGCAATTACTTCTCAAGCAACAATCAGCATAGATTATGTCTACATACCTTATATTTGCGTAACTTCTCAAATCATTAAAGTATGTGGTTTGGCTTATATACAAATAACAATTATGCCAGAGTACAGTGACTAAATTTTTTAAATAAATGTTAGCCCATTACATATCCTGTTATATGGCATGTAGGCAGTGTGGTATGGATGAAAGAATGTGGAGGCAGACCCAGACTGAAATCCCACCTTTGTCTGTTACTAGATGTGGATCTTGGGCATATTACTTAGTTTCTCTTAGCTTCAGTTTCCTCATCTGTAAAATAGGAATATTAATTATAATGCTCATATGGTTACTCTGAGGTTTAAAACAACTAGTATATGTATACTTCAGCATTCAGTATGTGCCTTTTCGTAACTTCCTACACTGGTAACAGTTTTTTTCTTTTTGCCAATTATGCATTTAGAAAGATTTAACAATTTATAATTAAATCATTTTTGTCTAAACGTAATTCAAATCAAGTTCTTTCAATGACCTAATTCTGGAATACAGTTAGGATTTTGTTAAGGAACTAATATTAGACTTAACCTATTATGATGCTTTTAAGGTTACATTATCATCTAGTGAAATAAATTTTAATATTTTTAGTTGAATAATCTTTTATTCAAAGGGACCCACTTTTGTACATGTAAAATTTTGTGATGGCAGTTAAATGTCAACTTTAAGAAACATTTATTATCAGATGAATATTAGCAAGTAATTAAGTCATTTAAAATAATTTTGCTTGCTTGTATGTTACAGATTTTAAGTCTGATGTATAATTTAAAATTCATTAAAATAATATATACTTTCCACTTTTCCTACTTTTCAAGAGTCTACTCAGAAAAACCGGTGAAAGGAAATTATTTGTTTTAAACATGCTTGAACGAAATAGTAAACTATTCAGTTATTTTAAACTGGCATATTAATTTTTTAAGGCATTTTGTTATCATTTTCCAAATAGTAGAAAATGTTGGAAAACCTACAATCAACTGGCCTAAATACAAATACAGCAGAACGTAAGATAATTCTTCTGGAAGGGAAAGATCAGTTAGGCCTCAAATGGTCGTTTATCCTCAATGCTTCAAATTGGAGAAGGACTATAATTTATTTTGATTCAAAGTTGTCCTACAAATATTTGAAAAGAATATCCTAAAATGCATATGAAAGATATTTAAGGTCAAGAGAACTAAGTGAAAATGTACTGGGAAAGATATAAATAATTTGTTGATAGAATAATAACTGTGAAAAAAATTATATGCCAGAAGACTGAAAATCGGTTACGGATCTGAATCAAGATAAGGGCCAATAAAACACAAAATGTCTGGGCACTAATAAAATAATCTTAACTCTAAGAATCCAGAACTGTGTTCAGCAATCCAGCTGAATAAATGGTAGGCGTAGTAACAACTAACTTGTAAGATGACAGCACATGGCAAATGAGAAGGCTTATATACAAGTAAATCACAAGTATTTTAGACAGAAAATTGGGAAATTTAGGCTGTCTTTAGCTAAGTGATGAGATAGAGGAATACAGTGAAAAATATTGTTCAGGAGATAAAAACCTAAATCAGAAATTTGGTGATTTGTGTTTTCCTCTTAACCTTTTAATCCCGGGAAATATCTTAGAACTTAACTATATGACATTTACTAACTACTCTGATAATTAAAAAAAAATTTTTTTTAAGTGAAATCATTGTTTGCAAATTGATGGAAAATAATTCGTGTTTAGAAAAAAGTCCCTTATTTGACAGAAAGTGCTTTATTAAAAAAAAAACATGTAGAGGTTGTTTTAGAGAAGATTGTAAGTAATGAAAGAAGCAAGAGAAGCTTTAAAAAACAATGATTTCAAGTCAAAATAATAAATGTTGCTCACATATCAAAGATAATGTGAAAAACTGGCAAAAGGAAAAATTATGAAAACAGAATTAAAGAAGATAATGCATAATTCTGAAAAGAGAAGTTTAGTCTCAGTCTGCTCAAAAAAGTAGGTTTGACAGAAGCCCTTCCTTCCATAGGGATTTGGCATGCCACTTGAATGATTTTTCCACACAGTGTTATAGGTCATGGGAAGAGGAATCATTTTCAGATAAAGTCACCAGTCTTTGCTTAGGAACAGAGTAAATGATACTATAGATTCAGAACTATAAATTACTTCTGAAGTTGTAATAAACAGTAAGTGTAATTTTATGAGTCAAAGATGACCTATTCAGAGAATGAAGGCTATAACACTATTTTGTCTTAACCATTTATTTGCCTACTTAAAAATTTCGTAAGTATAGTCTATAAGCTTACCAATAAAAATGTATTTCTTAAATAAATGAACATGGAACATGAGCATACATAGAAAAATAAAATAAAATGGGAAATGGCTAATATTTGATGTCCTGTATTTTGTTCTAGTCTCTTATGAACTCCCAAAACCAGAAGCAAATATGTTTATTAAAATGCCTGGAAGAAAATATTTAGGATTTGGAAGGTTAAAAGCAATGGCATTTAAAATCAGGTTTTGGTAGTTCCTTCTTTAGAGCCCTTTGAGACAATATTTCTGCATTCTCCTTGACAAGGAGGGAGAAAGTAAGAAATCAGGTAGCTGCTTCTCCTGTGCAAAATTCACCGTCATAGAACTGACCTACAAAATTATGGGAGATGGGGCAGAAAAAATGCTTATATTATGGAAGAATATGTGCCCTGTTAGGAAGAGAGCTTACAAGAAAGCTTATTTGTGGCCTATAAACTATTGCACATTCAAACAAAACACAAGAGAAAAGATGTCCAACAGATAATATGTTCAGGAACATATCAACATAAAAAACTAGCTTGTGCCCAGAAATAAAACATGGATACCAGACACCACTGTAATCAAACCTGTCTTAATTTGCTTCTGTTTTAATGACCTTAAGAAACTGGTCCAAACTGATTATCAGCAATACATTGTTTTTGCTTTTTTTCTTAAAAAAATATTTTGAGACCACTTTTGATACACACACATATAACTCTGTGGTCGTAACAGACAAATATAACTTTAGCGAGACTAAACAAAAGTGCAAAACTTAAAAAACAAAATTTAAAAATATGGAAGCATAAGCTAAATTTTTCTGCATAGCTGAAATCTATTTAAAGCAAGTCCTTGTTGCAGGGGTGGGAGGGGGGGGTGGTGACAGGAGGATAAAGCAGTTTTTTTTTTTAAATGTCTTCTGCATGTTTAAATGATGCAAAAAATAATTTCACTCCGTAGGCTTGAAAACATTTCACAGACAGTTCATTCCTATATCTTTAGACACCATGGTTGTGGCAGTGCCTCCTTCTGCAAGGTAAACAGCAGTGCTGGATTTGGAATGAACTGCCCTGTTACTGCCATTGTTGTTGACTTCACAGTCCAGTGATTCAGTGGAGATGACCCAGGTGGAGGGCGCCACCGCTTAAGAGAATAGGGAGTTTTCACACGTTTCTTGATCTTGTCACCTGATCCTGATTTGCCATCTTGTGTAGACTCACCTACTGAAAATAAAAGTGCAGAAAAATGAACTATATTACAAACTTAAGAAATAAAGGGTGAGGGGATATAACTCAAGAAAAGGTCAAACCAATGTCTGAGGAGGGTGCTAATGAACATTTCTTGAAATTCATAATGCTAGGCAATGTTTTTCTAGGCAAAGCTTAACCAACTTACTTTTGAGACTCTTTAAGCCAAATGTTTTAATAACTGATTGACTTATTCTATAGGACAAGGAAAAACATAAAAAACAAAAACAGGGAAGAAAATTTAAAGCTCTCAGCTGTATTCTTAAATCTTCTGGTTTTAGTAAAGTGTACTTAATCATTGTATTTACTGCTCAAGGTGGATCAATTTTTTTTTTTTTTGGTAGCTCAGGCTGGAGTGCAGTGGTATGATCTTGACTCACTGCAACCTCCACCTCCTGGGCTCAAGCGATTCTCGTGCCTCAGCCTCTCAAGTAGCTGGGACTACAGGTACATGCCATCATGCCTGGCTAATTTTTTGTATTTTAGTAGAGACGGGGATTTCGCCATGTTGCCAAGGGTGGTCTTGAACTCCCAAACCCAGGCAATCTACCCGCCTCAGCCTCCCTAAGTGCTGGGATTACAGGTGTGAGCCACCATGCCTGGCCTGGATCAAATTTTAAAGGCACCTGGCATACAATATTTTTCAGAAGAATGACAGAAATATTAGAGTACAAATATTCTAGTTATTTCCTCTTCCTATATCTGACGTCTTACTGACTCAGAGCCAGCCCTGCAATAAGAGTCTGTCAACTGGTCTATATTATAAGCCACTTAAGCAAGTGGCTAAATTTTACTGATTGTTTTTTGAGATCTGTATCCTTCTTTCAGCCCATTTTGTAGCCCTTGACAATCATAAAGCATAACTTTTTTTCAAAAATGCCTTAGTCTAAAAGAGAAAACAGCTAGGTATGGTGGCTCATGACTGTAATCCCAGCACTGCGGGGAGGCTGAGATGGGTGGATCACCTGAGGTCAGGCATTCAAGACCAGCCTGGACAACATGGCAAAATCCCTCCTTTACTAAAATACAAAAATTAGCGGGGCATGGTGGTGCATGCCTGTAATCCCAGCTACTTGAAAGGCTGAGGCAGGAGACTTGCTTGAACCTGGGAGGTGGAGGCTGCAGTGAATTGAGATCATGCTGGGAGGCTTAGGCAGGAGAACTGCTTGAACCCAGGAGGTGGAGATTGCAGTAAGCTGAGATCATGCCATTGCACTTCAGCCTGGAAGAGCAAGATTCTGTCTCAAAAAAATAATAATAATAAAATAAAATAAAAATCATTTTGTATAACAATAACTGTTACAGATTTTGGTGAGTTCTCCTGTTTTGTGTTGCAATCCCTTTAAGGCAAGAAACCAAGTATCAGTTTAAGTTATTTGTTTAAGATGCTATGAGGCTCATAGTATCATAGTAAAGTATGGAGTTCCAACTACTTGAGAGGCTGAGGTGGGAGGATGACCTGAGCCCAGGAGGTTGAGGCTGCAGCGAGCCATGATCTAGCCACTGCACTCCAGCCTGGGCAACAGCGAGACCCTGTCTCAAAAAAAAAAAAAAAAAAAGTATAGGTATGTGAGAGATTCAACAGATACCTTTTGAAAAAGATAATACTAAGAAATTAGGAAGAATCTTACAGTTTTTTTTTTTTCAGAGTCTCACTCTCTTGTCCAGGCTGAAGTAATTATGTGGTGTAATTATAAAAATTAGTGGTGTAATTATGTCTCACTATACCTTTGAACACCTAGGCTCAAGTGATCTTCCTGCCTCAGCCTCCCAAGTAGCTAGGACTACAGGCATGCACCACGACACCCAACTAATTTTTAAATTTTTTGTAGAGATGTGGTTTTGCTATGTTGCCCAGGCTAGTCTTGAACTCCTGGCCTCAAGTGATCCACCCACCTCAGTCTTCCAAAACACTGGGATTATAGGTGTGAGCCACTGTGCCCAGCTACAGTTTCTTTATAGTAATTTTTCTGAAATTTCTCTGGACCTTTAAGATTTATTAAGGTTAGTTTGCTCACTAAGCTGGAACCGAGTTTGAAAAAAAAAAGAAAAAAAAAAAAAGGTTAGTTTGATAAAATCTAAATGCAGACATAATTGATATTAATATGTGCAATAAACTGTTTCAAGGGTTATACTGGCATAAAAACTACTTGGAGCTCTTGAACTAGTATTTACTTAATTTCAACTTTTCATAGCAAGTATGTGAATTGCATTATAAAGCAGCAGCCACATAAAGCACATATTAAATTGGTAATTATTCTGACTATTGTGATACTGACTTTTTAATTATCAATGACAAAAAAATACTACTTTTTCTTTTTGGCAGCAACAATAGCTTAATACTTTTTTCTTTACAATAGTTTAATTACCTTTGAGGCCCAACCAAATGGCTTATTTTATTTTATTTCATTTTTGAGACGGAGTTTCGCTCTTTGCCCAGGCTACAGTGAAGTATCATGTTTGCGGCTGGGATTATAGGCACATGCCACCATGCTCGGCTACTTTTTGCATTTTTGTACAGATGGGGTTTCACCATGTTGGCCAGGCTGGTCTTGAACTCCTGACCTCAAGTAATCTGCCCGCCTTGGCCTCCCAAAGTGCTGGGATTACAGGCATGAGCCACTGTTCCTGGACTAATTTTTCTATTTTTTAGTAGAGATGGGGTTTTGCCATGTTGGCCATGCTGGTCTTGAACTCCTGACCTCAGGTAATCCACCTGCTTTGGCCTCCCAAAGTGCTAGGATTACAGATATGAGCCACTTCACCCAGCCTCAAATGGCTTATTTACAAAAGTGGTAAAGGTAAATAATCACTAGTTGAAATATATCTATTTAATTGATTCTAAGTAGTTATTTAAATGGCCCCAAGAGACACACAGGAGAGATTATATGATCCCTCCACTTACTCTGTATACTGCCGTCATCCAGGACATTTGTGGCTGAAAGATCCAGAGAATTAGGCCTCTGTGCTCTTCTGGGCTTTGATGGCCCAGGATCTGCTACTGTGCTTGGAACACCCTGTGTAAGAACATCTTGTTCTGAACATGGATTGCTGTTGTTGTTATTGGAATTAGTTCGGCCACCTTCTAGTGGCCGTTCCCCTCCTGTCCACAAGACGATCCAGAACACCTTCATCATGGCCAGCTTGTTGCTCTCGTCTCAGTAAAGGCTCATGCTCATCAGGACTGGAATTAATATTCAGCCGGGTATCCTCACTGATAAACTGATTCTGCAGCATTTCTTGGGCCCTGTGTGTCACTATGTTGGTTGTTTGGCCAGACGGTACTGTCCCATTGGCATATTGGGTTGTAGCAGCATGGGAGTTAACACTGTGGTTTCTACCTGCCACACCATTCATGGTGACTGTCACCACATGAGGTTCTGCTGCATTGATTGTATTCATCTTTGCAACTCCAGTTTCTACTTGTTTCAAGTTTGATTTGTGCTTGCTGCCAAATTTTAACCGGGGGCTCCTTTGTTGAATTTTTGGTGTTTAAAGGCAAACTAGTAGGTCTCTTGGGAAGGTTCTGTTGCTTGGGGGAGAGGATAGATCTGAGTAGGCAGAACATCAGGAATTATACATGCTTGGCCATTTGCAGCCTGTGTGAAGTCCTGCTGTCCAGTTGCTTCTACTGCAAGTTTTATGAGTGGGTAAAGCAAGCTAGAACTAGTACTGCTCAGTGGGTCTGGCCCACTGAACTGTTTAAGAGAGTGCTCCATCAGATTCTCATCAGAGCTTTCCTTGAGGTTCTTATCAACTTCTTTTGGGTCTAGTTTGTTGGTCTCCAAGTCTTCTTCTGTCAGCTGTAAGCAGACAGGGGTTGGCCCAATTGATTGTGCAACATTTGTGGCATGCAGATTTGTTTCATCTGGGTATGGCATCTCAGATATAGTGGTCATGCCAGTACTTGGAGTGAGGCCTGTGGTGTTTGTGGTTGTTGTGTTGGTGGAGAGGCTGGTGACGCTTGTTTCAGGGCTGGGGATTCGAGCTTGTGCTTGCTGTCGTTCATAGTTAATTGAATTTCGGTTCTTTTCCCCTATAGTCAAAGGTGTGCTGGACATAGAATGCTCAGAGGAAATATTCTTCACAATGCTGTCAGTGTGATGGATAGAGTCTTCAATGTATGAGGAGGAAGAATAATCTGGATAAGGACCAATTTTTGGCACACGCCTATTATGTGACAAGTTGCTTAAAGAAAGAAAAAAAAAGTGTCACATTGAGAACAGACATTTATGACAAACTCTCTCCAAGTTTAACACCTCTGATTTTAAAGTCTGAGCTGTTTTTCATTTTCTTTCAAACATATATTTTTCTAAAGGTTAGTTAAAAAGTCTAATCAAATAATCAAGTATCAATTAATAACTTGATAAGTGCTAATTTTAGATGAATTAAGCCTACTGAAAAATTTATGTGAATCAGATATGATTTTTATAAATGTCCATTATTTTGATTTATAAGAGTTAATTTAAAAATCTCTCCTATAGTTTTATAACATCACAAAATATCTATTTATGAACTGTATATTCGTACAACCAGACATTATGTTTTATGAGAGGAAGAACCACGGCATATGTTTCTTTTTTACTTCCATAATTCTAGATGCATAGTACCTACTCAAAAGGAATGTTGTCAATTAAGTTCCAATGGCCAAATGGTAAAAAGAATATAAGCTTTTAGGTTATTCCAAAGGCCTCCATTAAGAGGCATGCCCTAGCAATGGCACATATCTTTCTGGGGTAGTCTGAGCCATATCAGCAAAAGTCCTTGAGCCTGAGGTATAAGGAATAATGTGATGTTCAAATAAAGGATCAAAGATTCAGAACTGCTCTCTAATTATCATGGGTTTTTCACTGTCATTGTCATTCCTTGGGAATGACAGTTATTTATAAGGGAGATGACAGGAGGAAAAGAAGAAAAAGTTGTTAAACAGTACAAGAAAAGGAAGCTAAGGAGACATGGAGGGTAAGATTCAGTAAAATAAAACCTAGAGTTACAGTAACTATGGGAAATCATTAGTAGAGACTGGAGATGAGAAGATGCATGGAGAAGGTTGAGCTGAATGACACGGGAGGCAAAAAAATGGCCAAATCAAGGTGGGGGCATCAAGGGTTTCTTTTCTTATCATTAAAGAAAAGTTTGAAAGCATTCAAAGTAAAAGCTTTAGCTGACTTTTGAGAAAGGTATAAACAGCATACTAGAGGACATGGGAAATACAGAGATGAGGGGGAGATGAAAGCAGAAGACTGTCCTCAGGTATGTGTAAAGTGAGAAAACTTATGATTAGAATTGCCAGTGTCTACCTTCCTTGACTTGCTGATATATAAGGTATAAGAGTTTATATCTGAAACCAATTAAACCTATACAAAAGTAGTACAAACCACATTTTTGACCTATGGCTAATATAAATAGCTTTCACAAATTAGAACAACAGAAAATAGGCCAGGCACAGTGGCTCACGCCAGTACTTTGAGAGGCCAAGGTGGGCCGATCACCAGAGGTCAGGAGTTCTCGATCAGCCTGGCTAACATGGTGAAATCCCATCTCTACTAAATATACAAAATTAGTTGGGCCTGGTGGCTCATGCTTGTAATCCTAGCTACTGGGGAGGCTGAGGCAGGAGAATCTCTTGAACCCGGGAGGGGGAGGTTGCAGTGAGCCAGGATCGCACCACTGCACTCCAGCCTGAGTGACAGAGTGAGACTCAGTTTCCCCTAAAAAAAAAAAAGTTTCAAGAATCAAGTGTATTTTTATTTCAATTTTCACCAGTACTGCTTTCCTGGATGACTTTCTGAAAGTTTTAAACATGTATTAGACAAAATGACAAAGTTATAGAAAGGCTTTTTTACCCCCCAAACATGGAACAAAGAAATACAGACATAGAAAGTTCCAAATTGTAGGGATTTTTAAAAAGTCTCTTTATTTAAAACCAAAAATCATAGTTCTAACAAAGGAAATGCCTTGTAAAATAATATTCATGATGGAATAGAAAGACCTTTGAATTGCTTTCATGTAGTAGTAGTGTATTCTATATGAAAGAGTATTAGATAGGAAGTCTAGAAACTGTAGCATCAGTGACAGTGGTTAGATAGGCAAGTTCATAGTTCTATTGAGTTAAGAAAAAAAGCAGAGGAGGAAGGAATAATAACAACAAAGGATAAATGAAACCATTTATATAGAAGTGCTTATGAACTTTTGGTTATTAAAATATTTTACCTTTATTATTGCAGGAAAGTTGACCATAGAGAAATACTAACTTCTTTCACTATATTTTTACATATAAAAAATGCGGATTTCATTTGTACTTATACCAAACAAAACTGTTCAGTAAAGAATAGGAATATTGAAAGACAAATGATAACTTTAGATTGTATGAGGTAATCATTGAACCATTAGGCTGGTTTAACAGTATTTGTTTTCTATTCTTTGTTGTGTCTGAGTTTCTAATACTGATTGATAGATGCCACACCCCTTAGGGTCTTACCGTTCATTCTGCATAGCAGTAGACATTGGATTGACTGTTGGGCTCACAGATTTGTTTCTTTCCCAAATCATCATAAGTTCAGCCATCCTTTCCTCAGCACACTGTGCAGTAAGCCGAGCCTCTGCATCCTGGTCCCCAACAGTCTTCGATTGTCTCCTTGAGTGACCTCACTGCCTGTAAGACAAAGTACATGTCAAACGGTGTGTCTTTAAAAAAAACGTATCGAGCTTTCACAACATGAGGCAAAAGACAAATCAATTTCCCTAACCAGTATTTTACATATAATAACATATTTTAGGCTTCAAGGATTTGTAAAGGAACACATTCTCAAAAGGCGAGGAACAAGGTAAGCAAGCAAGATTTAATTTAACTCCCTGAAGAATTATTCACAAAAGTAAGCAACAATAAGTCGCAGATGTTTTTTCAAGGCCACAGGTTTATGTCATTGTTGTTAATTCACAGTTCTGTTATTTCAATCAATAGCCACTAATTCTGCCTCAAAAATAAGTTTTAAGTTTGACCGAATTGGGGCATTTGGCTATCTTCTATCTCCAGGTGAGCTTTTCTCCTTTTCCCTCAGTTAAGATAGCTTGGCTGGGTGCAGTGGCTCACACCTATAATCCTAGCACTTTGGGAGACTGAGGCAGGCCGATCACCTGAGGTCAGGAGTTTGAGACCAGTTTGGCCAACATAGTGAAACCCCATCTCTACTAAAAACATAAAAAAATTAGCCAGCATGGTGGTGTGCACCTGTAGTCCCACCTACTTGGGAGGCTGAGGCAGGAGAATTGCTTAAACCCGGAAGGCAGAGGTTGCAGTGAGCCAAGATTGTGCCACTGCACTCCAGCCTAGGTGACAGAGTGAGACTCTGCCTTAAAAGAAAAAAAAAAGAGTGCCTCATTCCAACCTTAAAATTTACAGACATCTCTTCTTAAACTAGTTCCGCAACAGTAGTAACAAAAACAGTCCCATTCTGTAGTATTCCTATACATTAGCAATGAACAATAGTCTCCCTTTTGGGGAAAGCTAGTTTTAACTCCCTTTTTAAAAACAGACTTTGGATACTTTGGTAGACTGTCATCTATACTGTCATCTATAATCCCTTCAGACTTGTTTTAATTAAGCTTTAAGCTTTGTGCCTGCTCTGATATTTACATTTCCTGTACCTTTACCTTCAAAAAGATGGTTTTCAGCTAGGGTTGCCAGATTTAGCAAATAAAATATAAGATACTCACTTCAACTTGAATTTCAGATAAACAAATAATATTTCAGTGTAAGTATAACCCATATAATTCTTAATCTAGGCATTTTATCTGAGAAGCATATTTTATGCTAAAATTCTTGTTAGCAATCTTGGCAACATTTTTAATGTTTCCTAATAACCTGTGTTCTGCAACAAACAAATCTGGACCCTAAATCACAGGAAATTTCATAATGTTCTTTCCAGGCGTACGCTCATACCTACACAATGGTTTTGGGGAATAAGTGTTTTTTTAAAGCTCCCACATATACTAGAGAACCTAGAAAGCCAAGCATATGTACAAAGCAGGAGACATGATCAGAAAAGACCTGAGAAGACCATAGCTGTTTTAACTGGTGGTCTTTAGGCTCAGCACTACCCAGGAGATGAAGACTGAGGCAGAGTTGTAAAAGGCCTAGGTAAGTGGAAAAGGAGGACTCCAAAATAGAGTCAATCTACAAAGACCTGGAGAGTATTTTCTTTATTCTATTTATTTTCTTTTCTGACTATCATAATATTCAAAATGTCTAGTTTTAAACAATAAATTACAAGGCACACAAAGAAACAAAAAATATGGGCCATTCATAGGAAAAAAAGAAATTAACAGAAAAGATCTCTGAGAAAGTACAGACATTAAAATTATGAGACAAAGACTTTAAATGAACTACCTTAAATATTTAATTAAGGAAAAAATTAAGGAAACCATGGACAAAGAACTAAAGGACATTAGGAAAACAGTATCTCAGTAAGTGGAGACTAGCAATAAAGAGATAGAAATTATTAAAAGAGACCAAAAAGACACTTTGGAGCTGAAAAATCAAAAAGTAAAATTAAAATATTCACTAGATTGGTTCAACAGCAGATATAAGCAGAGAGAAGAAAGAATCAGTAAACTTGAAGATAGGGAGAATAAAATTACCCAGACTGAGGAGCAGAAACCAAAAGAATAAAGAAAAATGAACAGAGCCTAAAAGACTTTTGAGACACCATGAGTCACACCAAACATACATAATGTGAGTCCAAAAATCAGAGAAGAAAGAAAGAGAAAGGAAGAATATTTAAAGTCATAATGGCTCAAAACTTCCCAAACTTATTTATTTTTAATTAATTAATTTATTTTTTGAGACAGGGTCTTGCCCTGTCTTCCAGGCTGGAGTGCAGTGGCATGATCTCGGCTCACTGCAACCTCTGCCTCCTGGGTTCAAGTGCTTTTCCTGCCTCAGCCTGCCAAGTAGCTGGGATTACAGGCACCCGCCACCAAGCCTGGCTAATTTTTGTATTTTTAGTAGAGACGGGGTTTCGCTATGTTGACCAGGCTGGTCTTGAACTACTGACCTTGGGTGATCCACCTGCCTCAGCCTCCCAAAGTACTGGCATTACAGGCATGAGCCACCACACCTGGCCAAAACTCCCAAATTTTAGTAAAATAAATAAATCTAGGCCAGGCATGATGGCTAACACCTGTAATCCCAGCAGTCTGAGAGGCTTAGACAGGCAGATCACTTAAGGTCAGGAGTTTGAGAGCAGTCTGGCCAACATGGTGAAACCCTGTCTCTGCTAAAAACAAAAAAATTAGGTAGGCATGGGGTCGGGCACCTGTAATCCCAGCTTCTTGGGAGGCTGAGGCAGGAGAATTGCTTGAACCTGGGAAGTGGAGGTTGCAGTGAGCCAAGAGCCGAGATCATGCCACTGCACTCCAGCCTGGGTGACAGAGTGAGACTTAGACTCAAAAAAACAAAATACAAGAAATGAATCTACATATCCAATATCCAAAAAACTTGATGAATTCTAAGTAGGATAAACTCAGAGTTTCATATTGAGACACATTATTATTAAACTGTCAAAAGCCAAAGATGAAGAGAGAATCTTGACAGCTAGAGAAGAGACCTGAAACATACATAAGATCTTCAGTAAGATTAACAGTCAATTTCTTATCAGAAAACATAGAAGCCAGAGGCAGAGGTCTAACATACTTAAAACGCCGGGAAAAAACAACAACTGTTAACCAAGAATTCTATAGCAAGGAAAATTATCCTAAACTAATGAGGTAGAAAAATTAAGGTATTTCCAGATAAACAAAAACTGAGGTTGGGTACGGTGGCTCACGCCTGTAATCCCAGTACTTTGGGAGGCTGAGGCAGGTGGATCACCCAAGGTCAGTAGTTCAAGACCAGCCTGGTCAACATGGCGAAACCCCGTTTCTACTAAAAATACAAAAATTAGCCAGGCTTGGTGGCAGGTACCTGTAATCCCAGCTACTTGGCAGGCTGAGGCAGGAAAATCACTTGAACCCAGGAGGCAGAGGTTGCAGTGAGCCGAGATCATGCCACTGCACTCCAGCCAGGGCAACAGAGCAAGGCTCTGTCTCAAAAAAAAAAAAAAAAAAAAGCTGATATTCCCTACAAGAAATGCTAAAGGGAGTCCATCAAAGGACATCAGACAATAAGTAGAAGCCAAAAGCCTACGTAGGTAGATATAAAAGCCACTATTATTATATTTTTGGTTTGTAACTCCTTTTTAAAAACAAAAAAACAGGGTCTCATTCTGTTGCCCAGGCTGTAGTGCAGATGCATGATCACAGGTCACAGCCTTACTCCTGGACCTAAGCAATCCTCCTACATCAGCCTCCTGAGTAGCTGCGACTGCAGACAAGCACCACTGTGCCTGGTTAAGGCACCACTGTGCCAAAATGATCCTTCTGCCTTGGTCTCCCAAAGTGCTGGGATTACAGGTAAGAGCCATCACATCTAGCCTCCTCCTTTTTTCTTATTTAAAAGAGATAAGCATAAAATAATAATTATAAATCTAGGCTGGGCATGGTGGCTCATGCCTGTAATCCCAGCACTTTAGGAGGCTAAGGTGGGAGGACTGCTCAAGGCCAGGAGTTCAAAACAAGCCTGGGCAACATAGCAAGATTCCATTTCTACAAAAAATTTTTTAAAATCAGCTAGATGGCTTCTTCTCCAATAAAACACCAAACGGCAGATGACGCCGGTACAAAAAGAAGAAAAAATTAAAAAAAAAAATCAGCTGGATGGGCTGGGTGCGGTTGCTCACGCCTGTAATCCCAGCACTTTGGGAGGCTAAGGCAGGCAGATCACCTGAGGTCACGAGTTCAAGACCAGCCTGACCAATATGGTGAAACCCCACCTCTTCTAAAAATACAAAAATTTGCCAGGTGTGGTGGTGGTGGGCACCTGTAGTCCCAGCTACTTGGGAGGGAGACAGGAGAATTGCTTGAACCCAGGAGGTGGAGGTTGCAGTAAGCTGAGATCATGCCACTACACTCCAGCCTAGGTGACAGAGCGAGACTCTGTCTCAAAAAAAAAAAAAAAAAAAAAAAAATTAGCTAGATGTGGTTGTGCACACCTGTGATCCCAGTTACTCAGGAGGCTAAGGTGGGAGGATCACTATGTAGCCTGGGAGGTCAAGGCTGTAGTAAGCTATGATGGCAGGACTATACTCTAGTCCAGGTGATACAGTGAGACCCTGTACTCCCATCGCCACCCACTAAAAAGAATGTCTAAAATTAAAAAGACTGGCAATACCAAGTGTTTGCAAAGATGTAGAGAAACTGGAACTCTCATGCACTGCTGGCCAGAATGTAAAATGGCACAACTACTTTAGAAAACCAGCAGGGTTTCTTTCTTCGTTTTTTTTTTTTTTTTTTGAGACAGAGTCTCACTCTCTTGCCCAGGGTGGAGTGGCGCGATCTCAGCTCACTGCAGCCTCTGCCTCCTGAGTTCAAATGATTCTCAAGCCTCAGCCTCCCAAGTAGCTGAGAATACAGGTATGCACCACCACACCCAGCTAATTTTTGTATTTTAGTAAAGACAGGGTTTCACCATGTTGGCCAGGTTGGTCTTGAACTCCTGACCTCAAGTGATCCACTGGCCTCAGCCTCCCAAAGTGCTGGGATTACAGGCGTGAGCCACTGCACCTGGCCATGAAAACTGGCAGTTTCTTAAAAAGTTAAACATACACCTACCACATGATCCAACCATTCTACTCTTAAGTATTTACCTAAGTAAATGAAACCATATGTTTACACAAGGACTTGTATATGAACATTCATAGCAGCTTTATTTATAACAATTGAAACTGGAAATAAGCCAAATATGTATCACCAGTGGATGGACAAACATATGCATACAATGAAATACTACTCAGCAATTAAATGAAATAAACTATGGATACACATAAGAACATGAATAAATCTCAAAATAATTATGCTGAAAGAAGCCAGAAAAATAGTAATTTATATGATTCCATTTATATAAAATTCTAGAAAATGTAAACTAATCTCTAGTGACAGAAAGCAGATCACTGGTTGCCTGGGGGACTCATGGGGAACAGTGAAAGGTGAGAAGAGATTACAAAGGGCACGAGAAATCTTCTGGGGGTAATTGACATGTTCACAATCATGACTGTGATAATGGTTTCATAGGTGTACACATATGTCAAAACACACTAAATGTATGCTTTAATATGTGCAGTTTATAAATTATAGCTCTTTAAATGTAAAAAATTTGAGAATAAATCAGAATGGAAAACATAAATATTTACACAAAATCTGATGTCCCCCTTTGAAAGGGAACTCTAAGTCTAGAAATAGATAAATAATGATATCTTCATGCTTTTGTAAATGAGTTAAAGGCAGTGGTATTATTAACACTGATGAGGAAAGACAAGTAGGGAAAAAAAAAGAATAGGAAAGATAAACAAGGAACTTTTTCAATCTTTCTTTCCCAAAGGAAGGAAAATCCAAGTTGGGTCTCGTGGGGTGGGTCATAAAATCAGCTCAGTGGTTTAAAACAAACTCTACCAATATCCCAAAACTGAAATGCTCTAGACTAGAACAGAAAACACTAAGATGATATAGGACAGGTAGTAAGGTTAAGTATTATGCTATGTAATGATGTAAACTTTACTTTTTTTTTTTGAGATGGGGTCTCACTATCTTGCCCAGGCTGGAGTGCAGTGGTTATTCACAGGTAAGATCATAGTACTACAGTCTCACATTCCTAGGCTGAAGCAATCCTCTTCCATCAGCCTCCTATGTAGCTTGGTCTACAAGTCACTACTGCACCTGACTGAAGTTGTATTTCTTAACGTAGGTTGTGTCAGACAAAAAATGTTTTATTTTATTTAAAATGTTGAATCACAGAAGAAGTCTGTAGATTTTGTGCAAAAGAGAAAATGGAAAAACTAAAAATATGTGAAAAACACTGGTAGTTTCTTCTAAAATGTACTATATGCTCCTTAAAAAGAAAAGACTAGAGGGCACACATGAACTGAGGAAGAGCTGCCACTTTTTTTTTTTTTTTTAAGATGGAGTCTCATTCTGTTGCTCAGGCTTTAGTGCAATGGGACAATCTCGGCTCACTGCAACCTCCACCTCCCAGGTTCAAGCGATTCTGCTGCCTCAGTCTCCTGAGTAGCTGAGATTATAGGCATCCGCTACCACATCCAGCTAAGTTTTTGTATTTTTAGTAGAGATGGGGTTTCACCATGTCCAGGCTGGTCTCAAACTCCTGACCTCAAGCAATCCACCCACCTCGGCCTCCCAAAGAGCTGGAATTACAGGCATAAGCCATGCACTGGCCTTTTTTTTTTTTTTCTGAGATGAAGTCTCCCTGTGTCACCCAGGCTGGAATGCAGTGGCACAATCTCCACTCACTGTAACCTCCACCTCCTGGGTTCCAATGATTCTCCTGTCTCAGCCTCCTGAATAGCTGGGATTACAGGCGTGTGCTGCCACACTCCGCTAATTTTTGTGTTTTTATTAGAGACAGGGTTTCACCATGTTGGCCAGGCTGGTCTCAAACTTCTGACCTCAAGTGATCCACCTGCCTCAGCCTCCCAAAGTGCTGGGATTACAGGCATGAGCCACTGTGACTTGCTAAGTTGCCACCTTTTATGTGAAAATATATTAAGATAAAACTATTGATTAAAAGACGTTATACAAAACTAACACTAAGGAATAAAGAAAAGCCAGACAAGTGATTTTAATAGGGGAAAGAAAAGAATTTAAGACAGACTAAGAAATGGAGTATAAATGTTTGGAAAAGAGGCTGGGGGCTCATAATTATAATTCCAGCACTTTAGGAGTTTGAGGCTACAGTGAGCTAAAAATGTCCCCCTGTGCTATAGTATGGGTGACAAAAACAAAAAAACTGTGAAAGAATGGAAAACATGAAGAATGGTAGTACAGTTAAACAAATTATAGCTGAACATATTATGTAGGAGGAAAAAAGCTACTTTAAAATAAACATGGCCTATAATTTTTTGTTTTACCAGTGTAAAATATTTTAACATAAAACAAAAGCCTTAAACTGTGTGTGGAGGCCAGGCATGTTGGCTCATGACTACAATCCCAGCACTCTGGGAGGCCAGTTAGGAGGATTGCTTGTGGCCAGGAGTTTAAGACCAGTCTTGGCAACATAGTGAGACCCTGTCTCCTCAAAACACAAATAAACAAAAAACCAAAACTGGCCAGGTGCAGTGGCTCACGCCTGTAATTGCAGCACTTTGGGAGGCCAAGGTGGCAGGATCACGATTTCAGGAGTTCGAGATCAGTCTGGACAATATAGCGAAACTCCATCTCTACTAAAAATACAAAAATTAGCCGGGCGTGGTTACTCGCACCTGTAGTTCCAGCTACGCGGGGGGGCTAAGGCAGAAGAATTGCTTGAACCTGGCAGGCAAAGGTTGCAGTGAGCTGAGATTGCGTCACTGCACTCCAGACTGGGCGAGAGAGTGAGACTCTGTCTCAAAAGAACAAACAAACAACTGTGTGTATGTGACTGTTAAAGCAGTTCATTTTTACTGTAAATTTTGAAACATATAGGAAGAAAAAGCCATTTATGAAATGAAGAAAAAGGGAAAAAAACAAACAGAAAAAAAGTCATTTATGAACCCAATATGCAGAGATAACTAGGGTTTAACATTTTCATGTATTCCTTTAGACTATTTTCTATGCTTTCATTTTTATTAGGAAACTGTTCTTCCCCCCTTTATTGACTAATCTATGTTTGAGTCCCTGGCAGTTTATAAAATAAAGCTAGTTTTTATATTCATTAATATTTGAAAGATTTTGAGTTTTACTACTAAAAGAATGTATCTTAATCTCAATACAACTGTGAAAGCAATAATGCCTTCTTTAAACATAGCTGCATTTCTCTCTTTTTATAAACTATGTACTTGCTATCTAACTCTAGTATTGGACTGTCACTGCAGAGAAGCAGTTTATTGACTGTAGCACATTAGAATTAAATGGATTCACTGGAAGTGAACCAAGTATTATGAATCCCTTACTTGGCAACCTACTCCATACTGGAAGTAAAAAGTTTTCAGGTAAATATGCATATGATGCATATCCCATAACAATAGGGTTGCCAAGAGGTATTTCAAAATAATAGTTCCCACTTTCACTGGTGAAATAAAACAATTTAAGGAAGATGAGGTTGTATTTTACTAGAATAAAATTTTGCTAACAGATTTTCTTTTAGGAATACTCTATTGCGAGCCTGGCACCTCTGACGAATTCTAGTATTCAGCCTCTCACCTGCTGTCAGGGACCTCTTAAAGGTCTGTCTCAGTTCCCATAGCAGGGACTGTAGTTTGGAAGCAATTTTGGACATATGTGCTTGACAACATGCTCTTCAATTGCCACATACTCAAAGAAGATTTCAATCTGACTCAAACAGAAGCCAAACTTGAAAGGAACCTACTGACAAAGATAACCAATGAAGACAGTGCTCATTCTAAATCTGTATGGAAACATATAATGCTCTCTAGCCTTTCTCTGACATGACATCACTCCACTTAAGTCAGGATCCAAAATGGAAATACTATTCCTACCAAGACAATCTAAAATTGAAATGTGAAAATATATAGTAAAATCATTTAAGTTGCTTATTTTTTCACTTTTTGTTCTTTATAGCCAAGAAAATTAATTTGTTAAAAATAACACCTTCAGAATGAATCACTCTTATTACATATTGAAAATAAGAACCGATTGCTATGGAAAAGGCAAACAAGAGTTTCTGGAAATATAAATATGATTGTGGAAGCTAAAACTTTAATTAATAGATAACTGATATAAGAATAGTAAAAACTAAATGAGTCATTTGAAGGTAAAGCTGGGTAAATCTTGAAAAATGTAGTAGGGGAGGCCAGGTGTGCTGGCTCATGCCTGTAATCCCAGCACTTTGGGAGGCTGGGTTGGGTGGATCACTTGAGATCAGAAGTTTAAGACCAGCCTGGCCAACATGGTGAAACCGCATTTCTACTAAAAATACAAATTATTTGAGAGGCTGAGGCATGAGACTCACTTGAACCTGGGAGGCGGGGGTTGCAGTGAGCTGAGATCCTGCCACTGCACTCCAGCCTGGGCAACAGAGCAAGACAATGTTTCCAAAAAAAAAAAGGAAAGAAAAGGAAAACATAGAGGGGGAAAAAAGTGGAAAACACAAGAAAAAATTGATTCCTAGAATGTCAGGTGGTACGATATTTGTCTAATGGGAATTCCAGAAGGAGGAATCGAAAGTTTAAGAAATAATTTAAAAAATAATACCAGGCCAGGCATGATGGTTCATGCCTGTAATCTTAGCACTTTGAGAAGGTGAGGTAGGAGGACTGCTTGAATTCAGGAGTTTGAGACCAGCCTGGGAAACACAACAAGATCCTGTCTCTACAAAAACTAAAAAAAGCCAGGCACAGTGGTATGCATATGAAGTCTCAGCTACTCAGGAGGCTAAAGAAAGAGAAGAGCTTAAGCTAAGGAGTTCAAGGCTGCAGTGAGCCATGATCACACCACTATACTCCAGCCAGAGCAATAGAGCGAGACCCTGTCTCAAAAAAAACAAAAGAGAGACAGAGAAAAAAAGAAAATTCCTCTGAATTTTCAAACTGAAACCCTATCCAGTGACAAGCCAAAATGTGTGAAAAGATCCATGCCTACATACATCAAGCTGAAATTTCACAATTCTAGTGATAAAGTCTTAAAAGCTTATAGAGAAAAAAAATTAAGAGGATAAAACAAAAATATAACAAAAAAATGCAATGGAATGATTCAGGATGGCACTGAAATTCTCAATAGACTGGAGACTAGAGCCTAGAGCACATGGAGATTGTAGGCTAGAGAATGATGGAGTAGTAGTTTCAAAGTTGAAAGCAAAACAATTTTGATATTGAAACTATTATCCAGCCAAATTATTACTTGAGTGTGAGGGCAAGATAAAAACATTTTTAAACATGCAAGGATTCATAATGTTTACCACCATACACATGCTAATACACATTACTTAAGGAGGAACTTCATCAAAGAAACAATCATTTAAAGAAAGAGAATGACATGAGATTTTTAATGCTGCTTCTGAGTAGAACCTAAAAACAAGGAAAAGAAAGATGACAGGAAATCAAAAAGAAATCATTTGATGATGACTTTTCTTTTTTGAGGCAGAGTCTCCTCCTGTCGCCAGGCACCAGGCTGGAGTGCAGTGGCACGATCTTGGCTCACTGCAACCTCTGCCTCCCGGGTTCAAGCAATTCTTCTGCCTCAGCCTCCCGAGTAGCTGGGACTACAGGTGCATGCCACCATGCCCAGCTAATTTTTGTATTTTTTTTTTAGTAGAGACGGGGTTTCACCATGTTGGCCAGGACGGTCTCGATCTCTTGACCTCGTGATCCGCCTGCCTCGGCCTCCCAAAGTGCTGGAATTACAGGCGTGAGCCACCGTGCCCAGCCAATTTTTTTTTTTTTTTTTTTTGTGAGACATAATCTCGCTCTGTTGCCCAGGCTGGAGTGCAGTGGCACAATCTCAGCTCACTGCAACCTCCACATCTTGGGCTCAAGTGATTCTCCTGCCTCAGCCTCCTGAGTAGCTGGGATTACAGGTGCGTACCACCATGCCTTGCTAATTTTTATATTTTTAGTAGAGACGGGGTTTCATAATGTTGGTCAGGCTAGTCTTGAACTCCTGACCTCGTGATCCACTCACCTCAGCCTCCCAAAGTGTTGGGATTATAGGCAGGAGCCAACGCGCCCGGCCTTTTTTTTTTTAGATGAGGTCTCGTTCTGCCACCCAGGCTGGAGTGCAGTGGAGTGATCTCAGCTCACTGCAACCTCCACCTCCTGGATTCAAGCAATTCTGCCTCAGCCTTCTGAGCAGCTGGGACTTGATTATATTTTTTTAAAGAGACAGGGTCTTGCTCAGGCTGGAGGGCAGTGGTGTGATCATAGCTCACTGCAGCCTCAAACTCCTGGGCTCAAGTGATGGATGATAACTTGAAACGTTCTCCCCAAAGCAGCAGGGGAGATTTTAGTAACTAATGTAGAATTTGTATTCCTTATAAATCCAAGCACAATACTTTGTCGTGCAGTGAATGCTTTTATAATCATAATTCTACAAATTTCTCATTATTTTATTTAAATATTAGATGAATTTACAGACAAAACATATCTCATTTAATAATAGAATATTACAAACTGGGAGAGAGTAAATGGGAGATAACTTAAGAATAGATAGAGTATTTGAAGTTATAATTGTAATCTTTGGAAGAGAAAAAAATTACTAAAGGGAGTTACTTATGGAAAGCGATAGTAGAAAGAGGTAGTTTTTTCCCTTTTAATACAATAATTATGATATATCATCCAATAGGATGATTATATGATTTTATCAATAGAATATTGACCAAATGGAGAGAAACATATACATCTAGAGGTACTGACATTAAAAAAGTCTTTAAGAAATAAACTTCAAAAATGATAGTGGATAATTAGATGATCCTATTTATGTTTAAAAATTATATGAGTGTATATATGTGAATCTGTAAGATGTTTTCAGTGATGTAACAACAACTTAATGGCAGGGGCCCTCTGAAGATATTTCATTGTTGTGAATTATATTTTTAATAAGCAGAATTCATAGGCTGCACCTTGGTTTTCTTCAGGTCTAGCCTAAATTTTCATTAGCCACTGATCATGTATGTCTGTACTACTTAACATTTTTGGTATTATTCTCAAGAGAATAAGAAGAAATTTCAATAATGACTAAAATATTAATATGTTAATTAATCCAGCTGTTACTCAAGCTGGCAAACTTAAGAAACATTAGTTATTCTCTCTAAATAGTATTTTATGCTTGGAAGAAAACAAAATGGAACCAAAAACTGTCACTTTTTTCATATTGAAAAATTCGAAAATGTATAGCATCATAAAATTCAAGTTGGATTTCTGGCATTAGGCAACTCCAAAAACAATTAACCTTATTAACAGTCTATTTTTGCTTCAAACGACATTAAAACATATTGAGCCATAAGTCTTCTCTTTAAAAATTTAGTTTTTTCTTACCAGGCTATTTTCTTTCCAGGCTTCTGGGAACTTGGGTCTCTGTTTTTCTCTAGACACAAGAACCTGCATATCCTCGAAAGTGGGATGGTTTCCAACCTCTGTCTGAAAAGCCATCTGGTACTCTGGTACGGATTCCCCTGTGTATTTGCAGAAAAGAATGACAGAATAAAATTTCCAGTTACCATAAATGACAGAATAACAGGGGTATTTCTGATACTAAGTAAACAAAAAAACTGTGTCATCTTTTTATTTTTTTAACCCTTTCAGGCAAATTTGGAAATCCTAAAGAGACCTTGTTGTAGGTTTAATAATTTTTTTTTTTTTTTGAGACAGTTTCACTCTTGTCTCCCAGACCAGAGTGAAGTGGCTTGATCTCGGCTCACCACAACCTCCTACTCCCAGGTTCAAGCGATTCTCCTGCCTCAGCCTCCGGAGTAGCTAGGATTACAGGCATGCGCCACCATGCCCAGCTAATTTTTTACTTTTTCTTAGTCGAGATGGGTTTCTCCATGTTGGTCAGGTTGGTCTCCAGCTCCCAACCTTAGGTGATCCGCCTGCCTCAGCCTCCCAAAGTGCTAGGATTGATTATAGGTATGAGCCACTGCACCCAGCCAATTTTTTTTTTTTTAAAGACAGAGTCTCACTCTGTTGCCCAAGCTGGAGTGCAGTAGCACGATCTTGGCTCACTGCAACCTCCACCTCCTGGGTTCAAGTGATTCTCCTGCCTCAATCTACCAAGCAGCTGGGATTACAAATGCACATCACCACACTGGCTAATTTTTGTATTTTAGTAGAGATGGGGTTTCACCATGTTGGCCAGGCTGGTCTCGAACTGACCTCAGGTGATCCACCAGACTTGGCTTCCCAAAGTGCTGGGATTACAGGTGTGAGCCACCATGCCCAGCCTAATGCATTATTAATAAATGCTTTGCTTAGAATAGTCTCAAATATTTGTTGATAAATCAAATGGTAGTTTCAATGATGGATAGGTATTTTTAAATGGTTTCTGGTATTACTAAATTCAGGGAAAAAAGACTATTACGTTTATAAGGCATACCTAATACTTGAAAATAGGCTTGAACACTGATCCCATAGAGGAAAAAGTCCAGGACCTAGTGTAACAAATATGCCTATAGAACCAAATATAAATGGGTGGATTGACTACATCATTGGTTCTATTATAGTCCAGCCAGACTGTATCAAATGTCACAAAAAATATTTATAATAATGGTCATTTGAAAGAAAAAAAATCAATATACTTTAAACAATTTTTTTTTTTTAAAGAGGCTGGGCGTGGTGGCTCACGCCTGTAATCCCAGCACTTTGGGAGGCTGAGGCAGGTAGATCACAAGGTTAGGAGTTGGACACCAGCCTGACCAACAGGGTGAAACCCCGTCTCTACTAAAAATACAAAAATTAGCTGGGTGTGGTGGTGAATGCCTGTAATCCCAGCTACTCAGGAGGCTGAGGCAGGAGAATTGCTTGAACCCGGGAGGCGGAGGTTGCAGTGAGCCGAAATTGCGCTACTGTACTCTAGCCTAGGCAACAGAGCAAGACTTCATCAAAAAAAAAAGGAAAGAAGGAAGGAAGGCAGGAAGGAAACAGGGTCTTACTTTGTAGCCCAGGATGGAGTGCAGTGGCATGATCATAGCTCACTGTAACTTGAACTCCTGTGATCAAGTAGCCTCCCTAGCAGATAGGACTACGGGAGTGTGTGACCACGCCCAGCTAATTTTTAAAAAATATTTTTGTAGCGATATAAGGTCTTGCCATGTGGCCCAGCCTGATCTCATACTTCTGCCTGCTGGTGGTGTGAGCCACTATGCCCAGCCCTAAAAATTCCTTTTAACTAACAGGTACTATTTAGGATCATGGACTTAAACATTATTAACTATTTTGTTCACTGTTTAATAACTCTATTCATTGCCAATAAGCACAATCAACTGTCATGTCAGGTTTTCGATTTTTACAAAATATGATAATAAAATGAAGTTTATGTATATAACATATTGAACCACATAGAAAACCTCTGGAACCAACAAAGAAAACCCATGGTCTAGTAGAAATCATGGCAAAGAACACAGAACAAGAGACTCTTCCTGTCTCTTTACCCCCTCCTCCCACCCTATTAAAATGACAGGATAAGTTACAAGGAAGAACACCAACAGAGGATGATAAGGCATTTAGGTTCTAATCTTGGCTTCATCTCCACCTTGGAAAAGTCATTTAACAATTCATGTTTTACACTTCCTGTAGGCAAAATGGCCATGTCTGCCACCTTCCTTATATCATTCCCATGGAGATAATACAAACTTATAATGACCCAGATGGAAATCGCATTATAAATAAGTTTATGTTTCATTTAAGTTTCTATTTGAATACTCAAAACAATCCATAAATACTTGCCCTCCACCAATATTAAAAAAGATTTACAAAGATTAATTCCATTATCTACACAGCATTGCCCAAGTTTATTGTAATATATGCCTTAGGTATAAATACAAGTGATTTTCACACACTGTAAACATTTAAGCAGATACTTAGTGTTGATCAATAACATCAACATTGAACTTGAGAGATAAAGGATTTAATAATGCCAGTTAGTATATCACTTTCTTCCTTGAAACCCCATATGATAAAACCTTATCCTATACCATCTGTGAACTGTAAGATATTTACTAATATATCTGATCTGTCTCTGAGACACACACACAACACATACACATACCTTCCAAGTGTTATTTACTGTTTTTTCAAATGCTGATTTAGTAGAATTAACTAAAAATTCACAATTTTACTCTTTTAAAAAATTAGACCCAAAGCATAATTTAAAAATTTGCTAAAGAAAACTGAAGTACAATCTTTTATGAATGCAATGGTTAAGAATTACCGAATAAATTTCCACTAAATCTTCACAGTTGAAAATCTAATTGTTCAACAGAAACTTGTTTCCACTAACTTAGTTTTAGGTATTGGAGATACAAAGGTGAATGTTAATGACAAACATCTTCATCATGGAAGATATTAACCTTATTGGATTTCCTTAAAACCTTACTGAATTTCCTTACTATCACTGGATTGCTCAAGGGAAATTTTATAATCTCCACTTTCTTCAGAACTGCCCAAAATATCTTATAGTAATATCTGGCGCTATCAGATACCATTCCTTGCTTCTCACTTTATTTGCCACTTGTTAACTAAGTCTCTACCAGTTAGACTTTTTCTTTAGCTCCCTTCTCAAATTACACTTACTCTTTCTTCCTTTTTCTTTCTGGGGTACATGAGCTATGACTGCACCACTGCACTCCAGCCTGGGTAAGAGTGAGACCCTGTCTCTTAAAAAAAAAAAAAAAAAAGTACTTGTGATACTAACGCAATTACTGCTATTTTCAGAAAAATGCCTCAATTGAATCTCTGTACTTTTAATTAACTAGAAAATGCACTTTTTTTTTTTTTTGAGACAGAGTTTTGTTTTGTCGCCAGGCGCCAGGCTAGAGTGCAGTGACGAAATCTCGGCTCACTGTAATTTCCGCCTCCTGGGTTCAAGCAATTCTCCTGCCTCAGCCTCCTGAGTAGCTGGTACTACAAATGCGCACCACCACGTCCAGCTAATTTTTGTATTTTTTAGTAGAGATGGGGTTTCACCATGTTGGCCAGGATGGTCTCAATCTCTTGACCTCGTGATCCACCCGCCTTGGCCTCCCAAAGTGCTGGGATTACAGGCGTGAGCCACCATGCCTGGCCGAAAATACACTTCTAAATAATAACTGATTGACCTGTTAATCTAAATAATCACTGATTTATTTCATTATATTTTTGAATTACAAACTAATGTTTGGCCTGGTGCGGTGGCTCACTCCTGTAATCCCAGCACTTTTGGAGGCTGAAGTGGACGGATCACTTGAGCCCAGGAGTTTGAGACCAACCTAAGCAACATGGTGAAACCTTGTCTCTACAAAAAATACAAAAATTAACCAGGCTTGGTGGCGCATGCCTGTAGTCCCAGCTACTTGGGAGGCTGGGGAAGGAGTATCACCTAAACCTGGGGAGGTCAAGGCTGCAGTGAGCTGTGACCACACCACTGCACTCCAGCCTAGGTGACAGAGTGAGGCTTTGTCTCTTAAAAAAAAATTTAAAAGTATATATATATACACATACATACACACACACACACACACACACACACACACACACACACACATACAGATATATGTATCTGTATATGTATTTAATTTAAAAAGATTAATAGTGGAGTTGAATTGTTTTGCTTTAAAGACATTAAGCATTAAACATTACTTTATAGTACTATTAATCTTTTTAAGTTAAATAGCTCCATTTCATAAATTTGTCCAGTGCTGGTTCCTTTTTCTATGCTTTTAGTGGTGTTATTCCTAAAAGACAGAGGCCACACAGATCAAATCATCTGTACAGCCTCTAGAAGAATGCAACATCAGATTTAGAGTTAAAGTTTTTAGATGATAATATAATGACACAATCCCTAAGAAGGGGAGAAAAACTATAAATTCATTTGGCTATTTCAAGTAAGCCTCAAACAAACATTCAATTAAATGGGTATTCTTTTTTTTTTTTTGAGACAGAGTCTTGCTCTGTTGCCCGGGCTGGAGAACAGTGGGGCAATGTCGGCTCACTGAAACCTCCACCTCCCGGGTTCAAGTGATCTTTTACCTCAGCCTCCCGAGTAGCTGGGACCACCACACCCAGCTAATTTTTGTATTATTAGTAGAGACAGGGTTTCACCATACTGGCCAGGTTGGTCTCAAACTCCTGACTTCATGATCTGCCTGCCATGGCCTTCCAAAGTATGGGAATTACAGGCATGAGCCACCACCGCGCCCAGCGTTTTTTTGTTTTTTTTTTTTTTTGAGACGGTTTTATTCTTGTTGCCCAGGCTGGAGTACAATGGTACTATCTTGGCTCACTGCAACCTCCGCCTTCTGGGTTCCAGTGATTCTCCTGTCTCAGCCTCCCAAATAGCTGGGATTACAGGTGCATACCTCCATGCCTGGCTAATTTTTTTTTTTTATCTTTAGTAAAACAGGGTTTCATAATATTGGTCAGGCTGGTCTCAAACTCCTGAACTCAGGTGATTCACCAATCTCGGCCTCCCAAAGTGCCAGATACCTCCCAAAGTCCCAAAATACCATGCCCAGCCAATGAGTATTCTTTCATTGAAAGGAAGAAGAGGAAAGGGGAGGAAGGGAAGGAGATAAGGTAAGAGAGGAAGGAAGGAAGGGAGGGAGGGAGGAAGGAAGGAGGGGAAGGAAGGAGGGAAGGAAGGAGGGAAGGAAGGAGGGAAGGAAGGAGGGAAGGAAGGAGGGAGGAAGGAGGGAGAAAGGGAGCATAAAAAAAGGAAAAGAAAAAGTATTTACAAATAATTCATTGCTTCTAATTCCTTACAGGGTCAACTCAGTAAACATCCTAAATATAGCTTGTCTCCAACACTCAGATGGTGCATAAGAAAAATATTGAATGCTAAAGCAATCAGAGACCAATCGAAATAGAGTTAAATAAGCTATTACTGGCAATCAATTAAATTGCACTCAGATGAAAACATGGAACATGCTAAAAAATTTCCTGATTTGCATCCTTCTGCTAATAATGTTTCTAAACACTAGATGTCAATGAACTAGAGGTTTAAATGAAAGTAAAAAGATTCTTACATAAAAGGTAGAGAAAGAAGATGTAACTGTTTCACTTCAAAACATAGCAACTTTTGACAGTAGTTTTTACCTGGGAAGAGGTCTGTACATCTCATAAATATCTCCCAATAGATTAGTCCAAGAGCATACATGTCTACTTGTTTCAAAGCTGATTCACAGTCCCTCAAGTTCACAGCTCCTTCTAGCACTTCTGGTGCCATATATCTGATAGTGCCAACCTGATAAATTAGAGTGATATTTTTTAGAGACAGAATGTAGCATACTCTGAAGAACAGACATTAGACCATAAGTTACATGCAAATCTTAGTCATGTCAATGTTATTTGACCCTAACCACATCACCAAACCTTTCTATAACTTATTTTTTACGTATAAAATGCCCTTCCTGAATAATTAAACTGTGGTAAATCAATTTTAGTGAATATTATTCATTATTCAAAAAGAATGAGCTAGACTTTCCTATGTATATCAACATAAATAATCTGTAAGATACACTGAGAAAATTACAAAACTATATGTATGCCACCTAATATTTTTAAAAATTCACAAAAATACAGCTGGGCACAGTGACTCACACCTGTAATCCCAGCACTATGGGGGGGCTGGGTAGGGTGGATCACCTGAGGCCAAGAGTTCAATATCAGCCTGACTAGCATGGTGAAACCCCGTCTCTACTAAAAATACAAAAATTAGCTGGGCATGGTGGCACATGCCTGTAATCCTAGCTACTCGGGAGACTGAGGCAGGAGAATTGCTTGAACCAGGGAGGCGGAGGTTGTGGTGAGCCAAAATCGTGCCACTGCACTCCAGCCTGGGCAACAAGAGCTAAACTCCATCTCAAAAAAAAAAAAATCACAAAAATACATACATGTTGTACATACACATGTATATATGAATGCAGAGAACAAAATTGGGAAGGATATATTCCACACTGTAATGGTGATTATCAAAAGATGGACTATCTTATCTTAAACTTGGTAACTTTACTATTGCTTCAAAAATCACTTCCTACAAATTTGTTCCTAATGCTTGTAAAAATGACTTGGAATGGCAGTAAGTTCCAAAATAAACTGATGAACTTTACAAAGGCCTTTAGGAGATGTATTTTATATTTCCTAATTTTGTAATTCCTAGTATTCTATAATTGGCAGTATATGAGAATACTTGTCCTGAGTCTCGCTCTGTCACCCAGGCTGGAGTGCAGTGGCATGATCTCGGCTCACTGCAACCTCCACCTCCCAGGTTCAAGCAATTCTCCTGCCTCAGTCTCCCGAGTAGCTGGGATTACAGGTGCGTGCCACTGTGCCCAGCTAATTTTTGTATTTTTAGAAGAGATGGGGTTTTACTGTGTTGGTCAGGCTAGTCTTGAACTCCTGATCTCAGGTGATCCACCCGCCTGGGCCTCCCAAAGTGCTGGGATTACAGGCATGAGCCACCATGCCTAGCCAGTAGATGTTTTAATTAAATTCATCATTATTTCAAGGTACATCAGTGTGATACCTTTTGTATACACTCACCTCACTTATGGCTGCATTATCTTCTTCCCCCTGGGCGCACCAGTCTATTTCCAGTTAGCCTCATGGACAATCCAAAGTCACTAATAACACAGGTTCCATCATTTTTCACTAGAACATTTCTGCTGTTTAAATCTCGATGGGAAATTGCAGGTTTATAATGATCTGTTTGGATAATTTCAAATATTTATTAACGACTAAAGAGTATTATTGAACATGAAATGAACATGCAGGTAATAGGAACTATATAAATATAAAAGTAGTGTTATTTTTCTGCCCATTATTTTCTAATAAAAAAGACAAATCAAAATTTCAACTCACACTCATCACTATTTTCTAACATATTTTATAATATAACTCCTATCACATGTATAGTTAATTAAACATTAAACTAAAACTAACAAACATGCTGCCACTTAAAATTCTAACACACACTTGTTTTTTCCTCTTCATTTATAGTATAGGGCTGCAAAAAGAGGCAATACAGAAAGGAATATTTGGTATAAACACCAAAAAAAAAACAAGAAGATCAGATTGTCTAAAATAAGTATCAGTGAAAAACTAATGGAGCTCCAAAATTTTAATGTAAATCTTAAACTGCTCTCTCACAGCTTAATAGATCAAACCTGGGACAGCACATTCCAGTTCTACCCTGAGGTTTAGCCATATCTCTAAGCCCACCTCAGCTTTTCAAATCTAACCAGAAATAGTTTTATAATGGCTTGGAAGAACAAGCAGAGGAATTGGTATCTCTCACCAAGATATGAAAACTTGTTTTTCAAATTTTGCAGAAGCAAAGTAGTGTTATGCTCCTTCTATTACTTTTTTAATCCTTATCATAGGACTACAGCCTCCATGAAGGCAGAAAGAGAACATATTTTACCAGAATTTAAAAGGCTTGGCACACAATAGACACACAGTAAATGCTTGCTGACTGAAAGAACGAATCTAACCTAAGCCTCTCACCGAATATAATTACATTATATTTTTCCTCTCTATAAGGAGATCATATGTAAACCTTATATTAAATAAAACCATAACTCTGAAACTGAAAAAAAAATTTATAGCACAATTTCTGAAATTTAAAATATCTGCCTAGGTATACAGAAAAACAGAGCAATCAGAACAAAGTCAATACATTAATGAGCATTCAAATGCAATTTCACCAATAATGAAACTATAGATAATAATAATGATCCTTGATATAAAAAAAATTAAGCAACAGTACAATTTGAAGAAAAAATAGGAGTTACCAAGTTTCTTCACCTAAGGGTTGATTTCTTTCTCATTTTCTCCCTTACTCACTTCCTATTCTTCAGTCTTCTAAAGCTTGTATTAACTTGGCTCCTACTCAACTCCTGCAAGAGCTGCATTTCTTACTCTGGATAAAGCTACAACATAAGTGTATGTGGTACAATCTTGAGCTAATATTTATCTAGGAAAACTTACGGAAACATTGGCATATTATTTACAAACTAACACCAAATCAGTGAGTAGAATTACAGACTGCCCTTTTGAGACAAATTTTCCCTTTGAAACTCCCCCCTCCGTACTCATTTAAATCTTCTTTATTTGGGTGTGGAGGGAGGTAGAACATACAGTAATTTTTCCCTGGGCAAAGCACTGAAGTAGGCAAATATCTCAAAGGAAAGCACAACAAGATATTAGTTATATATATGTTTTTTAAACTTGAACAAAAATAGTCAATCTATGCATTTTTTTTTTTTTCTTTTTTGAGATAGAGTCTCTCTTCGCCCAGGCTGGAATGCAGTGGTGTGATCTCATCTCACTGCAACCTCCACCTCCTGGGTTCAAGCGATTCTGCTGCCTTAGCCTCCCGAGTGGCTGGGAATACAGGCACGTGCTACCACCCCTGGCTAATTTTTTGTATTTTTAGTAGAGACAGGGTTTCACCATGTTAGCCAAGATGGTCTTGATCTCCTGACCGCGTGATCTATCCACCTGCCTCAGCCTCCCAAAGTGCTGGGATTATAGGCATGAGCCAATCTATGGATATTTATACATACATATTACCAGTGCTATGCCCCTGCCCTCCCAAAGACCTTAAAAACTATACACAAACTACTTAACAGTAATTTTCTGGTGAAGTCTGAGTTGTCCATATCTATTTTTTTGGTCAGATACTTCTTTGGTAATAAGCATGCATTGCTATTATAATATGGAAAAAATTCATAGGGAGATCTTATTACAAATAAATAAATGGGTTTAATTCTTCCTTATTCTGAAGCAAAAGATAGCTGAATAAGTAATAACACTGTAATTCCTTACTACCAAATTTCTACTCTTAACAACAAAGTTATATCTGAAGATGCTGGGAAGAACAGAATTCAGTGAAAGAACACTTCAAGTAAAAATACTATAGTATAGGCATATAGATAATCCCCCCCACTTATAGATGGTTTGATTTATGATCTCAACTTTACAGTGGTCTGAAAGCAGTACACAATCAGTAGAAACCATACTTCATTCATTTTTTTCACTTTCAGAACAGTATTCAATAAATCACGAGATATTCAATCCTTTATTATAAAGTAGACTTTGTGTTGGATGATTTGGCCAACTATAGGCTAATATAAGTGTTCTGAGCATATTTAAGATAGTTAAGGCTAAGCTATAATGTTCAGTAGGTTAAATGCATTTTCAACTTACAATATTTCTAACTTATGATCTTTTTTTTCTTTCTTTTTTTTGAGACAGAGTCTTGCTCTTGTCGCCCAGGCTGGAGTGCAGTGGTGTGATCTCGGCTCACTGCAACCTCCTCCTCCCGGGTTCAAGTGATTCTTCTGCCTCAGCCTCCCGAGTAGATGGGATTACAGGCACCTGCCACCACTCCTGGCTAATTTTTGTATTTTTAGTACAGACGGGATTTCGCCATGTTGGCCAGGCTGGTCTCGAACTCCTGACTTCGTGATCTGCCCACCTCAGCCTCCCAAAGTGCTGGGATTACAGGCGTGAGCCACTGCACAAGGCCTTTTTCTCTTTTCTTTCTTCCATTTTTTTTAAAAAACAGGGTCTCGCTTTGTTGCTCAAGCTGGAGTGCAGGGGCATTATCTTGGCTCACTGCAGCCTTGACCTCCTGGGCTCAGGCAATTCTCCCACCTCAGCCTCCTAAATAGCTGGCACTACAGGTACACGCCACTACATTGGGCTAATTTTTTATTTCTGTAGAGGTGAGGTCTCACTATGTTGCCGAGGCTGGTCTCAAACTCCTGGGCTCAGGACTTTGATCCTCCTGCCTTGGCCTTCTAAAGTGCTGGGATTAGAGGCATGAACCACTGTGCCCAGCCATCTTATAACTAGTTCACTGGACGTAATCCCATTGTAAGTCAAGGAACATCTATACTTGGGAATATTTTTTAAATAATCAGGTAAAAACCATAAATTCTGGGCAGGCGCAGTCGCTCACACCTGTAATCTCAGCACTTTGAGAAGCCAAGGCAGGTGGATCACCTGAGGTCAGGAGTTTGAGATTAGCCTGACTAACACGGTGAATCCCCGTCTCTTCTAAAAATACAATTAGCCCGGCATGGTAGCGCACATCTGTAATCCCAGCTAGTTGGGAGGCTGAGGCAGGAGAATCGCTTGAACCCAAGATGCAGAGGTTGCAGTGACCTGAGATTGTGCCATTGCACTCCAGCCTGGGTGACACAGCAAGACTCTGTCTCAAAAAAAAAAAAAAAAAAAAAAACCATAAATTCAAATAGCTACTATATTTATATGCAATAACAGCAACTATGTACTTAGTTTTTAAAAAAGGTAACTATTACCCTTATTTAGTGGTAACATTCGCTAATGTTTCAGAGTAACAGCGCTGTTTAAATAAAACTTATATCTGACGGCAATCATTCTTTTCAGCCTATATTTGACTTGAAACCTTGCTAAATTATGCAAGCCTTAAAAAGGAAGATTAGGATGGTATTTTAAGTTCTGTGCTAAGCCAGTTTTTTAAAGGCATTATAATATTTAAGAGCTAAGTGGACACAGTCCAATGGTTAATGTGCTAAAGCACTAAAGAAAGTGCATCAAGTTGCTGACACAGGCAATACTTTGGACAATTCTGTATTCAGGAAAAGCAAGATGTCAAGATAAATGAACGGATAAATTATTCAGGAGAAATTATTTATACATGAAGCATCAGCTACAAAAGATGATCCATGCTAATATACAATGGAACAAAGATCTAAGAAACTGATATATTAAAGTTCCCTTCACGAAGAGGTCGGAGAGACTAAAAAAAAAAAAAAAAAGTCAGGGCTACAGTATGACAAGAACATGTAGCAAGGGATGAGGGTAGAAGAAAGCACAAAGACAGAATTATCATAGCAAAAGTAACTTAGGGGTGTCTATGAAGTGAGGTATGTATTGAAACTAAGTGAGAAAGCAAATGTATTAAAGAAATGTGGCCGGGCGCGGTGGCTCACGCCTGTAATCCCAGCACTTTGGGAGGCCAAGGCGGGCGAATCACGAGGTCAAGAGATCGAGACCATCCTGGTCAACATGGTGAAACCCCGTCTCTACTAGAAATACAAAAATTAGCTGGGCATGGTGGTGCGTGCCTGTAGTCCCAGCTACTAGGGAGGCTGAGGCTGGAGAATTGCTTGAACCCAGGAAGTGGAGGTTGCAGTGAGCCGAGATCGCACCATTGCACTCCAGCCTGGGTAACAAGAGCGAAACTCCAACTCAAAAAAAAAAAAAAAGAAATGCTCTGAACAACTAGCAAAAATATGCATGAAAGCTGAGGAAGACCACAGTTATGACAAGGAATATAACCACATAGCTCTGAAACACGAGCAAAGACTGATCCCCCACAGTGTATTCTTCTCTTCCTACCTAGTAACAGAACTCAATATTATTTGAGGCAGCAATGCAAGCAGGAAACAACATCAGCAGCTATATTCTCAGTCTCTTTTGAAGCTAAATGTGGACTAGGTTCTGGGAAACAAACAAGCATAGAAGTGGGACTTCTGGAGACAGATGGGGTAATTCCTTTTACCTGAGGCCAGGCGTGGTGGCTCATGCCTGTAATCTCAACACTTTGGGAGGCTGAGGCGGGCAGATCATGAGGTCAGGAGTTGGAAGACCAGCCTGACCAACATGGTAAAACCCAGTCTCTACTAAAAAAACAAAGGAAAACAAAAAAATTAGCTGGGAGTGGTGGCGCATGCCTGTAATCCCAGCTACTCAGGAGGCTGAGGCAGGAGGATCACTTGAATCCAGGAGTTGGAGACTGCAGTGAATTGAGATTGCACCACTGCATTCCAGCCTGGGTGGCAGAGTGAGACTCTGTCTTGTGGGAGGAGGGGAATGAAAGCCGGCCAGGTGCAGTGGCTCACGCCTGTAATACCAGCACTTTGGGAGGCTGAGGTGGGCAGACCATCTGAGGTCAGGAGTTCGAGACCAGCCTGGCCAACATGGTGAAACCACCTCTCTGCTAAAAATACAAAAAATTAGCCAGGCGTGGTGGCAGGTGCCTGTAATCCCAGCTACTTGGGAGGCTGAGGCAGGAGAATAGCTGGAATCTGGGATATGGAGGTTGCAGTGAGCTGAGATGGCACCACTGCACTGCAGCCTGGGCAACAGAGGGAGACTCCATCTCAAAAAAAAAAAAAAAAAAAAAAAAAGAAGAAAGAAAATGAAAGCCTAAAGGATGGTGGAGAAGAAATATGGGAGCCTCAGGCCCTGATAATACTTTGATGATGACAAGCCAATCCTAGGCTGTCCTTTTCTATATTCTTGTAAGAGAAAAAACATTTCTTTCTTATTGAAGCCACTGTTATTACACCCTACCCCTGATACATTTAGCCAAACCTAATTTTAGCTAACAGAAGCACTGATATTTGAAAAGATACAATTGGGTTTTATTTATTTATTTTTTCAGAAAGAAAGAAAAGAAAAGAAAAAAGAAAGAGAGAAAGAAGGAAAAAAAGAGAATGAAAGACAGGGAAAAAGAAGAAAAAGAGGGAGAGAGAACGAGAATCTTGCTCTTATTGCCCAGGCTAGAATGTAATCTAAAAATGGGTATTGAAAAGCTTTTATACTAATAATTGTGTTAATACAATGGAGACAGGAAGGAATAAAGGAGGAAAATAACAAACAAACAGCCAACCAATATTTCATTTAAACATATGAAATGCTATGCAATTGCTGGGAAGTGATTTACTTCCAACCATGTGGTCACTTTTAGAATAGATGTGATGTGTTACTGAAGAAAATGTATGTTTTGTGGATTTAGAGTAGAGAGTTCTGTAAATGTTTATTAAGTTTACTTGTTCCAGGTCTAAGTTCAAGTCCCGGGTATCCTTGTTAACCTTCTGTCTCATTGATCTGTCCAATATTGACAATGTAGTGTTAAAGTCTCCCACTATTATTGTGTGGGAGTCCAAGTCTCTTTGTAAGTCACCAAGAAGTTGCCTTATGTATCTGGGTGCTCCTGTATTGGGTACGCATAGACTTAGGATCGTTAACTCTTCCCATTACATTGATCCCTCTACCATTACACAATGTCCTTCTTATCTCTTTTGGTTTCTGTTACTTTAAAGTCTATTTTATCAGAGATGAGAATTGCAACTCCTGCTTTTTTTGTTTGTTTTTTTGTTTTTGTTTTGTTTTCTCTCCATTTGGTTGGCAAATCTTCCTCCATCCCTTTGTTTTGAGTCTCTGTATATCCTTGCATGTGAGAAGGGTCTGGATGCAGCTTACTGATGGGTTTTTTGGAATGGCTGATACTGGTTGTTCCTTTCTGTATATAGTGCTTCTTTCAGAAGCTCTTGTAAAGCAGGCCTGGTGGCAATGAAATCTCTGAGTACTTGCTTGTTCATAAAAAATTTTATTTTTCCTTCACTTATGAAACTTAGTTTGGCTGGATATGAAATTCTGGGTTGAAAGTTCTTTTCTTTAAGGATGTTGAATATTGGCCCCCACTCTCTTCTGGCTTGTAGGGTTTCTGCTGAGAGATCTGCTGTGAGTCTGATAGGCTTCCCCTTGTGGGTAACCTGACCTTTCTCTCTGGCTGCCCTTAGTATTTTCTCCTTCATTTCAACCCTGGTGAATCTAATGATTATGTGCCTTGGGGTTGTTCTTTTTGAGGAATATCTTTGTGGTGTTCTCTGTATTACCTGGAGTTGAGTATTGTCCTGCCTTGCTAGGTTGGGAAAGTTTTCCTGGATAATATCCTGAAGAATATTTTCCAGCTTGGATTCATTCTCTTCATCACATTCAGGTACACCTATCAGACGTAGATTAGGTCTTTTCACATAGTCCCATATTTCTTGGAGACTTTGCTCATTCCTTTTTACCCTTTTTTCTCTAATCTTGTCTTCTCGTTTTATTTCGTTAAGTTGGTCTTCGACCTCTGAAATCCTTTCTTCTGCTTGATCAATTTGACTGTTAAAACTTGTGCATACTTCGCGAAGTTCTCGTATTGTGTTTTTCAACTCCATTAGTTCACTTATATTCCTCTTTAAATTGTCTATTCTCGTTAGCATTTTGTCAAACGTTTTTTCGAGGTTCTTAGTTTCTTTGCATTGGGTTAGAACATGTTCTTTTAGCTCACAGAAGTTTCTTATTATCCACCTTCTGATGCCTGATTCTATCAATTCCTCACATTCATTCTCCATCAGGCCTTGTTCCCTTGGTGATGAGGAACTGCAATCCTCTGTAGGAGGAGAGGCATTCTGATTTCGGATGTTTTCAGCCTTTTTGCGCTGGTTTCTTCCCCGTCTTTGTGGATTTATCCACCTGTTGTCTGTGTAATTGCTGACTTTCAGATTAGGTCTCTGAGTGGACGTCCAGCTTGTTGGTGATAAAGTTTTTTCTGTTTCTTAGTTTTCCTTTCGGCAGACGCCCCTCCCCCCACAGAGCTGGACCTTCCCTGGTTCAGGTGTACTTGCTGTGAAACTCTCAATCCTCAGCAGTTCCAATTGCTGCTTGTTTGTTTTTTTGTCGGGGGGGGGGGGGGGGGTGACCAGCCTTCCCCTGCGGTGACCCACTACGCTGGCTGAAACAGCGGCTTTAAGATTCGTGGCGCTTTTCTGCCCAGAAATCTCCCGGTCTGGTTCCCCCGCTTCAGTCCCCTTTTCAATCAGCTGAATGGGAGACTCTGCCTTCCTGGAGCTCCAAACGCCAACTAAAAGGGCCACCGGGGCGCCTGCAAAACAGCCGCGCCGGCCAAAGGAGTCACGCTGGCGACCCATGGGGCTCCTCCGCCGGGAATCTCCTGGTCCATGGGCAATAAAAATCGTCTGAAAATGTGGCATCCACTCACTCTCTGCGCTTTCAGTGGGAGCTACAATCCTGAGCTGCTGCTAATCGGCCATCTTGGATCCACAATTGGGGTTTATACTAAAGCCCAACCCATGGAATAAAGATCCATGTGATGTTAAAACTAAAGAAGTAATAATGGTGCTCACTTTGGCAGCACATATACTAAAATTGGAACAACACAGAAAATTAACATGGATGGCCCTGACACAAAGATGATGTGTAAATTCGTGAAGTGTTCCATATATTTAAGATAGTTGGAAAGAATAAACAATACCTAGTATTTGATAGCACAACAGGGTTACAATAGTCAAAATAATTTAATCGTACATTTATAAATAACTAAAATAATATTATTGGATTATTTTAACACAAAGGAGAAATGACTGAAAGGATGGATATCCTGTTTTCCATGATGTGATTTTTTACACATTACATGTTTGTATCAAAATATCTCATGGGGCAGGGCACAGTGGCTAACACCTGTAATCCCAGCACTATGGGAGGCTGAGGTGGGAGGACTGCTTCAACCCAGGAGTTGGAGACCAGCCTGGGCAACATAGGGAGACCATGTCTCTATAAAAAAATAAAAATAAAATTAGCCAGGCATGGTGGCTCATGCCTGCAGTCCTAGCTACGCAGGAGGCTGAGGTGGGAGGATCACTAAAGTCTATGAGGTAGAGGCTGCAGTGAGCCAAGATACCCCACTACAGTCCAGTCTGGGCTGGACTCAAAACAAACTCCCTCAAAAACAAACCAAAAAAACCTCGGCGGGGCACGGTGGCTCATGCCTGTAATCCCAGCACGTTGGGAGGCCAAGACAGATGGATCACTTGAGGTAAGGAGTTCAAGATCAGCCTGGCCAACATGGTGGAAACTCCATCTCTACTAAAAATACAAAAACTAGTGGGACATGATGGTGTATGCCTATAATCCCAGCTACTTGGGAGGCTGAGGCAGGGGAATTGCTTGAATCTGGGAGGTGGAGGTTGTAGTGAGCCGAGATCGCACCACTGCACTCCAGCCTGGGCAACAGAGGGAAACTCTGTCTCAAAAAAAAAGACAACTTATGTACCTCGTAAATATATACACTACTATGTACCCACAAAAATTAAAAACATTAATGACACATTGTAGTTCACTTAAGCAAAATAAATACAAGGAAAATATAATATAGCCTAGCTAAGAGGTTCTTATCCTAAGGTCCATAAATGGGCTTCAAAAAGTCTGAAAATGCCCTGGAATCAAAAGAACATTTAAAAAATTTTTCTTTTATGTATTTACATTTTTGTGAGTCAGAGTTTCGCTCTTGGGAGTTCTCCTGCCTCAGCCTCCTGAGCAGCTGGGATTACAGGTGCTGCCACCATGCCCGGCCAATTTTTTTGGTATTTTTAGTAGAGACGGGGCTTTCACCATGTTGGTAAGGCTGGTCTTGAACTCCTGACCTCAGGTGATCCACCCCCCTTGGCCTTCCAAAGTGCTGGTATTACAGGTGTGAGCCACCGTGCCTGGCCTTATTTATTTTTCAGATACAGTCTTGCTCTGTTGCCCAGGCTGGAGTGCAGTGGTGAGATCTTGGCTCACTGCAACCTCCCCACTCCCAGGCTCAAACGATCTTTCACCTTAACCTCCTGAGGTGCATGCTACTATGCCCGGCTAATTTTTTATATTTTTTTGTAGAGACAGGGTTTCACCATGTTGGTCTCAAACTCTTGGGCTCATGCAATCTGCCAGCCTCAACCTCCCAAAGTGTTGGGATTTCAGGTGTGGTACCTGGTCTCTTTTATTTTAAAGTCAAATTGTCGGGGTACATGTGCAAGTGTGTTATCTGCAATTATAGTGTGATGCTGACGTTGGGGTACAAGTGATCCTGTTACCCAGGTAATGGGCACAGTACCCAAGAGTCAGTTTTTCAGCCCTTACCATTCTCCCTCTCTCCCCACTCTAGTAGTCCCTAGTTTCTATTGCTGTCATCTTCATGTCCATAAGAACTCGAGGTTTACTTCCCACTTATAAAGTGAGAACATGTGGTATTTGGTTTTCTGTTCTGCTTAGCATAATCTACTCCAGCTCCATCCATGCTGCTGCAAAAGACATGATTTCATTCTCTTTTTGGCTGTGTAGTATTTGATGGTGTATGTGAACACATTTTCTTTATCCACTCCACTGTTGGGCACCTACGTTGATTCCATATCTTTGCTACTGTGAATAGCGCTGTGAAAAACAGAGAAGTACCTGTATCTTTCTGGTAGAATTATTTGTATTCTTTTGGATATATACTCAGTAATAGGATTGCTGGGTCAAATGGTAGTTCTGTTTTAAGTTCTTTGAGAAATCTCCAAACTGCTTTCCAAAGTGGCTGAACTAATTTATACTCCCACCAACAATGTGTAAGTGTTCCCCCTTTCTCCACAGCCTCAACAGCATCTGTTGTTTTTTGACTTTTCAATAATAGCATTCTGACTGATGTAAGATAGTATATAATTGTGGTTTTGATTTGCATTTCTCTGATGATTAGTGATACGGAGCATTTTTTCATATCATACAAGTTGGCTGCTTGTATGTCTTCTTCTGGGAAGTGTCTATTCATGTCATTTGCCCACTTTTCAGTGTGGCTATTTGCTTTTTGCTTGTTCAATTGTTTACGTTCCTTATACATTCTGGATATTAGACCTTGGATGGATGTGCAGTTTGCAAATATTTTCTCTCATTTGTAGGTTGTTTACTCCATGGATGGTTTCTTTTGAAAAGAACAATTTCTAAGTATGCTCACATGTATATCTTGGAGGAAGAATGTTCAGAGTATGAAAGAGGAATTTTTTTTTTTTTTTTTTTGAGACAATGTCTCACTCTGTCGCCCAGGCTGAAGTGCAGTGGCATGATCATAGCTCATTGCAATCTAGAATTCCTGGGCTCAAGCAATCCTCCCATCTCAGCCTCCTGAGTATCTGGGATCACAGGTGTGTGCCACTACCCACAGCTAATTAAAAAAATTTTTTGTAAAACAAATAAAGGGTATTCAATTAGGAAAGGAGGAAGTCAAATTGTCCCTATTTGCAGATGACATGATGGTATATTTAGAAGACCCCATCGTCGCAGCCCCAATCTCCTGAAACTGATAAGCAACTTCAGCGAAGTCTCAGGATACAAAATCAATGTGCAAAAATCACAAGCATTCCTATACACCAATAACAGACTTAAAGAGAGCCAAATCAAGAACGAACTGCCATTCACAATTGCTACAAAGAGAATAAAATACCTAGGAACACAACTAACAAAGGATGTAAAGGACCTCTTCAAGGAGAGCTACAAACCACTGCTCAAGGAAATAAGAGAGGACACAAACAGATGGAAAAACATTCCATGCTCATGGTTAGGAAGAATCAATATTTTGAAAATGGCCATACTGCTCAAAGTAATTTATAGATTCAATGCTATCCCCATCAAGCTACCTATGACCCTCTTCACAGAACTGGAAAAAAACACCTTAAACATCATATGGAACCAAAAGAGAACCTGCATAGCCAAGTCAATTCTAAGCAAAAAGAACAAAGCTGGAGGCATCACGCTACCTCACTTCAAACTATACTGCAAGGCTACAGTAATCAAAATAGCTGGTACTGGTACCAAAACAGATACCAAAACAATTGAACAACCAATAGAACAGAACAGAGGCCTCAGAGGCAACGCCACTCATCTACAACCATCTGATCTTTGACAAACCTGACAAAAACAAACAATAGGGAAAGGATTCCCCTGTTTAATAAATGGTGTTGGGAAAACTGGCTAGCCATGTGCAGAAAGCAGAAACTGGATCCCTTCTTGACACCTACACTAAAAATAACTCCAGGTGGATTAAGGACTTAAACATAAGACCTAACACCATAAAAACCCTAAATGAAAACCTAGGCAAAACCATTCAGGACATAGGCATAGGCAAGGACTTCATGACTAAAACAACAAAAGCAATGGCAACAAAAGCCAAAATAGACAAATGGAATCTAATTAAACTCCAGAGCTTCTGCACAGCAAAAGAAACAATCATTAGAGTGAACCGACAACCAACAGAATGGGAAAAAAATTTTGCAAACTACCCATCTGACAAGGGCTAATATCCAGAATCTACAAAGAACTTAAATAAGTTTAACAAACCCATTCAAAAGTGGGCAAAGGATATGAACAGATACTTTCCAAAAGAAGACATATATGAGGCCAACAAACATATGAAAAAATGCTCATCATCACAGGCCATTAGAGAAATGCAAATCAAAACCACATTGAAATACCATCTCACACCAGTTAGAATGGCAATCATTAAAAAATCTGGAGACAACAGATGCTGGAAGAGGATGTGGAGAAATAAGAACACTTTTACAATGTTGGTGGGAGTGTAAATTAGTTCAACCATTGTGGAAGACAGTGTGGCGATTCCTCAAGGACCTAGAAACAGAAATTCCATCTGACCCAGCAATCCCATTATTGGGTATATATCCAAAGGATTATAAATCATTCTATTATAAAGATACATGCACACGTATGTTCACTGCGGCACTGTTTACAATAGAAAAGACTTGGAACCAACCCAAATGCCCATCGATGATAGACTGGACAAGGAAAATGTGGCACATATACACCATGGAATACTATGCAGCCATAAAAAAAGATGAGTTCGTGTCCTTTGCAGGGACATGGATGAAGCTGGAAACTATCATTCTCAGTAAACTGACACAGAACAGAAAATCAAACACCGCATGCTCTCACTCGTAGGCAGGTGTTGAACAATGAGAACACATGGACACAAGGAGGAGAGCATCACACACTGGGGTCTGTTGGGGGGACTAGGGGAGGGACAGCAGGGGGGTAGGGAGTTGGGGAGGGGATAACATGGGGACAAATGACAGATATAGGTGACGGGGGATGGAGGCAGCAAACCACATTGCCATGTATGTACCTATGCAACAATCCTGCATGTTCTGCACATGTACCCCAGAAACTAAAGTGCAATAATATATATATATATATATTTTTTTAAATTTTTTGTTTTTGTAGAGATGGGGGTCTCACTATGATGTCTAGGCTGGTTTTGAACCCTTGGGCTCAAGTAATCCTCCTGCCTTGGCCTCCCAAAGTGTTGGGATTATAGATGTGAGTCACTGTACCCAACTCAAAAATTATTAATGAATCAGAATTAAATTTTTTCTTCTATACATTTTTTTTTTTAAGAGATGGGGTTTCACCATGTTGGCCAGGCTGATCTTGAACTCCTGACCTCAGGTGATCCACACACCTCAGCCTCCCAAAGTGCTGGGATTACAGGCGTGAGCCACTGCGCCCAGCCAAGAATTAAATTCTTAATGGGATCCACGGCCCCCGTAAGTCTTGAAGTTCTTTTTCTTTTTTTTTTTTTTTTTTTTTGAGATAGGATCTCACTGTCACTCAGGCTGGACTGCAGTGGGTGAACACAGCCCACTACAGCCTGAACGTCCTGGACTCAAGCAATCCTCCCACCTCAGCCACCCAAGTAGCTCAGATTACATGCGCATGCTACCAAATCTGGCTGTTTTTATATTTTGTAGAGAAAGGGTTCCACTGTGTTGCCCATGCTGGTCTCAAACTCCTGTGCTCAACTGATCCTCCCACTCGGGCTCTCAAATTGTTGGGATTACAGGTGTGAGTCACCGTGCCAGCCAAAGTTCTTTCTCTTATTCTTCCTGTTACATTTCTTTTTTTCTTTAAAATTAATTAATTTATTTCTCATCACAAAATACAAGGAGCAAGGGCAATGCCTGTAATCCCTTGGTTGCATATCTTCCTAGCCTATGCATCCATAAATACCCTTGTACACCACCAGGCTCATACTGTCCCCACAAGCATTTTCTCACATCCTAACAGTTGCAGAGTACAATATATGACCAAGTAGGAAGTATAAGCAGATTTCCCATTCACAAGGTAGAGCACCCCTTCAATTAGTGTTCCAGTTCACATTTGCTAATTTTTTTTATTTTTATTTTTATTTTTTTAAGACAGAATCTAGCTCTGTCGCCCAGGCTGGAATAAAGTGGTGTGATCTCAGCTAACTAGAACCTTCACCTCCCAGCTCAAGCAATCCTCCCACCTCAGCCTCCCAAGTATCTGGGACTATAGGTGCATGCCACCACGTCCAGCTAATGTTTGTATTTTGTAGATACAGGGTTTCACCATGTTACCTAGGCTGGTCTCAAACTCCTGAGCTCAAGTGATCCGCCTGCCTTGGTCTCCCAAAGTGCTAAGGTTACAGGCATGGGCCACTGCACCCAGGCTGCTAATACCGCAACAGAAGTAGCTGCTTGTTCTTACTAATGATTTTATGAAACTCTCTGGCAAACAAGTACGTCATAGACAAATTATGTCGGCACAACTCTTAGAGTTGTTTAAAGTAACCTAATAGAAAGACAATGACTAAGGCCCATTCCTTATCTCCAGCTTTGTAAGTCCCAGGCTGCCTACGACACCTGGACTTCTGCCACTGGGTCCCCTAGATCCCATGGCAACAATGGAAAAGGGCAGGCCAGAACAAGCATGAGGAATAAACAATCTTTATTGGGCTCAGACTAGGAGTCTTTGGGCTGAGAGGACCTTGGTATATTTGTCAGTTTTATTCTCCATGTTCTTTTTGGCCTTTTCCCATAGCCTCATGAACTGTTTTTCTTCTGGTAATAGATCTGGTAATAGACTTTCCTATTCTCCTCCAGGGTAGCCGTCATTGTCTGGTATTTCCCGTCAGCCTTGTAAGCCCAGTGCTCCAAGTAGGCAAACTTTCTTCAAGGCTTCAGACGCACAACCTTGAGGGTGGAAGAAACCACCATGTGCTTTTCCTTGTCATACAGCAGTGAGATTCCATCAAACACCCTGAGGTAGTTCAGGGCAGCCTGGCCTTGCTTGGTCTTGTTGGGGGAGAATACTGCATGTGGTCTGCCAAAGATGTGGCTAGGGGCTCATAAATAGTAGGGTACTTGAGAAGGGTTGCTATTTGTCTGCTTGCAGAGGAAAGCTAGGTACTTTAATTTGTTTCTGTAGAAACTGCCAGAAATGTTGATGTCCTCACAGCACATGACCACTACTTTCTCTGCTGGGTCATGATAGCCTCCAGGTAGCCCAGGAGTTGGACTCAGCTATCAAGCACTAGCACTGCCCCTCTGCCATCTTGGCAGCTGCGTGGGAAAACTCTGTCTGTTACATTTCAAATGTATTTCATGTATGAATCTTTCAAACAACTGGCTAACAATAAATATCCAATAATATAAATGATACTTTTACTTTGAAGATATAATTTAAATTTCCTGTTGTAAATTTTGAACCCAGAGGAGTGTCAGTTTCATCTATTGACTCTCTTACCTCCTCGTGGTAATTCTGTGTGAAGATACGCCAGTCCTCTAGTCACAGAATGAGCAAGACGGCAAGAGCTTACCCAGTCACTTGTGTGGAGACTCAAATACTTGCATAAAGATCCCTATGTAGAGGGAAAATTGCAAAAGAAAAAAAAAAATAGAATTAACTTACTTTAACGTGAAGAGGTAAGTTAGCATCCTTATAAAGAATTTGCAAATAGGCTAGGCTTCCATGAAGATCTAACGAACTATGACATTTCAGAATCTTGAAAGAGTTAATATGACATTTCTGGGTGTTGAGAGAAGAGGAGAGGATGGGAAGAAGGGGAATTTAAACATTATCAATTTTTTTTTTTTTTTTTTTGAGACACAGTCTCACTCTGTCACCCAGGCTGGAGTGCAGTGGCACAATCTCGGCTCACTATAACCTCCACCTCCCAGGTTCAAGTGATTCTCCTGCCTCAGCCTCCCAAGTAGCTGGGACTACAGGCATGTGCCACCAGGCCCGGCTAATTTTTGTATTTTTAGTAGAGACGAGGTTTCACTCTTGGCTAGGCTGGTCTCTTAACTCCTGATCTTGTGATCCACCCTCCACAGCCTCCCAAAGTGCTGGGATTACAGGTGTGAGCCACCACACCCAGCCTAAACATTATCAATTTTTATGTCTCCAGTGTTAAAAATTATGAATGATTATTTCCTTTTAAACCATTCTTTGATAAAATTAAGACAGAAAACGTGTATCATTCACCAGTACAAATATAAATCATATTGTTATGGTTCCTAAGTAGAAAACAAAAGGCTTTTTAAAATATATCTATGTATGTATTGGTGATGCTCAAAGTGCTTATCTACAAACTATTACCAGTTGCTGATGAGAAAAGGAGTTTGCATCAAAATGAATGTCAAAGTACTGCTTCCTTCATCAAAAAACTTATCAAAAAAATTAAATATAAAAAAGAGTAACAAAGAAAGAGGAGAAAGCTGAATAAACAGTATAATTAGTAATACAGTTCATGCACATTGTGGTGTGAGATCCTTATTCCATTGCAGACCATTAATAATCCAGCCTGTGAGTCAGTAATGCTCTCTCCATCAATACAGTGGTCCTCTCTGAAGTCTGATTAACAACTAATATAAATGTGAATTTTTTTTTTTTGAGACAATGTCTTGCTCTGTTGCCCAGGCTGGAGTGCAGTGGTACAATCTTGGCTCACTGCAACCTCCCAGGGTCAAGCAAGTCTTGGGCCTCAGACTCCTAAGTAGCTGGGATTACAGATGTGTGCCATCACACCTGGCTAATTTTTGTATTTTTAGTAAAGACAGCGTTTTGCCATGTTGGCCAGGCTAGTCTTGAACTCCTGGCCTCAAGTGATCCATCTGCCTTAGCCTCCCAAAGTGCTGGGATTACAAGCATGAGCCACCGCACCCGGCCTCAGTTTATTTTTTATGAGGTACTTACATTGGGATAATACTCCATTACAAGCAAATATTCCATGCGTCCATCTGCAGTGACTCTCTCATCTCCAACTATAAAGTGGGCGATGTTGTCATGTTCCATCAAAGGCACTCTGTAAATGTTCTTTTCATTGATAAAATTCTGACGGTTTGCAAAGGAAAACACTTTTACAGCAACCAGATGTTCATCCAAGGAGCCTTTATATACTGCTCCATATCGACCTCGGCCAATCAGCTATAAGTGTTTTAAAGAAAGCAAGGTATTCCCATGTGCATGTTCAAAGAGTAAGCAAAAAAAAAAAAAAAAAAAAGAAGAAGAAAAAAAAGAAAGGTATTAATTAGTATCATAATTGAACAATCAAATTTACTAAACAATAAAGTACAAATTTATATGGAATGCCACAGCTCTCTGTTGCTTACAGTTTATTCCATCATCAAGAAATCAATAAATTTTGTTCTAGTATGGCTGATGAAGCTCCTACCAGACCCAGCCTCCCCCACAGATAACATTTAGAAGTGCCGGACAAAATAAAAAAAAAAAGTTCTAAAGGCAGATAGATCTTGAGAGTCATTAAGGCTTTGAGAAAAAAAGTGGCATGGGGTGAGCTACCCATTTTTTTTTTTTTTTTTTTTTTTGAGACTAAGTCTCACTCTGTCACCCAGGCTGGAGTGCAATGGTACAATCTCAGCTCACTGAAACCTCTGCCTTCCAGGTTCAGGCGATTCTTCTGCCTCAGCCTCCTGAGTAGCTGCGATTACAGGTGCGTGCCACAGTGCCCAGCTAATTTTTGTATTTTTAGTAGGGATGGGGTTTCACCATCTTGGCCAGGCTGCTCTGGGACTCCTGACCTCGTGATCCACCCGTCTCGGCCTCCCGAAGTGCTGGGATCATAGGCGTGAGCCACCGCTGGGCCTGAACTACCCATTTTTATGGCTTTTAGCCTGAGAGCAGGCTGAAATTAGCACTGTGCAGTGGAACTAAACTTGCTAAAGAAAACTGTTTCTAGGCTGGGTGTGGTAGCTCACACCTTTACAGTACTTTGGGAGGCTAAGACGAGAGAGGTCAAGAGTTCAAGACCAGCCTGGCCAACGTGGCAAAACCCTGTCTCTACTAAAAATACAAAAATTAGCCAGGTGTGTGGCACACACCTGTAATTCCAGCTACTCAGGAGGCTGAGGCAGGAAAATCACTTGAACCCGGGAAGCAGAGGTTGCAGTGAGCTGAGACCGCACCACTGCACTCTAGCCTGTGTAAAAGAGCAAGACTCTGCCTCAATTTAAAAAAAGAAAAGAAAAGAAGAGAAAAAGAAAAGAAAAGAAAGAAGAAAAGAATACTGTCTGGCATTGGGAAACTAGGACAGACTGGTAAAGTCACAGTTGCTGGCAAGTGAGGCAAGAACCCTAGAAAGGAGAAAGTCAGAGAGAGGGAAACTCAATAAAAGTACAAGACAGTCTCCTGCTAAAGAGAAAATAACTGAACTGAGATTTGAGCTTCTGCCCCAGACAAGTTTGTGATATGTGTGTCCAACCAAGTTAAATGCTTACTAACACACACACAAAAAAAACTCGACACACTTTAGAAGAGTCCAGTGTCTCCACAATACAATATTCACAATATCCAGAATACAAAAAAATTACTGAACACACAAAGAACCAGCAAAATGTAACCCTTTCTCATCATTTTTGGCTTCTAGGGATTGCTTTCACTTTTTATTGAAACAGGTTAGGGATTTACCATCATTTATTTAAGGATGTACGTTGTATCTCATACACTATTTCCAGGTTAAAATTATACAAAGTGTCCTTTAAAAAGATTGTATCAATATATAGTTATTTCAGCAATTTTTGGGAGTGTTTCTATGACTTAATCATGGTTAAACTTCCATGGGTTAATATTTCTTTCTACCTTGTAAACTGGACATTTTACTGTACATTTCTTAGCCACACTTACTTCTTTTGTGAATTGGCAGTTAATATCTTTTATCCATTATTTTTGGGATGGGGTCTTTGTTGCCCAAGCTCACTACAACCTCTACATCCTAGGTTCAAGTGATCCTTCAACCTCTCAGTCTCCTGAGTAGCTGAGATTACAGGCGTGTGCCACCACATCCAGCTAATTTTTTAATTTTTTACCAAATACACGGGGTTTCGCCATGTTGCCCATGGCTTGTCTTGAACTCCTGGGCTCAAGCAATCCACCCATTCTGGCCTCCCCAAAATTCTGGGATTACAGGCATGCGTCACCACACCCAGCCTTTTTGTCCATTTGCTATAGAATGTTTCTTTCATCTTGACTTACATCAGTTCTTTATCGTTTTCCCTTGTATGTTGAATTTTTTTTTTCAAATTTGGCTTTTATCTTTGTTTATGGTATGTGTCTCCCAAAACAGAAAGTTCTTACAATTTTTTTATATAGTCAAATCTATCATATCTATTATTTAATAGTCTCTGGTTTGGGGATCATAGTTTTCAAGTCATTCTTAATAAAGATCATAAAAACACTTATCATAGCAACACTTTTAATGTAGCTTCTGAGATATCACCAAATGAAACGTAAATTCTATATATAAGAAGAATCTTACGTATCTACAAAAACATGTAATATATGCATACAAGGAGTATTTATTTCTTGTCTACTATGGATTCCTTGGTGTCACACTGTTTTCAAAATTTCATGTCTTTATTCTCATACCCTGTACAAATCTGGACTCAAGGTCAACCCCTTTCTAAACATATTTTCTTTTTCTCTTTTAAGATGGAGTCTTGCTCTGTCACCTAGGCTGGGACTACAGGCATGTGCCACCACTCCCAGCTAATTTTTGTATTTTAGTAGAGATGGGGTTTTGCTAAGTTGGCCAGGCTGGTCTTGAACTCCTGACCTCAAGTGATCCACCTGTCTAGGCCTCCCAAAGTGATGGGATTACAGGAGTGAGCCACTATGCCTGGCCATATTTTCTTTAATAACCCCCTTTTCATCATTTTCTTATCCACTGTACTTTTCTTCATAGCATTTACTACTACTTGCAATTATATTATACATTCCTTTACCTGTTTGTAGACACCCCAACTCAAATATAAGCCCCAGGAGACATACCTGTATTGTTCACCTATATTCCTAGTGCCTAGAATAGACCTTGACAAAAAACTGTTATTTAATAAGTAAGGGTTAAATAAATGAATGAATGTCTTAATGAGTGAATGAAATCACTGTTCCAGGTCTCGTATAATAGCAGAAACAAGAGTCCATAATCTAAGAGCAAACTTACCTCCAACAGTTTCAGATTATCTAGGTCAAGAGAGGGTTCGGATGCTGCTGCCTCCATCATGTTCATACTGTGAAGACCTTGTTTACGGTCTCCTATAGGAACAGAAAAAGGGTACTAATATATGGCTTCCTTTTTTTTTTTTTTTTTTTTTTTTTTGAGACAGAGTCTCGCTCTGTTGCCAGGCGCCAGGATGGAGCGCAGTGGCGCGATCTTGGCTCACTGCAAGCTCCGCCTCCCGGGTTCAAGCAATTCTCCTGCCTCGGCCTCCCAAGTAGCTGGGACTAGAGGCGTGCGCCACCATGCCCAGCTAATTTTTGCATTTTTTAGTAGAGACAGGGTTTTACCATGTTGGCCAGGATGGTCTCGAACCTGACCTCGTGATCTGCCTGCCTCGGCCTCCCAAAGTGCTGAGATTACAGGCGTGAGCCACCGTGCCCAGCCTAATATATGGTTTTCTTAAAATGATTATCTTTTTATGCTTTTTACAATATTATAGTCAAAAAGAGCTGCAGAAAGATTGGCAACAAGATTTACGCCTAATCTCAATAGGAATAAAGCTATTTACTAAACTTGCTAACATCTATAAATGCAGATGAATGCACAATAGCATGAAGGCCAAATTCTGGGAGACACTTCCGTGATGACTTAATTTAAAAGTTTAAAACCTTAAGTAATATTACAAAAACTTTAAAGAATACTATACAGAAGTTATTCAAATGAATGAATGAATGAATGAATGCTGATTTCCTAAACAGTCCATCAAACTTTATTAGAACCAACTGAACATTTGATGATACTGAGGAATTACTGCTATTTTTTTCAGATGTGAAAATGGTACTATGAATATATATATTCTTAAAGCCACTATATTATAGAGATAATATTTATAGATATATGATATCTAATTAACTACTTATAGATATATGATATCTGTGATTTGCTTCAAAATAATCCAGTGGCATGGAAAGGGGTAGTGACTGATAGTTTAGATGAAACAATACTGTCCATATGTGATAATTATTTAAGGCTGGGTGTATTCTGCATAACGTCGAGACTATTTTTTTTTAACATAGGGAATTTAAAAGGAGAAAATAAATTCTGATTAAATTGCATGTTTAATAAATGATAGGACAGAAACTGGTGATTTTTACCTGTCAACATTCTGTATCCAAAGCATAAGGCAACTATCAAAACAGCTAACACAGAGACTGATGCCAAAGCAATGATTATTGTCTCATCTCGGTTAAATGAATGAGGTGGACCTAAAAAAAAAAGAAATTTTTAAATGTTATCATTTTTTTAAAAAAGTATTTTGTTAAATACTGACAGACTGCCCTTTAGAAAGACTGTATCAATGTATAATCAAATCAGTAATGTTTTTGGATTAAAGGAAATGAAAGAAAAAATTAGTAATAAATTTGTGATAATTGCAAATTATATAATCATACAGACTATTCCATATAGATCTGGAACACTGAAACACCAAGTAGGTATGCTCCTAATTATTGAAATATCAGCTATGCCATGGAATAGCATAGACAGGATAATATTAAGAGTCTTAGAATCTCATGGTTTTAGAATCACATTTGGTTTTAAATCCTCAATTTCCTCATTTATAAAAATAGTACTCTGTATTTCCCAAGTTAGCTGTGAGGTTTAGATGGCAGTCTAAGTACTCAGTACAATATCAAGAATATGTTTTCTGACTGGGCACGGTGGCTCATGCCTATAATCCCAACACTTTGGGAGACTGCTGCAGGAGGATCACTTGAGACCAGGAGGTCAAGACCAGCCTGGACAACACAGCAAAACCCCAGGCATTAAAACAAACAAACAAACCAAATTAGTCAGACATGGTGGCATGCACCTGTAGTCCCAGCTACTCAGGGGACTATGGCAGGAGGATTGCTTGTGCCCAGGAGTTTGAGGCTGCAGTCAGCCATGATGGTACCACTGTACTCCAGCTTGGGTGATGTAGTAAGACCATGTCTCTTAGAAAAGCTTTAAAGTTTTTTTTTTTTTTTTTTTTGAGACAGAGTCTTGCTCTGTCGCTAGGCGCCAGGCTGGAGTGCAGTGGCGCGATCTCGGCTCACTGCAACCTCCGCCTCCCGGGTTCAAGCAATTCTCCTGCCTCAGCCTCCCAAGTAGCTGGGACTATAGATGTGCGCCACCACGCCCAGCTAATTTTTATATTTTAGTAGAGATGGGGTTTCACTATGTTGGCCAGGATAGTCTCGATCTCTTGACCTCATGATCTGCCTGCCTCGGCCTCCCAAAGTGCTGGGATCACAGGCATGAGCCACCGTGCCCAGCCCAACTTTAAAGTTTTTAAAAAAGAATATGTTATCTATGCAATAAATGGTAGTTGTGTTTATCAATATTGATTTTATTATTAATAAAAGTATCATGGCTTTACAGGCAGTTAAATCTGAATTGAACTTCAAGCTCAGTTCTTCCACTTAATATATGACCTTAGGAAAGTTTCTTCAACTATCTGAGCCCAAGTTTACTCATTTGCAGAATGGAATGGGAACACACATAAGTAAATCACAGGGCTATGATGAACATGTAAACATTTTATGTCTTATATTCCATTCTGTGGGTCAGATCATATCTAGAGCAAATACCCTTTGGGATGGATGGCCACAAACTACAGTATATCCAAAAGAGAGCAAGTACAACTGTGAAGGTATGAGACCTCTGTACTGTGAAGGGTAGAAATAACTGAAAGCATTTGATGAAGAAAAAAAAGAAAACTTGGGAGGATATGATAGCTGTCTTCATGCCAAAAAATGGATTTGATTTGGACCAAGAAAAAATAACCAGTTCCAATTAGTGTATCTTTAAGGATAACAATCTTTAGTTCACCATACAGAAAAACATGGCTTATAAATAGACCTGTCTAAAATAGAATGAATTATCCTATGAAAGAGCTGTTCATTGTTTTACTAGATGTAGTCATGCAAGGTTTGGTAATACTGATCAGAGGCTGTGCTTGATGACTGCCAGTATCTTCGTTCATTCTTTATATTCAATCAAAATCAAGCATGTTGTACTCAAATTAGAAGCTTCTGTGGCAAAGTAAGATGCCTCTATGGCAAAGAGTTCCTCTGCTGGACATTCCTGTTCTAATGAATTTATTTATCTCAATCAAATTAAGTAGAAGTTGCTTATTAAAATGTCAAAACTATATTTCTGTAGAAAGATCTGTTGAAACAATACTGAAATACTCTTAATTTGCAGGCCATTTATTAGATTTTCTTTTTTCCTTCCCCTCCTTCCTTCCCTCCCTCCCTCACTTCCTCCCTCCCTCCCTTCCTATTTTTCCCTTCCTTCCGTCCTTCCTTCCTTTCTTTTTCTTTAACAGAGTCTTGCTCTGTTACCCAGGCTGGAGTGCAGTGGCACAATCTTGGCTCACTGCAAATTCCACCTCCCAGGCTCAAGCAATTCTCATGCCTCAGCCTTCTGAGTAGCTGGAATTACAGGCGTGCACCACCACACCTGGCTAATTTTTTGTATTTTTAGTAGAGATGGGGTTTCACCATGTTAGCCAGGCTAGTCTTGAACTCCTGGCCTCAAGTTGATCTGCCCACCATGGCCTCCCAAAGTGCTGGGATTACAGGCATGAGCCACGGTGCCTGGCCCATTTATTAGATATTAATAGATTATAACATATTGATCATTCTACCTACTTTTAACACACAGAGTAAGTTACAGGCAGAAAAGCTACATATAAAACTCATTTTACCACAGTGAGATATTATTTCACACATATTAGCATGGCTACAATGTTAAAAAAGAAGAAAAAGCACTGGCAAGGATGTGGATAAATTAGAACTCCTGTAGATTGCTGTTGGGAAATAAAGTGGTAAAAATACAGTAGAAAAAAGTTTGCAAGTTCCTCAAAAAGTTAAACATGGAATCACCAGAAGACCCAGCAATTCCACTCCTAGGCATACATCCAAAAGAACTGAAAACAAGTGTTCAAACGAAAACTTCACACGCAGGGTCACAGCATCACTATTCACAATAGCCAAAAGTGGAAATAACACAAATGTTCATAAACTGATGAATGGATAAACAAAATGTGGTATATTCAATACAAAGGAGTTACAAAAGGTTGAATACTCTATGATTCCACTGAAATAAAATACCTAGAATAGGCCAAATCCATAAAGACAGAAAGCAGGTTAGTAGCTGCCAAGGACTGGGAGAGAAGGAAATAGGGAGTGACTGCTTATTAGATACTGGATTTCACTTATGGGGTGATGAAAACGTTTCTGAACTAGATAGAGGTAACAGTTGCACAACATTGTGAATGTGTTGAGTGGTACATTTTAATATGACTAATTCTAAGTTATATAAATTTTACTTCAATTAAAAAGAAAAAAGCTAAGGTTGGACATGGTGGCTCACGCCTGTAATCCCAGCACTTTGGAAGGCCGAGGCAGGCAGATCACAAGGTCAGGAGTTCGAGACCAGCCTGGCCAACATGGTGAAATCCTGTATCTACTAAAAATATAAAAATTAACTGGGCGTGGTGGCGTGTGCCTGTAATCCCAGCTACCCAGGGGGTTGAGGCAGGAGAATCACTTGAACCCAGGAGGTGGAGGTTGCAGTGAGCTGAGATTGTGTCATTGCACTACAGCCTGGGCGACAGAGCAAGACTCCATCTCCAAAAACACACACACACACACACACACACACACACACACACACACACACACAAAACAAAAACTAACTCATTTTAGAATTTGCTAAACCTAAAAGAGAAACTATTTTCAACACATAAACATATGCACACATACACACATATACAAAACTAAATAATTTATAGATTCATGACTATACACAGATATTTTATGTCCTTATAGTTTTTGTTTTCCAGAAAGTCATATAGTTGGAATGATACAGTATATAATCTTTTCAGACTGGCTTCTTTCACTTAGCAATATGTACTTTATGTTCCTCCATGTTTTTTTGTGGCTTAGCAGTTCATTTCCTTTTATCACTGAGTATTATCCATGTTATAGATGTACCATAGGTTACCTACTCACCTACTGAAGGAAATCTTGGTTGCTTCCAAGTTTTGGTAATTATGAATAATTATTATAAATATCTGTGTAAATTTTTGTGGGACATAAGTTTTCAACTCATTCAGGAACATAATTGCTGGATCAAATGATAAGCCTATGTTTAGTTTGTAAATAACTATCAAACTGTCTTCCAATGTGGCTGTACCATTTTGCATCCCCAGCAGCAATGAATGAGAATTCCTGTTGTTCTGCATTCTCACCAGCATTTTACATTGTGTTTTGGATTTTAGTCTTTCAAATAGGTTTGTACTGGTATCTCACTATGTTTTAAGTTGTAATTTCTAATGACCTATGATGACAAGTATCTTTTCACGTAATTATTTGTCATCTGTCTATCTTCTTTGGTGAGGTATCTGTTCAGATCTTTTACCCACTTTTGAACTGGACTGTTTGTTTTCTTATTAGTAAGTTTTAACAGTTCTTTGTATATTTTGGATACAAATCATTTATCAGCTTTGTGTTTTGCAAATATTTTCTCCTAGTGTGGCCTTTCATTGTCTTGGTAATAAGATAATGCTGGCATCATAAAATGAATTAGGAAGTGTTCCCTATGCTTCCATTTTCTGAAACAGATTATAGAAAAATGATGTTTGTTTATATATTTATTTAAGATGGAGTCTCACTCTATACCCAGGATGGAGTGCAGTGGCATAATTTCAGCTGACTGCAACCTCTGCCTCCTGAGTTCAAGGGATTCTCCTGCCTCAGCCTCTGGAGTAGCTGGGATTACAGGTATTCGCCATCACACCTGGCTAATTTTTGTATTTTAGTAAAGACAGGTTTTCACCATGTCGGCCAGACTGGTCTCCAACTCCTGACCTTGGTGATCCACCCACCTCAGCCTCCCAAAGTGCTGGGATTACAGGTATGAGCCACCACGCCTGGTCATGATGTTTCTTTAAATGTTTGCTAGAATTCAACAGTGAAACAATCTGAGCCTGGTGCTTTCTATTTTGGAAAATTATTAATTTTATTATATAATTACTATATATTGCTATTATATATATATACATATATATACCTATTCAGATTACATATATGCCTATTGAGATTATATATTTCTCCTTGTGTGAATTTTAGTAGATGTGTTTTTCAAGGAATTGATCCATTACACTTCAATTCTCAAATCTATGGACACAGAATTATTCATATTATTACTTTACTATCCGTTTAATGTCCGTGGGATTGTAGTCATGACCCCTTTTCCCTTTGTGATTATTAATGACTTGTTTCTCTTTCCTTTTTGGTAGCCAAGGCTAGAGATTTATTAATTTTATTGATCTTTTTGGAGAACCAGCTTTGGGGTTTGCTGCTTTTTCTCTATAATTTCCAGTTTTTAATTTCATTGATTTTATTCTTTTTTTTTCTTCTGCTTACTTTGTCTCTAATTTGCTCCTCTTTTACTAAGGTTGAAGCTTAGTAAAGCCCTGATTTGTTTTGTTAAATAAAAGGATTTATAAAATTAAATCTAATTTCATCTAGTTAGCACTGAAAAAAACCTGGCCAAAATTTTACCACTAATATGGCAGACAACAAATGCTTAGATTTTTCATATAACAAGGTTGTTCCTTGTTCCTTTTCATTGTCTTGTTATTAAGATAATGCTGACATCATAAAATGAGTTAGGAAGTGTTTCCTCTGCTTCCATTTTCTGAAAGAGATTATAGAAACTGATGTTTCTTTTTTCTTTTCTCTCTTTTTTTTTTTTTTTTTTTTTGAGACAATCTTGCTCTGTTGCCCAGGCTGGAGTGCAGTCGCGTTATCTCAGCTCACTGCAACCTTCACCTCCCGGGTTCAAGCGATTCTCCTGCCTCAGCTGCCTGAGTAACTGAGATTACAGGTGTCTGCCACCACACACGGCTAATTTTTGTATTTTTAGTAGAGACGGGTTTTCACTATATTGGTCAGGCTGGTCTCAAACTCCTGACCACGTGACCCTCCCGCCTCGGCCTCCCAAAGTGCTGGGATTACAGGTGTGAGCTACCACACCCAGACTGACTATGTTTTACTATAAAATGCTTATGCACAGAAAAACTAAAAGATCAACAAAGATTTTGGGTGATTTTTAAAAATATTTTGTAAACTTTCTATAATAAATATGCATTATCTCTAAGTAGAAAAAAAAATGCCATCATTTTAAAATAACTCACTTATGTCGGGCTTAGTGGCTCATGCCTGTAATCCCAGCACTTTGGGAGGCCGAGGCAGGTGGATCACAAGGGCAGGAGTTCAAGACCAGCCTGAGCAATATGGTGAAACCCCGACTCTACTAAAAATACAAAAATTAGCTGGGCGTGGTGGCAAGGGCCTGTAGTCTCAGGTACTCAAAAGGTTGAGGCAGGAGAATCGCTTGAACCCGGGAGGCAGAGGTTGCAATGAGCCAAGATCAAGCCACTACACTCCAGCCTGGGTGATAAAGCAAGACCCCGTCTCAAAAAAAAAAAACCAAAAACCAGAAGAATTCACTTCTTGCTCTTTAGGAGTTCACGATGGAGTACCAGTTTTTATGTATGAAGTATTAATATTTCCTTTATTAACTAGATACAGAATATTCCTGCTTTGATATCAATGAGGAATTATCCTCCAATACCTTTTATGGATCCCAGCTGTTCTGAAGGTCTGAGAGTTAAAAAATTCTGGCATATGATACATAAGATTTACCACAGAAACAAAAATTCTTCTTAAACTTAATATTAAACAAAATGCATAATAAAATAATGACAGTTTCAACCTATTTTCCTTTGTCTACAAAAATCTAAACATACCACAGGCATCTTAATGATTTCATATATATTTCATATTATAACCACTGAAAACTCGTTTGTATTAAATGGCGAAGACGTTTACCCAAAAGATAAGCTATTATCAATTTATCTCTCCTTATTCTCAAATATTAAAAGATAAGAATAATAAAGCAGCCATATAATAATTCAAATATACTGACTATATACATCTTGGAAGAATTATCAATATCAGGATAATCCAATGATTTCTTTTTAGAATTAACTAAAGAAGCAAACAAGGAAAGGGAACAAACCATTTAAATGATGTTCTTAAGTACAGTTAAACTGTTCTGCATAGTGTGGGTTGCTGAAAAGCCACAGACAGCTGGTCCAATGGTAGTGGTTTATCAAAACTTACTAACATGGGTGTCACTAAAGTTGGTACACAACTCCCAACTACTAAATTTGACTGGCTAAAAAAAAAAAAGAGAGAGAGAAAGAAAGAAAAAGCCACAGAAGCAGACAGATCAGCCTGGTAAGAACCTAAAAGGTCTGGGATGCTCTTTACAAGCAGCAGCTCGAGGCCAACCTTCAGAGCCAACAATAAAATTGCAAACAGATTCTATAAGGTATAAATGCAGTTGTCAATCAAAGAATGCACCTCACATGTGTATGTCTGTTCAGCAATACCTACATAGTGGATGATTTTGTTAATGACACCTCCAGATTACAAAGTATTGGCTAGCCTAAAAAATATATGATCAACCCAGCAATCCTATTACTGGATACATATCCAAAAAATAAAAATAAATTGTTCTACCAAAAAGACACACACACTTATATGTTCATCACAGAACTATTCACAATAGTTAATTCCAACTAATGGAATGAACCCAGGGGCCCATCAACGGCAGACTGGATAAGAAAATGTGTTACACATACTCCATGGAATACTACACAGCCATAAATAAGCACAAAATCATGTCCTTTGCAGCAATGTGGATGCAGCTGGAGGACATTATCTTAAATGAACTAATGCAGGAATAGAAAATCAAATACTATCAAAGAAGTAGTAGCTAATCACTGGGTACACTTGAACAAAAATACGGAAACAGCAGATGCTAGGAGCTACTAGATGGGGAAAAATAAAAGGAGATGAGGGCTGAAAAAACTATCTATTAGGTAATGTGCTCACTACCTGGGTGATGGAATTATTCATACCCTAAACCTCAGCATCAACGCAATACATCCATGTAATAAACGTGCACATATATATACCCACTGCATCCAAAATAAAAGTTGAAATTAAAAATACATATACACACAACCAGGTATTTTTCTTCCTGAAAAAGATCCATATTTTACTCTACAAAATTAACAAATATGGCACTATCTCTAAAATAAATAATAGGGCCAAATTCTTTGTGGGTGACACCCGTAAAAAAACAGAGGCCAACATTCTAAATGAAAAAGCTCCCTTACTTTGCAGTAGAATTCAACAGCTTCTGCAATCATTTCATTTCTTCTACTGCCAAGAAGAAAACCTCATAGAGTTACGATGAGAATACCAGTCTTAAAAATAGTAGTTGAACCATAAGAGATAAAGGTTGTAAGGGGTGTGATTTAAACATGCCTTATAGCATACATTAGGTTGGTGCAAAAGTAAATGCGGTTTTTGCCATTACTTTTAATTATGTTTAATGGCAAAACAGCAATTACTTCTGCACCAACCTAATAGGTGCTGGTTTTATCTGGCATAAGAAACAAGACAGGCCGGGCGCGGTGGCTCACGCCTGTAATCCCAGCACTTTGGGAGGCAGAGGCGGGTGGATCATGAGGTCAAGAGATCGAGACCAACCTGGCCAACCCTGTCTCTACTAAAAATACAAAAATTAGCTGGGCATGGTGGTCCCAGCTACTCGGGAGGCTGAGGCAGGAGAATTGCTTGAAACCGGGACGCAGAGGTTGCAGTGAGCTGAGGTCATGCCACTGCACTCCAGCCTGGCGACAGAGCAAGACTGTCTCAAAAAAAAAAAGAAACAAGACAGTCTTCAGTGATATCTTCTATACATGTCAGATGTAGACAAATCATGTAAAATACTACTAGGATAGAAATGTGAGATACTATATACATTCTACATATGAACTAATTGAAGACATTCTTTAGGAAACTAGTGGAAGAGTCAAGTACTGATTATCTAAAGCAGGGGACTCTAGCCTTTTGGTTTCCCTGGGCCACACTGGAAGAGGAATTGCCTTGGGCCACACATAAAATACACTAACACTACAATAGCTGATGAGCTAAAAAAAAAAAAAAAAAAAATCACCAAAAAAATCTTGTAATGTCTTAAAAAAGTTTATGGATTTGTGTTGGGCTGCATTCAAAGCTGTCCTGGGCTGCATGCGGCCCACAGGCCAAAGGCTGGACAAGCTTGAAACAATTGGTGAAGAGCTAGCACTTAAAAACTGAATAATCTTTGAAATTGATCACAGGGAGTAAGGCAAATGAGTACCTTGCAATTAAATATGTTTTTTTAATGTGAATCATTTTTCATCATGAAATGCTCTTAAGAATACAAAGCATTGGCAGGGTACGGTGGCTCACGTCTGTAATCCCAGCACTTTGGGAGGCCAAAGTGGCCAGATCGCAAGGTCAGTATTTCAAGACCAGCCTGACCAAGAATGATGAAACCTTCTCTCTACTAAAAATACAAAAATTAGCTGGGCATGGTGGCATGTGCCTGTAATCCCAGCTACTTGGGAGGTTGAGACAGGAGAATTGCTTGAACCCAGGAGGCGGAGGTTGAAGTACGCCAAGATCGCGCCACTGCACTCCAGCCTGGTGATAGAGCAAGATTCTGTCTCAAAAAAAAAAAGAATACAAAGCATCTTTCCTGCTCCCCTAAATATACTAAACACCTACAAGACTAGAGTTACCATTTTGAATATCAATTAGTCTAAGGTGATATTATCAGGGCCTGTTAGAAATTCTCAGATCACTGGGGTTCTTTAAAGTTATTTTGTCTGATTTCCAAGTTTTCCAGCTCATTCTTTGTCTATTGTTTTTAATGTTGTCAATGCGCTTGTCTTAGTGTTTTTTAGAATCTAGCATGGGGTTTAAAAATGAAAGGCCTAATGTTGTAAATGAATGTAAAGTTACAGAAAACAGACTTAAAACCCTAAGGGACTTCCCTAAAAAACATATGAGCTTTCATACAAAAATTTTGTAGCATCCACCTTACCTGCTTGTAGGATTTTTAGTCTTGTTTTCTGGTTCTTGACTATGTACCAGACATATAGAAATGTCTAGATAAGTAAGGCATTACACCTCACTCCTCTAAATCTCCATAAACTGTTTTAGAAACCTCAGGCCAGGCACAGTGGCTCACACCTGTAGTCCCAACACTTTCAGAGGCCTAGGCAGGCGGGTTGCTTGAGCCCAGGAGTTTGAGACCAGTCTGTGCAACATGGGAAAACTCTGTCTCTACAAAAACAAGAAAAATACAAAAATTAGCTCGGTGTAGTGATGTGTGCCTGCAGTCCCAACCACTCAGGAGGGCTGAGGTGGGAGGATCCCTTAGCTCAGGATGTTGAGATACAGTGAGCCAAGATTGTGCCACTGCACTCCAGCCTGGGCAACAGAGTAAAACTCCATCTCAAAAAAAAAAAGAAAAGAAAAGAAAAAAAGAAATCTCAGTGCCATCCTTGATTTCTTTGTTCATAGGTTTGGGGGGAGAAATGTGTATTTCAAACGAATTTTGTGGTACTGGGACACCACAAAATTGAAGAATGAAGAATAAACACACAAGATGAAGAATGGCACAAAAAATGAGATTTATTTTAATCTTCTACATAGTGCTATGGACTATTTATGTCCCCTACAAATTCATATGTTGAAGCCTAAATCCCCAACGAGACAGTATATGGGGGTGGGAAGCTTTGGAAGGGAATTATATAATGAGGGTAGAGCCCTCATGAATGGGTTTAGGGTCCTTATTTAAAAAAAAAAAAAAAAATGCCTGGTGTGGTGGCTCATGTCTGTAATCCCAGCTGGAGGCCAAGGCAAGTGGATCATTTCAGGACTTGATGTCAGGAGTTTGAGACCAGCCTGGCCAACATGGCGAAACTGTGTCGCTACTAAAAATACAAAAAATTAGCTGGGCGTGGTAGCTTGTGTCTGTAATCCCAGCTACTCAGGAGGCTGAGGCAGGAGAATCACTTGAATCCAAGAGGCAGAGGTTTTAGTGAGCTGAGATCACACCACTGCACTCCAGCTAGGTGAGCAAGACTTTGTCTCAAAAAAAAAATATTCTTTTTAATTAAAAATTTAAAAAAAAGGACACACAGGATCTATCTTTCTGTTCTCTGCCATGTGAGGCTACAATGAGAAGACAACCATCTGCAACCATCTGCAGGCACTATCAAGGACACGGACTTCCCAGACTCTAGAACTAAGCACCCAGTCTACGCTACTTTGTTACAGCCACCCAAACTGACTGAGACACCTAGGTAGGAAAATTTGTCCTAAGGCATTACATCAAATACAGCAACCATGATGGACAGTGATTTAACTTCAAAATTTAACTAACTATAATTTAACATTATCATAAACAACCAGTTGTTAGGAAATAAGTAGTCTATTATTGATAATATTACACTCCCAAAAGGAAGGGGGGGGTAGTCCCACTTTAAACACTGTGGACAAATTATGTAATTTTTCTGGGTTCTTATGTCTTTATCCATAAAATAAACTGGTTACAGAATGCCAGCACCACCTCTAGCTTGCCAAGCTCTAGACAAAGAGGAGAATAAGTAAGGAGGTCTCTATACCATGGCTCATAAAAGGCACAATGTCCACAAATCAACTGGAAGTAAAGCATCCAGTAAGCAAATGGCTACAAAAGCTGCTCATATGAGCCCAAGCAGTGCTCACACCTATAATCCCAACTACTCAGGAGGCTGAGTTGAGAGGCTGTAGTGAGCTATGATTTCACCACCACACTCCAGCCTAGAAGACAGAGTAAAACCCTGTTTCCAAAAAAAAAAAGGCTGCTCATAAGAGAGTGCCCTCTACAGGATAGGTGAAGAAACCTCATAATTACAGACCTATTAGCATGGCACTCTTTAGTAAGTCCTAATCAGAAGTCCCCTGAACTTCTGATTGGCAAATTTTTCTTTCAGCATCTGAGGTGAGAAATTGTTCAGGACTTCAAAATAGATTGGCATATCTAGAGTACAGCTATTGGTGCTTTGACAAATAGCTATCTCTTTGGTTGAGCAGGCCTATCTGGCTGGCCTTTTTGAAGGCACTAACCTGTATGTTATCCATGCCAAATGTGTAACAATCATGCCAAAAGATATCCAACTAGCACACTGCATTTGTAAGAAAGCATCCTTAAGAATGCCGGGTGCACTGGCTCACGCCTGTAATTCCAGTACTTTGGGAGGCTGAGGCAGGCAGATGATGAGGTCAAGAGACCGAGACCATCCTGGCTGACATGGTGAAACCCCATCTCTACTAAAAATACAAAAATTAGCTGGACGTGGTGGCACGTGCCTGTAATCTCAGCTACTTGAGAGGCTTAGGCAGGACAACTGCTTAAACCCAGGAGGCGGAGGCTGCAGTGAGCCGAGATTGCGCCTGTTGCACTCCATCCTGGATGACAGAGTCAAAAAAAAAAAAAAGCATCCTTAAGAATCTACGACGGAAAACTTTCATTGAAAAAAATTATCTTCTTCCTGTTATTGGTGGTTCTGAACATTATTTTTCCCCATAAGGTCAAAAGCCACCTAAGTATAAGATTGTGAGTGAAAAAACAGGGAACAGAAATTAGGTATTGGTAGTTTTTTCATTTTTATTTGCATGTGGATTTTCAATATAAATGTAGGACATACAGCATTAATGCAGGTCAAAACATTTCAGTGAACAAATTTTAGCAGTTCAACTTCATAACAATTATTTAATTTGTTCTTTGTTTTTGTTTTTTAGACAGGGTCTCAACTTTGTTGCTCAGGCTGAAGTGCAGTGGTATGACCATGGCTCAGGGCAGCCTCAACCTCCCAGGCTCAAGTGATCCTCTCACCTCAGTCTCCCAAGCATCTGAGACTACAGTCATGAGCCAACGTATCTGGCTAATTTTTATTTTTGGTAGAGACAGGGTTTTGCACCATGTTGCTCAGGTTGGTCTCAAACTCCCAGGCTCAAGCAATCTGCCTGCCCTTGCCTCCCAAAGGGCTGGAATTACAGGCATAAACCACACGCCTAGACATAACAATTATAAATAAACCTGTTAAATTGTTCTGGACAATGCCTACTTTTTTTGGAAAATAAGTAAATTTCTTATTGACAGCAACTAAATTATGTTTGCAGCATTTTAATCATACAATAGGTTCCATCTGTTCATTACACTTTTTTGAGTTGTCCTGCATTCAAGTACATGGTTATTTTTGTTTGTTTTGTTTTTTGAGACGGAGTCTCACTCTGTCGCCAGGCTGGAGTGCAGTGGTGTGATCTCAGCTCACTGCAATCTCTGCCTCCCGGTTCCAGTGATTCCCCCTGCCTCAGCCTCCGGAGTAGCTGGGACTATAGGCATGCACCACCACTCTTGGCTAATTTTTTGTATTTTAATAGAGACAGGGTTTCACCATGTTGGCCAGGATGGTCTCCGTCTCCTGACCTCGTGTTCCACCTGTCTCAGCCTCCCAAAGTGCTGGGATTACAGGCGAGGCTACCGCACCTGGCAAGGACATGTTTTTAATGCTATATTTTTGCTGTTCCTGTTATTAAAATACATTAAATGATAAAACAAAAATAAGTGACCTCATAAGTGATTTTAAGGTCCTTCTACTTCCAAAACTTTGTATTATGAGTCTTCTCATACAGTTTTTTGAAGGCTCAGCATTCTTCGCTTTTATTCTCAAATTTATAAAAGAAAATGCAACAAAAGTTTTACATTAAATATTCATTAATTCAAAATCTGAAACATGGATTATTAATTCATATATTCAAGAGGATTAAAAAAGCAGATTTTAAACATGTTATTAGTGCTGGGAAGGGAAGAGGGTGGCCTCTTTAAATGATACAGAAGGAGGGAGGGAAGCGCTGGGTAGAGAAAGGTGGGTCCCTGGCTAGGCCTCCACCCCCACATATGTAAAGACAGGCACTCCCGCTTTTCCTCCCAAATGTTGCATTTCCAAGACCACCCAGGCCCACCACGCCACCATCCTGGGCCTGTAAAAACCCAAGACCCTAGCAGGCAGACACACAGGCAGGCCAGACATCAAGAGGAGCGCATTGGCAGAAGACGCAAGCTGCTGGTTGTTGAGAGGGACGCTCCAGCAGAAGAGCACACCAACTAGTGCCAGAAGAGCACACCGCAGGCACCGGCAGGCCATCGACCAAACGACGCAGAGTTTGGCTGGGGCAGATGGAGGAGACCCTGGCCACCGAGTGGCCCAACTCCAGGGGAAGACTATCTTCCTTCTGGCTGCCCCATCTGCTGAGAGCTACTTCTACTAAAAAACCTTGCATTCATTGTCCAAGCCCACATGTGATCAGATTCTTCCAGTACACCAAGACAGGAAACGCTGGGATAGAGAAATCCCTCTGTCTTTGTGATAAGGAAGAGGGTCTAATTGAGCTAACACAAGCCACCTATAGATGACAAACCGAAAGAGCACCCTGTAACACATGCCCACTGGGGCTTCAAGAGCTGTAAACATTCACCCCTAGACACTGCTGTGGTGTCAGAGCCTCACAGCCTGCCTATCTGTATGCTCCCCTAGAGGTTTAAGCAGTGGGGCACTGAAGAAAAGAGCCACATCCCACATCATATGCCCTGTGAGGAGGAAAAGGGAACTTTTCCCGTTTCATTATAAACCATATGACTGGTTAAATTTCAAATAAAAACTTTGCAAGGCTATGTCACATAATCTAAAAATATGAGATCCCTGAAAAACTGCCAGGAAAAATATTTCAATATGGGTATTCACATGTATGTGCAATAGAAGAGGCCTTTAACTAGAAAACTCTCATTTTTTGTCTGTTTCTTAAAAAAAAAAAAAACCTCCCTTTTTATAGTGGGCCACACACTTTGAGATAGACTGCAAAAACAGCAGTGATCAAGATAAATTGCTCTGCCTCATCAGAGTGAATCTCTCTCATTATTATACAAGTTCCACTTAATCATTATATAACATATACTACATATGTTATACCTGAATCGCCTTGTTCTCCTACCTCTAATAAGCCCTCTTTTTTTCTTCCCTATTAGTTTTCTCAGTAAAATACTTAGCCAAATGTAAACACTGCTATGTATGCCTGTGTGCAATAGCTGGGCTTATACAAGCAAGGACTTCCTGAATGCAGAACAGACAGGGAACCTCTGTCTGTCTCATTGGAGCCTGGGATGTTTCTGTTTACAAATCCTGGAGCCAGGCCGGTGCCACTAATGGAGGCGTTCTGTCTGTTTCCTTGCTACACTCAGCCTTTGTCTGGGTCTGTGTCAAAGAAAGAACAACATTGTTACATGTGCAGCAAGCAGCAAAGAGAAGCTTAAATATAACACACCAGTGGTTATGTCAGCTCCTTAATCTTTTACCACTCTGTGTAGAAAGGCAAATTGGGGATTAGTTTTTGTAGTTTTCAAGCAATGTATTTTTCATACAAGTAGAGAAAAACATTTAAGTTCAAAACAATGTGAGCAGAGTTAAACGAATTCCTTAGCAAAATAATCCAAATTGTTAAAATATTGTTTCTGTACTATAATTCATTATAGAGCTCAATATTTCAAACAAATGTTTTTATAGGAAATAAACAATGTTGATTTATTTTAATTAATATGTCTGGGATGGCAGTAATCATAATCAGACTAATGTTTATATTTAATGCCCTAAAAACAAATTGAGAGGGGGTAGATTTCTTGTTTTAATTTTCAAACAAGTAGTTAGTATTGAATATGAAAGACTGGTTTAAATGTAACTTGTTAATTATTTTGAATAGATCTAGCTTGGAAGAAAAAGTAAAAAATAACAACAAAAAAGAAAAATAGCCCATACTTTGCTAATTGAGTTAAGGCATTTGATGACTCAAATGATGAGTGAATTATGAAACAAATAGTGAAAAACTGAAGGAGAGAGATAAATATTAGAAAAGACATGAAAAAATGGTTAAGACATTCAGTGTCCCTCCTCAACTTTTAGTTTCGTAAGTATTTACAATTTTAATTTCTTTAGAATGTATTTTAAATAGCTGTTTTATAATTAGGAGAGAATTTCAGCAATTTGTTTATTTTATTAATGAATTAAAACAGTTAATTATATTTGACTGGAATACAATCCTTAAATAAAAAATGGAAAGATCAAATTTAATAAACTAGGAATTTTTTAAATATGAGAAAAATAGAAGAATTAATTTGCAGACCATTGTATATTAAAACATTCATTAAAGTGTAAAGAAAATACCATTAAATATGCTCTCAAAGTATTTTTGGTATAATTCTAGTTTAATTACCTCTATTGTATTAAGATTGTACTTTTTAGTTATGATAGAACAGTGTCTGTTACTCTATACAACTTTTAAAAAAAAGTATGTAATAATTCTTAAAAAACACCAATAACCTAATTGAGTAAGAAACGTCCATTTAAGCCTAAGTTACCACTAGAAAACCTAGTCACTATAATATTCATTATTTAAAACAAATTAAAAATAAAATTTATAATACAGAAAATTCACAAGACTCACAATATAGAACCAAACCAAAGAATATGTCACTCAAAGATCCCTAGTCAATTTTCCTAACTGCTCCACAAAATGACAATTCTAAACTCAGAATCCATACTCAAGACCTCTGTTTTCAGAAAATGACCATGAACTAATTTGACTATCAAAGTGAAAGCTATGCCTTCCAGTTATTTACTGACTGAACAACAAAACATGAATCGCATCATGCAGGCAAACTCCCTCAATCCATTTCATGGTCTTTTAATTATCATAGCAACCTTTGCTCTCTTATAAGGAAAACAAGATAGATATTCGGAGAAAAATGAATAGCTTTTTTTCTGTTAAATTTTTGCTGGTCTGTTTCCTAGTTTTTTTCCCTTGCTCTAGCTTTCCAATTTCCCACAATGATTTCCTTTTTTTTTTTTTTTGAGACAAAGTTTTGCGCTTGTCGCCCAGGCTGGAGTGCAATGGCACAATCTCCACTCACTACAACCTCTGCCTCCCAGGGTTCAAGTGATTTCTCCTGCCTCAGCCTCCTGAGTAGCTGGGATTACAGGCGCCCACCACCAGGCCCAGCTAATTTTTGTATTTTTAGTAGAGACAGGTTTCGCTGTGTTGGCCAGGCTGGTCTCAAACTCCTAGCCTCAAGTGAACCACCTGCCTCGGCCTCCCAAAGTGCTGGGATTACAAGCGTGAGCCACTGTACCTGGCCTGATTTCTATTTTTTAAACCTTTTTTAAAGTTACAATATATAGGCCGGGCACGGTGGCTCACGCCTGTAATCCCAACATTTTGGGAAGCCGAGGTGGGTGGATCACGAGGTCAAGAGATCGAGACCATCCTGGTCAACATGGTGAAACCCTGTGACTACTAAAAATGCAACAATCAGCCGGGCATAGTGGCAGGCGCCTGTAGTCCCAGCTACTGAAGAGGCTGAGACAGGAGAATTGCTTGAATCAGGGAGGCAGAGGTTGCAGTGAGCTGAGATCGTGCCACTGCACTCCAGCCTGGGCGACAGAGCGAGACTCTGTCTCAGAAAAAAAAAAAAAAAGAGATGCACCTAGTGTAGGAACAAAATATACAGAAAAGCTTGGGAATAAAGAGGATGGGCTCAGAGCGGTGGCTCACGACTGTAATCTCAGTACTTTGGGAGCCAAAAGTGGCAGGATCACTTAAGCCCACTAGTTCAAGACCAGACTAGGCAACCTACCAAGACCCCATCTCTACAAAAAATTAAAAGATTAGCCGGACGTAGTGGTACACACATGTAGTTCCAGCTACTCAGCAGGCTGAGGTGGGAAGATTGCTTGAGCCTGGGAGGCTGAGGCTACAGTGAGCCATAATCATTCTACTGCACTCCAGCCTGGGTGACAGTGTTTCTAAAAGGAAAAAAAAAAAAAAGAGTGGAGGGAAATATATCTTAAGCATAAACTGGACAAGGCTTTATGAAACTAATTCTATTCAGAAAATGATCCTTAATCCATTTCCAAAACCACCAAAATCTTTGATTCATCTTTTCCAGTTCCCACAATTGTTCTCTTGTCCCCAAAATACCTATTGTAATTTTTTTTTAACAATCTGACAAAAGACTCCTACTAAACATGCACATCTGGTCTTCTGTGAAAAGATATTAAAAAGAAATTTAGGGCTGGGTGTGGTGGCTCATGCCTGTAATCCCAGCACTTTGGGAGGCTGAGGTGGGCAGATCACGAGGTCAGGAGTCCGAGACCAGCCTGGCCAATATGGTGAAACCCCATCTCTACTAAAAATACAAAAATTAGCAGGCATGGTAGCGCTCGCCTGTAGTCCCAGCTACTCGAGAGGCTGGGGCAGAAGAATTGCTTGAACCCAGGAGATGAAGGTTGCAGTTAGCTGAGATCATGCCACTGCACCCCAGCCTGGGCAACAGAGAAAGACTCCATCTCAAAAAAAAAAAAGAATTTGTCTCCCGCAGATTGTTATTGATTATTCTCAAACATGTCCATAATCATTTGCACAGGCCCAGCATGGTGCCTCACGCCTGTAATTCCAGCACTTTGGGAGGCCATGGCAGGCGGATCGTTTGAGCCCAGGAGTTCCAGACCAGTCTAGCCAACATGGCGAGACCCCATCTCTACCAAAGATACAAAAATTAGCCAGGCATGGTGGTGCATGCCTGTAGACCCAGCTACTCAGGTAGGATCAATTGAACCTGGGAAGTTGAGGTTGCACTGAGTGAAAATTGTGCCACTGCACTCCAGCCTGGGCAACAGAGCAAGACTCTGTCTCCAAAAAAAAAAAAAAAAAAAAAAGAAAAGAAAAAACCACATTGCTCAGTTTCTATAAACGATACTCCTTATATAATGAGAGTAAGGAAGTAACAGAGTATCAAGGGCACTGATGACCCTAAGGGGAGTTTAGATTAATTGTTGCTGCTACTTCATCTCCAAAACAGGCACTTCTTTTCCCTAATCCTACTTACTCCTTATCCTTCTTTTTCTTTTATGTTCTTTTTCCCCTGTACATATTTCTGTCTGCAAATGAGTTTCAGAGGCACTTACATGTCCTGCTTAGAAGCACTGGAGAAATTCTGGCATATGCAGGAAGTTCTATTTTTAATCCAACTCTATCTTGGTTTAAAAACAAAATAAAACAAAAACAGACAAACAAAAATTACATAACTATAACACTTGTAAGTAAAAGCTACCAGAGTGAGAAAAATATTTTTGATTTATTCCATTGTGGGTATATTTTGGATGTCCTTTTTGCACACAAAAAACTTTTCATTTTCAAAGATGTGATGAATGCATACCATACACAAAAAAGTGGTACTAAATGTATAGATGCCAATATGTATGTGTGTGTGTGTGTATGTGTGTATATATATACACATACATATGTATATATGTGTGTATATATACATATATATGTATATAAACATATATCCATACACACGGATATATACATATATATGTATATATACACACACACGTACATATTGGCACCTATACATTTATATATGTACTTATATATACACTATACACCCATATATCACACACACACACATACACACACACCCCTATATCTTTGAGTAGCTATATATTTAGTACTACCTCTTGTGTGTGTGTGTGTACACATCTTTTAACTTTAGAAGGTTAACTCTTTGTTTCCTAAAATTGTCCCTTCCCTATAATGAAAATGTATCCACCTTCTTGCCATGGCCTCGTGATAGATAGAGTGTACCTCCTTGCTCCTTGACTTTGAATCTGGCCACTTAACTTGATCGACCCAATGAGTAGCTGACAAATATAAAGTAAGCAGAAATCTAAAAGATGCTTGGATACTTGGGTTTGCACTCCTTGTAAGCAAGCAATCCACTACTTATCGGAACTTGTCCTGAGTAAATGTTGCCCATTGATCCTGGGTTCCAGACAAAAAGATATGAATTGATCCTGAAGCCTAAAACTGAATCCTGCCTAGATCAGCCAAATCCAGCTGATCTACAGACATATGATTATGAAAATAAATGTTTGTTGTTAAAACCACTGAGCTTAGGGATGGCTTGCTGATGAAGTATCATCAGTAACAGCTGATTAATACATTAGCATGCCTACTACTGCCCATGTAATATCTTACATGGGTATGTGTGAATATACACAACTTTCAGTTTTCTAAAAATTGTGTCCATGTTCTTAATCACAATTGTAGACATAATTTCATCTAAACAAAGGAGTCTATAAATAATGAGCAGAATCCCACTACTAACTACAGAATGAATTTTTTTACACTGGAAAAAGTAATAATGTTTGTTTATTTAAAACATAGCACTTGAGTTGTTTTATGTAGTAAGATATGTAATATTCCTAAAGATCAACATTTATTTACCATTTGTGAGATGTATAAACTTAAAAATACAACTTTCAATCTACTTCTATCTTTAGTACCTTGTCTTAGCCTAATTATATTCTAACTTTCTCTCCAGGTTAAATTATAGGAATTCCATCTATTGTGACTTAAATCCTGAGGTGTTCTTAATTACCACTGCCTTTACTTTTGCAATTATCCTGAGGTATTCTTAATTACCACTGGTTTAACTTTTGTAATTATCTTATTTCTTTCTTTTTGTTCCCTTAGCTATGTGCTCTTCTGCTTTTTCATATCTCCATTTATGAAAAACAGTACATAAAATGTTATAAAAGAATAACAAGGACTGGGCACGGTGGCTCACGCCTGTAATCCCAGCACTTTGGGAGGCCAAGGCGGGTGGATCATGAGGTCAAGAGATCGAGATCATCCTGGTCAACATGGTGAAACCCTGTCTACCAAAAATACAAAAATTAGCTGCGTGGTGGCACGAACCTGTAGTCCCAGCTACTCGGGAGGGGGTGCGGAGGCTGCAGTGAGGTGAGATCGTTCCACTACACTCCAGCCTGGTGACAGAGCAAGACTCCATCTCAAAAAAAAAAAGAAAAGAAAAGAAAATACAAAAGCAGCTGGGCGTGATGGTGGCCGCTTGCAATCCCAGCTACTCAGGAGCCAAAATTGTGCCACTGCATTCCAGCCTGGACAACAAGAGCGAAACTCCATCTCAAAAAAAAAAAAAAGTAACAAAAAGATACCTTATGATTCCACTTATATGAGGTACCTAAAGTAGTCAAAGTCATCAGATAGGAAGTAGAATGGTAATTGTCAAGGGTTAGGAGTAGGGGAGATTGGTGAGTTGTTTAATGGCTATACAGTTTCAGTTCTGCAAGACAAAGAGGTCTGGAGGTTGGTTACACAACAATGCGAATGTACATAATGCTATTAAACCATGCACTTAAATATTACTATGACAGTAAATTTTGTATTTTTTAAAATGGTTAATCTCTGGGCATGCTGGCTCACACCTGTAATCCCAGCACTTGGGGAGGTCGAGGCAGAAGGATTTCTTGAAGCAATGAGTTTGAGACCATCCTGGGGAACACAGCAAGACCCTGTCTCTACAAAACTTAAGAAAAATTCTAGCTACTGGGGAGGCTGCAGTGGGAGGATCGCTTGAGCCCAGAAGTTTGAGGCTACTGTGAGCTATGATCATGCCACTGCACTCCAGCCTGAGAGACAGAGTGAGACCCTGATTCTCCTTTTTTTTTAAAGGTTAAGATAGTAAATTTTACATTCTTAAAAAAAGGTTTAAGGATAGTTCTCACCTTTTTCAAAAGATGATGTTTTATTTTTAAAATATTGAGAATATACATAAAAATACCTGAACTCAGTCATGTAATTTTGAGTATTTATAAAATACTTTATAGTACTGTTAGCACTTATGTCATAATATTGCAATTACTGGCGTAAGTACAATATTTCAATCTACTTATATCCCTTCCCCACATATCCACCCTTACACCCTAAACAGGAGTTCACGGGGTGGGGATAAAAAGAGGATGAGAAACAAAATCCTATTCACCTCTTTATTGTCAACATTTGCACACCGGCTTGCATGCATAGTGTGTATTCAATACCTGTTTAATGAATGAATGCATGAATAAATACATGATGAGGAACACTAAGGACAAGATTATACTGGAAATAGGTCGAGCATAGTGGCATGCAGAGGCTCATGCAGGTAATGCCAGTGCTTTGGAAGGGTGAGGCGGGCCAGTCGCCTGAGGTCAAAAGTTCAAGAATAGCCTCACCAGCACAGCGAAACCCTATCGCTACTAAAATTCCAAAAATTAGCCAGGTGTTGGTGGTACATGCTTATAGTCTCAGCTACTCGGGAGGCTGAGGCAGGAGAATTGCCTGAACCTGGGAGGTAGGGGGTTACCGTGAGCCAAGATCACGCCACTGAACTCCAGCCTAGGCAACAGAGCAAGACTCCATCTCAAAAAAAATAATAAATAATGAGATTATTTATTTTGAAAATTAAAAAGACTAGAATAGTCAGGGGCAGAATCATATCAGTTACTCCTGGTCTGGAAGACTGACCAGTGGTTACAACCAGTCAGGAATACTATTTTAAGGTTAAAAAAGATATCCTATATTTATTTATTTACAGGACCATACTTTTCTTTCAAGCACAGTAAAGCATCTTTCAAGCTCTTTACTATATGCAACTGAATCTTCCTGGTGTAAATGCTACTCTCTGTTGTAGAACCAGAAAGTTCTACCCAGAAAGTCAGATCTTGATATGTTCTGCCCTCAAGATATTTCTGAAGTTTAAACATTTTTCATTTTTTAATTTTTTAAATAGGTAATACATTGACACAAATATTTCAAGATAAAAAGTAAAGAGTCTTCACACCCCCATATCCCAACAACCCAACTTCCCCCATACACACAGACTCATACATATGCAATTACTGTCTAGATTCTGTGGCTTATTCTTTCAGAATTTCTTTATGGATATAGAAGTAAGTATGAAAATACACAATACTTAACAACATACCACGGGGGTCCTTCTATAATTAGTCCAGAGAGAGCCTTTAATATCTTTTGAAAGCTTCATAACGTTCCATTACACCATAATCTTCTAACCTGTACTCTATTGATGTACATTTAGTTATTTCAATTTTTGCTGTAAATACAATGAATATTCTTGTTTACAATCATTTCAAAAATATGTGTATTTATACGTGTAGTATAAATTCTCAGAAATGAAAATACTGGCTTTGGAATTTAGATAGCCTAACTTCAAAAGAGCACAATGATTAAAAAGTTTAAAAATTGATACAGTTCCAATATCTTCTGGATGTATTCTCTTGGTTTTTCTTCCCATTAAATGGACTAAGGAAAGGAAAGTATAACATGCAATGGGTTCCAACAAACACATAAATGAACTAGAACCATCAAAGCACATGTGGTATCAAACATACTTCTGGGAGGTCTCTGTGATTATCTGTAATATTTGTTTCACCTAGTCTGAAATCACATGGTCCTGTGACATTAACAAATAAAATTTTAACACCCTGAGAAACCACATCATTACCACAAACCGTGTTATAGCGAATCACTTCTTATTTATTACTCTGGCATAATTTTTAGAAATGGATAATTTAAAAATCATTCTAATAAAACTATTAAATGCCCTATGTGCCTGGACTCTCAAATACCTGGGCAGCTGAGTTAACTCAGGCTATTTGTTCTATTATAAGCCACGCAGAACAGCAAAAAGATTGATTGATTTATTGATTGATTTAGAGGAAGTTACATAAACAGAAGTTCTTGAGAAATGTTACTCAGATATGTTGAAGCTACCAAAGAATCTTCTAAAGACCTCCTGCTGCTGCCCCTAGGAGAGAGTACATGTCCGATTTTAATACCCTGGCAAACCATGTCATCACCATACACTGTGTTACAGCTAATCATTTCTTATTTATTACCATGGCATAATTTTTTTAAATGGATAATGTTTAAGTCATTTTAGAAAAATACAACTGTTTTAATGCCTTGAGTGCTTAGACTCTCAAACATTTGGGCAGCTGAGTTAACTGAGAATTGGGGTGGTGAGGAAAAGGGAAGTCCATGACAATATCCTAAGGATCTTTTTTGTTTCTTTTTTGTTTTTGAAACAGAGTCTCACTCTGTTACCCAGCTGGAATGCAGTGGTGTGATCTTGGCTCACTACAACCTCCGCCTCCTGGGTTCAAGCAATTCTCCTGTCTCAGCCTCCTGAGTAGCTGGGATTACAGGCACCCATAACAATGCACGGCTCATTTTTGTATTTTTAGTAGAGACAAGGTTTCATCATGTTGGCCAGGTGATCCACCCACCTTGGCCTCCCAAAGTGCTGGGATTACAGGAGTGGGCCACTGCACCTGATCCCCTAAGGATGTTTGTATATGTGCTTAGAAAGACATCACCACAGTCCATGGACTAGAAACACTAAAATGTGCCTGAAGGAAGGCACGAAGGAGCAGGCGGCAAAGAAAGATCAGCGAGCTAAAGGGCAGTGGCACAGATAAACTGTGACTGTTTCTTGAAAAAAACAAATACTGACAGAGACACAGGAGATTTTGGACTGGAGTAGAAATATCCTCTATATTCATCTTTTAAAAAAAAACTCCGCTCCACTTACTGCCTTCTCTGTAAACCTCATTCTCCCATAGAGTTAGCTGAGAAAAAAATACTTTAATAAGATATGGCAGACTGCCCCTTAACATCCATTCAGCCTTCATTCTATTATAGTGTCCCTTCCTGAAGTGCAAAGGTTAAAAAGCAAAAACCCTACATTTTCTAGACTCTCTTGCAGTTAGGAGTCCAGATTTAATGTAGCATCAGCCAATTCAATGTACTTATAAAAATTTGGAAGGCAGAAGTGAGATGGATTTGTTCTGTGTTTCTTTTTCATTTTTTTTTTTTTTTTTGAGTCTCACTCTGTCGCCCAGGCTGGAATGCAGAGGTACGATGTTGGCTCACTGCAACCTCTGCCTCCCAGGTTCAAGTGATTCTCCTGCCTCAGCCTCCTGAGTAGCTGGGACTACAGGTTTGTACCACCACGCCTGGCTAATTTTTTGTAGTTTTAGTAGAGATGGGGTTTCACTGTGTTAGCCAGGATGGTCTAGATCTCCTGATCTCATGAGCTGCCTACCTCGGCCTCCTGAAGTGCTGGGATTATAGGTGTAAGCCACTGCACCCAGACTCTTTGGCATTTCTAAAAGCAAACATGGCTTGTTAACTTTTCTCTGGGGGTGCATTAGTTTCCGGTGGCTGGTATAACAAATTTGTCATAACCTTGCTGACTTAAAAAAACAAAAATTTATCCTTTCATAGTTCTAGAAAACAGAAATATAAAGTTTCCTGGGTCAAATCAACATGGTGGTAGGACTATAGCTGCCTCTGAGGCTCTAGGGGAAAGTCCATTATTTTCCTCTGCCAGCTTTCCTTGGATTTCCTAGCACTCCTTGGATCGTCGTTGCATTACTCCAATCTCTGTCTCCATGGTCACACTGTCTTCTCCTCTTCTGTGTCAAATATCCCTCTGCCTATGTCACCCAGGGAAGATTACTTCAAGCCAAATGTTCACAACCAGCCTGGCAACAGCAAGATCCTATCTCTAAAATAAAATTTTAAAATTAGCCAGGAATGGGGTCATGTGCCTGTAATCCTAGCTACCCAGGAGGCTGAGGTAGGAGGATCACTTGAGCCCAGGAGTTCAAGATTACAGCGAGCTATGATCATACCATTACATTCCAGTCTGGGCAACAAAGCAAGACCCTGTCTCTTAAAAAAAAAAAAAAATTTAAAATAGCATTATTATCATATGATTCAGCAATTCTATTTCTTGGTATACATCCCAAAGAACTGAAACCAGGGTCTCAAAGAGATATTTGTATACTCACATTCATTGGAACTTTACTCATAATAGCCAAGTGTCCATGATGGATGAATAAATGTGGTATTTACATAAAATGGAATATTATCCAGACTTCAAAAAAAAAAAAGAAAGAAAATGCTAACACATGCTTTGTAGCATGTGTAGCATCTTGTGATGGATGAACCTTGATGACATTATGCTAAGTGAAAGGAGCTGGTTGCAAAAAGACAAATATGATATGATTCTACTTATATGATGTACTTAGAGTAGCCAAATTCATACAGACAGAAAGTAGAGGGTGCTTGGAGGTCCTGAGGAGAAGGGATAATAGTGAGTTGTTACATAATATATACAGAGTTTCGGTACCTGAAGGTGAAGAGTTCTGGAGATAGATTGTATGACAATATGAACTATACTGAACTGTACACTTAAAAATGGTAAGATGGTAAATTTTACATTTTATTTTAGCTGTGGGGTATTTTACCACAGGTAAAATTTTTGCAAAATAATTTCTTGTAACTGGTATATGCACTACATGTAGCTGTCTTGGCCAAAGACAGAAAACTACTCTGAAAAATAATTAAGAATAAATTTAATAAAGAAGTATAAGACTTGTACACTGAGTGAACTATAAAACATTGTTGCAAGAAATGAACAAAGGTCTACATAAATGGCAAGATATCTCATGTTTATTAATTAAGAGACTTACTATTGTTAATGTAGCAATACTCCCCAAACTGCCTATCAAAATCCCAGTTGTCTTTTTTGCAGATATGGAAAACTGATCACAATTCATAAGGAAACGCAAGGAACCCAGAACAGCCATAATAATCTTGAAAAAGAACAAGCTGGGTGCTGTAGCTCATGCCTGTAACCCCAGCACTTTGGGAGACCAAGGAGGGCAGATCATCCAAGTTCAGACCAGCCATGGCGAACATGGTGAAACCCTGTATCTATTAAAAATACAAAATTTAGCCGGGCGTGGTAGTGCAAGCCTGTAATCCCAGCTATTTGGGAGGCTGAGGCAGGAGAATCACTTGAACCTGGGAGGTGGAGGTTGTAGTGAGCTGAGATCACACCACTGCGCTCTAGTCTGGGTGACAAGAGTGAAATTCTCTCTCAATAAAAAGAAAGGAAAGAAAGAAAAGAGAAAGAAAGAGAGAAAGAGAGAAAGAAAAAGAAAGAAAGAAAGAAAGAGAAAGAAAGAAAAAGAAAAGCAAGCAAGCAAAAGAAGAACAAAGTTGGAGAACTCAGCTTTCTCTATTTTAAAACTAATTACAAAGCAATAGTTTTCAAGACAGTGTGGTCCTGGGTTAAGGATCAATTAATCCTTGACATATTGATCAATGGAACGGAATTAAGAGTTCAGAAATCAACCCTTACATGTATGATCAACTGATTTTTGACAAGGGTGCCAAGACAGTCCAACTGGAAAAAACAGTATTTTTAACAAATGATACTGGAAAACTGGGTATCAAACAAAAGAATAAAGTTGTACTCCCTACCTCATGCCATATACAAAACTTAACTCAAAATGATCACAGAACTCAATATAAGAGCTACAAAACCCCAAGAAGAAAATACAGCAGTAAACCTTTGTGACTGTATTAGAAAACGGTTTCAGATCGGGCGCAGTGGCTCACACCTGTAATCCTAGCACTTTGGGAGGCCAAGGCAGGCAGATTACCTGAGGTCAGGAGTTCGAGACCAGCCTGGCCAACATGGTAAAACCCCATCTCTGCAATGGTGTGATCTGGGCTCACCGCAACTTCTGCCTCGCAGGTTCAAGCAATTCTCCTGTCTCAGCCTCCCAAGTAACTGGGATTACAGGTACACACTGCCATACTCAGCTAATTTTTTTGTATTTTAGTAGAGATAGGGTTTCACCATGTTGCCCAGGCTGGTCTCAAACTCCTGACCTCGTGATCTGCCTGCCTTGGCCTTCCAAGGTGCTAGGATTACAGGTGTGAGCCACCACACCCAGCCTATTTAACGTTATTTTAAAGATGCTTGTTACTCAAAATCATGGCTAGTTTCAGGTTGGTTTTGAATGTATTTGAAATGTTTTCATGTATCTATGACTCTATTATAGTACATTTGTATCTGAAACCACTGAATGATTATTAGATGGATAATTGTTTTTTGCATATAAAAATATGCAGAAAATGCTCAGTAATCAGAGAGCACATTATAAGAAAATGAGACACAGTTAAGGCAGGAAGAGAGGGATACACATGGAATTGGAAATCCTAAAAAGAAAAGAAAAATTGCAGTTGTTGGAATAAAGACATGGAAATAATTCCATGATCTACATCCAATTCTGTCCAGTATTTCAGAAGATATTTATTTTTTAAACACTGGTCAATTCCACCATATACGCTTGGGACTTACATTTTACAGATGAAAAGTTCTTCAGTGAAAGCCAGGTCAGTCACAAGGTTTTGCCTTGTTCATCAGGAAACTAAGTAATGTAAAATTTTAAGAACCCCAACATAAAAAAGGATTACTTTTTGAGAGGAGAGGAACAAGGTAGGTAGGTAGATACAGGATAGTGGTTGGCATTCAGAAGTGCAGAGCTAGCAAAACTTCAGAATGAAAACTATCTGATGAACAAAAAATAATGTATAAATAGAATCTTGTTACTATTGCATTAAAGAATTACTATTTTCCTAAAGGATGCAAACTTTTATTTTTCTTGTCCTGTGCCTTCTACACTAATATTTTTTTAATTATTTATTTTTGTGGGTACATAGTGGGTATACATATTTATAGGGCACATGAGATGTTACACTAGTAATTTTTAAAAGTATAAACATGTGGCCGGGCGCAATGGATCACACCTGTAATCCCAGCACTTTGGAAGGTTGAGGCAGGTAGATCACCTGAAGTCAGGAGTTCGAAACTAGCTTGGCCAACATGGTGAAACCCCATCTCTACTAAAAATACAAAAAGAAAAAAAATTAGCTGGGTATGGTGGCAGGAGCCTGTAATCCCAGCTATTTGAGAGGCGGAGGCAGGAGAATTGCTTGAGCCTGGGAGACGGAGGTTGCAGTGAGCCAAGTTCGCACCACTGCACTCCAGCCTGGGTGACAGAGTGAGACTTTGCCTCAAAAAAAAAGTATAAGAATGTAATATACACTGTTTTGCTTCCTGAAGTAATAAAGACTTTCAGACATTCTCATTTCCTATTTTCTGTGTATTTAATCACTTTAATGCTATCACAGAAACAGTAAGAAGTGAAAAATTACTATACATTCACAATAGCGAATAACCCACCTATACCTATGGCCCTATGCCAACATCTGCTTCTTCAAATACAGGCCTTGTTTTCTAGCTTGGTGTGAGATAAAGACATATGCTGCCAGACTCTGGGAATTTAAATTTCTAATCTTAAAAACACAGAAAGAATTAGAATGTGATTTCTTTTTCTTTTTCTTTTTTACTGTTTTTGAGACAGAGTCTCGCTGTGTTGCCCAGGCTGGAGTGCAGTGGCACAATCTTGGCTCACTGCAACTTCTGCCTCCCAGGTTCAAGCGATTCTTCTGCCTCAGCTTCCTGAGTAGCTGGGACTAGAGTTGCGCGCCACCATGCCTGGCTAATTTTTGTATTTTTAGTAGAGACATAGTTTCACCATATTGGTCAGGCTGGTCTCCAACTCCTAACCTTGTGATCCACCCGCCTCAGCCTCCCAAAGTGCTGGGATTACAGGCATGAGCCACTGTGCCCAGCCAAGAATGTGATTTTTTTAAACCCAGCTTCAGATGCAATTCAATCTTTGTTTCTCATCAAGTTGATCCAACTATCAATTTAACAAATAATACAAACAAAAGGATCCTACATCTATATACTAACTTTCACCATCAACACTGAATAGAATGAATTAGATTGATTTAATTTAAAAAAAGCACACACAAAATTGTGCCTGCTTTTCTATCGACTTAACTATCCTGTTTACTTTAGAGTTAGGGAGGTTAATTATACCAATTCCAGAAATCTTATCAAGAAATTGTTCTAAAATAAGTTTCTAAACTTTGTAATAATTATACAATTCTTTTAAACTCTGGGAATTTATAAACAAAAGAAGATGAATTAAGGGTGTAAGAAAGTAAAAGAATACTATAGATATAAACTTACTTAAAGACTGGTTTTCTTTTTAAACAGAGTAAATACTTGAAAGACTCAGGCCGGGTGTGGTTTGTTATTTAATATTTTTTTCAAATCATCTCATTTTTAAAATATGTATTTTTAAATTAATTAATGTATTTATTTTTGAGACAGAGTCTCACTCTGTCACCCAGGCTGGAGTGCCGTGGCTCAGTGTTGGCTCACTGCAAACCTCCACCTCGTGGGTTCAAGTGTTTCTCCTACCTCAGCCTCCTGAGTAGTTGGGATTACAGGTACTGGCCATCACACCTGGCTAATTTTTGTATTTTTGTAGAGGCAAGGTTTCACCATGTTGGTAAGACTGGTTCGAACCCCTGACCTCAGGTGATCTGCCTGCCTTGGCCTACCAAAGTGCTGGGATTGCAGGCATGAGCCACCATGCCCAGCCAAAAATACGTAGTTTAAAGAGAAACATCTCATCATTACTATAAATGAAAAGCCTTGTAATTATAGTCACTATGGAGACAAAGGGGCATTAAAAAAGTCCCTCTCACAAAGAACTTCAGAGTCTATTAGAAGAGACAGACAAAAAGACAATTACTACATATATGTAAATTCAGGTATGATGCTTGCAACTGATCTGCAAAAAGTTAGAAAACATAATGAAGTATATATTATCTATTTGGGGAAGAATGATAGAGCAAATACAGCAAAATGTTAACAATTGGTGAATGTGGGTAAAGTGTATATGGGAGTTCTCTGTACTATTTTTGTAACTTCTTAAATAATTTTGAAATAATTTCAAATTTAAAAGTTTTAACACATTCTCTGTTGGGGGCCCAAAATATGAACACTTGACACTTATTGTCTACCAATATAATGATAAGTAAAAACTTAAAGGAAGATAAACTGTAAGTCATCTCTGTCAGAGAAACACAGCTACTTCAATTACCATTCTTCCTGAGTAGCACGGCTACTCATTAGGATAGAAGGGGTTATTTTTTACTAAACTACCTAAATATTAAGATAATATCTTTAAAAAGTTTATGGAAGTGATAGCACTATTAAAATATAGACTACTATGCAGGCCGGATAAGGTGGCTCATGACTGTAATCCCAGTACTTTGGAAGGCCGAGGAGGGTGGATCACCTGAGGTCAGGAGTTCAAGACCAGCCTGGCCAACATGGTGAAACCCCATCTCTACTAAATATGCAAAAATTAGCTGTGTGTGGTGGCATGCGCCTATAATCCCAACTACTTGAGAGGCTGAGACACGAGATTCGCTTGAACCCAGGAGGCAGAGGTTGCAGTGTGCCAAGATTGCACCACTGCACTCCAGCCTGGGCAACAAAGTAAGATTACGTTTCAAACAAACAAACAAACAAAAAACTATGCAAAAGCAAGGTTTTATCAGCCATCACAAAAATGTGATATGTGAAGTATAGAGGTAATTTTTCAGTGAACACTCTTCTCACAAGATTTAATAATGAACATTTTAATATTTTAATTAAGGTATAATTTACATACCATAAAAATGAACCTGGAACTTTATTGAATGATATTAAAAGTATTTCATTAGGAAGTGCCAAGGTTCACAGATTTTGTAATAAACAAAAAACATCTTATAATACATATTAAATTACTATTTAAAATATAACTTCTATTATCTCTATGATATCAGCAGAAACTGACAAAGAAGGGAGGAAAAGACTGATTATAGATTATTTTAAATCATTTTTCTCAAAACCAGGATTACAGGTGTGAGTCACCACGCCTAGCCATCCACTTCTTTCTTTGCTAGGTTTGCACAGTTTTTAGTTATTTTATTTTATTTATTTTGAGACTTATTTATTTATTTAGACATGGTGTCTCACTCTGTTGCCTAGGCTGAAGTGCAATGGTGTGATCTCTGCTCACTACAACCTCCACTTCCCAGGTTCAAGCGTTCTCATGCCTCAGCCTCCAGAGTAGCTGGGATTATAGGCACCCACCAGCAAGCCCAGTTAATTTTTTGTATTTTTAGTAGAGATGGGGTCTCTCCATGTTGGTCAGGCTGTCTCGAACTCCTAACCTCAAGTCACCTATTCGACTTCGCCTCCGAAAGTGCTGGATTACAGGCATCAGCCACCGCGCCTGGCCAGTTTTTAGTATTTAAAAATTTGTTTTTGATAAAAATTTTTATGTTAAATATTCAGTAACTGGAATTTTTAATAAAATTTTTTTTTTTTTGGAGACAGGTTCTCACTCTGTACCCTAAGCTGGAGTGCAGTGGCACAATCTCGGCCATTAGCAACTTCTACCTCCCAGGCTCAAGCAATCCTCCCCATCTCAGCCTCCCAAGTAGCTGGGATCACAGGTGCGTGCCACTGTGCCTGGCTAATTTTTGTATTTTTAGTAGAGATAGGGTTTCACCATGTTGCCCAGACTGGTTTCAAACTGCTAGGCTCAAGTGATCCACCTGCCTTGGCCTCCCAAAATGCTGGGATTACAAGCATGAGCCACCATGCCCTGCATTAAGGAAAAAGTATAAAGGAGAAAAAAACTCACCGTCACCAAACTTTTTATTTATTATTATATGGCCATGAGCAAAAGTTCAGTTTCTGAATTTTATAATTTTTTTTTGAGAAGGAGTTTTGCTCTTGTTGCCCAGGCTGGAGTGCAACAGTGAAATCTTGGCTCACCAGAACCTCCACCTCCTGGATTCAAGAGATTCTCCTGCCTCAGCCTCCCAAGTAGCTGGGATTACAGACCTGCACCACCACACCTGGCTAATTTTGTATTTTTAGTAGAGACGGGGTTTCTCCATGTTGGTCAGGCTGGTCTCAAACTTCTGACCTCAGGTGATCCGCCCACCTCGGCCTCCCAAAGTGCTGGGATTACGGGAGTAAGCCACCACGCCTGTCTTATATTTTAATTTCTTTCTTTAAATTTCAACAAATAAAACTATTTTTATTTTGGTTAAACACCTAGCATTTGTGTACTAAAACTCTAACAGTCCATATAACAGTAGTTATTTTTCTTGAGGTTAATGCAAAAGCCAAAATTAATCTTGTTTGCCAACTTTAACTTCACTCAATTTTTTTGTTTGAAGAACAAAAAATATAAATTGTGTTAATGCTTCCAAATTAGAGCACTTTACTTAAACACTTTCCTTTTTTATTGCAATAGCATTACTGATTCCTAGTTGGCAATAATCCTACTTTTGGGTCATAGTAAACTAAACTAAGACCTAGGTAAAAATCTGAAATGCAATGCAGCTATAAAGATCTTTGAGGATAATGTATGAACAAATTCACTTACCCTCTTTTTTTTTTTGAGACGGAGTCTCTGTCACCCAGGCTGGAGTGCAGTAAGCAATCTCAGCTCACTGCAATCTCCACCTACTGGGTTCAAATGATTCTTCTGCCATAGCCTCCCAGGTGGCTGGGATTGCAGGCGTGCACCACCACGCCTGACTAATTCTTGTATTTTTAAGAGACGAGGTTTCACCATGTCGGCCAGGCTAGTGTCGAACTCCTGACCTCAGGTGATCCACCCACCTTGGCCTCCCAAAGTACTGGGATTATAAGCGTGAGCACCTGGCCACTTTCCCTCTTTTATTTAGCTAGAGGTGCAAGTGAAAATTAGAGACCTTGTTTTGTTTGTGAAAAATAAATGTATCCAATTCAATACAATCTCCTAATAGAAGCTAATGGCCTTCAGTAGGGTAGAAACTATGGTTATAAAGAAAATTTCCTATTGCTTTCAGTTTAGTGCTTCATCAACACATCAAAGGAAATAATCCAAAACTGATGATCCCAGAGTATGGTCTGATAAAATCTGTTGACTAAGAAAATTCTTGAGATGTGCTATATTTTAAGTTTTTAAACTTTAAGAATTGTTTAAATTTTTATTTGGAAATAATTTATAACCTCCACAACAGTTGCAAGAATGGTACGAAGAATACACCATATTCTTTCACCCAGATTCACCTACTGATACCATTTTATTCTGTTCACTTTTGTTATCTCTATTTACACACACACACATACACACACGTTTTTTGAACCATTACACAGTATAATCATGGTCCTTTATTCTTAAACACTTCTTAGATTATTTCCTAAGAATATGGTTATTCTCTTATAAAACCACAGTATTGTTAATAGCTTCAGCACATTTAACATTGAAACACTGTTCTCTAGTCATCCATTTTGTCAATTGACTCAACAATGTCTTTTATCTCATTGTTCTCATTCAGTATAAGACAGGCACTGCCTAGTTGTCCGGTCTTTTTAGCTTCCTTTGACCTAGACCTTTTCCACATTCTGTCTTACATGACATTCACATTTTTGAAGAATATGATCCCCCAACAGAACATTCCTAATTTGGGGTTTGTGTGATGTCACCTATGACTGAATTCAGGTTATGCATTCTTGACTGGAATATAGTTCATATTAGTTATGTGGCCTTCTCCAGGTATCATGGATTTCCATATGCCCTTCATTAATGATGTTAATTTTTATCACCTGGTCAAGGTGTCCATTTTTCCCATTTTATAATTACTAATTTTTCCCTTGAGATATGTGGGAGGCATGCAAATATCCTGGCTCCTCATTGAAACTGCCCCTAGATTTAGGATCCTTTGATGATTCTTGCCTGATCCAATCCTTAACACAATGGTTGAAGAATAATAAGCTGCCAACTCCAGCATTCCTACATTTACCAGCTGGCACTTGACATTCTATGCATGATTTATTTTCCTTACAGTAGTTCACAATTCATTAATGTACTTAATTGTTTTGGCACTCAAAATGACCCAGATTTAGTCAGTGGGAATGCCTTCCAGCTGGCTCCTGTGTCCTATGACAAGTCTCCATCATATTTTTAGGAACTTCTTTCCTTCCTTTCTTTGCTTTTTGTTTTTGAGACAGGGTCTCACTCTTTTGCCCAGGCTGGAGTACAGTGGCCCGATCACAGCTCATTGCAGCCTTGACTTCCCAAGTTCAAGTGATCCTCCCACCTCAACCTCCCAAGTAGCTGGGACTACAGGCATGTGCCACATCTGGCTACTTTTTAATTTTTTCTGAGATGGGGTCTATGTTACCCAGGCTGGTCTCAAACTCCTAGGCTCAAGCAATCCTCTTGCCTTGGTCTCCCAAACTGCTGGGATTACAGGCTCTTTCCTTACTTTCCTACAAAAATTATAAAACATTACAAGATGTCCCAGGCTTATCTTATACCTATCCTGCTCGTCTTGGAATAAATCATTTTTCCAAGAAGTCTTGGTTCCTTTTTAGTGGAGAATGGTATTAGAGACTAAGATGTGGGCATTATGCATGGTCACTGCTACTGAGGTACTACTGTTTCTTGTCCTTTTCAATGGACAGAGATATGAAATACATGCATTTACCATATGTGTATAAATACATTTATACATTTATCTGTATATACACATGTACACAGCCACATATACATGCATGTAACACATACATATGGATATTTTTTAAAGTATAAATCCCGACTGATACCTTGAATTGCAATCTATTTGCATGGGTTTTTCTTCTGTCTCCCCATTTGATAATTGTGTGTTCCTATTTCTTCAGTAAGAACCCTGACTCCCAAGTACATCAACTCATTTTTTTTTTTTTTTTTTTTGAGATGAAGTCTTGCTCTGTCACCAGACTGGAGTGCAGTGGCACAATCTCGGCTCACTGCAACCTCCGCTTCCTGGGTTCAAGAGATTCTCCTGCCTCAGCCTCCTGAGTAGCTGGGATTACAGGCACAGTTAATTTTTGTATTTTTTGTAGAGACAGGGTTTCACCATGTTGGCCAGGATGATAGTCATGATCTCTTGACCTTTTGATCTGCCCACTTCAGCCTCCCAAAGTGCTGAGATTACAGTTCAGGCCGCACTCGGCCTGAACTCATTTTCTTAATCTTATAATGCATCTACAATGGTTTCAGAATTGCTTTGCCCACACTACTAGTTCAGTATTTGTTTGTAATTCTCCCTCATCCTTTATATTGCATCTTGCACAAAAGAGTATATATAGTCAAATACTGTGTTTATAAACTAATCATTTGGATTAGTTCTTTTTTTATTTTTTTCCTTATCTTTCAATAATTTTGTTATCAGTGTAGTTATTGTAGTAACATGAAAAATAATTGGGTTCATTTATTTCAATTTGGTTACAGCTTGAGGTATTTTTCTCCTTTCCATTCTTAGGTACTTAATTTTTTTGCTTATATAGAATATTTACACAATACCAATAGTAAAAATTACATACAAAAAGCTACACTCAGAGAACTGTCACTCCTTTTTTTTTTTTGATGGAGTCTCTCTCTCTCACCAGGCTAGAGTGTAGTGGCATGATCTCAGCTCACTGCAATCTCCACCTCCCAGTTTCAAGCAATTCTCCTGCCTCAGCCTCCCAAGTAGCTGGGACTACAGGTGCGCACCACCACATCCAGCTAATTTTTGTATTTTTAGTAGAGACAGGGTTTCACCACGTTGGCCAGGATGGTATTGATCTCTTGACCTCGTGATCCGCCCACTGTGGACTCCCAAAACGCTGGGATTACAGGTGTGAGCCACTACACCCCACCATCACTCTTTTCCATATCCTTTCTGTCCCATTCCTTGGATTCCTTATAAGCAACCAAGTTCATTATTTTCTAATTTATTCTTTGTTTCTTTTTGTAAAGACAAGTCAAGAGTAGATATGCTTTTTTATTTTCCTTCCAGTTTTATGAAAGAGAGCCTATTGTATATACTTTTTGCATCTAATATTACCTGTGAAAATCACTCTAGGTTAGTTCATAGAGATCTTATTTTTTTATTATAGCTCTATAGTTGGTACTCCATTCATGTATGTACCACAGTATATTTCAACTAATATCCTATTCTTGGACATTTACTTCCATTTACTGCAGTTAAAAATAATACTGCAGGCCAGGCATGCTGGCTCATGCCTGTAATCCCAACACTTTGGGAGGCTGAGGTGGGTGGATCATGAGGTCAAGAGATCAAGACCATCCTGGCCAACATAGTGAAACCCCGCCTCTACTAAAAATACAAAAATTAGCTGGGCATGGTGGCACATGCTTGTAATCCCAGCTACTTGGGAGGCTGAGGCAGGAGAATTGCTTGAGCCAGGGAGTCAGAGGTTGCAGTGAACCAAGATCGCGCCACTGCACTTCAGCCTGGGCAACAAAAGCAAAGCTCCATCTCAAAAAAATAAAAAAATAATACTGCAATAAACAACTCGATGTCTATGTATATTCATACTATTGAAGATGTATTTCCAGATAAAGTCCTAGAAATGTGAAAAGAGTAAGCACACATGTAGTTGTCTTAACCAAATTTCCCTCCATATAGGTTGTAAACTACTATATTTTATACTATTTTGAGACGGAGTCTCGCTCTGTCACCTAGGATGGGGGGCAGTGGAACAATCGCTGCAGCCTCAACTTCTCATGCTCAAGCAATCCTCCAACCTCAGCCTCCCAAATAGCTAGAACTACACATGAGCACCACTACGCCTGGCTAATTTATTTATTGTGTTGGTAGAGATGGGGTCTCACTATCTTGCCCAAGCCGGTCTTGAATCCCTGGGCTCAAGTGATCCTCCTGCTCTGGTCTCCTAAAATGCTGAGATTACAGGCATGAGCCACTATGCGTGGCCAGTACTATATTTTACCAAAGTTATGTAGAAATATATTAATGCCTTGGAAGTCCTCGTGCATCTCTTTTGGATTTCAGGTGTTTGCTAGATGTAATCTTATGACACTGAAACTCTCCCTCTCACTCTTAACCAACTTTAATTTTTTTTTTTTTTTTTTGAGTTTTGAGTTTTGCTCTAACTGCCCAGGCTGGAGTGCAATGGCTCAATCTCAGCTGACTGTAACCTCTGCCTCATGGGCTCAAGCAATTCTCCTGTCTCAGCTTCCCAAGTAGCTGGGATTACAAGCACTTGCCACCATGCCTAGCTATTTTTTTTCTATTTTCAGTAGAGATGCGGTTTCACCATGTTGGCCAGGCTGGTCTCAAACTCCTGACCTCAGGTAATCCACCTGCCTTGGCCTCTCAAAATGCTGGGATTACAGGCATGAGCCACCATACCCGGCCTCAATCTTGTATGTTTTTTATGTTCGTTTTATATCTTGCAAATTTTTGGAGAAAGGAAATACAAAGAAAAGTTAGTTACTTTACTTACTAAGTGGTGTTGTGTCAGGAGGTGGAAAATTCTCAGTAAAGTTGACATTACATAAATCTGTGCTACAACAGCAGAAACGGTATGTTCCATTTTGAATTGAGGGAGGAGTGGTAGTTACTACGCATTCTTCATAGTGACACTCTTGGGGATCTCCAATGTGAGACCAACATCCTATAAATCAATATTAATATAAAAAAGTTAGTAGACAATATGAGAAAGAAAACTAAAAGAAAAACAGCAAACTAAGAAGTTATTTCAATAAATGTGAGAGTACATATAAGCTAGGAAACAGTTTTACAAATCAACAGGAAACATTTTTAAGAAACAGAAAAACAGTAAAGGATACAAAAGACATTTCATGGGAATAAAAAAGGCCACCAACAAAATGTTTAACTGCATGATTAATCTAAGAATTATTAAAGCAAGAGTAAGGTTTCATTTTTGTCTATACCAAGTAAATTGTTCTAGGTTTAAAAAATAATATGGCCGGGCAAAGTGGCTCACACCTAGAATTCCAGTACTTTGGGAAGCCAAAGCAGGAGGATCACTTAAGCCCAGGAATTTGAGACCAGCCTGGGCAACATAGGAATACCACATCTCTACCAAACATTTAAAAATTAGCTGGGCATGGTGGTGCTTGCCTGTGGTCCTACCAACTTGGGAGGATTGCCTAAGCCCAAGAGGTCAAGGTTTCAGTGAGCCATCAATGTGCCACTGCACTCTATCCTGAGCAACAGAGTGCCATTGTCTCAAAAATAAAATAACAAATACATAAATAATATATACAAGGAAAAGGATTCAGTAACACAGACACCTTCATACAGTGTTGGAGGGAATATAAATGAATAGTACTTTTAGAAAGCCACATGGAAATTTTTATACAATTTTTAAAATATTCATATATTTTATAACCTAATAATTCTATATCAAGGGATCTATTTCAAGGAAACAATCATATACAGTCAAAGAATTATATTCAAAGTTGTTCACTGAACAACTGTGTTTCACTATGCATTACAGTGAAAACATGAAAATAACATAATGTCTACCAATAGAATAATCTGTAAGTAAACTGTGATACGTGTGTACAATGATATGTTGTGCAAATGTTAAAAAGGTTTTCAGAGATTCTTTAAAGACATGGAACAAATGCTTATAATTAAGATGGAAAAAAATGGATATGAAATTGTTTTACAATCCCCCCCCCCCACATTCCTAATTTTTTTAAGAAGTACACGCACATAAAAACATAAAGGCACATAAAAAATACACCTGAAGATGACAAACTAATACAGTAAAAAAATATATATTTTTTGAGATGGAGTCTTGCTCAGTCACCAGGTTGGAGCGCAGTAGTGCAATCTCAGCTCACTGCAACCTCCACCTCCCGGATTCAAGCAATTCTTCCACCTCAGCCTCCTGAGTAGCTGGGTTTACAGGCGCATGCCACCACATCCAGCTAATTTTTGTATTTTTAGTAAAGACGGGGTTTCACTATGTTGGCCAGGATGGTCTCTATCTCTTGACCTCGTGATCCGTCTACCTCAGCCTCCCAAAGTGCTGGGATTACAGGTGTGAGCCACCACGCCCGGCCAGTAAAAATTTTTTAAAAGAGTATATTATTGTAGACTTTTGTTTTCTTTATAGTTTTCTATATATTCCACAATTCATAGAATGGGCATGTATAACATTTTAAGAAGAAACTGTTTTTAAAATAATCTAAAAATAAATAGCCTTTCATAAATTTGGGCCTTGTGGATATATATATAAATATACACTTTTTTTTGTTTGTTTTGAGATGGAGTCTCGCTCTGCTGCCCAAGCTGGAGTGCAGTAGTGCCATCTCAGATCACTGCAACCTCTGCCTTCCAGGTTCGGTGATTCTGCTGCCTCAGCCTCCCGAGTAGCTGGGACCACAGGTGCACTAATTTTTGTATTTAGTAGAGACAAGGTTTCACCAGGTTAGCCAGTGCCCGCCTCTGCCTCCCAAGGTGCTGGGATTACAGGCATGAGCCACTGTGCCTGGCCTTACATATATACTTTTAAATTCACTGTTTTTCTGAACAGGATTTTAACGTACTCCCATGTCCATTTTAGATAAGCATCAATTGTATAAAACACAAAGTCATTTTAGGTAAGGAAAGTATCACTTGCCTTGTTTTACAAGATTGATGTCCCCTTTTGATTTCTCCCAAAGGCCATAGCAGGTGCTACCTTTTGAGCATAATATTGTTCCATTTTCATGAGAGATTCGACTCTCACCTATCCCAAGGTCTTGCTGATATGGATCTTTAAATGCACATAGCCGTTCTTGATTCTGCGAAGCTAAAATAAAGGAAATAAAGGAATGACAAATTACTTAATCTTTCCAAAATATTATTATATAAAATCTTAGTCTTACTTGAATGACTTTATAAACTTCCCTATTATTTGAACTGAAATCTTTAAATAAATTTGTAATTTTACATTCAATGACTTTCTCCTGTTTACGAATTCATTTGAAATTTTAAAACTCGTTCCCAAAAGCATCCCCTCCTACTCAAATTATTCTCACCACTCTTTCTTCTATTAAATAATTTTGGTGTCCAAATAAGGAAATATCATCAAAGAAAATGTCCATGTTCAAAATTATCAAGCCTTCAAAACAAACAAACCTAGAAGGCTGAATAATTTTGGAAATTGCATAGTACTTACTTTTATCATATTTTATAGTTAGTCATACAAAGTTACATACATTATTAGGTATGGTAAACTAATTATACAAAGAGTAACTATGAATGGGTACATGATTTCTTTTTTTTTTTTGAGACTGAGTCTCGCTCTGTCACTCAGGCTGGAGTGCAGTGGCACAATCTTGGCTCACTGCAACCTCCACCTCCCAGGTTCAAGTGATTCTCCTGCCTCAGCCTCCTGAGTAGATTACAGGCACCCACCGCCACGCCTGGCTAATTTTTGTATTTTTTGTAGAGACAGGGTTTCACCATGTTGGCCAGAACCGGTCTCGATCTGCTGACCTCATGATCTCCCAACTTCCCCCGCCTCGGCCTCCCAAAGTGCTGGGATTATAGGTGCGAGCCACTGTGCCCAGCCTCTTTTTAGGGTTATGTTCTAAAACTAGATTGTAGTAATCGTTGCACAAATCTGTACACATTTGCAAAAAAAAAAAAAAAAATTGTTCACTTAAAATGAGTGAACTTTAGGTATAAATTCTACTTCAATAAAGTTTAAAAACTAGGCTATGTGGGTCAAAAAAAAAAAATTCTTTATTTTTTGTTTTTGGAGACGAAGTTTTGCTCTTGTTGCCCAGGCTGGAGTGCAATGGTAAAGATCTCTGCTCACCACAACCTCTGCCTCCCGGACCCAAGCGATTCTCCTGCCTCAGCCTCCCGAGTGCTGGGACTGTAGGCGCGTGCCACCACGCCCAGCTAATTTTTTGTATTTTTAGTAGAGATGGGGTTTCACTGTGTTAGACATGATGGTCTCAATCTCCTGACCTCGTGATCTGCCCACCTAGGCCTCGCAAAGGGCTGGGATTACAGGTGTGAGCCACTACGCCCGGCTGATTTGCATTTCTCTAATGATCAGTGATATCAAGCTTTTTTTTCATATGATTGTGGCCACATGTATGTCTTCTATTGAAAAGTATCTATTCATGTCCTTTGCCCACTTTTTAATGGGGTTGTTTTCTTCTTGTAAATTTGTTTAAGCTCTTTATAGATGCTGGATATTACACCTCTGTCAGATGCATAGTTTGCAAAAATTTACTCCCATTCTGTAGGTTGTCTGTTGACCCTGTTAATAGTTCATTTTGCCATGCAGAAGCTCTTAAGTTTAATTCGATCCCATTTGTCAATTTTTGCTTTTGTTGCGATTGCTTTTGGTGTCATCATAAAACCTTTGCCTATTCCTATGTCCAGAATGGTATTGCCTAGGTTGTCTTCCAGAGTTTGCATCATTTTGGTGCCATTTATCCTTAGCAAACTAATAGGAACAGAAAACCAAATACCGCATGTTCTCACTTATAAAGGGAGCTAAATGATGATAACACATGGACACATAGAAGGGAACCCCATACACTGGGGCCACCAAAGGGTGGGAGGAGGGAGAGGATCAGGAAAAATAACTAATGCATACTAGGTTTAATATCTGGGTGACAAAATAATCTGTACAACAAACCCCCATAACACAAGTTTACCTATGTAACAAACCTGCACATGTACCCCTGAACTTAAAATAAAAGGTAAATTTAAAGAAAATTCTTAATAAGGTTCCATTTTTCTTGATGTATAATTTCTATTATTTTTATTTAACAGGTATAGAGCTACATTGATAAATCATTTTTGCCAAAGTTGTACAAAATTACAGATGTTTGCCAAACAACTAAAATTAGGTAAAAGAGGAGTGTGAGGGTTGTGGAAGTGAGTTGCCAAGTAGCTGACAAAAAGTCTACTAAACAAGTATCCAAAAAACTATAACCTTAGAAAAGAAGAGAGTCCACTCAATCAAAAAGGAAGGCTTAAAGGAAAAAAATAAAAAGGATTTTCAGCAAAGAGACGTATAAAAACAACTTTATATTTGGCAGCAGGACATCTTACTTTCTCACTCCAACATTTTGAGAACAGCCTACACTTTTTCTATCTTCAAGATATTACATGCAAGGTTAAGTCCATAAATGTAAAACTCTAGAAACTGTACACAATTATGAAGAACAGTTTTTCAAATTAACTCTATAAAAACTTTTTAGAACCTAGTGATAACCAGTTTGTACACAGGGAAGATTTGGCAGTCACACAAATTGTAATTATAAATAAGTCTGCTTATAGGCAGAAACAAATTGAAGCCCCAAATGTATAAGCAAATTGGTTTAGAGAATGCAAAAAATATACATGTCAAATAAAAAGAAAGCCAGCTTTTTGAATAATGATAAATGTGCACATGAAAGAAACAATCACCGCTGGTTATCGTCTACTCTAAACATCGGTTAAACTCAGAGATACAGAAAGGATAAAGAGGAAAATCTGACAGAAAAGAGCAGAGGCCAAATTCTAACTGAGCACACTAACAAAGAATAAAGAGCATTAAGCATTGAATTAAAAATATATATATATATATATATATATATATATATATTTTTTTTTTTTTTTTTTTTTTTGAGACAGGGTCTTACTCTATTGCCCAGCTTGAGTGCAATGGCACAATCTTGGCTCACTGCAACCTCCACCTCCTGGGCTCAAGTGATCCTTCCACCTCAGTCTCCTGAGTAGCTGGGACCACAGACACATGCTATCAAGCCTGACTAATTTTTATATTTTTTGTAGAGACAAGGTCTCGCTATGTCGCCCAGGCTGGTCACAGACTCCTGGACTCAAGCGATCCTCTTGCCTTGGCCTCCCAAAGTGTTGGGATTGCAGGCAACTCTGTCCAGCTCAAAATTTTTAAAAATTAGTATTACAGATACAGCAAATAAATGCTTTAAACAAAAAGTATCATTATGGCCAGGTGTGGTGGCTCACGCCTGTAATCCCAGCACTTTGAGAGGCTGAGGTGGGCAGATCATCTGAGGTCAGGAGTTCGAGACCAGACTGACCAACTTGAAGCAACCCTGTCTCTACTAAAAACACAACATTAGCCAGGAGTGGTGGTACATGCCTGTAATCCCAGCTACTAGGGAGACTGAGGCAGAAGAATCGCTTGAATCCAGGAGGCGGAGGTTGCGGTGAGCCGAGATCATGCCATTGTACTCCAGCCTGGGCAAAAAGAGCAAAATTCCGTCTCAAAAAAATAAAAGAAGGTATCCTTATACAGAGTTGTCCATGTGTTACCATATCATCTAAACTGAAGGTGCCAATCATTTACTTCAAAAACAAGTCAAGGCCAGGAGCGGTGGCTCATGCCTATAATCCCAGCACTTTGGGAGGCTGAGGCAGGTAGATCACCTGAGGTCAAGAGTTCAAGAACAGCCTGGCCAACATGGAGAAACCCGTCTCTACTAAAAACTATAAAAATTAGCTGGGCGTGGTGGCAGATGCCTGTAATGTCAGCTACTTGGGAGGCTGAGGCAGGAGAATTGCTTGAACCTGGGAGGTGGAGGTTGCAGTGAGCCGAGATCATGCCACTGCACTCCAGTCTGGGTGACAGAGCAAAACTCTATCTCAAAAAAAAAAAAACCACAAAAAACAAAAAAGTCAGATTTGCAACCTATGTCTTGTCCTTTGAGTAGAAGTGTCTCATTCTATTATATGATGTTGGGGGAAAAGATGAAAGTATGATACAGGAAAATTAGCATAGGTTTCCAAAAACTTTAATGGCTTATCTATAGTACTTTATCTCTTTCTCTTTCTCTATATATAATCTTGCTACAAATAATAAAACATATCTTTATATTATTGCTTGCTAAAAATAATGTATTTTTATGTCATTTTTGTTTCTTCTATTCTAAAAAAAGTCATTATAAGTATATATTGATGAAGAAATCACTAGAAATAGACAATAGTCATGAAAAACTATTATGTCATGTTCATGATAAATGAGCTATACTCATTTATCATGAACATAAGGCTGGGCACGGTGGCTCATGCCTATACTTTGGGAGGCCGAGGCAGGTGGATCACGAGGTCAGGAGTTCGAGACCAGCCTGGCCAACATAGTGAAACCTCGTCTCTGCTAAAAATAAAAAAATTAGCTGGGCATGGTGGCACGTGCCTGTAGTCCCAGCTACTCAGGAGGCTGAGGCAGGAGAATTGCTTGAACCTGGAAGGTGGATGTTGTGGTGATACAAGATCACACCACTGCACTCCAGCCTGGGCAACAAAGACTCCGTCTCAAAAAAAAATAAATAAAAATAAATAAATGAGCTACACTAATAAAGACTCTCTTCTCTCTCTCTCTCTCTCTCTCTCTTATATATATATATATATATATATGAGAATTTTAATAGTTTAAGAGATGATTATAATAAATTATCAAAAATGTCCAGATATTCTCTTCTATTCTAAAATCAAGTCTCCACATGATACATTTTGAAATGGATGTCTCAGTACAACACATATAGTGAGCACATATTAATAAACAAGTACTGACTCAGTGGCCAACATGCACAAAGTACTGTGCTAGATGCTGTGTAAGATATAAAAGTATGTATAAGACAGCTTTCATGGGTTCCAAGTTCATTCAACAAACAATTATATAATACTTTTTTGTGACAAAAATTGTCAGGTACTAGGAATAAAGCAATGAACAAAAACAACAAAAAACCCTTAATTATCTCAAGCAACGAATAACTGAAACAGGGTATGACAGCTATAGTATGCAAAACCCAAACATACATAAGGCTATTTATTGTTCTAACTCAAAATCTTATTACATGGAGTTTAATTTCATTCATTGTTTTGGATCAGATGCTAATACTAGTGTCTCTATTGATAGGTAGGTAGGTAGGTAGGTAGGTAATAAATCTGTTTTGAAAATATGGTCAAAGCTGGGCGCGGTGGCTCACGCCTGTAATCCCAGCACTTTGGGAGGCCAAGGCGGATGGATCACAAGGTCAAGAGATCGAGACCACCCTGGCCAACATGGTGAAACCCGGTCTCTACTAAAAATACAAAAATGAGCTGGGCATGGTGGTGGCACGCCTGTAGTCCCAGCTACTCGGGAGGCTGAGGCAGGAGAATTGCTTGAACCCGGGAAGCAGAGGTTGCAGTGAGCCGAGATCGCGCCACCGCACTCCAGCCTGGCGCCTGGCAACAGAGCAAGACTTTGTCTCAAAAAAAAAAAAAAAAAAAATCTATGGAAATATGGTCAGTTTGGCAGACAACAGTATATGGGTTACTGGAAAGGTATATCCCCCTCTAAAAATCCCAAGGCACTTTAAAAAAAAAAAAAAGAAAGGAAGGAGTGAAAGGAGGAAAAGATACAGGTTCAACTCTCACATTTATATATAGTTATTAAAACAGTTCACACTATTATGTGTCTTCTAAGAGACATCCACATGTAAAACTGTATATATATATACTGTAGGTTTACATGCAATCTCCACACTTAGGTTCACTGTGACTAGCAGAGATATATGAAAGGGCTTTGAAAAGTGCTATAAGGCCTGGGCGAGGTAGCTCACGCCTGTAATCCCAGCACTTTGAGAGGCCAAGGTGGGCAGATCACGAGGTCAAGAGATCGAGACCATCCTGGCCAACATTGTGAAACCCCGCCTCTACTAAAAAAAAATAACAAAAATTAGCTGGGCATGGTGGCATGCGCCTGTAATCCCAGCTACTCGGGAGGCTGAGGCAGGAGAATTGCTTGAACCCGGGAGGCAGAGGTTGCAGTGAGCTGAGATCGTATCATTGCACTCCAGCCTGGTGACAGAGCAAGACTCTGTCTCAAAAAAGAAAAGAAAGAAAGAAAAGTGCTGTATAGGCTGGGCACAGTGGCTCACACCTGTAATTCCAGCACTTTGGGAGGCCGAGGCAGGTGGATCACCTGAGGTCAGGAGCTTGAGACCAGCCTGATCAATATGGTGAAACCTCATCTCTACTAAAAACACAAAAATTAGCTGGGTGTGGTGGCAGGCACCTGTAGTCCCAACTAGTCCAGAGGCTGAGGCAGGAGAATTGCCTGTACCCAGGAGAGGGAGGTTGCAGTGAGCCAAGATCACGCCACTGCCCTCCAGCCTATGTGACAGAGTAAGACTCCCTCTTAAAAAAAAAAAGAAAAAAAAGAAAAAAAAAAAGGAAAGTGCTATATAAATAGAACCAATAATAGTGTCCTTTGTGATGAGATCTAAAACATGTAATTAACAATACTACTCTAATTTTAAAATAAAAAGTATACAAAGAACATACCATGAAAATAATACAGCAAATAGTTGGGCCCAAAAACACTTAAAAATATAACTAATCATTTTGGGCCAAAAATCACTTTAAAATAAAACTAATCATTCCCCACAAACAAAAAACTCTCCACTTCTTAATGGAATTCATTATAATAGATTTCTACTGAGGAAAGCGGATTTCAAGTAAGACACAATCACAGTATTGTTTCTCACTCAAAATAGCACTAATCTCCTTTCATGTGATATAACTATGACGACAGGCTTCCATATATGACATCAGCACTATCCAATATAATTTTTTGTGAAAATGGAAATATTCTATAATCTACATTGTCCAATAGAGTAGCCAGTAGTTGTATTTTTTATTTTTTTGGATGGAGATGGGGTCTGGCTATGTTGCCCAGGCTGGTCTCAATCTCCTGGGCTCAATCAAACCTCCTGCCTTGGCCTCCCAAAGTGCTAGGATTAAGGTGTGAACCATCACTCTCAGTCACCTTATTTGGATGTTAAGTACTTGAAATACAACTAGTGACTAAGGAACTGAATTTTTAATATTGTTTTAATTTTAATTAATTGAAATGTAAATTTAAGACTGAATTGTGTTTCCCTCAAATTCACTTATTGAAACCTAACCCACAATGTGATGTTATTTGGAGATGGAGCCTCTGCAAGTAATTAGGTTACAAGAACGTCATGAGATAGGATTAGTACCCTGTAAGAATAAACACCGCAGAGCTTGCTTCCTCTCTCTATGCTATGTGAGGACACAGAGAGAAGGTGGCCATCTGCAAGCTAGGAATAGAGCCCTCACCAGGGATCCAAATCATCTAGCACCTTGATCTTGGACTTCCCAGCTTCCAGAGCTGTGAAAAAATAAATTACTGTTGTTTCAAGACATCAAGTCTATTGTATTTTGTTGTTGCAGTCCAAGCCAACTAATATAACCACGTGTCTCTAGTGCTATTTTAGATAGCGCAGCTCTATATAGTTTATATAAATACAGTAGGCACTGTATATAAACAAAATAGTTAAATTGTAATCATGTTTTGGTTTTGTCCATTAAAGCACAACTGTAAATTGGTCTGATAATCCCTGCTTCTCCAAAAAGACTTTCTTTTCATAGCCTCAGAGCAAGTACTATAAATGAATCCTCAAAAACCTAACTAGTTATTAGATAACAAGTAACTAGATAAGAAGTTACTAGGTAAGTTACTTGGTTATGAACTATAACCAAAAATCATACACCAAGCCTCTTGTCTTCTCCCCCAATTTACTTCCAGTAAGTAGCCTCTTCTTACATAAATGGGAATTTAAAACTTTAGTATTCCAGTAGTATCTGGTTATTTAAATTCTACATATTCAGGGCCAGGCGCAGTGGCTCACCCCAGTAATCCCAGAACTTTGAGAGGCCAAGGTCGGCAGTTTGCTTGAGCTCAAGAGTTTGAGACCAGCCTAGGGAGCATGGCAAAACCCTCTCTCTACCAAAAATACAAAAAATCAGCAAGGGGTGGTGGTGTGTGCCTGCAGTCCCAGCTACTTGGGAGGCTGAGGTAGGAGGATCGCTTGAGCCCGGGAGGTGGTGATTGCAGTGAGCTGAGTTCATGCCACTGTATTCCAGCTGACAGAGATCCTATCTCAAAAACAAAAATTTAAAAAAATTTTTTACTTATTCAGATATAAGAAAATAACAAAATGAGTAGTGGTCCCAGTCTTACTGTAACATTTTACTCATCTTCTCGATAGCATCTATTGCTAACAATTTTTTTATTTTTAATTTTTGTGTGTGCATAGTAAGTATATATGAGGTACATGAAATATTCTGATACAGACATGCAATGCTTTAACAATCACATCAGGGTAAATGGCATATGCATCCCCTTAAGCATTTATCTTTCATGTTATAAACAATCCAATTACACTCCTAGTTTTTTTAATGTATAATAAATTATTGTTGACAGTAGTCACCTTGTTGTGCTATCAAATATTAGATCTTATTCATTCCATCTAAATATATTTTTGTACTCATTAACCATCCCCACTTCTGCCCTGTCTTCACTCCCTCTGCCACTACTCTTCTCAGCCTCTGGTAACCACCTGTCTACTCTATTTCCATGAGTTTGCTTTAATTTTGAGCTCCCACAAACAAGTAAAAACATGCAAGTTTGTCTTTATGTGCCTGGCTCACTTAACATAATGTCCTCCAATCCATGTTGTTGCAAATGACAGAATTTCATTCTTTGTTATGGATGAATAGTATCCACTGTGTATATGTACCACATTTTCTTTATTCATTCACCTGTTGATGGGCACTTAGGCTGCTTCCAAATCTTGACTATTGTGAACATTGCTGAAGCAAACAGGGGGAGTGCAAACATCTCTTTGATATACTGACTTCCTTCCTTTTGGGTATATTCCTAGCATTACTAAAAATTATTATTAGAAGTAAAAGAATTTTAAATAATGGGCAGAATTTCTAGAAATGAAGGGATTATAAAGAATTGACTAAAAAAACAGTAACAGCATATGTTAAGCTGCAACAATAAGATCCACAATTTGACCACGTCACTTCCTTGCTTGAAACCTTTTAGTGATTTCCTACCACTTCAGGAAAATTTTCAAAATCCTTAAGATGTCGTACAAGGACCCGCATAATCTAGAAACTGCAAATCCCTCCAGCCTCATCCAAATAGCACACATAAAGTGCCATTCTCTTTTTCACCTTAAGGCCTTCATGCATTCAGTTCTCTTTACTTGGAATGCCTCATTTATTTACTTCCTGTTCCTTTTTTTCTTCTTTTTTGAGAAGGCGTTTCATTCTTGTTGCCCAGGCTGGAGCGCAATGGCACGATTTCAGCTCACCGCAACCTCCATCTCCCGGGTTCAAGTGATTCTCCTGCCTCAACCTCCCACGTAGCTGGCACTAGAGGCGTGTGCCACCACGCCCAGCTAATTTTTTGTATTTTCAGTAGACAAGGTTTAACTGTGTTAGCCAGGATGGTCTCGATCTCCTGATCTCGTGATCCACCCACTTCAGCCTCCCAAAGTGCTGAGGATTACAAGTGTGAGCCACCGTGCCCGGCCTCTTCCTGTTCCTCTTAAACATTTCTCCAAGAATCCTACTCTAATCACCCCAGACCACTGAGGCGGGATTCTCTATTATAAACTTCCATAACATTCTATACTTATTCACACAATCCCCATATTTCTTACTACTTGTAATGTGCTTAGCTTATTTATTAAAGTATAAGCTAAATAAGAGCAGGGGCTGAGTCCTTGTTCACCAATGTGTCTTTAGCACACAGCATTATACTTGGCATTCAACAAGTATTTACTGAGTAAGTAAATGATTGCTGTGCTTCTTTCCCCCTTTGGCACTAACAAGAAGAACTATTAGAACCAATTATTTTAAGAGACAGAGTCTTGCTATGTTGCCCAGGCTGGACTTGAACTCCTGGGCTCAAGTGATCCTCCTGCCTTGGTCTCTGGAACAGTTCGGATGACAGGCACAAGCCACAATGCCTGGCTACTAGAACCAATCTCTGCTTTTTTTAAAAAACAAAAACACAAAAATACAGAGCATGCCATCAAATGAAATCATATATCACACAAAAACTCATACAATAGCAGTTTGTTTATAATATATAAACAACTGTTCATAAATTGGTGAACAGATCAACAAAATGTGATATATCCACGTATGTAACTATTCAGCAATAAAAGGAACAGATTACTGATATACATAACAATATGGATAATATCAAAAACATTATGCAAAGCAAAAGACATCACACACAACTGCATATAGATTCCATTCATATGAAATCCTAGAAAATACAAAGTAATCTCAAGCGGATCAGTCGTTGCCTGGTGCTAAGGGCAAGGGGAAAACAGAATACAAAGAGGCATAAGGAATCTTTGGGGGATGATAAAAATGTACTATATGCTGAGTATGGTGGGGAGTTTCATGACTACATACAATTACAAAAACTCATCAAAATTGTACATTTTAAATATATGCAGTTTATACCTCAATGAAGTCTTTTTTTTTTTTTTTTTGAGATGGAATCTGGCTCTATCTCCCAGGCTAGAGTGCAGTGGCGCCATCTCGGCTCACTGCAACCTCTGCCTCCTGGGTTCAAGCAATTCTCTTGCCTCAGCCTCCCAGGTAGCTGGGACTACAGGCGCACACTGCCACGCCTGGCTAATTTTTTGTATTATTTTAGTAGAGATGGGGTTTCACTGTGTTGCCTAGGCTGGTCGTGAACTCCTGAGCTCAGGCAATCCGCCCCACTGGGCCTCCCAAAGTGCTAGGATTGCAGGCATTAGCCACTGCGCCCGGCCATAAAGTCCATTTTTTAAAAGGCAAGACACAATGTAGAGCTGAACAAGATAACATATAGTTCAGGGAATTTAAATATTTTTCATTCGTGTTATTAAAAGGTGTTACTGAGTCACAGAATCCTGGGCGTAATCTATAATTGAAAAGTAGGATCTATGGATGAATATAAATTTCCCTTCAGTTTTGTTGACAGAAATGTTTTAAGACCTTCACTGTCATTTTATATCTAAAAATACAAAAGTCACATAACACCCATTTTTCAGTAGCTGTAATATATTTATCTGTACTGGAGAAGTCTAAATGCTTTATCTTTACCCTGGAATGAAGTTCAGGGACTAATTCTGGGCATGCTTGTGTGTTTGGCTTCTGTTTATCTAAGTGTCAAAATGAACTATCTAAAATAAAAAACACAGGAACCTTACAGTAATGGGGCAAATAACTAAATAACTGAAGCAACAGTATTCCTTTCCCAAAAGACAAACTTCTCAGGACAAATACAACTGAAATTTCAGAGTATCACAAATTCTGTTGAGAAATATATGAAAAACAGAGTATCTTAATCTAACATAACTGTCCCTACAAAATTTGGTGTAAACTAAATTTCTGAATTCAATTATAATAAATCAAGAGAGTCTCCTATTTTTCCAATGTTATGGTGAAATCTTTTGTAAAGCAAATAATCCTTTCAAAAATGAAATATTTATCCCCTTAATTTATATATTCCTACATCCAGAAAACAACAGATTAAACTGTCACTCTGCTGAGCATTCTCATGATATCAGAAAAAGATCATAGTAGAAAAAAGATTAAAATCTTCATAAGGTACCTTTCAGGATGTTCTCAAATCTGATGTTCTATTGGAGATCCCTGAGACCAAATTCAGCACATAGTCGTACTCAAGGCTATAATGTACTTTTCTTTTCTTTTTTTTTTGAGACGGAGTCTTGCTCTGTCACCCAGGCTGGAGTGCAGTGGCGCAATCTCGGCTCACTGCAACCTTTACCTTCCTGGTTCAAGCAATTCCTTTGCCTCAGCCTCCAGAGTAGCTGGGATTACAGGCACATGCCACCATGCCTAGCTAATTTTTTTGTATTTTTAGTAGAGATGGGGATTCACCATGTTGGCCAGACTGGTCTCGAACTCCTGATCTCAGGCAATCTGCCCATCTCAGCCTCCCAAAGTGCTGGGGTTTACAGGCGGGAGCCACCGCGCCCAGCCTCAAGGCTATAATGTATTACGGTAAAATAATACAAACCAAAATCAGCAACAGGAAAAGACATATGAATTAAAGTCAGGAGAAAACCAGGTGTAAACTTTCAACAGTCTTTTCCCCATGGTTACATAGGGTGCATTTAATTCCTCCAGAAGTGAAATACTGTTTAACCAAGGAAGCTCATTAGAGACTCAGTGTCCAAAGTTTTTACTCAGGGGTTGGTCACATAGGCATACTTAGCCTAGCAGGTATCAAAATTCCCAGAAGAAAGGGAGGCATTCAGTAGAAACCATATTGTTTCCATATTGCTTGCACAAACACTTTAGGCATAGTAAACAACTCTTAGCAGTTTGGGAATGGTGGGAACACTCCCCAAATCTAAATTCCTAGATGCCAGCTAAGGGCCAAGTTGCAAGCAGGCCATTCTAAGGATAGCAGTCTCAAGCCTGTTTTGTTTTGTTTTGTTTTTGAGACAGAGTTTCGCTCTTGTTGCCCAGGCTGAAGTGCAATAGCGTGATCTCAGCTCACTGCAACCTCTACCTCCCGGGTTCAAGCAATTCTCCTGCCTCAGCCTCCTAAGAAGCTGAGATTACAGGCATGCACCACCGCACCTGGCTAATGTATTTTTAGCAGAGATGGGGGTTTCTCCATGTTGGTCAGGCTGGTCTCCAACTTCTGACCTCAGGCAATCCGCCCACCTTAGCCTCCCAAAGTGCTGGGATTACAGGCATGAGCCACCACACCCGGCCCAGGCCTGTTATTTTAACTCTTTTTTGTACAGACACCTAAAGAGAAAGGCAGCCAAAATTGATTAAAACAAACACACACACACACCCCACACACACACACACCCCCCAATTCTAAGCTGACAAAATATATCTGGTAATCAAGGCTCTCTAAAAACAGCAATAAGATATATTGTTCTCCCCTAATTCAGAGCAACAGCTAAACCACAGAAAAGCAGATAAGTCAGGCTCAAGCCTCTAAGAGGCTTATATATATCCTGGAGTCTACATAAAAATCAGTCATTAAACAGTCAAATACTTATTAAGTGCCTGTTATGTGCCAGGCAGTATTCCAAACCGGGAAATATGCTAGGAGTAAGACAGTGCCCACCTACCCTCAAGGTGTTTATATTCTAATGATGTAAAGACACAAGTCATAAACCTATAAACAAATAAATAAGAATTCCATGAGATGGCTTTGGATGACTCTATTTTTCAACCCATGTTGCAATGGGTGGCCATCCTCATTAGCTACTCTTAAAGAGGACTAAATTTTGAATATCCTAGAAATATTCTTAACCTACATAATTTTCTATAACCTTCCTGGAGAGTATCATAAAATAACAATTTTAAATATAGATGTTCCTAAGACCCCAAATTCCCTTTCAAATTTTTATATTAAAAAAAGAACAAATATATAAATATATATAAGTGTACTTCCTGGAGCATATTTACAATAGTAAACACTGGTAATCAGTTCTCTCTTTTTGTGTGTGTGAGACAGGGTCTTGCTCTGTCACCCAAGCTGGAGTGCAATGATGCAATAACAGCTCACTGCAGCCTTGAACTTATGGGCTCAAGGGATCCTCCCAGCTCAGCCTCCTGAGTAGCTGGTACTACAGGCAGATGCCACCATGACTGTCTAGTTTTATAAACACATTTTGTAGATAATGGGGTCTCGCCATGTTACACAAGCTGGTTCAAGCAATCCTCTCACCTCGGCCTCTCCGAGTGTTGGGATTACAGGCGTGAGCCACTGCACCCAGCCAGTAATCAGTTCTCTACCAATGTATTTAGGTTATCAAAATCTTAATATACCCCAAAATAAAATACTACGCAGCCATGAAAAATTGTTTAGATTTGATTTGTTGACGTGGGGGGCAAAATCTACTATATATATTTTTTTTAATTATTTTTTTATTTTTTTATTTATCTTGAGACAGAGTCTTGCTCTGTCACCAGGCTGGAGTACAGGGGCATGATCTCGGCTCACTGTAACCTCCATCTCCCAGATTCAAGCGATTCCCCTGCCTCAGCCTCCTGAGTAGCTGGGAGTACAGGCACACGTCACCACGACCAGCTAATTTTTTCGTATTTTCAGTAGAGACGGGGTTTCACTATGTTGGCCAGGCTGATTTCGAACTCCTGACCTCGTGACCCGACTGCCTTGGCCTCTCCCAAAGTGCTAGGATTACAGCCGTGAGCCACCATGCCTGGCCAATCTATGACATATTTTTAAAGGGAAAAGGCACCAGCATACTATAAATCCATTTTTAAAAATGTATGGCTAGGTGCAGCGGCAAGACTGTCTCTTTAAAAAAAAAGATGAAAAAGTATAACATATGCTCCTAAACGAATAGCTAATTCTATATTAGTTAACTTGTATTAATTAATAAATTAATTTCATATATATCAAATAGTAAAGATGAAACCAAAGAGACAGAAAATACATTAACCGTTGCTTGGAGTGAGGGGTGGGAGCAGGAGCAATGGCAAACAGACAAGAGGGAAGACTGTGGGGATGATAAGAATGTTTTTATTGATTATGGTGGTAGTTACATAACTGTAAACATTTGCCAAAAGTTAACCAGCTGGAAACATAAAAGAATAAATTTTATTTTGTGTTAACCAAACTTTAACAGGAAATTACAACAGTACCTGCACTAGGATGGCTAAATGAAAACAACAAATAGCAAGTGTTGCTGTGGGCATAGAAAAATTAGAATCTTCAATATTGCTGGTGGCATTATAAACTGGTACAACCACCTTGAAAAAAGGTATGAAAGTTTCTCAAAAGGTTAAACAGAGTTGCCATATGACCCAGCAACTACTTTTCTAGATATATGTATAATCAATAGAATTGAAAACAAGTCTACATAAAAACTTATATACAGGGCTGGGCGTGTTGGCTCATGCCTGTAATCCCAGCATTTTGAAAGGCCAAGGCAGACAGATCACTTGAGGTCAAGAGTTGGAAACCAGCCTGGTCAACATGGCAAAACCCTGTCTCTACAAAAAATACAAAAATCAGCCAGGCGTGGTGGCATGTGCCCATAGTCCCAGCTACTCAGGAGGCTGATGTGGGAGGAACACTTGAGCCTGGGAGGCGAAGGTTGCAGTGAGCTGAGATTGTGCCACTGCACGCCAGCCTGGGGGACACAGAGAGACCCTGTCTCAAATAAATAAATAAATAAAATTATGTACTTATATGGAATCTCAAAACAATCCCAAGAAAGAAGAACAAAGCTGGAAGCCTCATCCTTTCTGATTTAAAAACATATTACAAACATATAGTAATCAAAACAGCATGGTACTGGCATAAAGACAGACATATAGAATAGAATAGTGTCCAGAAATCAACCCTTGCATATATGGTCAAATGATCTTCAATAAGCATGCCAAGACTACACAATGAAGAAAGGACAGTCTCTTCAATAAATGGTGCTGGGAAAACTGGATATCCACATTTCAAATAAAAAAAAAAAAGAAGAAGAAGCTGGACCCTTACACTATAAACAAAAATTAACTAAAAATGCAAAATACATTAAAGAAGTAAGCATAAGACTTGAAACTATAAAACTGCTAGAAGAGGCTGGACATGGTGGCTCATGCCTGTAATCTCAGCACTTTAGGAGGCTGAGGTGGGCAGATTGCTCAGGAGTTTGAGACCAGCCTGGGAAACACGGCAAAACCCTGTCTATATCAAAAATTACAAAAATCAGCCAGGCATGGTGATACGTGCCTACAGTCCCAGCTACTCAGGAGGCTGAGATGGGAAGATTGCTTAAACAATCACTGTCAAGGCGGCAATGAGCCATGACTGCACCATGCACTCCAACCTGGGTGACAGAGTGAGACCCTGTCTCAAAGCAAAATAAAAACAAACAAACAAACAAAAACCTGCTATAAGAAAACATAGCAGGAAAACTTAATGACACTAGGATTTTGTCAATTATTTCACACACAGGACACCAAAAGCACAGGCAACAAAACCAAAATAGACAAAGGGACTACATCAAACTTCTACACAGAAAAGAAAACAATCAACAGAGTGAAAACCTAAGGAATGGAAAAAATTATTTATAAATCAAGTATCTGATAAGGGGTTAATATTCAAAATATATAAAGAATTCCTACACCTTGGTAACCAAAAAACCCTAAATAACCTGATTAAAAAATGGGCAAAGGACTTCAATAGATATTTCTCCAAAGATATACACAATGGCCAACAAGCATATGAAAAGATGCTCAACATCATTAATCATCAGGGAACTGCAAATACAACTAAAAGATATTACCTCACTCCTGACTGGATGGCCACTGTCTCAAAAACAGGACTGGGCACAGTGGCTCAGGCCTATAATCCCATCACTGTGGGAGGCCAGAGTGAGAGGATCACTTGAACCTAGTTGTTTGAGGCCAGCCTAGGCAACACAGTGAGACCCCCATCCTAGAAAAAAACCAATTGGGTGCAGTGGCACACACCTATAATCTCAGCTACTTGGGAGGCTGAGGCAGAAGGACTGCTTGAGCCCAGGAATTTGAGGCTGCAGTGAGCTATCATTGTACTATGGCACTCCAGCCTGGACGGCAGAGTGAGACAAAAAGGCACAGGGGCTCATGCCTGTAATCCCAACACTTTGGGAGGCTGAGGTGGGTGGATCACTTGAGGACAGGAGTTCCAGACCAGCCTGGCCAACATGGCGAAACCCCATCTCTACCCGCCTCCCAAAAAAAAAATAGCCGGGCATGTGTTGCATGCCTGTAATCCCAGCTACTTGGGAGGCTAATGCAGGAGAATCGCTTGAACCTGGGAGGTGGAGGCTGCAGTAAGCAGAGATCGCACCACTGCACTCTAGCCTGGGTGACAAAGCAAGACTCCGTCTTGAGAAAAAGAAGAGAGGCCGGGCGCGGTGCACTTTGGGAGGCCGAAGCGGGTGGATCACGAGGTCAAGAAATCAAGACCATCCTGGCCAACATGGTGAAACCCCATCTCTACTAATACAAAAATTAGCTGGGCGTGGTGGCACGCGCCTGTAGTCCTAGCTACTCGGGAGGCTGAAGCAGGAGAATTGCTTGAACCCAGGAGGCAGAAGTTGCAGTGAGCCAAGATCATGCCACTGCACTCCAGCCTGGTGCCTGGCGACAAAGCGGGACTCTGTCTCAAAAAAAAAAGAAAAGAAAGAGAGAGAGAGAGAAAATGCAGAAAATAAGTGTTGGTGAATTGGTGAAGTATATATCTAAAAGAATTGGAAACAGAATCTTGAAAAGCTATTTGCACACCCATTGTGTTAGTAAGCTTGGGCTACTGAATACCACAGACTAGGGGTTATAAACCTATCTGGGAAGTCCAAGATTGAGGTGCTATCCATCATTTTCCGGTGAGGGCTTTCTTTGTGGCTCACAGATGGCCATGTTGTTGCTGTGTCTTCTCATAGTACAGAAAGAGATCTGGTGTCTTCCTCTTCTTATAAAGGGAACCAGCCCTACTGGATTAGGCCCCAGCCTTATGATCTCATTTAACCTTTATCATCACCTCCTTACAGGTCTTATCTACAAACCCAGTCACGTTGGGAGTTAGGGTTTCAATATATGAATTTGAGAAGAAGACATTTCGGTCCACAGTACACATGTTCACTGCAGTATTATTCACAATAGGCAAGCGGTAGAAGCAACTTAAATGTGCATCAACAGATGATGAATAAACAAAATGTATTCTATACGTACGACAGAATATTATTCAGTCTTTTAAAAAGAAGTAAATCCTGTCACATACTACAACAGGAATGAACCTTGAGGACATTATGCTAAGATAAATAAGCCAGTCACAAAAGACCAAATAATGCATATTTATACAAAGCATCGAAAGCAGTCAAACTCACAGAAACAGAAAGAAAAATGGTGGTTAGCTGCCAGGAGCTGGAGGGGAGGGTCAAGCAGGAAGCTGTGTTTGGTGGATGTAGACTTTCAGCCATCCAGGACAGGGGGATTCTGGACATCTGATGCATAACTATGTGCGTGCTGTTGACAATACTGTACTATATACTTGAAAATTGTTGGGAAAGTGAATTTTGTTATATGATTTGCCATAGTTTAAAAAAAAAAGAAAGGAAGTACTGATACATGGATGAACCATGAAGTTAATCACAGAAGACTATAATTTATAGATTTCAATTTATATAAGACATCCAAAATAGGTGAAGATATTTAAAATGAAAGTAAACTAGTACTTACCTACAGCTGGGATAGGGGAGGTGTATGTGGAGAAGAATTGGGAATAACTGCTAATGAGTACAAGATTTCTTGCTGGGGGGACCATATGATGCATATGAGCTATAAAGTCACAGATCATTGAAATCTGAGGATGATTACAATTCCTTTAGATTCATTTACCCTTTGTAACTAACAGGTTAACCCAGGTAAATTATGTGATTCCCTCAAGAAAACATTTCCATTATCCCATTTTCAGTGTATTTTATAATTTTTAAATGAAGTACATTAGTGACAATTCAACCTTAATGTTTTGAATTTCAAAAAAGATATTTATTGCACTCTTATGTTGATCCCTGCTTTCCCTTCAAAGTAGAAGAGGGAAAATAAGGAAAGAAAACTTTGAAAGACTAGTATTACGAATATTTTCTTACTCCTGGCACTTTGGGAGGCTGAGGTGGGTGTGGATTACCTGAGCTCAGGAGTTCAAGACCAGCCTGGGCAACATGGTAAAACCCTGTCTCTACTAAAATACAAAATAGTTGAGTGTGGCGGCGTGCGCCTGTAGTCCCAGCTATTTGGGAGCCTGAGGCAGGAGAACTGCTTAAACTCAGGAGGCAATGGATGCAAGAGAGCTGAGATCGCTCCACTGCACTTCAGCCTGGGTGACAGAGTGAGACTCTGTCTCTAAAAAAAAAAAAAGAATATTTTCTATGTTGGAAAGCACATAAATACTAATCAATGCGTATTTAATATCTTGATAAATATACAACACCATTTCATGATTAAAACACTTAACAAACTAGGAGTAGAAAGGACCATTCTCAATGTGATAAAATCATCTATGAAAAACCTACAAGTAACATCATACTTAATGGTGAAAAACTGAAAACTTTTCCTTCAAAGATCAGGAACAAGACAAAAATGTTGGCTTCCCCACATGTATCCAAACATGTACTGGAGATTCTTCTAGCCAGGTAAAGTAGGCAAAAAGTAAAAATAAAGAGGAAACAAAAAGAACAATGAAATAAAAGACACACAGATTAGAAAGGAAGAAGTAAAGTCATCTCTGTTTGAAGATGGCATCATCTTGCATTCTGCGATGTTGTTGAGATTTAATTAGTTCTAGTAACTTTTTGTAGGTTCCTTAGGATTTGTTTATATACAAATGCATTTGTATATATGTGTACATATATAAATATATACAAAAACATAAATATAAACATATACAAATATATATTTATATATATTTGTATATAAGCAAATCCTAAGGAACGTACAAAATCCAAATTTGCTTGTATATAAGCAAATCCTAAGGAACCTACAAAAAAATTACTCTTAATAAAAATTCAACAACATTGCAGAATACATCAATATATAAAAATCAATTGTATTTTTGTACACTAGCAATGAGCAATCCAAATGTGAAATTAAGAAAATGATCCCATTTATAATAGCATCAAAAGAACAAAATTATTAGGAAAAAATTTAACAAAAGAAGTGCAAGATTTACACAATGAAAACTGCAAAACATCAATGGAAAAATGTAAAATGATCTAAACAAATGAAGAGACATCCCATGCTCATTGATTATAATACTTAATATTTACGGTTAAGATGGCAATACTCCCCAAATTTATCTACGTATTCAATACAATCTCTTTCAAACACCAGCTGCCTTTCTAGTAGAAATTGACAAACTGCTACTTTATATGGAAATACAAGGGACCCACAATAGCCAAAACCATCTTGAAGCAGAAGAACAAAGTCAGAGGATTCACCAATTCCTGATTTCAAAACATAGTACAAAGCAACAAATCAAGACTGTAGCACAGTGTGGTACTGATAAAAAGACAGACATGCACATCAATGGAATGAAATTCAGAGTTCAGAGATAAACGCTTACATATACGGTGAACTGATTTTTGACAAGGGTGCCAAAGCAATTCAATGGGGAAAAAATTACGTTTTTCAATAAATAATGCTGTGATAACTGGATATCCATGTATAAAAGAATAAAGTCGGATCCCCTACCTTGTATCATAAACAAAAATTAACCGGAAATGGATCAGAAATGCTAAACATAATAGGTAAAACTGTAAAACTCTCAGAAGAAAACATAGGTGTAGATCCTTTACGATCTTAGATTAGGCAACAGCTTCTTAGCCATGACACCAAAAAGCACAATAAAAGGAAAAATAGAATGTCAACAAAATTTAAAACTTCTGTTCTTCAAAACACACCTTAAAGAAAGTGAAGACAACTCACAGAATGGGGGAAAAATTTACAAGTCACACACCTAGCAAGGTACTAGCATCCAAAATATAAAAAGAAGTCTTTTTTTTTAGACAGTTTCCCACTTGTGCAATGGCATGATCTCAGCTCACTGAAGCCTCCGCCTCCCGGGTTCAAGCCATTCTCCTGTCTCAGCCTCCCAAGTAGCTGGGATTACAGACATGTGCCACCATACCCAGCTAATTTTGTATTTTTAGTAGAGACGGGGTTTCTCCATGCTGGTCAGGTGCAAACTCCTGACCTCATGTGATCCGCCCGCCTTGGCCTCCCAAAGTGTTGAGATTACAGGCATGAGCCACCGTGCCTAGCCATAAAAAAGAATTCTTACACCTTAATCACCTGACCAAGCAATTTCACTCTTGGTATATGCAAGAGATATAAAAACATATATCCATGAAAAAAACTACTCATAATGGCATTATTCATAATAGCTAAAAGGTGGAAACAACCACATGTTCATCAACTGATGAAAGGATAAACAAAGTGTAGTATATACATAACAGAATATTATTGGGCAATAAAAGGAAATGAAGTGTGGGATATATGTTACAATATGGATGAACCCTGAAAACATTATTCTTAGTGGCGGGGCACGGTGGCTCATGTCTGTAATCACAGCACTTTGGGAGGCCGAGGCAGGTAGATAACCTGAGGTCAGAAGTTCGAGACCAGCCTGGCCAACATTGTGAAATCCTGTCTCTACTAAAAATACAAAATAATCAGCTGGGCGTGGTGGCACATGCCTTTGATTCCAGCTACTCGGGAGGCTGAGGCAGGAGAATTGCTTTAACCCAGGAGGCAGAGGTTGCAGTGAGCCGAGATTGCGCCACTGCACTCCAGCCTGAGCGACAGAGGGAGACTCAGTCTCAAAAAAAAAAAAAAGTATGCTGAGTGAAAGAAGCCAGACACCAAAGACTATATATTATATGATATGATTCAACTTATAGGATATGTCTAGAATAGGCAAATTTGAGACAGAAAGCAGACTACTGTTTGCCAGAGGCTTGGGGAAGGAAGAATTACTGCTAATGGATATGGGATTTCTTAGTGGTGTAAGAAAAGTAGTCTAAAATTGATTGTGGTGACATTTGTACAACTCTGTGAATATGCTAAAAAACAGTGAATTCTGTACTTTAATGGCTGAATTATATGCTATGTAGATTATATCCCAATAAAGCTGTTATAAAAAAAGAGTATGTATACATGAATGAAAACCATTTTATAAAATAATATAAAACAGGTTAAAATGTATTGCAACAACTGAAAATATAAGAAGAGATACAAATGATCAGGTTGGAAATCCTAAAGAGATAAATTTAGAGTATTTAAGGAAGCCCCAAAATAAATGCTAATTGACTAAAGAGAAAAATTTTCCATTTGAATAAAACGGGAAAGCATGGAAATAAGGAAAAAAGAGATATGAGTGGAAAACAATTCCTACTGCAAGGCGAAATATTTTGCAAAGGCCTAGTAAAGAATTCTAAAGTCATGTTTCTTGGAAAACTTCCAAGTTTAATAAAGCCAATTCGGGCTTTATTTTCAGTACCACTGAAAAAACTGTACAAAAAGAATACATCATTTTCTAGGAATAGGACCACATATATAAATCAGAATTACAAAATATTACTTAGAACTAGAAGTCAAATTTTCCATAATAAAGCAGGAATTCATCCTACATGTAACATCTCTGACAGATAATCTACTTAGATGTTTTCAGGGGGTGGCAAGCTCACTAATTCAAAAGATAGGCCATCCATTGTTTCCATTTTAAAAGCTTAAAAGCAAATTAGATGTCTTTGTCAAGACAAAACTGAGGGTTTTTTTCAGTTTTTGGGTTTTTGTTTTTTGAGACAGGGTCTCACTCTATTGCTCAGGCTGGAGTGCAGTGGCACAATCAGTGCTCACTGCAGCCTCAACCACCTAGGCTCAGGTGATCCTCTCACCTCAGGACCCCAAGTAGCTGAGACCACAGGCGGAGTCTATCATGCTTGACTAATTTTTTTGTATTTTGTTCATAAAGATGGGGTTTCACCATGTTGCCCAGGCTGGTCTCTAACTCCTGGGCTCAAGGGATTCGCCCACCTCAGCCTCCCAAAGTGCTCGGATTACAGGCGTGAGCCACCGTGCCTGGCCAAGATAAAACTAAGTTTTCATAAAAATGGCCAATTTAATTATCAGTATTACCAGTGATGTACCATTTTTATAGTTAACTTAGAGTAGAAAGAAATGTAGTGTAAGAAATGCTTTATTTGAGTCATGACCAAGTGCAAACACACAAACATAAAACTAAAACAAAAATTTCATGGAACAATACTTAAGACAGTCACGTGTGGCTTAATGACAGAAATATGTTCTGAGAAATTTGTTCTTAGGTGACTTCACTGTATGAATATCACAGAGTGTACTTACACAAACCTAGATGATATAACCTACTACATACCCAGGCTATATGGTGTAACTTACTACTCCTAGACTATAGGTTAGCTGAATAGCTACTATACTGAATACTGTAGCCTGTTATAACACAATAGTATCAGTGTATCTAAATATAGAAAAAGCACAGCAAAAATACAGTATGAAAAGATAAAACATGGTATGCCTGTATAGGCCACTTACCATGAATGGAACTTGTAGGACTAGAAGTTGCTCTAGGTCCGTGTGTGAGCAGTAAGTGAATGTGAAGGCCTAGAACAGTAATGTACCCTACTGTAAACTTTATAAACACTATACTTAGATAACATTAGTTTTATTTTTTAAATTTTTCTAAAAATAAACAAATAAAAGGCCGGGTACAGTGGCTCACGCCTGTAATCCCAGCACTTTGGGGGGCCAAGGCGGGTGTGTCACCTGAGGTCAGGAGTTCAAGACCAGCCTGACCAACATGGAGAAACCCTGTCTCTACTAGAAATACAAAATTAGCTGGGCACAGTGGCGCACGCCTGTAATCCCAGCTATCTGGGAGACTGAGGCAGGAGAATCGCTTGACCCCAGGAAGCACAGGTTGCAGTGAGCCAAAACTGCGCCATTGCACTCCAGCCTGGGTAATAAAAGTGAAACTCCATCTCAAAAAAAAAAAAATTTTTTTTCTTCTTTCTCAATAATAAATTAGCCTTAGATTACTCTAACTTTTTTACTTGTGATTTTTAACTTTTTTTAACATTTTTACTCTTGTAATAAAACACTTAGCTTAAAACACAAACACATTGTACAACTATACAAAAATATTTCCTTTCTTTTTTTGCTTTTTTGGTGACAGAGTCTTGCTCTATCCCCCAGGCTGGAGTGCAGTGGCATGATCTCAGCTCACTGCAACCTCTACCTCAAAGGTTCAAGCGATTCTCTTGCCTCAGCCTCCCCTGAGTAGCTGGGATTACAGCCGACTGCCACCGCGTCTGGTTAATTTTTGTATTTAGAGATGCGGTTCACCATGTTGGCCAGTGTGGTCTCGAACTCCTGACCACGGGTGATCTGCCCGCCTGAGTCACCCAAAGTGTTGAGATTACAGGCGTGAGCCACAGTGCCTAGCCTCTTTTTTGAGACAGGATCTGGCTCTGTTGCCCAGACTGGAGTGCAGTGGCACGATCTCAGCTCACTGCAACCTCTGCCTCCTGGGTTTAAGCGATTCTCCTGCCTAACCCTCCCAAGTAGCTGGGACTACAGGTGCACACAACTACACCCAGCTAATTTTTTGTTTGTTTGTTTGTTTTTCCAATAGAGACAAAGTTTCACCATGTTGGCCAGGCTGATCTTGAACTCCTGACCTCAGGGGATCTGCCTGCCTTGGCCTCCCAAAGTGCTGGGAATAGAGGTGTAAGCCACCGCACCCAGCCTACCCAAATTATTTTTGAATTTTTTTTGTAGAGAAGGGGGCTCACCATGTTGCCCAGGCTGATCTGGAACTCCCAAGCTCAAGCTAGCTGCCTACCTCAGCCTCCCAAATTGCTGGGATTACAGGCGTAAAAATATTTTCTTTGCTTATATCTACATTCTGTAAGCTTTTTTCTATTTAAAAATTTTTAAGCTTTTTTGTGAAAAACTAAGACACAAACATACACTTTAACCTGGGCCTCACAGGGTCAGACTTATCAATATCACTAACATCCACTTCCACATTTTGTCCCACTGGAAGGTTTTCAGGGACAGTAACATTCATGGAACTGTCATCTCTATGATAACAATGCCTTCTTTTACAATATCTTCTTCTTTAAAACCTGTCTGAGACTGTTTTGTAGTAAAGTTTTTTATTTATAAGTAGAAGGAGTATAATAATCTAAAATAATGATTAAGAAGTCTTAATGTAGTAAACACACAAACCAGTAACATACTCATTTATCATCATTATCAAATATTATATACTGTAAAAAATTTCATGTGCTATACTTTTACATGACTGGCTATATAGCCACTAGGTTCCACTTTCACCATCTAACTGCCAATTTCCAAAGAAAAAGTATATTACTAATAGCACTGTGTGGATTAATTTTATGTGTCAACTTAACTGGATACTCAGATGCCTGGTAAAATACTATTGCTGGGTGTGTCTAAGAGGTATTTCTGGAAGAGTATTTCAATCAATAGACTAAGTAAAGAAGATCCCCCCCCCACATCATGTGGATGGGCATCATCCAATCTGTTGAGGGCTTGAATAGAACAAAAAAGTAGAGGAAGGGTATATTTGCTATTACTTCTTGAGCTGAATCATCAATCTTCTGCCCTTAAACATCAAAGCTAAGGACTTCAGGGCCTAGATCAGTGCCCACCCGGTTCTCAGGACTCCAGCCTTGGATTGGGAGTTACAACACTGGTTTCCTGGGTTCTGAGGCCTTTGGACTCAGACCAAATTACATCACCAGCTTTTCTAGTCCTCCAGCAGCTTGCAGATGGCATATCATGGGACCTCTCGGCCTCCAAAATCATGTGAACTAATTCCCACAATAAATCTCCTCTAACATATGAGGACTTCAAAAAATTTGTAGAAAAATGAAATTAAAAGATAAAAATAGGCCAGGTGCGGTGGCTCACACCTGTAATCTTAGCACTTTGAGAGGCTGAGGCAGGCAGATTGCTTGAGCCCCAAGAGTTTGAGATCTGCCTGGGCAACATGGCAAAACCCCAACTCTACAAAAATTAGCCAGGTGTAATGGTGTGTAGCATCTGTAGTCCCAGCTATTGTGGCAGGCGGGGTGAGAAGGGATGTCTGAGTGAGAGGATTGATGGGCCCAGGAGGTCGAGGCTGCAATGAGTCATGACCATGCCACTACACTGCAACCTGAGACAGGACAGAGCAAGGTCCTATCTCAAAAAAATAAAACACATAAATTTTATTTCTCAACATAAGCTGCATCAAGATCAAGACACTTTTATAAGTGATGATACAAGCCATTTAGTCCATCCCTAAAGAATTGAAGGTCCTGGGAATTTAACCATGTCAATGTAATCTTTTTTATATTATTAACTGAAGAAAAACGGGTGCTCTTTAAAGATTTTTTTAAGATTAGGAAACAGCTGGCCGCAGTGGCTCATACCTGTAATCCCAATACTTTGGGAGGCCGAGATGGGAGGATTACTTGAGTCCAGGAGTTTGAGCCCAGCCTGGGCAACATAGTGAGACCTCATCTCTACAAAAGGTAAACAAAATTAGCTGGGCATGGTAGTGCACCTGTAGTCCTAGCTACTTGGGAGGCTGAGGTAGGAGGCTTGCTTGAGCCCTAGAGGTCAAGGTTGCAGTGAGCCAAGAATGCGCCAGCCACTGCACTCCAGCCTGTGTGACAGAGCGAGATGCTTTCTCAAAAAAATAAAAGAAAAAAAAGATTTTTAAACCAAAAGAAGTCAGAAGGAGCCAAATCAGGACTATAGGGTAAATGCCTAATGATTTTCCACTGAAACTCTTGAAATTGCCCTTGTTTGATGACAGGAATGAGCAGGAGTATTGTCATGGTGGAGAAGGACTTTCTAGCAAAGCTCTCCCTAGTGTTTTTCTGCTAAAGCTTTGACTAACTTTCTCAAAACATTCTCATAATAAGCAGATGTTATCATTCTTTGGCCCTGCAGAAAATCAACAAGCAAAATGTCTGAGATCCCAAAAAACTGTTGTCATGACCGGTCCACTTTTGGTTTGACTGGTTTGACTGGACCACTTCCACCTCTTGGTAGCCACTGCTTTTATTATGCTCTGTCTTCAGGATATACTGGTAAAGCCATATTTCATGTGTTACAATTTTTTCAAGAAATACTTCAGGATCTTGATCCCATTTGTTAAAAATTTCCATTGAAGGCCAGGCACAGTGGCTCATGCCTGTAATTCCAACACTTTGGGAGGCCAAGGTGGGCAAACCACGAAGTCAGGAGTTTGAGAACAGCCTGACCAACATGGTGAAACCCTGTCTCTACTAAAAATATAAAAAATTAGCCAGGCCTGGTTGCATGTGCCTGTAATCCCAGCTACTCAGGAGGCTGAGGCAGAAGAATCACTTGAACGCGGGAGGCGGAGGTTGCAGTGAGTCGAGATCACGCCATTGCACTCCAGCCTGGGCAACAGAGCAAGACTCCATCTCAAAAAAAAAAAAATTTCCATTGAAAGCACTGCTTGGCTACAGCTGATCTAGGTGCAATAAATTTGGCCCCCACTGAGCTGAAAGTTTGCCCAAGTTTAATTTCAGCCAGAATTGGGTAAGCTGAATCACTTGAGATGTCTGTGATGTTGACTATTGTTTTTGCTGTTAATCATTGGTCCTCTTTAATTAAGGCACAAACAAGGTTCATTTTTTCCTTGCAAATTGATGTGGATAGTCTGCTGTTGCAAGCCTCATCTTTAACACTGTTCTGTCTTTTTTTTTTTTTTTTTTTTTTTGAGATGGAGTCTTGCTCTGTTGCCAGGCCGGAGTGCAGTGGCACGATCTCAGCTCACTGCAACCTCTGCCTCCCAGGTTGAAGCAATTCTCCTGCCTCAACCTCCCGAGTTGCTGAGACTAAAGGCACATACCACCATGCCCAGCTAATTTTTATATTTTTAGTAGAAATGAGGTTTCATCATGTTGGTCAGGCTGGTCCTCATGATCTACCTGCCTCAGCCTCCCTAAATACTGGGATTACAGGCATGAGTCACCGCGCCTGTCCTGTCCTTTCTTAAAATGAGTTATCCACTTGTAAACTGCTGATTTCTTTGAGGCATTGTCCCCATAAACTTTTTGTAAATCATCAATGATTTCACCATTCTTCCACCCAAGTTTCACTATAAATTTTATTTGTTCTTGCTTCAATTTTAGCAGAATTCATGTTGCTTTAATAGGAGATTTTTTCAAACTGATGTCTTATCCTTCCTTAGTGTCTCAAACTAGATCCTGTGAAGGTTTATTTTGGCACAAAAAATTTTTGAAAAGCATGCATAGTTTTTTCACAATACACATTTTCCATGACCTTTCAGAGGTCCCCTTGTGTATCTATCTATCTATCTTCCCACTCACCCACCTACCTATACCTACCTATCTACTTACTCCTGTTGGTTCTGTTTATCTGGAGAATCGTGACTAACACAAGTTCTAAAGATCCTGGAAGTCCAGTAAAGATAAAATTTAGCAGAGAGCATGCTTGCTGTTAGATCTGGGAAAGTAACATTCTTGAACATCCTAGACAGATGCTAACTTACCAGCTGGCAGATGGCTATAGGATTTTCAGCCTCAAAGGTTAATCTAGATATAGGACTTGCCTGCCACTAGATCTGGCAAGGCAACACGCTTAAACATCCTTACTAGATACCACCTTACCAGCTGGCAGATGGCTATATGATTTTAAGTCTCAAAGAATTATGGAATAGGGCCAGGTCAAACCTCAAAACAGCAAAGTAGATTGAACAGCTGAGGATCACCTTATCATTTTAGTAAACAACAACAACGACAACAAAACACACAGATTTCAGCTGCCTTTGGTATATTTTTTAAATAAGGTGAAAACTTCCAAAACAAATGCCAACACTATATGATAAAAAGACTTTAAATACTTTAAGATCAGAAACTGAGAAACAGAACAGATATACGTATTTGTTGTGTATTAGATAACACCTAATCTGGGATCATTTTTAAAAATCACAAAACAAAGAGTCAACACAAACTATAATTAAAAAAAGAATGAGTGAGGCTGTGACTTATACTTAATTCATTATTATTTATGCTAATTTAGGGTTTTTTTAACCTCAGTACTACTTGTATTTTGTGCCAGATGATCCTTTGTTGTGGGGGCTGTCCCACATATGGTAGACATGTTGCAGCATGACTAGATTCCGTCCAGTAAATGTTAATAGCATCTCCTAGATGTTACAACCAAAAATATCTCCACATATTTCCAAATGTCCTTGATTGCAAAATCACCTCTACTTAAATACCACTGTGCTAATGGAATGAAACAGCACAGTACAGAAAAATCTCAAATAACCAGGATGAAATACATCATTACCTGGTGTTAGATACTAATTACTTTTCTGCTTATATATGAACACAGGCAACCTCTGTGATATGAAAATTAACGACATTTCAAACTACAAAAAAAAATAAATCTTAAAGGAATTTTCTGATGGCATAAGCCCTTAAGAAGCCTTCATGAAAAGGGAAAGAGAACTAACATTTATCATTTAAAAACTACTGTATTGTTTTGCTTCATGACAGTTATTCTACATAATTTATTGTTTGTTTGTTTGTTTCAGGCGGCGTTTCGCTCTTGTTGCCCAGGCTGGAGTGCAATGGCGCGATCTCAGCTCACCACAACCTCTGCCTCCCAGGTTCAAGAGATTTTCCTGCCTTAACCTCCAAGTAGCTGGGATTACAGGCATGCACCACCATGCCCGACTAATTTTGTATTTTTGGTAGACATGGCGTTTCACAGTGTTAGTCAGGCTGGTCTCAAACTCCCGACCTCAGGTGATCCACCCGCCTCAGCCTCCCAAAGTACTGGGATTACAGGAATGAGCCATCACACCTGGCCAATTTATTGGTTTTAATGACAACCCCAAACGCACATTTGTATACCTGCATGTACATACCTATACTTATAAGTACCTATATTATATATAAATAGAATATTTCTGAGAAAACATAAGAAACTGTTAGCAATGGTCACCTTAAAATATGAAGAAAAAGAATTAGAGATCTAGAGTAGAAAAACAAAAAATTTTTCATTGACTATTCTTTCGTACAGTTAGAATTTTTTTTTTTTTTTTTTTTTAAGACAGAGTCTCGCTCTTGTTGCCCAGACTGGAGTGCAATGGCACAATCTCGGCTCACCACAGCCTTCACCTCCCGGGTTCAAGTGATTCTCCTGCCTTGGCCTCCCAAGTAGCTGGGATTATAGGCAAGAGCTACCACACCAGACCAAGTTGTTAATTTTATAAAATGCTTTGAAAGTATATATTACCAAAGGACCCTTCAATTTGGCAAATTGGGCAAGAAGGATGGGTCAAATGGATTCATCAGTAATGTCAAAGTTAGCAGTCCAGAAGACCTACTTTAGGCATCTATCTTTCTTAAATATACGTAATTAATTCCATTCTATAATGCAATTAACTTAGCCCACTCAACAACTCCACATATTCAACAATTCCCACATATTCAGTCTTAAGAATATTTTAAAAAGTAAGCAATCCCAACTCTCAAGAAATGTATAATCTAATTGGAAACACAATCATGTAAACAGTGAATCATAAAACAAAAAGAATGTAACATTTCTTTCAACAAATACTGCATACTGCTATAACTGAACTGTGTTCCCCCAAAATTCATATAATGAAGCCCTATCCCCCACTCTACGTCACTATATTTGGAGATAGGGCTTTTAGGTACCAAGTGAGGTTAAATGAAGTATTAAGGATGCGGTCCTAATCCACTTGCATTTATGGCGTTATAAGAAAAGAGAGAGAGATTTCCCTCTCTCTACTTTCACAGTGGAAGGCAACCCAGAGCTCTCACCAGAACCTGACTGCTGGCACCCTATCTTGGACTTCTAGCCTCCACAGTGGGAGAAACTAAGTTTCTGTTGTTAAAGCCATATATTTTACAGTAGTTTCTTATTGTAACTTGATATGGATTGGCTCTGCATTGTCCCTCAAATCTCATCTAGAATCATAATCCCCATAATCACCATGTCTCAAGGAAGGGAAGTGATTGGATCATGGGGGCAGTTTCCCCCCATTCTGTTCTCATGATAGTGAGTGAGTTCACACGAGATCTGATGGTTTTATGTGTTTCAAAGTTCCTACTTCATGCTTCTCTCCCTGCTGCCTTGTGAAGAAGGTGCCTGCTTCCCCTTCTGCCATGACTATAAGCTTCTTGAGTCCTCCCCAGCCATGCGGAACTGAGTCAATTAAACCTCTTTCCTTTATAAATTACTCAGTCTCAGGGAGGTTCTTTACAGCAGTATGAAAATGGACTAGTACATAGCCCAAGCAGACTAATATACTGCCCAATCTCTCTAGGGAATATCAAGGAATATTTTAAAATATCAGCATCACAAAAATATAGCTTGAGCTAAATTGTCATAGAGAAGTAAAGATTCAAAAACAGACCAGGAGAGAAGGAAATTCCAAGCAAGGGGAGTATCATAAGCAAAAGCTTAGAGAGAACGTGTTAAGTTCCAGTAACCATAAATAGTTCAGTGTTACTGGAATGCAGAGTGGGGAAGGGGGAGTATTAGGAAATGATGCTGAAAATGTAAGCAGAAACAAGATGATGGATGTGCCATGATAAGGAGTTTGAACTTCATTTTGTAGGCCACAGGGAACTACTGAAGAATTTTAAGCAGGGGAATAAAATGAATAGATTTGTATTTTAGAAAAGTACTCTGGCAGAGTATGAAAGGAGATTGCGGGAAGGAGAGAAGAGGGGCATTTACCAGCTAGAAAGCTACTGCGTTAATGTAAGGAGAGAACTGATAAAGGCAGGAACAGAGGAAAATAAGAAAGGAATACATTATAGAGATATTTATGAGGCCAAATGGAACTAGTAGAAGCCTTGAAGTCACACAAAATACTTTACTTTCTTAATAAATTGGTTTTACTTTACTCTGTGGACCCGCCCCAAAATCTTTCTTATACGAGGTATAAGAACCGTCTTTGGGATCTGGATCAAGGCCCCTTTCCAGTAACACTATGGGCACATACAAAGGTTATATAATTAGACGTATGTGGAAAGATGAAGAATTTGTGATGAACCTGGAAATGCCAAAATATCAAGAGGTATAAAGGCATTTGAGAATAGTAAGAATAGAACCACAGGAATAGGAATGATAAATCTTTCCGTTCTTGATGGACAATAAGCGATTACGTGTGTGTATACATGTATAAGCAAGAAGCTGGGGACAGTGGCTCACACCTGGAATCCTATCACTTTGGAAGGCTGAGCAGACATGATCGCTTGAGCCTAGGAGTTCAGGACCAGTCTAGCAACACAGCAAGGCCCCATCTCTACAAAAAAAAAAAAAAAAAAAATTTAAAAAAACTTAGCCAGGGTGTGGTGGCACACACCTGTAGTCCTAGCTACTCAGGAGGCTAAAGTGGAAACACTGATTAAGCCTAGGAGTTGGAGGATGCAGTGAGCTACAACTGTACCACTGCACTCCAGCCTGGCAGATGGAGTAAGCCCCTGTCTCTTAAAAACAACAACAAAACAGAGAGAGAGAGAGAAATAGCAGTGAGGGAGAGAGGGAGAGAGGGAGAGAGGGAGAGAGGGAGAGAGGGAGAGAGGGAGAGAGGGAGAGAGGGAGAGAGGGGGAGAGGGGAGAGGGAGAGAGAGAGAGAGAGACTCTGGGGACAGGGGGAGAGAGACTGGCAATGCAGAGAGAGAGAGAGAGAGAGAGAGAAAGAGAGACAGAGATTCTGGCAGTGTGTTCATGCATGTGTGTGCACGTGCTAATGAAAGGTAAAAGGTAAAGTTAGCACAGTAGAATGTTGTATTCTGTCCTATAAACACTGATCTGCAGACAGGAGGGAGCTACAGCTCTTTGTTGAGGATATAAAAAAAATGAAATTACAATTACACCTAGGGAAATTACACCGAATGCAGAACTGTAATAGAAATAGATTTGGGGTAGATGAAATAATAAAAGGTATGTATGTATGTATGTATGTATGTATTGGAGACAGGATCTCACTCTGTCACCCAGGCTGGAGCACACTAGCATAATCTCAGATCACTGCAACCACCACCTCCCAGGTTCAAGCGATCCTCCTACCCCTCAGCCTCCCAAGTAGCTGGGACTATAGGCGCATGCCACCACGCTCAGCTAATTTTTATATTTTTTGTAGAGACAGGGTTTGGCCATGCTGCCCAAGCTGGTCTCAAACTCCTGAGCTTAAGCGATTCACCCACCTCAGCCTCCCAAAGTGCTGGGATTACAGGCATGAGCAGCCATGAAAAGTATTTCTTATAATGGTACAGAAGACGCATAATATAATTCTTCACTAGAGAAATACTGTGAGAATGGAAAAAAATGTAAGTGAAGTGAAGAAATCAAACTATCACAGAGAAATGATAATATAGCAATAAAAAGTCTTAAGGTTCAGAGGAAAATAAAGCCTTGCTATGGGCTTGCTTCTTGTTTTTGTTGTTAATTTTTGGTCCACAAAAGCACGGTTTGCTTACTGTAAAAATTTTGTTGCAGAAATATATAACACATCCAATTAATCGCTAAATCCAATATACCTTTAATTTTTTAATTTTAATTTTAATTTTTATTTTTTAGACAGGCTCTGGCTCCGACACTCAGGCTGAAGTGCAGCGGTGCAATCTCAGCTCACTGCAGCCTCAATCTCCTGGGCCTAAGCAATTCTCCCACCTCAGCTTCCTGAGTAGCTGGGAAGTACCAGCCACATGCCACCATGCCTGGCTAAATTTTGTATTTTTTTGTAGAGATGGGGTTTCACTATGTTGCCAGGCTGGTCTTAAACTCTGGGGCTCAAGTGATCCTCCTGCCTCAGCCTCCCAAAGTGCTGCCATTATAGGCATGAGACACCTCGCCGAGGCCACCTTCAATATTTTCTCAATTCCATCTAAATACGCCACTTTCTATCCAATGTACCATCCTACTCTTGACTATCATCCTCTCTTACCTAAGTAACTTTAATGACCTCCTTACTGGTTTCTCCACATCCTTTCATAATGCAATTTCTATACGGTAACCAGAGCAATTTACTTTATTTTATTTTACTTTTAAAGAGACAGGGTCTTAACTTGTTACCAGGCTAGTGTGCAGTGGCACTGTAATAGCTCACTGAAGCCTCAAACTCCCATGCTCAGTCAATCCTTCTGCCTCACCTTCCTTAAGCTAGGAGTGCAAGTGCACGCCACCATGCCCAATTAATTTCTAAATTTTTGTAGAGACAGGATCTCACTATGTTGCCCACATGGGTCTTGAACTCATGACCTCAAGTGATCCTCCTACCTCAGACTCCCAAAGTGCTGGAATTACAGTCATGAGCTACCACACCTGGCCACAATTTACCTTTTTTTTTTTTTTTTTTTTTAATTTGAGACAGAGTCTCGCTCTGTCACCCAGGCTGGAGTATAGTGGCGTGATCTCGGCTCACTGCAACCTTCGCCTCCCAGGTTCAAGCAATCTTCCTGCCTCAGCCTCCAGAGTGGCTGGGATTACAGGTGCCCACCACCACACCTGGCTAATTTTCTTGTTTTTTTTAGTAGAGACTGGGCTTCACCATTTTGGTCCTAACCTCAGGTGACCTACCTACCTGCCTCAGCCTCCCAAAGTGCTGGGATTACAGGCATGAGCTACCACACCCGGCCCACAATTTACTTTTTAAAATAAGTAATACATGTTCACATTAAGCAAATTTGATGTTACACCAAAACATATATTTCGACCGGGTGTGGTGGCTCACGCCTGTAATCCCAACACTTTGGGAGGCTAAGGCAGGTGGAGCACAAGGTCAGGAATTCAAAACCAGTCTGGCCAAGATGGTGAAACACCGTCTCTACTAAAAAAATATCTGTAATCCCAGCACTTTGGGAGGCCAAGGCCAGCGGATCACGAGGTCAAGAGATCGAGACCATCCTGGCCAACACGGTGAAACCCCGTCTCTACCAAAAATACAAAAAAAAATTACCTGGGAGTGGTGGCGCATGCCTGTAGTCCCAGCTACTCGGGAGGCTGAGGCAGGAGAATTGTTTGAACCGGGGAGGCGGAGGTTGCAGTGAGCCGAGATCGTGCCACTGTACTCCAGCCTGGCACCTGGCACCAGAGCCAGACTCTGTCTCAAAAAAAAAAAAAAAAAAAATATATATATATATATATATATATATATATATATATATAAATTAGCCAGGCATGGTGGTGGGTGCCTGTAATCCCAGCCACTTGGGAGGCTGAGGCAGAGAACTGCTTGAACCCAGGAGGCAAAGGTTGCAGTAAACTAACATCACCCCATTACACTCCAGCCTGGGTGACAGGGTGAGACTCCATCTCAAAATAAAAAAAAATTGTTTGCTCAATTAATTTCTTAAGTTTGTCTTAAAGTTGTGTTAAATTTGCCTTAAAAGTTCTTTTAACGTGTCTATCTCTTGCTCTCAGTCCAGAACAAGGTCCTATAATAGCATTTTGAGATTCCAACCTTGTAAAGATATTGGGGACATTGCAGATACCAATACACAGCAAGTGAGTATACTGGCTAAATTCCTGGTAATAAGAGTGTCTCTTCATTCTCATATTTCTTAGGTCCTTTTTTTTTTTTTGAGACAGAGTCTATAAAAATAAAAATAATAATAATAAAAACAACAACAACAACAAAAAAAGAAAGAGATGGAGTCTATCTTGCTCGCCCAGGCTGGAGTGCAGTGGTGCCATCTGGGCTCACTGCAACCTCCGCCTCCCAGGTTCAAGCAATTCTCCTGCCTCAGCCTCCCGAGTAGCTGGGATTACAGGCACCTGCCACCATGCCCAGCTAATTTCTGTATTTTTAGTAGAAATGGGGTTTCACTGTGTTGGCCAGGCTGGTCTCGAACTCCTGACCTCGTGATCTACCCACCTCAGCCTCCCAAAGTGCTGCGATTACAGCGTAAGCCACCATGCCCGGCCTGTTTTTTGGTTTGTTTGTTTGTTGAGACGAAATCCTGCTCTGTTGTCCAGGCTGGGATGCAATGTCGTGATTTTGGCTTACCGCAACCTCCACCTCCAGGTTCAAGCAATTCTCTTGCCTCAGCCTCCCAAGTAGCAGGGATTACAGGCACAGGCCACTACACGCAGCTAATTTTTCCATTTCCATTAGAGAGGGGGTTTCACTGTGTTGGCCATGCTGATCTCGAACTCTTGACTTCAAGTGATCCACCCGCCTTGGCCTCTCAAAGTGCCGAGATTACAGACCTGAGTCACTGTGCTCAGGTCTTTTTTTTTTTTTTTGAGACAGAGTCTCACTCTGTCACTCAGGCTGGAGTGCAGTGGCACGATCTTGGCTAACTGCAACCTCTGCCTCTGGGGTTCAAGCAATTCTCATGCCTCAACCTCCTGAGTAGCTGGGACAACAGGCGTGAGCCACCACACCAAGCTAATTTTTGTATCTTTAGTAGAGATGGGGCTTCACCATATTGGCCAGACTGGTCTCAAACTCCTGGCCTCAAGCAATCCACCCACCTTGGCCTCTGAAAGTGTTGGAATTACAGCCATGAGCCACCACACCCAGTCTTTTATCTTTTTTCTTTTTTTAGAGAGAGGGTATCTTACTCTGTTGCCCAGGCCAGAGTACAGTGGCACCATCATAGCTCACTGCAGCCTCAGACTCCCAGGCTGAAGCAATACCTCTTGCCTCAGCCTCCTGAGTAGCTGGGACTGTAGGCACGCCAACATGTCCAGGAAATTTTTTAATTTTTGTAGAGACAGATAAGGATCATGCCACTGTGCCCAGGCTGATCTTGAACTCCTGGGCTCAAGCAATCCTCCCACCCCAGCCTCCTAAAGTGCTTGGATTACAGGTGTGAGCCACAGTGGCCGACCACTGAAAAAAACTTTTAACACCAAGAAACAAGATGCTGTTTTCTTTTTGGCATCCTTTCAAGAAGACAGAGCCCCTCTGGCTTAAGTAGGAGCCAATTTCTGATCTCCTTCTCACATGGTCACTTTTGGACCCTGTTGGCCTGGCAGGAACTCATGGGAAACGCTGCCAACTTCTGACTCCAGAGTTTAGTTAGGTAGAACACTTTGCCTTTCTATTCCAAGAAGATGTTAAGCTTGATTTTTGAGCCTAGCCACGTTATTTTTTAATATTTCACCTGTCTGCTGAGCACAGTCGCTCACGCCATAATCCCAGCACTTTGGGTGGCCAAGGAGGGTGGATCACTTGAGGTCTGGAGTTCAAGACCAGCCTGGCCAGTATGGCAAAACCCTCCACTAACAGTCCTTGGGTCATCATCTGGTCCTTATATCTTTGTTGCTACTTTTTACTAATATCTGGCTCCCTATCTTTATTTAATTTTAAAACAATATACAGGGCCAGGTGTGGTGGCTCACGCCTATAATCCCAGCACTCTGGGAGGCCGAGGCAGGCAGATCACCTGAGGTCAAGAGTTTGAGACCAGGCTGGCCAACATGGTGAAACCCAGTCTCTACTAAAAATACAAAAATTAGCTGGGTGTCGTAGCACCTGCCTGTAATCCCAGCTACTCAGGAGGCTGAGGCAGGAGAATTGCTGGAATCCAGGAGGCAGAGGTTGCAGTGAGCTGAGATCGTGCCACTGCACTCCAGCCTGGGTGACAGAGGTAGACTCCATCTCAAAAAAAAAAAAAAAAAAAAAAATATATATATATATATATATATATGCACGTTTCATTGAAGATCAGACACTGGAAATGGCCAACTTAAAGAACTTTATGATGAGTAATTTGAATCAGCAACAAGATAAATAGGCTATCATTCACATGCTTCTTTGAAAGTGTTTCCTGCTTAATAAAGCAAGCTTAAGAAAAACACAAACTTTAAAATGACATTACATGTTATTTACTGTACAGTCACCTACCAATTTCTTGACTCCTCCTCCTCAACCCACCCCACATCTAAAAAAGAAAATCAAAAGTTCCCCCCCCAATTCTGTTTTCCCAACATCTATGAATCTTTTAGCGGAGCTGTCTTTATTTTTTTAAATGGGCAAAGACTGGGAAGTAGAAGTTTCCTATCTATAAAGTCTAGTTCCACTTACCTCCTTACTTCCAAATTCTTAAAATTCCTCTCTGCCAAGCACCATTCAGTCTTGTATAAGGCAAACTTGTTAAAAAAAAAAAAAAAAAAAAGTGGGGGATAGCTTTGTTATCAAATACCATAGAAAGTGCTAAGAGTACTAGTTACAGACTTGATTTTCTTGGGGGAGAAAGCCTTCTGCGATGATAACCATACCTCTGCAAATAGATCCTGGCCTGGTTTTAAACTTTCTTCCCCCGACTTTGGAGACGCAGTCTTATTGTCCAGGCTGGCCTCAATACAATTCTCTTTTTTTTTTTTTTTTCCTTTTGAGATGAAGTCTCACTCTGTAGCCCAGGCTGGAGTGCAATGCAATAGCACGATCTTGGCTCACTGCAACTTCTGCCTCCTGGGTTCAAGCGATTCTACTGTCTCAGCCTCCCAAGTAGCTGGGATTACAGGTGCACACCACCACGCCCGGCTAATTTTTTTGTATTTTTGTAGAGATGGGGTTTCACCATGCTGGCCAGGCTGGTCTCAAACTTCTGACCTCAAGTGATCCACCCTCCTCAGCCTCCCAAAGTGCTGGGATTACAGGCATGAGCCACAGCCCAGCCTCAATTTCTCTTTTTTAAATGAAGCCTGGAAACTTTTTGTTTCTTTTAAGTTGGATCTCATCGATTAAAGAAATCAATTACTAAATACTGCCTTAAAAACTCCTCATCCTGGCTGGATGTGGTGGCTCATGCCTATAATCCCAGCACTCTGGGGGGCTCAGGTGGACGGATCACCTGAGGTCAAGAGTTCAAGACCAGCCTGGCCAACATGGCAAAACCCTGTCTCTACTAAAAATACAAAAACTAGCCAGGCATGGTGGTGTACGCCTGTAATCCCAGCTACTCAGGAGACTGAAGCAGAATAATTGCTTGAATCCAGGAGGCAGAGGTTGCAGTGAGCCAAGATCGTGCCACTGCACTCTAGCATGTATGACAGAGCAAGACTCTGTCTCCAAAACAAAACAAAAAAACCCTCATCTTTCTACAGATGCTTGCATACTCCAGACAGGATGTATAAGGTTATAAATTCATATTTACGAATGTTAGCAGGCCTCATCCTTCAACTTAAACCCAAAAGCCTTAACTGGAAACAATGTTAGAAAGTAGTCTAAATGTTTCAAGACAAAGAATAAAATTCACAGTTTCTCTGTATAAATTATTTTAATTAATTGTACTATCTTATTTAGTAAAGATATTCCCTTCAAGTTTAATTCTGTAATTGCTCATTATTTCTTTGAATAAATGTATTTTGAATAGATGTCTGTAAAGCTACCTCTTGATGGTCAAGAGTCTTTTGTATTTTTTTCTCAGTCTATTTTTTTAATTTTTCTACTCTATTTTATTTTTTGTTAGACACATACTAATTTCTGTAATTATTATAAGCAGTAAACAACATTAGGCAATTAATTATTCAATTATAACTCTAGAATAAAAATGGAAGGGATAAAAGCATTACTATGAAAACCTTCTGATTCCTTTAGAGCAAATAACTATCCATTCTCTTGTGGGTTTATTTTAATTTTTAATATAATTTTTAAAATATGTAAAATAGAGATGAGGTCTCACTATGCTGGCCAGACTATCTCAAACTCCTGGCCTAAAGTAATCCTCCTGCCTGAGCCACCCAAAGTATGGGTATTACAGGCATGAACCACTGTGTCTGGCCCCCTTGTGTTTATAATAACCTTTTTTCTAATTTCTCATATTGCTTTTGGGGGAAAAACATTGTAAGAGTAGTGAAAAGCTAAAGAATAAACAAGATATTGTTTTCTTCTAGAGACAGATGATACTCTAAACATTTAAGATCTTACTTAAAAAAACTGAAATACCTCACTGTTTCACATTTCCCAGTTAAGACTTTATTTTTTTAAAAAATACGAGTTGCGGGGAGTGGTGGCTCACGCCTGTAATCCCAGTACTTTGGGAGGCCGAGACCGGTGGATCACAAGGTTTTGAACTGCTGAGTCCAAAACCAGCCTGGCCAAGATGCTGAAACCCCATCTCTACTAAAAATATAAAATTTAGCCAGGTGTGGTGGCACACTCTTGTAATCCCAGCTACACAGGAGGCTAAGGCAGGAGAATTGCTTGAACTGGGTGGCAGAGTTCACAGGGAGCTGAGATCCCGCCACTGTACTCCAGCCTGGGTGACAGAGCAAGACTCTGTCTCAAAAAACATAAATAAATAAAAATGTATAAAAATTTTAAAACAAACATAAATCCCAAAAGAAATTTTTTTTTTTTTTTTTTGGAGACAGAGTCTCGCTCTGTTGCCCAGGCTAGAGTGCAGTGGTGGGATCTCAGCTCACTGCAATCTACGCCTCCCGGGTTCAAGCGATTCTCCTGCCTCAGCCTCCCGAGCAGCTGGGACCATAGGCGCACGCCACCATGTCCAGCTAACTTTTATATTTTTAGTAGAGACAGGGTTTCACCATATTGGCCAGGCTGGTTTTGAACTCCTGACCTCGTGATCCACCTGCCTCGGCCTCCCAAAGCACTGGGATTACAGGTATGAGCCACCGCACCCGGCCCCAAAAGAAATTTTTTAAAACTACCTAGAAAATGTTATCCTAATTAGTACACGGCATTTTAAATAAGTGAATCGCTGAATAAAAAAGTAAATTGTTAAAACAAAAAAGTACAGAACGTTAAATATGACTTTAAAATGAAGGCAATTTAATTTTCAAACAGAAAGATGTGAGGGAAATCTTACTATTCTTGCCATCTGAGGACTACACTCTGCCCTTTTTCTTCTGCTCAAATTTGTACCTAAGGGACCTAGGGAGTCACGCCTTACAAACCATAAAGTCTCATCAGAGGGGTTTTATTTAACCCTATATAATGTAGCTGACTTTCCTACCTGACTCTGGCATAACATCACATGACAGATAAAGAAAGAAATAAAAATATTTTAACCCCAAATACGTTTATTTGCCATATCTTGAAATAGCCTACAAAGCTGTCTCTTGCGGGGAAAATCTAATTCTGTAGAGAATCCACTTCCCTTTCAGGTCTTTTCTCTGATCAAGAAGAGAATCAACTAAGAGTCTGGCATCTTTTTAAGACTGATAAGATACATTTACAATCATTCTTTCTGAAGCCTGCTACCTGGAGGCTTCATTTGCATAAGAAACTTGGTCTTATGCAGAGACCATGGACCCCTTGTCTTAACCCAGACATTCCGTTCTATTGATTCCAGGTCTTTAGACAATAACTCTGAACCAACTGCCAATTACAAAATCTTTAAATCTACCTATGACCTGGCAGTCCCGCCTTTCTGAACTGAAACAATGTATATCTTACACGTTATAGACAGAAGTTGATGTCTATAACTTCTGTCCCTCTAAAATGTGTAAAATCAAGCTATGACCCAAGCACCTTGGACACATGTTCTCAGGATTTCCTGAGGGCTGTGTCATGGACTCTTGGTCACTCATACTTGGTTTAGAATAATCTCCAAATATTTTACAGAGTTTGAGTCTTTTAGTCAACACATCTAATTAAATGTCAAGATGCATTTACAGGTGACTTTGTCGTATTTCTTAGGCAAAGCAGACAATGTCATCTAAAAAGAGATTTTTAATCTGTAGACTCTGGAACCAGACCCTAGTTCTGGCTATCATACTGGGCAAATCACTTAATTTTGTCTATTCTCATTCCTCATGTGGAAGGGCCTGGACACTTTAGAAGGATTAGATAGGAAATACAAGCATACCTCGGAGATATTGCAGGCTTAGTTCCAGACCACTGCAATAAAGCGAATATCACAGTAAGGCAAATCACATGAATTATTTGGTTTCTCAGTGCATGTAAGTTATGTTTATATTGTAGTCTATTAACTGTGCAATAGCATTAGGTCTTAAAAAAAAACATCACGTACATTCCTTAATTTAAAAATATTGATAAAAATGCCAGTGAATATCCAAGCCATCAGCAAGTTGTAATCTTTTTGCTGGTTGAAGGTTTTAATTTCTTCTTTGTTTCTTGAGACAGGGTCTCACTCTGTCACCCAGGCTAGAGTGCAGTGGCATGATCTCCACTCACTGCAACCTCTGCCTCCTGGGTTCAAGCAATTCTCATGCCTAAGCCATCCGATTAAATGGGATTACAGGCATGAGCCACCGCGCCCAGCCTTGGTGTAGGGTTTTGCCTGGATGTTGATAGTTGATGATCAGGATGGTGGTTGCTGAAGAGTGGGGTGGCTGTGGCAATTTTTTAAAATAAGACAACCATGAAGTTTGTTTTGGGTTTTGGGGGTTTTTAGGGAAAGGGTCTTGCTCTGTTGCCCCAAGCTGCAGTGCAGTGGCATAATCATAACGCATGCAGCCTCTAATTCCGGTGCTAAAGTGATCTTCCTGCCTTGGCTTCCCGAAATGTTGACATTACAGGTGTTAGCTACGGTGCCCTGCCACAACCATGAACGTTGCTGCATCAATGGACTCTTCCTTTCAGAAAAGATTTTTTTGTAATATGCAATGCTGTTTCATAGCATTTTACCCACAGTAGAATTTCTCTCAAAATTGGAATAAACCCTCTTAAAACTTGCCGCTGCTTTATTAAATGTATGTAATATTGTAAACCCTGTGTTGTCATTTAAACAATGTTTACAGCATCTGCACCAGTAGATTTCATCTCAAGAAACCACTTTCTTTGCTCGTCCATAAGAAGCAACTTTTTTTTTTTTTTTTTTTTTTTTTTTTTTTTTTTTGAGACAGAGTCTCACTCAGTCACCAGGCGCCAGGCTGGAGTGCAGTGGCGCGACCTTGGCTCACTGCAACCTCCGCTGCCCGGGTTCAAGCATTCTCCTGCCTCAGCCTCCCGAGTAGCTGGGACTACAGGCGCGCGCCACCACGCCCAGCTAATTTTTTTGTATTTTTAGTAGAGACGGGGTTTCACCATGTTGACCAGGACGGTCTCGATCTCTTGACCTCGTGATCCGCCCGCCTCGGCCTCCCAAAGTGCTGGGATTACAGGCGTGAGCCACCGCGCCCGGCCCCAGAAGCAACTTTTAAACAGCATGGTGGCTTGTGCCTGTAATCCCAGCACTTTGTGGGGCTAAGGCAGGAGGATCACCTGAGGTCAGAAGTTCAAGACCAGCCTGACCAACATGATGAAACACCATCTCTACTAAAAATACAAAAATAGCCAGGCATGGTGGCACATATAATCCCAGCTACTCAGGAGGCTGAGGCAGGAGAACTGCTTGAAGCTGGGAGGCGGAGTTTGCAGTGGGCCAAAATCATGCCATTGTACTCCAGCATGGGCAACAAGAGCAAAATTTTATCATGAGACTGCACCAATTCAGTCACATATTCAAGATCAACTTCTAATTCTAGTTCTCTTGAACTACCACATCTGTAGTAACTTCCTCCACTGAAGTCTTGAACCTATCAAAGTCATCTGATCCATAAAGGTTGGAAGCAACTTCTACCAAACTCCTGTTACTATTGCTATTTTAACCTCCTCCCATGAATCACTAATTTTCTTAAAGGCATCTCAAATGGTGAATTCTTTACAGAAGGTTTTCTATTTACTTTGCCCAGAATCAGAGGAATCACTACCTATAGCAGCTATAGCCTTATGAAATATTATTTCTTAAATAAGATTTGAAAGTTAAAATTACTACTGAATCCATGGGCTGCAGAATGGATGTTGTGTTACCAGGCATGAAACCAACATTCATCTCCTTATACATCTACATCAGAGCTCTTGGGTGATCAGATGCATTGTCAATGATCAGTAATATTTTGAAAGCAATGTTTTTTTCTGGGCAGTAAGTCTCAATGGTGGGTTTAAACTATTCAGTAAATCATGCTGTAAGCAGAAGTGCTGCTATCCAGGCTTTGTTGTTTCATTTATAGAGCACAGGCAGAGTATATTTAGTATAATTCTTAAGGGCCCTAGGATTTTCAAAATGGTAAACAAGCATTGGCTTCAACTTAAAGTCACCAGCTGTATTAGCCCCTAACAAGAGAGCTGACTTGTCCTTTGAAGCTTTGAAGCCAGGCGTTGATTTCTCTCTAGTTATGAAAGTCCTAGATGGCATAGTCTTCCAACATAAAGATGTTTCACCTACATTGAAAATCTGTTGATTAGTGTAGCTACCTTCATCAGTTATCTTGGTTAAATCTTCTGGGTAATCTATAGCTTCTACATCAGCACTTGCGGCTTCATCTTGCATTTTTATGTTATATAGACAGCTTCTTTCCCTAAACTCATGATCCAGCCTCTACTAATTTTAAACTTTTCTTCTGTAGCTTCCTTACCTCTCTCAGTCTTATAGAAGACTGAGGGGGCTGGGCGCAGCGGTTCATGCCTGTAATCCCAACACTTTGGGAGGCCAAGGCGAGAGGATCACCTGAGTTCATGACCATCCTGGCCAACATGGCAAAACCCTACCTCTACTAAAAATACAAAAAAAAAAAATGCACGCTTGTAGTCCCAGCTACTCAGGAGGCTAAGGCAGGAGAATTGCTTGAACCCAGGAGGCGGAGACTGCAGTGAGCCGAGATCACACCATTGCACTTCAGCCTGGGCAACAGAGGGAGACTCCATCTCCAAAAGAAAAAAAAACAAGACTGAGGGTTACGGTCTGGCTCTGGGATTAGGATTTGACCTAAGGGAATGTTGTGGTTAATTTAATCTATCCAGACCACTTAATCGTTCTCCATATCAGCAATGAAGCTGTTTCATTTTCTTATCATTCTTGTGTTCAATGGAGCAACACACTTTTAATTTTCTTCAAGAACTTTTCCTTTGCATTGAAAACTTGGCTAACTGGAGCAAAAGGCCTATCAGCCTGTCTTGGTTTTCAGCATGCCTTCTTCCCTAAGCCTAATCATTTTTAGCTTTTGATTTAAAGTGAGAGACATGCAACTCTGCCACTCACTTGAACACTTAGAGGCCACTGTAGGGTTATTAATTGGCCTAAATTCAATATTTGTGTCTCAGGAAATGGGGAGGCCTGAAAACAGGAAGAACAATGGCTGACAGAACAGTCAGAACACAAACATTTATTAACTAAGTCTGCCATTTTATATAGGTGTGGTTCCTGCTGCCCCAAAACAATTACAATAGTAACATCAAAGATCACTGATCACAAATCACTATAACAAATATAATAATAAAAATGTTCACAACATTGCAAAAATTACCAAAATATGACACAGATATGAAAAGAGCACATCCTATTGGAAAAATGGTGCTGAGTGACTGGCTTGACACAGAGTTGTCCCAAACGCTCAATCTGTTCAAAACACAGTTATCTGCAAAGTGCAATAAAGTGAAACAATAAACAAGATATGCCTGTTATGTATATGTATATATTAAACATATATTAATAATATGAGGCTGGACGTGGTGGCTCATGCCTGTAATCCCAGCACTTTGGGAGGCTAAGGCAGGCAGATCACTTGAGCTTAGGAGTTCCACATCAGCCTGGGCAACATGGTGAAACCCCGTCTCTACTAAAAATACAAAAACTTAGGCAGGCATGACAGTGCACACCTGTGGTCCCAGCTATTCGGGAGGCTGAGGTGGGAGGATCATTTGAGCATGGGAAGGGGAGGCTGCAGTGAGCCAAGATAACACTACTGTACTCCAGCCTGGGCAACAGAGACCCTGTCTCAAAAAAAAAAAAAAGTAATATAATAACATGTTTAATATATAATGAACAATACGTAATATATATCAGATAGATGGATATCATACACATACAGTTGATTCTCGTATGTTCTATATAGTCACTGCAAACACTGAATTAGTGAACACTGAACCATTGCTTCTAGGAGAAAATACAGGGTTAGATTCCTATGAGCCTGTGCTTACCACATTTGCATTAACAGATCAATATACAATGTTGTTTTGTGTGTGTGTGTTTGTTTAAAGGCACTTTAATATATTTTGTTGATGCATTGATACTCAGCTCCTGGCCACCAACACTATAATTCATGCCTATATAACTCATGACTGACTGAAGATTATCTAATATAGGTATTTTCTCCATAAGAAGAGCTTTCTTGCACTTAGGAACACCAGGTAACACTTTAGGATGACATTTGTGAGCCATTTTGAACAGTGAAATCACCAGCAAAAAGCACAAAAATGAGTAAAACATGGCACTAAATAGGCCATGACCAGGACACTTGTTTATTTATAGTATGAGACCTGAAACAAGAAGTCAGAATGTGGCCTCATTTGACCTCAGCTGAGAAAGTGTACATCACGAGACTTACATTTTTCACAGCTCTATAATGTCCTTATATGACTACACACATACTATGCATATTAATTTTGGGGTTACAAATAAATTTCAGTGAGTAGAAAAATTTACAAATATGGAATCCATGAACAATGAAAATCAAGAGCATGTAAATGTATAGACACACACACAGCATATAGTACACATTAAACTACTACTTCTCTTCCTGCCTTAATTTCATATTCTTACAACTATCAGTGAAATATTAATTAATGAAGACTATAGGTATAACATAAGAAAATAAGTTTGCACAAAAAATGTCTAAAATAATGTGGTTAACGATTATATAAACTCTAGTTTCCCTTTAAGATTAGACCCAGATTATAAAATTTACTAAACTAAAAATTCCTGCTTATATTTTTATTGAGAACTATAGTTGCCAAACATAAATTATATTTTTTAAAGTATAACAGAAACAGGATGCAGTCACATGCGCCTCTAATCCCAGGTCCTCAGGAGGCTGAGGCGGGAGGACTACTTGAGCCTGGGAGTTCAAGTTCAGCCTGGGCAACACAGGAAGACCCTGTCTCCAAAAAATAAAAGTAAATAAAAAGCACAACAGAGTGTAACTTAAGTGATGATGGGCTACTATTTCTACCATGGGTAAAGCACTGATGTAACCTCTAGTAAATGAGAAAATAAATGTGTGAGAACACTTTAAATACTGTAAAATACTACTAAAATTCAAGGTCATAGTAATCTTTGATCCTGGAATTTTCTTTTCTTTTCTTTTTTTTTTTTTTTTTTGAGACAGTCTTGCTCTGTTACCAGGCTGTAGGGCAATGGCACAATCTCTGCTCACTGTAATCTCAGTTCCCCTGGGCTCAAGTGATCCTCCTACCTCAGCCTCCCAAGTAGCTGGGACCACAGGCACACACCACCACCTCTGACTTTTTTTTTTTTTTGGTAGAGATGGGATTTCACCGTGTTGCCCAGGCTGGTCTTAAACTCCTAAGCTCAAGCAATTGCAATCCGCCTTCCAAAGTGCTGGGATTTCAGTGAGCCACTGCACCTGGCCCTGGTGAAGTTCCTTAAGATATAACAGATATTTTCTACGACTTCAAATAAAATAGTAACAAACTCAAGACATACATTCTAGGTCAAAGGGAAGAAAACTCATCCCATTTGGCACAAAGCCAGTAGGACAGTAGCATTGCTCCAAATTCGCCATTTCAAAATGGCACCTTTTTGGCACAAGGGAATGCTTTCTTGAAAGATAATTTTTCCATGGATTGGGGAGCGGGGTAGGGTGTGGGAGACAGAAAGTGATTGCGGGTTTTGGGATAAAACTATTCTACCTCAGATCAAGGCATTAGCTAGATTCTCATAAGGAGCCCACAACCTAGATCCCTTGCATGCGTAGTTCACAATATGGATCACACTCCTTTGAGAATTTAATGCTGCAGCTGATGTGACATCAAGCAGAGCTCAGGCAATAATGCTCACTAGCCTGCCACTCACATCGTGCTGTGCAGCCCAGTTTCTAACAGGCCACAGACTGGTTAGAAACCCCAGGGGGGCTGGGGACCCCTCCTGTAGTCTATTTCCACAGATACTTAAATAACATTTTAACAAGTAGAATATGTAGGTCCACTATAGAGAATATTCAGAAAACTATTTACATACCTAGGCAGCCACCAACAAAACTCCACTCATCAGAGATGGAGCCAAAGGTAATGGACAAATGGTACCAATAAAGGGCAATTTTAGTGTAACAGAACACTGAATAACACATAAATTACGGAATTACACCTATACTTTGATTAATCTTTGGACCCGTACCTTAAGGTGCAAGGTAGAATTCTAAGTTACTGACCATAAATATTATTTGCCAACTGTGATATTCTACATTTGCCTCATGTAACAATCTGGACCTCAATCCAAGGTTTCAAGTTGAACTGAAAATAAGCTCACATAAATAAGGATAGGACAGAAGAAGTAAACTCAGAATTCAAGATACATAATGATTCTTCCATTGTTGGAAATAAATTTGTAACATTTGGTGACACCAAAATTTATGATAATTAGCATTTCAAAGAAATTTTTTTAAATCTTAACTAATACTGAGAAGATTACTCCTACTGTACATAGATATCACACTGGAGCACAAATATTTTGGAAGCTTTCATTTTAGCCACTCTAAAGTGACATAGCCTGGGCAACATGGCAAGACCCTATCTCTACAAAAAAATACAAAAATTAGCCAGGTGTGGTGTGGTATGCCTCTGTAGTCCCAGCTACTAGGGAGGCTGAGGTGGAAGGATCGCTGATCCTGGGAAGCAAAGGTTGCAGTGAGCTGAGATTGTGCCACTGCACTCCATCCTGGGTGACAGAGTGAGACTCTGTCTCAAAAATAAAACAAAAAGACATAGAGGCAGCACAAAAACACCTGTAAGTAAATTCAAATATAAGTACAAATGAATCCCTGTCAAGAAAAAGGGAAGCCATGTATAAAGTATGTAACATGTTCACCCAGGTAGAGTTTTACTATGTCTAATTTACTGATAAAATATTTTTTATGTTTTCAAATAAAACTTGAAGGCTGAAAAAGGATTAGGATTCACAGACTCTATTTCACTGCATTTAGATAACTGGACAAGCCCCTATCCCAAAGAATCCCAAAGAATATCTATTCTGTCGTTAAATACCCCACACAGATTTTCTCAACCAAGGCTCTTCATCTGAGCTACAAACACAAAAAAATGATTTTTTTTCCAAGTTAAGTGGCTATTTTCCAATTTTTCCAAGGATTTATCATTCTAGATGCTCTAGAGGAAAATTAATAATATACTGTAGAAACCTAGTTGAGAAAAGCTGTTAGACCAGAGTTTCTCTAATCACAATGCTGACATTTTGGTCTGTGTAATTTTGTTGTAGAGGCTGTTCAGCACACTACAAAATGTTTAGCAGCATACCTGGGCTCCACCCACTTGATGTTAGCAGCAACACCCACCCAGTTTTGACAACCAAAATCTCTCCAGACATTGCCAAATATTCTTTGGAGAGCAAAATTGTCCCCAGTTGAGAACCACTGTGCTACCCACTCTAGTGGCTCTCAAGGTGTGGTCACAAGACCAGTAGAATCAGCATCATCTAGAAACTTGTTAAAAATACGAATTCTCAGGCCCCACCCTAGATCTACTGAATGAGAAATTCTGGAGGTTGAACCAGCAATATGTGGTTCAACCAGCCCTCCGGGTGTTTTTGAAGCACACTAAAGTTTGAGAATGACTGTTCAGGCTGATAAACTGGATGAATCTTAGTAGTGTTCTGTAAACCTGGGGCAAAAATGGTTCTCCCATTCATAAATAAATCCCTTTATTGACTGTAGCTTTTGACTAAAAATTGTAAACGCACTAAACAAAATTTCTTCCTATGTCAGCATCGAGAGACTCTGCCAAGAAAGATGAATAGCAAACACCCTAACTAAAGAATTTCTATTAACTTGTAGGTATTCTTTGGAGGTTAGAAACTTTAGAATGGCTCCATGTCTTTCTTTGCTTTTTTTTTTTTTAGATGGAGTCTCGCACTGTCACCCAGGCTGGAGTGCAATGGGGTGATCTCGGCTCACTGCAACCTCCACCTCCTAGGTTCAAGTGATTCTCCTGCCTCAGCCTCCCGTGTAGGTGGGATTACAGGCGCATGCTACCACACTCAGCTGATTTTTGTATTTTTAGTAGAGATAGGGTTTCACCATATTGGCCAGGCTGGTCTGGAACTCCTGGCCTCAGGTGATCCACCTGCTTCGGCCTCCCAAAGTGCTGGGACTACAAGTGTGAGACATCGTGCCCGGCAGGCTCCATGTCTTAAAGTATTTCAAAAGCAGTCAGATGTTCTTTCTATCTCTTGGATATTGGTATGCTGATATCTGGTGCTGGTATCTTCTTTATACCTACCATTAAAAACTGTTCAATCCTTTTCCCACCTTCCTTGTTTCCCAGGTAGAGTATTCCAATCTGTCAACTGTTTATCATGTTATCTATTTCCCAATTTTGGTCCAAGTGTTAATGCACATTAATGAGCTCCTCTGCAACTCCCTGTTGTTTTCTATTTAAATTCAGAACTACTAAAGGGAACCATCAGCAATCCTCTTCTACAGAATGGACAGATTTAAAGTATTAATACAAACTTTAATTTCCATCCTCCAGTCACTGATCTTTTACCTATTTATTGCATATTCTTTGAATCACTGTCCAATGCTAAGCTCAAAGGTCAAAGCTTCATTCTCACAAACTTCTGGCACAGACAATTCCCTTAGAAAGTTCCTAACTGTCCATCCAGATTTCAGAGGATTTAAAAAAAAAAAAAAAAAGAAATTTCCTAACTGTCCTCTATTATATTTGGAGAATACAGAAATGTATAGGTTCATTTTTAGCTTTTCTAAGTTGAACCTTTCTATCTTAATCAACACATCCCACAGAAGTTCCCCCCCAGTTGCTCTTTTCTCTCTCTGTCTTAATTTAAAACTTTTCTAACAGCTTAACTGACTCTTCATCTTATCATCCTGCAATCTCTAAGACACTAGCAAGTTAAATTTACCCCCCACAACCTCAAACCATTCTACCTATAGACCCTAGTCATTAATCTCATCTTTTTCATTTGCAGGGTTGAAACATACATTCTTTCTTCAAACATTTGCTTTCTGTACTCAAATATAGTACCCCTCCTCTCTAGTTTGAAAATTCCCTCAATCCACAATGATTTGAAGCAGAGGGTTCTGTTTTGGTTTTTGACTAAAAATGTAAAGGCACGTTCTAAAGCGGATTTGCCTTTTTTACCTTATGTCTATAATTTTTGTCAGGTCAGGGAGTTCCTTGTTTTAGATTCAAATACTTTACTATCTAATTTCTAGGGGGCAGGAATTATTTTTAAATCATTATTGTATGAGCAAAATTATTAGGCAGGGGAAAGAACACCTTTCATGACAGTTTTAAAGTAAAATTTGCCAAGAATGAATGAATCTAGGCAGGACACGGTGGCTCACGCCTATAATCCTGGCACTTCGGAAGGATCCCTTGAGGCCAGGAGTTCAAGACCAACCTGGGCAACATGGTAAAATGCCGTCTCTACTAAAAATACAAAAATTAGCTGGGCATGGTGGCACACACCTGTACCCCCAGCTACTCGGGAGGCTGAGGTAGGAGGATCACCCAAGCCTGGGAGGTTGAGGCTTCAGTGAGCCGTCATCACACTACTGTACTGCACTCCAACCTGGGTGACAGAGTAAGACCCTGATTCCAAAAAAGAAAAAAAAAAGAAAAAAAATGAATCTGCCAAAAGTACTACCTGAAATTTATTGACAGATTTTGGTGACTTCATTTTGTTTATTTATTTATTTATTTATTTTTGGTGACTTCATTTTATTATCTCAAGAATCTCAAGAATTCCTTCTATCATCTTAAATATCTTTAGGATTACTAGAGACACATACACATGTGTCTCTAAGACATGTGTTTTCAACTTTTTAGTTGGAAAATATTTTAATACAGAAAAAAATACAAAAATAGTATAGAGTTTTTATATAACCTTTACCCAATTGCTGCTAATATTAGCAAATCTTACATAATCACTTATAATTATGAAAACAAGAAAATATACACTGACACAATTAACTTAAATATAAGATTGAATTTCATCAATTTTCCCACTAATGTCCTTTTTCTGGTCCAGGATTTAATCAAGAATCCCACAAACTGTAATATTTCTTTAGATCGCTCTAATATGTAATAGTCCCTCAGTTCTTTCTTGTTCATGACTTTGAGACTTTTTTAAAGTACTGGGAACTTACCTTGCAGAATGTTCCTTAATTTGGGTTTGTCTCTGTTTTCTCATGATTAGACAAAAATTACCTTTTCTGGCAAAAAAATACCACAGAGGTGATCCTATGTCCTTCTCAGTGCACTGCATCAGGAAGCATCTGAGATGTGTTAAACAAATGTATAGAAAGCCATTGTTCTGGGCTGAGTTTCTACACTAGGCCCCAACAGAGCACACAAAACCTGAATGGAGTCACTCCTGCTAGGTACCACATAATCAAACTGAACAATGAAATGGACCAGTTTTCCAAAAACAGGAGATTCACAGCAGCCAATCAGAGAGGCCCAGTTTACTTGTGCTGACAAGATAAGGAAGTTCCCCTGTTTTAACCCTGTAAGGAAAGTAACTTTGTAATGACCAATCACTTTTTTTCCTTGTTTCTGTCTTCTCAGCTTTTTTCTACCAATAAAGCCTGCCTCCTCTGCTCTGCTCATTGGAGTGTCTTTGTGTATCTTTAGATGGGATGCTGCCTGATTCATGAATTGCTAATAAAAGCCAATTAATCTTTAAACTCAATTTGTCAAAATTTTTGTCTTCTGACAGATGTCAATGTGTCACCAGGTTAGAGTGCTGTCTCCAGATTTCTCCAATGTAACTAAGGTTCCCCTTTGTAATTAATAAGTATTTTGTAGGGAAGATACTTTGAGCCTACTTAAATACCACGTTTCTTATTATCATGCTTTCGCCTACTAATTTTAGCATCTATTGGTTGATTCTTGCCTGGAACAAGAACCTGCCATGGTGATTGCCTAATGATGATTTTCTATTTCCATCATTCATTCTATATTTATTAACTGAAATTCTACTATAAAAAAAAAGAGCTGCCTCTCAATTTCACTGTGAACATAAAATTGCTCTAAAAGTAAAGTTTACTATTATTTTTATCATTTTATTATTATTTAAAATTAAAAAAATAGTTGTCTTTTCTCCCTCGTGTGTTTATGTTAGTATGGACTCACTGATATTTATTATATTCTATGGATTTTAATCCAATACTATGGTTATTTAGTCTCAGCTTTGACCAATGGAACTATCTCTTCAAGTTGGTTAGATCCTTTCATATGCCCCTATCATTTTTTGAGTTATTCTGATACCATTAAATGTTTCAGGCTCATTTTGATTTTCCCTGTCTCAGTCCCGGAATCAATCATTTCTCTAGGGTTCCTATTAGTGGAGAATGTTATTCAGAAACCAAGATCTGGGGCCGGGCATCCCAGCACTTCGGGAAGCCGAGGTTGCCAGATTACTTGAAGTCAGGAGTTTGAGACCAACCTGGGCAACATGGCCAAACCCCATCTCTACAGAAAATACAAAAATCAGATGGGCATGGTGGCGGGTGCCTGTAATTCCAGCTACTAGAGAGGCTGAGGCAGAAGAATCACTTGAACCAGGAGGTGGAGGTTGCAGTAAGCCAAGATCATGCCACTGCATTCCAGCCTGGGTGACAGGATGAGACTCCAACAAAAAAAAAAGAAAAGAAATCAAGATCTGGAGCAGTACTGTGATCACTGCTACTGTGACGTACCTAATTCTAGGTCCTCTCAGTGGAGAGAGTTAGGAACCTAGGTCTCATTACCCACATTATTTTCTTATTTGTTCACTACGAGTATATATTTAAAGTATAATTGCCAACACATGCCTCTATGAGAAAGAAACTTACTAATGAGACCACAATATTTGTATATAATTCTTTTTGTCTTTAGCCTTATAATTTTCCAAAGTATCTTAGACTAGTTATTTTCTTCCCCAACCCCTTCAGTGTATTATCCATTTATAATACATACAATTAGGTTCATGTGTTATTGTTTATACACCTTTTTGAATTCTCCCCACATCCTGGTTGATCTGCATGATTTATTTATTTTAGAGATCATACACCTGGGTTTTTTTGTTTGTTTGTTTGTTTTTGAATTAACAGAGGCAGAGTCTTACTATTTTGCCCAGGCAACTCTCAAATCCCTGGGTTCAAGTGATCCTCCTTGCCTCAGCCTACCAAAGTGCTAGGATTACAATCATGAGCCAACATGTCCATCTTATTTTAGAGATCATATACCTGTGGAGTTTTTGGTTTTGGAAAATAAATTTTTTTTTAAATGTATGTGTAATCTTATTTTACACATATTTTTTGAGACAGGGTCTTGCTCTATCACACAGGCCAGAGTGCAGTGGCACGATCTCAGCTCACTGCAACCTTCCAGCCTTCTGGGTTCAAGTGATTCTCATGCCATAGTCACCCAAATAGCTCTGATTATAGGTGTGCGCAACCACGTCTGGTTAATTTTTGTATTTTTTGCCCAAGCTGGTGTCAAATTCTTGGCCTCAAGTGATCCACTTGCCTCGGCCTCTCAAAATGCTGGGATTACAGGTGTGAGCCACTACACCCAGCCTCATATACCTGTTTTGATGAACATTTAAGAAGAGTGCTTTGTTCCTTTGGCTGATAATGGGAATAGGAAGAAAATGCCGTATCTCCTTGACAAGGAAACCCTTACACTACCCCTGATATTAATGAATCAATTCAGAACCTTCCAGACATGTCCAGACATAGAATACAATAATATAAGACAAAGCAGATAAAGCAACAGATAAAAACAAATTTAAAAAAATACTTACACAACCACTGTTTGATGTTATACCCTGTGTTTCCAAGATAGTTCAAGTGGAATGCGAAATAAAAACATGGATAATCTTCCTGTTCCCTTGTAGGTCCTACGCCCTATTTCCTGCTCCTTTCAAATCTCAAAGATAGAAGACTGATTACAGTGCCAGGAAGTCCCTCATGTAATTAATACTAATGCTTACAAGAACTGAATTTTAATATAGTCTAAAAACATTTGTTGCATGCCTCCCCTCTGTACCAGGCATAGTGTGAAGTGCTTTATGTACATTTATCTAACCAAATAAGCACTTTGGAGAAGACCTATTCACTGTGCTATGGTTCATACTGATTTGTTTCCTCTCTATATTTTATAGACCATTGTGCCAGTACAGTCAATATCTGGTGGTAATGAAAAGTTAATAGCCAAATTTGTCAAGACTAACCTTTTAAGAGAAAGAAGTTAACCTACTGATGTACTTAGGTGGATATTTGATAGAGTTAAGAAGCAACCACAGACATATGGTTTCTGTGAGGAAATGAGAATATGAAATTATTTTACCACCTTCAACTGCAAAGGTAAAAAGCACTTCATAGAAGATATGGTCTTTTAGCATTTTACCCAAAATCACAGACATGACTACTCAGAGCTATACATTATTTTATACAACAAATAAATCGAGCTTTTCTCAATCTTGTTTTCTTTATAAAATCCTTAGTTAAAAGAAGTTATGCAGAATAAAGTATAAATACAGAATTATTAAGGAGCAGCACCTGATCATACCAACATTTATGATAACCGACAAGGTGCCCCAAATGAACAGAACAAATACAAGCACGAAAAATAACACCTGAGGCCGGGCACAGTGGCTGACACCTATAATCCCAGAACTTTGGGAAGTTGAAGCAGACGGATCCCTTGAGGTGAAGACTTTGAGACCAGCCTGAGCAACATGGCGAAATTCCATCTCTACTAAAAATACAAAAATTAGGCCCGGTGCAGTGGCTCACACCTGTAATCTCAGCACTTTGGGAGGCCAAGGCAGGCGGATCATTTGAGGTCAGGAGTTCAACACCAGCCTGGCCAACATGGTGAAACCCTGTCACTACCGAAAAAAAAAAAAAAATACAAAAATTAGTGTGTATTTGTAGTTCCAACTACTCAGGAGGCTAAGGCAGGAGAATCACTTGAAGCCAGGAGGCAGAGGTTGCAGTGAGCCAAGATTCACACCACTGCACTCCAGCCTGGGCAACAGAGTAAGTAAGAAAAAAGAATAGCACCTGAACAGCACTACTCAGGTACACTAATCCAGGCCTCAACCACTACTATCAGACAATTACAGCATTACTACAGCTTTAAGTTTATTAGGCCATTCTTGACATCCTGGCACAGCAGCCAGGGCACGGTAGCAACAAAGTGAAACACTTGAATTACCAAGTCACAGCCTCTAGCGTGTGCCTAACCCTAACTTGGAATGACACCATGACCCAAAAAGCCTGCCAATCTCTGGCACAGAGGTTTATTTATTCATTGATGCTCAATTTTGTATGGTTTCCCCTTAAAGCAGGGTAAAACCATAAGGGATAAGTTAACTGTACCTAGAGAACAATTTTAATATGCTACAAATATTCCACACTCATGACACTATGTTCACTTTCTGGAAAATAGAACAGTAGGACTCCTATTACAGCTTGGATCTTAAATTCCTATTAAACAATTTATTACTGTATAAATGGTTAACAGCATATAACCAATTTCCTTAAACCCAGGTTACAATCTGGCATCCTCCTGACAGGGACTAGCAAGGGTTCTCAAAACAAAACAAAATAACAGCCTCTTCCCCCAGCCGTAGAGTACAAAGAAAATTATATTAATTCTCGGGCCAGGCGTGGTGGCTCACGCCTGTAATCCAAGCACTTTGGAGGCCAAGGCGGGTGGATCACCTAAGGTCGGGAGTTCAAGACCAGCCTGACCAACATGGTGAAACCCCATCTTTAAAAAATAAAAAATAAAAAATAATGAAGTTAAAAAAAGAAAATTATATTAATTCTCATTGGAGGGGGGGTTGCTCAAAGCCCCAAGGGTCTACAACTTACTTGGAACACAGAAAGAAGGCAATGGTGTTTTATGAAACTAACAACCAAGGAACTCTATCATATCCTTTCTTACTCCTATTACTTGCCTGTATTAGTCAACCACTTATGCTGGATATGATGACATAAAAGGAAAAGCAGAGATAGGGCCACTCATAATTTCTTTTCCTGTCAGTCCTTCCCTACTCACTGGTAAGCAGAAGGTGGAATGTTGGTAGACTACGTATTTATCAAGAAGTAGAAGAAAACCACTCAGTTTGTACAGAGTTTCTACTGTTCTAGTAAAAACAAACTACATATGCAAGTGCAAGCCACAAAATGACTGTATAATTTCAGTGATTCCACAAATGAGGTAAATATTCTTATATTTGCATTTTAAATGGGAACTGCACATTTAAAATTCATGCTAATGATATAAAATTCTAATTTTTCTTTGTTTAGAATGACATTAGATAAATTTTTTAAAATACGACAAGTTGAAGGGACATCACAAGGAAAGAAAAAAGGTACATATTTTAATACCTTTAACAGCACATTTTTCCTGCTTTTTGAATAAGGGAGCCCTCATTTTTATTCTGCCCTGGGACCTGCAAATTATGTAGTCACCCTATCAACAATCAACCTTTTCTTGTCTGGACTTCTACAGAATGAAGAAAAATAAGGTAGAGGCTGGGCACGGTGGCTCACACCTATAATCCCAGCACTTTCCGAGGCAAGCGGATCATGAGGTCAGGACTTTGAGACCAGCCCAACCAACATGGCGAAACCCCATCTCTACTAAACATACAAAAATTAGTCAGGTGTGGTGGCATGCTCGTGTAATCCCAGCTACTCAGGAGGCTGAGGCAGGAGAATCACTTGAACTCGGGAGGCGGAGGTTGCAGTGAGCCGAGATCACACCACTGCACTCCAACCTAAGAGACAAAGCAAGACTCTGTCTCAAAAAAAGATAGAGGAAATGATGGAAAAATTAAACAGTTGTAACTACTGTATCTGATTTTCTTTTCAGGCTTCAGGACCACAAAACTTCATTAGTGTTCAATTTATAGCACAATAAGAAAAAGCTGACCACTGTTGTAAATGGAGTTTAAAAAGTGTCCAGGGCTAGGTAAGGTGGCTCGTGCCTGTAATCCCAGCACTTTGGGAGGCTGAGCTGGGAGGATCACTTGAGCCCAGAAGTTCGACACCACCCTGGGCAACATAGCAAGACCCTGTCTCTACAAAAAATAAAAAAAGTAGCTGGACATGATGCGCACACCTGTACTCCCAGCAACTTGGGAGGCTGAGGTGGGGGACTCCTTGAGCCTGGGAGGTTGAGGCTCCAGTGAATCTCCAATCCAACCTGGCACTCCAGCCTGGCAGAGCAAGATCCTGTCTTAAAAAAAAAAAAAGTCTCCACACACATAAAGATTGGAACGACAGACCCCACTGGGGACTCAAAAAGCAGGGAGGGAAAAGGGAAGGGGTTGAAAAACCACCTATTGGGTACTATGTTCACATTTAAGTGATGGGATTAGTAGAAGCCCAAACTTCAGCATCACGTAATATACAAAACCCATGTAACAAACCTGAATTATGAACTCCAAAAGGAAATATATTTATCTAGCTTACGGCTGTATCACCAATATCTGATGTTTCTTAACTATTAACTTATAAAATAAATGATGGTCATTGCTACTGGATACTCATCTGTAAATCCATATATCTAGCAAAAGACAAATTTTAGCTCTAAAAATGACAGCAAGTCATTTTATTAGGGCTTAAAATTACACTTCTAATCACAATAATTACCAGACTTATAAATTTGGTAAAATGATATTCAAGTACCACAGAAACATAAAATATAGAAAGTAAAAGCCCTTAATGTCTCACTCTTAAGTGAGTATACATCTACATAAATATAAGGCAAGTGTTCAGTAGGCTTAAAACTTTTTAAAATATAAAAATATGAAATCTAAAGAATCTGAATAAGATGACCCTATTATATAATCTTTCTTTCTTAAAATGAGTCCAACATTAACTTTCTAGACGTATCATTTTTAACTAGATTTTTAATTTGAATAAAAAACTAAGTATTATTTTGTTCAAACGTATACAAGAAAAAAAGGCTTATGCCTGTAATCCCAGTACTTTGGGAGGCCAAGGCGGGTGGATCACGAGGTCAGGAGATCAAGACCATCCTGGCCAACATGGTGAAACCCCCTTTCTACTAAAAATACAAGGCCGGGTGCAGTGGCTCATCCCTGTAATCTTACCACTTTGGGAGGCCAAGATGGGTAGACTGCCTGAGCTCAGGAGTTCGAGACCAGCCTAGGCAACACAATGAAACCCCATCTCTACTAAAATGAAATAAAATCAGCTGGGTGTGGCAGCTTGCACCTGTAGTCCCAGCTACTCAGGAGGCTGAGGCAGGAGAATTATTTGAACCCAGGAGTCAGAGGTTGCAGTGAGCCGAGATCACGTCACTGCATCCCAGCCTGGGCAACTGAGTGAGACTGTCTCAAAAAAAAAAAAAAAAAAAAGAATAGAAAAGAAAAAGAAACTTCAACTCTAAACTACAGAAATTAACAGGGTGTGGTGGCATGCAACCTATAGTCCCAGCTAGGGAGACTAAGGCATAAGAATTGCTTGAACCCGGGAGGTGGAGGTTGCAGTGAGTTCAAAATCACACCACTGCACTCCAGCATGGTGACAGAGCAAGACTCTGTCTCAAAAAAAAAAAAAAAAAAAAAAAAATATATATATATATATATATGCAAGTCTTGCTATCAGTATTATTTCTTATTAACTGAAAAAAACGGGAAGGCTAATAGGAGAAAAAGGTAAAGGGCATTCAAGGCTTAAATTCATTCAATTTTTTTTTTTTCTGAGACAGAGTCTTACTCTGTTGCCCAGGATGGAGCACAGTGGCGCGATCTTAGCTCATGGCAACCTCCGCCTCCCAGGTTCAAGAGATTCTCCTGCCTCAGCCTCCTGAGTGGCTGGGATTACAGGGACATAACACTATATCCAGCTAATTTTTGTATTTTTATTAGAGACGGGGTTTCACCATGTTGGTCAGGCTGGTCTCAAACTCCTGACCTCGTGATACACCTGCCTCAGCCTCCCAAAGTGCTGGGATTACAGGCGTGAGCCATGACGCCCAGGCAAATTAATTCTATTAATCCAAGTATGCTAAACTCATTTAACACCAAATACATAAAGTTACTTTGTGAAAAAAGCCTATTCCACCTGCCATCTCCCCATCATTCCCATCCCCAACTGCTCCTCTTGGATCTTAGGGAAGTTTGGGGTTTTGATGAACTGAATGTCTGGCTATAATCCAGCATTAGCTTAATGAAGCACTGCCAACTTTTAGGCATTACAGCCTTCCCCTAAAAGACAGAGGACCCACAAGCAAAATTGTACTAACAATAGAGCTCTTTATAAAAAGCACTTTTGAGTCCTTTCTGCAGCATGTTCATGTTAAGCAACCACTGTTTCTTTCCAACATTTTACTGCATCATACAGAACAATCCCAAAAGGAAAACGTAGTCTTGAAATCATTCTACAACAAAAACTAAACCATATCTTTGTTAGGAAGCTGGGTTAATTATTATGTTGAGGCTTCCTGGTTGATGCTGCATGATTCCTTAATCTGGAACTTTCTCAAAAAACTCTTCTCTGCTATATTTGTTAAAAATTAACATTTTGGCTCACCTTTTGCTTTAAAAATAAAACCCCCAAAATACTGTTCATTTATATCAACTTAAAATGTTATAAAGATTTATCATCTCATTGACTTATACCAAGTAAAAGACTAAGTATTATATATGTATTAAGAATTAACAGCCTATACAGAAGATAAAGCTATTTCAACTGGCATGCAAAACTTGGTAAATGTGGTCCTACTGAACATTATCGCCAAAATTCATCAGCAAAACAAACCACTTGTATCTATTTTCATTTAACACCTTGGCCTTGAAATGCCTCAGCAAAGTTCTTAGTAAACTGTAAATTGTCTGTATCCACTACCAGAAAAATGTGCACCTACTGAGTAAAAAATATCTATTAACACAAATGATAAACTATTTAAATTCACTCTTAGAACTATGTTCCTTTCAGGTATTGCCACCACATGCCATCCAATTTTACTCTTACATAAAGGGAAGATGAGATGTGAGGTACTGTTGGCAATCTTCATCAGTTCCCCTTCACTCACTACTGCTGAGTTGGGTGGCATGCAAACAAAAGACATTTGCATACTCAATAGGTTGAGTGACATCTAACTGAAAGAAAACTGCCAACCTTTGCCTGGGTTAGATAATAAGAATGTTATAAAATATTCTTTTCATTGTACGCCTTTTCACAATTTGAATTTTTTCTGTCATGTATGTGTATTATTTTGAACTAAATGTATTTTTTAAAGTTACCAGTTTAAAACCGTTTTATCTAAATCAAGCATAATTTAGGAGAGTTTGAAATTCAGTAATAGAATAGATTACAGAAGAACTAGAATTAATTAATTTAAATCAGAAAAGGCTTAAATTGATTTACATGAATAAAAGAATAAAATACTAATCAAAAATATTTCACAATTAGCAGCTAAAAATTAAGTAAATTTCTGGTGACAAAGTTAAAGATTTAAAACTGCACTATTCAGATAATTAAGATCTGACCTTAAGTATAATTTGTTATGAAAATCACCAAATAGAAATAAAAACATACATTTTAAAACTCTCATTAAGTATAACCATTATGCTCATTATGAAAAAACAACGTGTGCTATTATCACTATCTTCCGTTAAAATCTAATACTACTTCCTCTATCGGTATTTTTTAAAGAATTTGCTTTTCAGTCAAGGCATAGTTAAAAATCAGCCTATGGCCGGGCATGGTGGCTCACGCCTGTAATCCAAGCACTTTGGAGGCCAAGGTGGGAGGATCACCTGAGGTCGGGAGTTCAAGACCAGCCTGACCAACACGGTGAAACCCCGTCTTTATAAAAATAAAAATAAAATAAAAATAAAAAATCAGCCTATGTATTTGTATAATACTTTGTAACAGTTAAAAATCAATTCAAATCTAATTCTGTGGTCAAAGAATACTACATTAAGGGTGGCATGATGGCTCACCCTGTAATCCCAGAACTTTTAGAGGCCAAGGCAGGAGGATCATCTTGAAGTCAGGAGTTCAAGACAAGCCTGGGCACATAGCAAGACTCTGTCTCTACCAAAAAAAAAAAAAAAAAGGAAAAGAAAATTAGTTGGGCATGGTGGTGTACACCTATCATCCTAGCTACTCAGGAGGCTGAAGCAGGAGGATGGCTTTAGCCCAGGATTTCAAGTGAGCTATGACTGCAATACTGCACTCCAGCCTAAGAGTAACAGAGCAAGATCTCAACTCTAAAATTAATAATAATAATTAACTAATTCAACTATATATTCTCTTTTTTTTTTTTTAGACAGGATCTCACTCTGTCACCCCAGGCTGGAGTGCAGGGGCATGATCTGTGCTCACTGCAGATTTGAACTCCTCCAGGTCTCAAGTGATTCTCCCACCTCAGGCTCCTGAGTAGCTGGGAATACAGGTGAGTGCAACAACGCCCTGGTAATTTTCTTTTTCTTTTTTTTTTTTTTTTTTTTGAGAAAAAGTTTCACTCTTGTTGCCCAAGTTGGAGTGCAGTGGTGTAACGTTGGCTCACTGCAACCTCCGCCTACCAGGCTCAAGCGATTCTCCTGCCTCAACTCCCTGAGTAGCTGGGATTACAGGCATGCACCACCATACCCATCTAATTTTTTGTATTTTTAGTAGAGAGGGTTTCACCATGTTGGCCAGGCTGGTATTGAACTCCTGACCTCAGGTGATCCACCTGCCTTGGCCTCCCAAAGTGCTGGAATTACAGGCATGAGCCACCACGCCCAGCCTAATTTTTTATTTTTTGTACAGACGGGATCTCACTATGTTTCCCGGGTTGGTCTCAAACTCCTGGGCTCAAGTAATCCTCCTGCCTTGGCCTCCCAAAGTGCTATGATTATAGGAATTGGCCACCAAGCCCAGCACTCAACTCTATATTCTAAATCCAATAAAGAGTCTCTGTTATTTAAAAATAATATATTACAGAAGTAGGTATGCAATGATACTAAAATTCTAGTTGACAGTACTAGAGGAAAAAATCCAACCTGCCACTACCCTTGGCCATCCTGACTAGTATATCTGCCTAACCAGTCTTTCTGTTTTTCCTTGGCTCCTAATTCTTCTCTACCGATAAACCAGAGTAATCTTTGAAAAATAAATATTAGATTATGAATTTACTCTGCTTAAACTCTTTCTAAAGCATTTCTCACTTTCTCAGAATAAAATTCAAACTTTTCATCTTTACCATGTCCTACAAATCCCCATGATTTGGCTGCTGCTTGCCTATCTAACCCCTTGTCATGCGTATCTCTTCCTAGTTCACAACATTTGAGCCACAACAAGCTCCTTTCTGACCCTGTGAAATATCAAGCACTTTCTTATCTCCCAGCCTTTATACTTACTGTTCTTCAACTTGGACTGTTTTTCCTGCCGTTATTCACATATCTGGCTGATTTTAATTCCTCAGGTCTCACCTCGTAAGGCAGGCTTCACTGACCCCCTTTACCTAATGTGAGTGGCCTTCCCCAATTACCCTCTAATATAAACCTGATGTGTAGGCATTTATCACAATCTCTAATGATCTTGTTCCTTTACGTATTTAATTATCTATAATCTGTCTTCCTTTTTTTTTTTTTTGAAACAGAGTTTTGCTCTTGTTGCCCAGGCTGGAGTGCAATGGCATGATCTCGACTCACCACAACCACCGACTCCCAGGTTCAAGCGATTCTCCTGCCTCAGCCTCCCAAGTAGCTGGCATTACAGGGGTGCACCACCACACCCAGCTAATTTTGTATTTTTAGTAGAGACAGGGTTTCTCCATGTTGGTCAGGCTGGTCTCGAACTCCCAACCTCAGGTAATCTGCAGCCTCAGCCTCCCAAAATCTGCTCCCTCAGCCTCACAGACATGAGCCACCATGCCCAGCTATGATCTGTCTTCTTAACAAGTAATTAGTGCCATTGAAGTCAGGGATCCAGATGTCCTATTTATCGCTATAAAATACTATGGTATTCTCTCTTAACCTAACCTAAACTACATAGATATAACATGTAAAAGCTAGATTACAGAAGGCAGGGCTCCAACTTATTTTGCTCAGTATCTCCTTACAGTATTACTAAACAATATTCAAATGTCAGAAGACATGGGAAAACCACAAGAATATTCAAAATCAGTAGTTAAGTATTTTGTCTTCGTGTGTCACAAACTTGCCTTCTCCTTAAATTTATTTTCTTCAAACTTATTTTAACTGCTTCCCTGCAGAAAACCAAGTTATCTCCCTTGATGGCTAAATGGCCCCCTGCCTCCTTCATTAAGTGTACTTGGCAAAATTAGGTGCATAACGGCATAAAATTTGCTTCACATATAGCCTTATTTTTTTTTTACAGCCAGTTTTATTCACCTGCAATTAGAAAAGAGCTGAATGAGAAATTTCCCTAAAAACAAAAGGAGGCCGGGCGCGGGGGCTCACGCCTGTAATCCCAGCACTTTGGGAGGCTGAGGCGGGTGGATCACAAGGTCAAGAGATTGAGACCATCCTGGTCAACATGGTGAAACCCCGTCTCTACTAAAAATACAAAAAAATTAGCTGGGCGTGGTGGTGCGCGCCAGTAGTCCCAGCTACTCGGGAGGCTGAGGCAGGAGAATCGCCTGAACCTCGGCGGCGGAGGTTGCAGTGAGCCGAGGTCGTGCCACTGCACTCCAGCCTGGTGCCTGGTGACGGAGTGAGACTCTGTCTCAAAAAAAAACAACCACAACAGGAAATCTTTATATTATTTTACTTTATTTTTTTGAGACAGTATATATTATACAGAAGTTAACCATCAATTGATATCTCATTGAACCTTTAGAATTTGATCTATAGTCTCATTTAAGTAGATCACAGTAATAAGAGAAAATGAGTCTCTGGTTTCAATATTTTATGACTAGATATCTATAGAGAAAAGTAAGTATAGGTAAGTGTAGATTTTTTTTTTTTTGAGACAGGGTCTCGCTCTGTAGTCCAGGCTGGAGTGCAGTGGCACAATTTTGGCACACTGCAATCTTCGCCTCCTGGGTTCAAGCAATTCTCATGTCTCACCTCCCAAGTAGCTGGGACCACAGGTGCGTGCCACCACACCCGGCTATTTTTTTATATTTTTAGTAGAGATGGGTCTTATCATGTTGGCCAGGCTGGTCTCAAACTGCTGACCTCAGGTGATCCACCCACCTCGGCCTCCCAAAGTGCTGGGATTACAGGCATGAGCCACCGCACCCAGCCAGAAAATCTTTAAAGATGATAATATAAGGAAGCATTTTTGGCCAGGCATGGTGGCTCATGTCTATAATCCCAGCACGTTGGGAGGTTGAGGTGGGAGGTTTGCTTGAGCTTAGAAGTTCAAGGCTAGCCTGGGCAACATGGTGAGACGGTCTCTACAAAACTTTTAAAAATTAGTTGGGTGTGGTAGCATGCCTGTAGTTCCAGCTACTCAGGAGAGGCTAAGGCAGGAGAATTGTTTGAGCCCAGAAGGTTGAGGCCCCAGGGAGCCATATTTGTGCCACTGCACTCCAGCCTGGGTGACAGAGATAAACCCTAACTCAAAAATAAATAAATAAATAAATGACAATTCCCTACATTTACTTTTCTCTATAGATATCCAGTCATAAAATATTGAAACCAGAGACTCATTTTCTGTTATTACTGTGATCTACTTAAATGAGACTATAGAAATATCAATTAATAGTTAACTTCTGTATAATGTATGCTGTACTTCACACTGCAACATTTCTGAAACTGGGGTTAGTTTTACAATCATTATATTTTCATAATTTAATTGGCAGTGTTTTCTTTTCTAGTGGTCTCCTACAACTGATGATGTCTTAGGTTTAGCAAAATATATTTTTGAGAAAAAAGTTACTTATTGACCCTGTTCCCAACCTTATTATACTGAAGATTCAAGATATCAATACAGTTTCTTGCTTGGCTGGGCGCGGTGATTCACACCTGTAATCCCAGCACTTTGGGAGGCCAAGGCAGGCGGATCACCTGAAGTCAGAGTTCGAGACCAGCCTGATCAATGTGGAGAAACCCCATCTCTACTAAAAGTACAAAATTAGCCAGGCGTGGTAGTGGGTGCCTGTAATCCCAGATACTCCATAGGCTGAGTCAGGAGAATCACTTGAACCCGGGAGGCAGAGGTTGTGGTGAACTGAGGTCATGCCATGGCACTCCAGCCTAGGCAACAAGAGTGAAACTCCGTGTCAAAAAAAAAAAAGTTTCTTTCTCAAGATGACTCTAAGGCATTCACATCAATGAAATACACTGTTTCTGCATCTATAAAATCCAAGAAATTCAAGCATGCAATATCTCTGTCATACCATGTATATCACATATTACCAAATAATTAAAATGGTGCTTCTTTTCATACATCTCTTTATGATGTTCTCTGCCTTCTTTTATTTTTTGCTTTTCAAGTGTTTCCTCTTATCTGACTTTTTGGCAGCCAAACAAAATGGATACGCCTAGATGTCCCAAAAACCCCCATCAAGAAGAAAAATAGTGAGAAGAATCTGGTTGGTAAGTGCAATGCTAAACAGTATCAGTGAGCTCTTACATGCACATCTCTGTTCTTCTGTACTGCTACTTTTACTGCTATCTCCTTAACCATCTATACTCCCAGTATAATACTTTCTTCACATAGGATGATAACCCATTAGCCAGATTTCAAGTCTTCAGAGCTGAGTACAACAACTGAGCCAATATTAAATAAGATAGACTACATATATACCAAATAACCTCAGCCTTTATCACTATCCCCAGCTCATCTAGCAGCTCAGTGGAATAACTGCTGATCAGACCTAAAATTGAGTGGCTGTAGGGATGATAAAAGATTGCTAAAGCTACTGATTTTCCCCTTTCCTTTTCTTATGCAGTCTAGACCACTTGACTAGGCCTCTCAGCCTCTGTCCCTGTTTAGGATTGGCTCACACCTATTAATCACATATTTGATCACTGTGCCTTTGCTACCTGGCTGCTCTTCCAAAGAACATCTCCATAATCAGGCCAATTTCCTTAGCCCAGCCTCAAAGGAACTGTAAGCTTTTTTTTGTTGTTTTTTGTTTGTTTGTTTTTCTGAGATGGAGTTTCACTCTTGTTGCCCAGGCTGGAGTGTAATGGCGCGATCTCAGTTCATTGCAACCTCTGCCTCCCAGGTTCAAGCAATTCTCCTGCCTCAGTCTCCCAAGTAACTGGGATTACAGGCTCCTGCCACCACGCCCAGCTAATTTTTGTATTTTTAGTAGAGACAGGGTTTCATCATGTTGGCCAGGCTGGTCTCGAACTCCTCATCTCAAGTGATCCACCTGCCTCAGCCTCCAAGTACTGGGATTACAGGTGGGAGCACGTGCAGCTAGGAATTGTAAGCTTTATCCCTACCTGTCCAGTCACAGTGACTTATCCATTGCCCAAATTATTACTACCTATATGCATTCTGTGTATCTTACTCTAAATTAGGATATTTTTAAACTCACAATTTAGTAACTGAGCATAAACCATCATGTTTCTGTTCTTATCCTATAATAGCTTAAGTTCCAGGACCATGATTCACACTTCTGTACTCTAACACAGTTAACTACAGTAGATATTCAGTGAATACATTCTAATTTGGAAACAAAATTGATCAAGTGCAGTAATCTTTCTGCTAATGAATCAAACATTCCTTATACACAATTGATGTAAAGATACTAATCAAGTTTGTCCTAACTTGCTTAACTTACAGACAGAAAATTTTACAGAATTTCAAAGTTGAAAGGCAAGTCACTGTGATCAATTATATCTTACAACATGAAGAAGTCATGAGAGGAAATACGGTTGAGTAGAGACTTTTAGAATTCAAGAATATACTGGCTTGAAATACAGTTCTGCCACTTTCTAGACTTTGGGTGATTTATTTAACCTCTCTGTGCCTCAGTAACCTTATTTATGAAAAAAATCTATATTTTTCATAAACATATGAAAAAGAAAGCTGATATAAGAATCAGATGACATAAACACGTACTATAATACCTGTCACAAGGAGGTACTCAATAAATAATTCAATAATTATTTTTACATATCATTAGACAAAGTACTTATTCTCTGTTAGTCTGTTTCCCTAACTCTAAAACAGAAAAAATATCTACCTTTCAGCTATTCTGAGGATTAAAGGAAAATGTATATTAAAACACTGCATTTCTCTAAGGAGACTCATTCAAAAAATAAAAATAAAAACACTGCATTTCACTTGACACATAGCAGGCACTCATAAAGGGAGAAGTTACTTTTGTTAAACAGTAGCTATTTCACTTCATTGGTTACTCTTAGTAAGCATATAATATGGTTCTCTTTACATTTTATGAATGTCAGCTATTTTGGGGGAAAAAAATTTTTTTTTTTTGAGACAAAGTTTCACTTTTGTTGCCCAGGCTGGAGTGCAATGGCAGGATCTCAGCTCACTGCAACCTCCGCCTCCGGGTTCAAGTGATTCTCCTGCCTCAGCCTCTCAGTAGCTGGGATTACAGGCACATCCCACCACGACCAGCTAATTTTTTTGTGTTTTTAGTAGAGATGGGGTTTCACCATGTTGGCCAGGCTGGTCTCGAATTCCTGACCTCAGGTGATCCACCCGCCTCAGCCTCCCAAAGTGCTGGGATTACAGGTGTGAGCCAGCGTGCCAGACCAGGGGAAATCTTTTATACAACAGGTTCCTTTAAACAATAATGAAATATTCGTTAGCAACAGAAATTCACTGCTCCTCCAAGACAATTCTCAAGACAATTACTGAGGATATGACTCAGTTGAATCTCACAGGAATCTCTCTCTCATTACCTTAACCAGATGCCATCTTCTAAACAACAAATTCTATAATTAGTGACCTAACTGAGTAACATGGGCTTGAAAAGATTTCAAGAATCAGTTCGCCTAAGTTACAGAATGATAAATGCAACCCACAGAGTATATTCTCTTAGTAATTTTAATATTCTGTTAACTTCCTTCTGGTACTGTCATTTATTTCATTGTTTAGAACTCTGTTTTCAAGGCCGGGCGGGGTGTCTCATGCCTGTAATCCTAGCACTTTTGGGAGGCTGAGGCAGGTGGATCAGGAGGTCAGGAGTTCAAGACCAGCCTGGCCAAGATGGTGAAACCCCATCACTACTAAAAAATACAAAAATTAGCCAGGCATAGTAGCGGACACCTGTAATCTCAGCTACTCAGGAGGCTGAGGCAGAGAACTGCTTGAAGCCGGGAGGCGGAGGTTGCAGTGAGACACTGGATCCCAGCCTTGGTGACAAGAGAAAGAGAGAGGGAGAGGAGAGAGAGGAGAGAGAGGGAGAGAGGGGAGAGAGAGGGAGAGGAGGGGAGAGGAGAGAGGAGAGAGGAGAGAGGAGAGAGGAGAGAGGAGAGAGGGAGAGGGAGAGAAAGAATTCTGTTTTCAAATTCTTTGCTTCAAGTAGCAGCCCCAAGACTGTCTAACATCAAAACTACTGTCTCGGCTGGGCACAGAGGCTCACACCTGTAGCCCCAACACTTTGGGAGACTGAGGTCAGGAGGATCATTTGCACCTAGGAGTTTGACACCAGCCTGGGCAATACGGCGAGACCCATCTCTACAAAAAAAAAAAATGTTTTTAATTATTTCCAGAGGTTACAGTCAGAGAATCGCACCCTGCTTTGGAGCCTACTCCAATATAGATCAAAGGCAAGGGCAACAATGCTAGACCAAGCTGGGCAGTTGGGATGTAGACAGACAGTATGAGAGAAACTTAGTAAAATATTTTGTTTCCTTCCTCTCCCAGACTCCCCAAACTCTGTCCCTTTATCTCTGGTTACCATATTCTTACCTTAAGTGTCTCAAATACTGTGAAATAGGACTACTAGGATGGACTATTAGGATGACAAAGAATTCCAGTTTATGCTATGTATTTCCATACACCAACTGCAGAGACTAGCTTCTAACTCAAAGTTGTTCTGAATGCATTAAATGTAGGTACATGTTCAGCCATTTTAAGTCATTGATAGTAGTCATTTATTTACCTATTTGATGCTCCTTCAACTTTTTACAGCTAGAAACTCAAACAACTACAGTTCTTAGACATTTTGAAATGAAAATAAGTATGTGTCTAAACGAGAGCCAGAAATGTCTGGGTTCCAATGATCAGGCATTTTACCCAATTGATATTAGTCACCTAACTTGCCATTGCACACATAAAATATATTGTAACGTATCAGCAGAAGTGTATTTTACACTTATCAAATAACCTGCCTCTAAATGATACCTTCAACTAAAATGGGACACTTTCTTTATTTGGAATTCCGTGATGACAGGACAACTTGGCTATATAAGAGACAGTAGAGTCCAGCAGTTAAGAGTGTAGACCGTAGCTGGGCATGGTGGCATGCACCTATAATCCCAGCTACTAGAGAGGCTGAGGTGAGAGGATGGCCTGAGTTGGGAGGCAGAGGCTGCAGTGAGCTGAAATTGCACCACTACACTCCAGCCTAGGTGAAAGCCTATCTCAATTAAAAAAAAAAAAAAAAAAAGTATAGACCAGTCAGCTGTGGTGGCTCATGCCTGTAATCCTGGCACCTTGGGAAGACAAGGTAGGCGAATCAACTGAGGTTGGGAGTTCAAGACCAGCCTGACCAACATGGAAAAATCCTGTCTCTACTAAAAATACAGAATTAGCAGATGAGGTGGTGCATGCCTGTAATCCCAGCTACTCGGGAGGCTGAAGCAAGAGAATTACTTGAACCCAAGAGGTGGAGGTTGCAGTGAGCCAAGATCACGCCACTGCACTCCAGCCTGGGCAACAAGAGTGAAACTCCGTCTCCAAAAAAAAAAAAAGACTACTTACTTAAAGACAGCATTTTTGGTAGTTGTACATAAGGCAGAGGCTTTTCTAAGATAACACGAAATCAGATGTCATAAAGGAAAAAAAAAAAGTAAGTTCTATTTGCATAAAGTCATTTATATCATATAAGTAACACCTTTAAATTAGTAAGAAAAAGAAAAAAAATCATTAGAAAAATTGACATGATATATGAACAGGCAATTCAGAGAAATACAACTGGCCAAAAAGCATATGAAAAGCTTGGATCCACTAATAATTAAAGCACTACAAACAAACAAAATATAATTATTTTGCTCTGGCAAAAATTGAAAAGAATTATATTGCCAGGCGCAGTGGTTCACACCTGTAATCCCAGCACTCTGGGATGCCGAGGCAGGTGGATCACCTGAGGTCAGGAGTTCAAGACCAGTCTGACCAACATGGAGAAACCCTGTCTCTTTACTAAAAATACAAAAATTAGTTGGGCATGGTGGCGCGTGCCTGTAATTCCAACTACTAGGGGGGCTGAGGCAAGAGGATCACTTGAACCTGGGAGGCGGGAGGTTGCAGTGAGCCAAGATGGTGGCACTGCACTCCAGCCTGGGCAACAGAGTGAGACTCTGTCTCAAAAATAAATAAATAAATAAATGGAGATTCTCATATACTACTGGTAGAAATGAAAACTGGTACAACCTGTTTTGAAGAAAATCTGACAGTTCATTTTAAGATTTTAAATGTAAAAATTTCTGATGACATAATCTTACTTCTAGTACTGTCCTACAGAAATAATCACAAAACTTTATGTACAATATACACAATATTATTCTACCTTGTTTAGAAGCAAATTCTAATTATACAGATATTTATACAAAAAAGCATTAAAGATTATACACCAAACTATTAACACTGGTTTTATCTAGGAAATGGGATTAAAGAAACAGGAGATGATGGGGGTTTTTTTCCCTGTACTTCATTATCATTTCTACACCTTGCCATCATTATTATTTAAAAACCCTTTTTACAATGACTTTGTATAATTTTAGAATCTTAAATAACAAAAAGGGGTTGTTTTTTGTTTTTTTGAAACGAAGTCTTGCTCTCTTACCCAGGCTAGAGAGCAGTGGCACAATTTCGGCTCACTGCAATCTCTGCCTCCCGGGTTCAAGCAATTCTTCTGTCTTGGTCTCCTGAGCAGCTGGGATTATAGGCACACGCCACCATGCCCGGCTAATTTTTGTATTTTTAGTAGAGACGGGGTTTTACCATGCTAGTCAGGCTGGTCTCGAACTCCTGACCTCGTGATCTGCCTGTCTCAGCCTCCCAAAGGGCTGGGATTACAGGTGTGAACCACAGCACTGGGTCAACAAAAAGTTTCTTAAAAGAAATTATAGGCTGGGCGCGGTGGCTCACGCCTGTAATCCCAGCACTTTGGGAGGCAGAGGCGGGCGGATCATGCGGTCAAGAGATCGAGACCATCCTGGCCAACATGGTAAAAACCTGTCTCTACTAAAAATATAAAAATTAGCTGGGCGTGGTGGCATGCACCTGTAGTCCCAGCTACTCGGGGAGGCTGAGACAGGCGAATTGCTTGAACCCGGGAGGCGGAGGTTGCAGTGAGCTGAGATCGCGCCACTGCACTCCAGCCTGGCGCCTGGTGACGAAGCCAGACTCTGTCTCAAAAAAAAAAAAAAAAAAAAAAAAAAAAAGAAATTATAAAATCAAAGCCTGAAAGCAAAAACAAGTTTCTATTTTTTTTTTTTTTTTAATTTAAAAAGAGAGTCTCACCCTCTCTCCCTAGCTGAAGGGCAGTGTCATGATCAAAGCTCATTGCAGCCTCCAACTCCTGGGCTTCTGTGATCCTCCCACCTTAGCCTCCCAAATAGCTGGGACTACAGACTCACACTTGGCTAATTTTTAAAAACTGTTTGTAGAGACAGGGTTCTCGTTATATTGCCCAGGCTGGTCTCAGACTCTACCCTCAAGCAATCCTCCTGCCTTGGCCTCCCAAAGAGTACAGGTGTGAGCCAGTATACCCAGCCCAAACTTTTAACAGCAAATAACTATAATTTAATATATCAAAGATTGTCAGTTACTGAATTTAATCTCTTTTCATTAATAGGGTAATGTGAAATATAAAAGCTATTAGACACTTAGAGTAGAATACAGTAAAAATCTAAGACTAATATCTTGCTTTTAAAAGAAGGACTTAGCAAGGAATCAGTATAACTCAATTTCTTATAAACCTAAGTAAATGGACAAACCATGATTCTTAAAGAACAGCTGTACACAAAATGTCAATGGTATGAGGTTAAGAAAAAAAAAAAAGAACAGCTGTATAAATGGAACAAGTTGGTGTGAAAGGCTAAACTGAATTTACAGATTAGCATTCTTGATAACGTTTCATCAAGCTAACACATTGGTATAGCGAAAGGAAAAAATGATTAAATAGCTCAGAAAAGTTCTGTCTCATATAGAACTTTGTTTCCATAAATAACATGAATAGGCTGGGCGTCGTGGTTCATGCCTGTAATCCAAGCACTTTGGAGGCCAAGGCGGGCAGATCACAAGGTCAAGAGATCAGGACCATCCTGGCCATGGTGAAACCCCATCTCTACTAAAAATACAAAAAAAATAGCTGGGCATGGTGGTACACACCTGTAGTCCCAGCTACTCGGGAGGCAGAGGCAGGAGAATCACTTGAACCCAAGAGGCAGAGGTTGCAGTGAGCTGGGATCGCCACTGCATTCCAGCCTGGCAACAGAGTGAGACTCCGTCTCAAAAATAAATAAATAAATAAATAAATAAATAAATAAAATTGAAACTTGTCCGCCTTTAGATGCTATTTAAAGCCATAAAACTGGATGAGATCATCAAGAAGGTGAGTGCAGACAGGAAAAAAAAAAGGGTTAAAGACTGAATCCTGAAACAATACAATATTTAGGTTAGGGACTTAAGGAGAAACTGTCAAAGGAGATAGTGAGGTAGGAGAAAAATCAGAGAGAATAGTATCTTAGAAGCCAAATGAAGAAAGTACTTGAAGGATGAAAAAAAAAGGATTAAACTGGCTCATGCTGCTGATAGGTCAAAACAAGAACTTGGAAATAAACCAAAAAACAAGCAGGACATATGCACGAAAGTATTCAATATGGTATTGTTTATTAGAAAAGAAATACTCAGTGGAATACACGCAATGGAATATCACACAATTATGAAAAAGTGATAGTTATTAAGATCATATATACATGCTTATGATATATTCTATGTAAAAAATCAGATATAATAGATATTATAAAATCACAACCATATAAAAATACATGCATCTTTTTTTTAATTAGAAGAAAATATACCAAAACAAAAAATGTTACGGTTGTATGAATGTTAACATTTTTTCTCTTAATTTTTCAAATGAAAACAAAAATAAAGCTTGCCCTAAAAAGGTTAGTCTGGTGCGTCTATTACAATTATACAGCTTTGCTCATAGACTTTTTTTTTGTGAAAGCGAGTCTCTGTCACCAAGGCTGGAGTGCAGTGGTGCTATCTCAGCTCACTGCAACCTCTGCCACCTGGGTTCAAGTGATACTCCTGCCTCAGCCTCCTGAGTAGCTAGAATTACAGGTGCCTGCCACCGTACCTGGTTAATTTTTGTATTTTTAGTAGAGATGGGGTTTCACCATCTTGGTCAGGCTGGTCTTGAACTCCTGACCTCGTGATCCACCCACCTCAGTGCTGGGATAATAGGCATGAGCCACCTTGCCCAGTTGCCCATAGACTATTCTTAACTACAAAAGCAAAGATTGAAAACAGATTAACAATAATAGAAAGGCTTAACTATTTCCTCATCTAAATGAAACAAAAAACTGGAGAGTTTGGATTACTGGCCAAATATTTATATAACCCTTTACACTTATACCATCATTAACACATTTTGTTCTAAATTATCCTATTTTACACTTAATTTACTGGGGCAGAATGAAAGTACATGATCATGTATATTTTTGACACCGATTATAAGGGCAAACTACTGTCTTGAAGGAGAAAGGGGAAATGAGATCTGGCTTTAAAAAACTGAAATTTCTCAACTTCCATTTACATCTAACCTTCCAGAAACAGATGTGGATCAAATACCTAACTCTCTCAAATACCTAACTTCATCTACAATTCTTATGGCCAATGCCTCTGGCACAATACTTTATCACGTCTCATAATTCTTCCACCAAGTCCACTATTGACACATTTAAGATGTGAATGATTGCACACATTTTGCACTATATCTTGATAATTTGGGTAATGTATTTTAAATGTTACTCATACACAAGGCAGGGTTAAGGTATAGTGTTGGGCATTGTGATTCTAGGCATGCATATAATCTTTCATATTAGTGCTTTTTTTGAGACAGAGTCTTGATCTGTCACCAGGCTGGGGTGCAGTGGCACAATCTTGGCTCACTGCAACCTCTGCCTCCCAGGTTCAAGCGATTCCCCTGCCTTGGCCTCTGGAGTAGCTGGGATTGTAGGAACGAACCACCACGCCCACCTAATTTTTTGTATTCTAGTAGAGACGGGGTTTCACCATGTTGGCAAGGATGGTCTTGATCTCTTTAACTCATAATCAGCTCGACTCGGCCTCCCAAAGTGCTGGAATTACAGGCATGAGCCACCGTGCCTGGCCAGTACTTTTTTTTTTTTAGACGGAGTTTTGATCTTTTACCAAGGCTGGAGTGAAGTAGTGAAATCATGGCTCACTGCAACCTTCGTCTCCTGGGTTCAAGCGATTCTCCTGCCACAGCCTTCTGAATGATACAGGCATGCGCCACCATGCCTGGCTAATTTTGTATTTTTAGTAGAGATGGGGTTTCACCACATTAGCCAGGCTGGCCTTGAACTCCTGACATCAGGTGGTCAGCCCACCTCAGTCTCCCAAAGTGCTGGGATTACAGGTGTGAGCCACTGCACCTGGCCAAATTTTTGTATTTTTTGTAGAGATGGAGTTTCGACATGTTGGCCAGGCTGGTCTTGAAATCCTGATCTCAAGTGATCCACCCACCTCGGCCTCCCCACATGCCAGGATTACAGGTGTGAGCCATTGTGCCCAGTCTACACTGCAAATATTTAAAAAGGAAAAAGGTTTTGGCTAATTGCTTAATGTACAAATTAAGAAATGTTTGTTCCTAATGTTTACCAGATTAGGTAATAAAAGATACAGAGTACCACAAAAAGTAGAAATAATAAAGTTACAGAACTTGAGAGTTAGAATCTTAGACCCAGTAGTTCTCAAAGGTACTTAAAATTTACTGGTTGAGGGGGGTGTTAAAGGCAGAATCACAAAGGGCATTAAAGGCAGATTCCCAGGCTCAAGTGTCCAGAGATTTAGATTCAATAGGTCTAGTGGGGTACCCATGAATCTGTATTTCAAAATGACCAAGTCCAACTCCACATTATTACAACTGAGATAACTATGTTAAGTAATCTATTTGCCCAGAATCACATAGAATCTAGGTCTCATTAACTCACAACAGGGGTCTACTCACTATACCTCTTAAACTACATACTTTATAGTTGAAGGAACTAGGACAAAGAAAAAGTTACTAGTATGTTATTTGAGTCAGTAAATAATCCTAGAATAAATACTCTTGGTTGAAATTCCTTTTTATTATTCATTCACTAAGTATTTCTTAAGCATCTTCTATGTGCATAGCAATATGGTAAATAAAATTAGTAAGACATGAACACTATCCTCTGGAAGCAATTATCAGTTTGGAGGACAAGGCAAATACATAACTGAAATCCAGACGGGCATGGTGACTCACACCTGTAATATCAGCACTTTGGGAGGCTGAGGGGGGCGGAGCAGCTGAGGTCAGGAGTTCCAGACCAGCCTGGCCAACATAGTGAAATCCCATCTTTACCAAACATAAAAAAATTGGCCAGGCATGGTGGCTTATGCCTGTAATCCCAGCATTTTCAGAGGCCAAGACAGGTGGATCACCTGAGGTCAGGAGTTCAAGACCAGCCTGGCCAACATGGTGAAACCATCTCTACAAAAATACAAAAATTAGCCGTGCATGATGACAGGGGCCTGTAATCCCAGCTACTCAGGAGGCTGTGGCAGGAGAATCACTTGAACCTGGGAGGCAGAGGCTATAGTGAGCAGAGATCATGCCACTGCACTCCAGCCTGGGCAACAGAGCAAGACTCCGTCTCAAAACAAAAACAAAAAAAACAAAACCTGATATCCAACAGCACCACAATATGAGTAGGTGCCAAAATAAGTGCTGTGGCCAATTACAAAATTAACTAATTCACACAGACTCCACTCAGTATTTTTTGTGGTCAGAATTTACCCTTCAGAGATCAATATTCAATTTCTTCTCTTTCATTGTTAAAAAAAAAAAAGCTGGCATTTAATAAAGGAAAGGTTTTGTCTTTGTGTGGAATAGTTCTCTCTCCCCCACATTTCATATACCCATCCACATCAATACCACTATTATCACATCATCCCATGTGCCAGAATAGCTTTTGTAGAGACCAAAGTTTATATAATTTTAATGCAAAAATCTAATTAAGAGCTTGGTCCTCTTCAAATGGTAAGAAAAACCTCCCTTCTGGATAATCTTACTGATTATGTGTGGTTGACTGACGATTTCAATTCTTTATTCTTCTGCAATATACTATATATCCATATATTACATTAGCCTCATTATAGGCAAAGTGTACTTTGATACCTCTTATCTCTCTCTCGGCCATATGACTTAGCCAATGGGACGTTAGGAGAGCAGAGTCTGGAAATATGCTGGTAGGATTGGGCTTGGCCTCTTGCACTTCTGCCAATGCCATGACACAAGCTTTCCCCAGATAGATGTTACCTCTCTCTCTGGCCTGGACCCCAGCAGGAGACACCTGGACAGAATAAATGCCTATTGCTGCATGCCACTAAGATTTTGTGGTTGCCAATAATTATGCAGCAAAATGTCACTGAATCACCATATCTAAGAAATCCAAGCCAAGCGTGGTGGCTCACACCTGTAATCCCAGCACTTTGGGAGGCCAAGGCGGGTGGATCATGAGTTCAAGACCAGCCTGGACAATATTGTGAAACCCCGTCTCTACTGAAAATACAAAAATTAGCCAGGTGTGGTGCTGCATGCCTGTAGTCCCAGCTACTCAGGAAGCTGAGGCAGGAGAATTGCTTGAACCGGGGAGGTGGAGGTTAGAGTGAACCGAGATTGTGCCACTGCATTCCAGCCTGGGCGACAGAGTGAGAAAAAAAAAAGAAAAAAGAAAGAGACAGACAGAAGAGAGAAAGAGAAAGAGGAGGGAAGAAGGAGGAAGGAGGGAGAGAGAGAGAGGGAGAGAGGGAGAGAGGGAGGGAGGGAGGGAGGAAGGAGGGAGGGAGGAAAGGAGAGAGAAAGACAGGAGAGAGAGAGAGAAGGAAGGAAAGAAAGAAAGAGAAAGAAAAGAAGAAGGAAAGAAAGAAAAAGGAAAGAAAAGAGAAAGAAAGAAAGAAAAGAAAAGAAAAAGAAAAAGAAAGAAAGAAAGAAAAAGCAAGCAAGCAAGAAAGAAAGAAAATCAATCCAGACTGGGCAGTGGCTCACGCCTATAATCCCAGCACTTTGGGAGCCTGAGGCAAGTGGATCACCTGAGGTTGGGAGTTTGAGACCAGCCTGACCAACATGAAGAAACCTCCCTCTCTACTAAAAATACAAAATTAGCCAGGCATGGTGATGCAGGCCTGTAATCCCAGCTACTCAGGAGGCTGAGGCAGAAGAATCGCTTCAATCAGGGAAGCAAGGGTTGCAGTGAGCCCAGATTGTGCCATTACACTCCAGCCTGGGCAACAATAGCAAAATTCCGTCTCAAAAAAAAAAAAAAAAAAAACAATCAGGAGTGATGTTAAGCAGTGCTTCTCAAGCACCTGCCTGAGACTTTTGGGGTTCTCCCAGAGAGATCCATTCAGTACATCTGGACTATAGGGCCAAAAATATGCATTTTTATCAAAAACCCCAGGTAATTCTGTTGCAGTGCCCACACTGAGAAAAACTAAAATGATGATTACTAAACTTCAGTTACTCAGTAATATTCACTAACTGCTCAAGAATACTAACTAGATAGATGAATCTTACTTTAGATAATCTGTGTGTTCCTCAAGAGATGTATATAAAATTGCAATCTAATTAAGTGAATTATTTCAAATGTATTACAGAAGTTGATCTTTAAATAATAGTTGTGTTGTATCCTTTTATTAAGAATTCATTTATAAACCAAGCAGCCACATCTTATTTTTCATAAACTCTTTTTTTTTTTTTTTTTTTTTTGCATAGAAAATGTTCCAAGAATTAGGCCAGGTGCAGAGGCTCACTCCTGTAATCCCAGAATTTTGGGAGGCTGAGATGGGTGGATCATTTGAGGTCAGGAGTTCAAGACCAGCCTAGCCAACATGGTGAAACCCCATCTCTACTAAAAATACCAAAAAAAAAAAAAAAAAAAATTAGCCCGGTATGGTGGTGTGTGCCTGTGATCCCAGCTACTCAGGAGGCTGAGACAGCAGAATCACTTGAGCCTGTGAGGTGAAGGTTGCTGTGAGCTGAGATCGCACCACTGCACTCCAGCCTGGGCGACAGAGTGAGACACCGTCTCCAAAAAAAAAAAAGAAAGAAAAGAAAAAAGAACATGTTCTAAGAATTGAGGAGTTCAAGAACTAGGTAAGTGAAAAGAGGGATTCAAAGAAATGATTTATCCATGACCCCAAAAAAGGATGTGCTATCAATCAGTCTTCTAGGGTTTTTTTTCCCTGTTCAGCTGCACTATTTGTGCCTGTCCAGTTAACATCACTGCAACTATGTAACCCAAATCCACACAGGCCCTCTCTAATCACCTCCCACTTAATGAAGCTGCACTAGCCACTTCAATATTAGGCAAAGTTTTACATGTTCAGAACTACGACATTTGCATAACCACTGCTGCACTAACACCTTTTAAGTGTCCCTGCTTCTTTTCAAAGGTTGATCTGGTGAAGGCATTACTCCATCTCATATACCCAATAAGAGTGAGAAGTTGTTGCTGCTACTGCTGTTTTACCATTAATGTGATATGTAAGGGCACACACTATAATCCCGGCTTCATAATTTACCCACTGTGTGGTGAGTTATTCAAATTCTCTTTACTCTTCCTCTATGGAAAGGGGAATGACAATAACCTACAGTACAGAATTGTCACGAGGATGAAATAAAAAAATATATGCAAAGTTATTTGAATAGCTGATGGTGCATGGCAAGCACTATTATCATTATTGTTACAGGTCTGAAATCCAGCTTCACAAATTTTGTCATTTGGTGCTATGCAATACTTAAAAAAAAAAAAAAAGGACTAAAACCACTTTTAAGCAGTGATTCTTTTACTTTCCCTTTTAAAAGACACTATTCTAAGATGATTGTATTAACAAAAAAAATATTTTTAAATCAATGTTTTTTCTCTTTATCAGTTCTGATCACAATATTATGAGCACGTCACCATAAATGAGAATCTATATTCTAAAAAGGTTAAGAATAACAAAGAACATTGAAAAGTGTACGTTCTGAGATTTCTGCTCAAGGAACATTTAAGGCCTCATATTCTATATTTTACAGGAACCACATGGCTTATGGCTAAAGAATTTAAATAGCTAACACAAAATAAAGAAATTTAAAGAAAAATCATTCATTTCTACTCTGAAAGGAACTACAATTATTAAAAATATTAAAATATTAGTTTTAAGGTAAATTCAAAAGTTCAAATTATTTTAACAGAACTATATGGATTTTCACCAATTTAACAGACATTAATCAACAGTAGACATTTTTCAACAATACCAAAAGCATAAAAGGAAACTTGAATTTTCTTTCATCATTTTCCTAGTTCAGACTTTTAAAATAAAATAAGTAACCTTTGTATCTAACACAGCAATGAGAAATTTGTTTAATGTGAAACACACTTATCATAAGAAAAAAGTAATTGGAAAGGGTCATTTGGTCCTTTACTCGTTTTAAAAGCACAATCCATTTCCTCATCATAAACCAAGTGAACCGGTTGTATGTAGAATTCACTCCTGAAAATTTCTAAAGGCAAATCCCCAAAAGACTGCCTGAAAAAAAGAGTTGCAAATAGAAGATAAGGTCTTTTTCCTAAGGTGTCTGAGAACTGAAATGAAAATATCCAAAGGAAAGGATGACTACCATTTCCCTTTAGACTTCAGAGAAATGTCAAAGAACTTTCGGGAGTCAAATCTCCTAGAAGTCTGATGTCAGGTCAAAGCTGTCTCGACAGCAAAGCCAATAAATAGATGCCAGGTGACTAATAGTAAAGTTATCAAAATACAGTCCAACAGTACTGTAACTCTCCAAAAGCATCTAATATGTGAGTGCCCAGGTTGAAAAGATGGAGATATAATTATTAAAATACTTGGGAACAAAATAATACCACTGATAAGAATAGGAAACCGTATAATACAATGTGTCAAGAATCTCACAGTTCTGGCTTCCTCAACATTTATTCTATTCATTTGGTAACATTTCTGAATAATGAAAGTAACATGGATTCCCAGCATGATCTAAATATAAAAATAAGGTTCAAGTGTGTTCTCTAGTTGCTGTTCTTTTTACTACAAGCCAAAATCGCTTCTTTATAATAATAATAAAAATATATATACAGGTCTGTTTCCTGAGATCTCATAACAGATACTGTTCACTGGTGATTAAAATATTATTTTTAATCCTTGCATTACCTCACAGCTAAAAATGTCAAGATACCACACCCAATATGTCTTTTTTACCCCGTGAAGGGGGGTGGGGTGGGGAATATGGAAGTGGGAATAGGAAAGTACACAGGAATATTAAAGGTGATTTCCCTGGAAGGCACGGGGCCGGCGCGCAGGCACCGGGTCGCGGCTCCGCTCCACCGCGATCCGGGGGATGCGTCGAGAAGGGTGAGCACAGGCCTCGGCCTCTGCGGGCTCCCTCCCTCGCCACCCGCAGGGGAAGTGGCCGGGACCTGCCGGCTGGGGCTACTCACCGGCCGCAGCGCTGACCAGCAGGATGGTCCATGGTAGCCAGGGCACCCGCCAGGGCCGCTGCAGCGAGGAAGTCATCCCTGGGCCAGTCAAGCAGCAGAAGGGCAAAGAAAAGAAATACGGGAAGTGGATTCCGGCGGAGAAACAGCCGGGAGGTTAGTCTCCTCTCCCGTGGACTGATCGTGCCCGTATCACAATGCAGTTTGAAAGAACAAATGGCAGATGAGAGGACCTAGCTGCAGAGCTTTCATGCCGCTGCAGAAATTCCCTTCATTTCTCTTCCTCGCGGCTGGGGGGGGGGTTCCTTCGCCTCGGACGGGGTGCTGCAGCCCTCCAAACTGAAGGCATGTCCGTGGGGAAAGCAGGGATCCAAGAAGAAATCACCCAAGTTATTTCCCTCGTAGTTTCACGATATCAAAAAACATCCAGGTCTGGGAGAAAACATATCCAGGGTGCGGAGGGCGGGGATCGATCCGGGGCCAGGGGACGAGTTCAGAATTAGTTCCCGACTGCCGGGGAAGGGCGAAGCCGGGCGGGCGGCGGCGGCGCCCGGCGGCCCGAGTCGCATCGCCCGCGGCTCCAGGAAGGCAGGAATCCTTAAGTTTCGCTTCGGTGCTTCCCTCACTGTGATTTCGAGAACAACAAATCCTCTTCCTCGACTGGATCGAAAAAAGTGCCTGCCTCCATGGACAAGCCCACAGTCCCCACGCCTTTGCGGAACAATCGTGCGAGGGTCGGGGAGGCCCTGGCGAGGGGGTGAAGGGAGGTGGGGAGCGGGGGAGGGGGAGGGGTCGCGGCCCGGGCCCGAGCTCCCCGAGACGGCGAGCGGAGGGGGTGCGAGCGGCTGCTCCTTCTAGCCTTCCCGGCGGTGCTCCCTTCCCTTCCTCGCTTTTTATTCCGGCGGCTCGATCTTGCCTGAGGTAAATTCCACCATGAAAGCCTTGTCTTCTCCAGTCAATGGCTCCTGTGAGAGAATCACAATCCCCCGAGGAAGCCGCCGCCGCCGCCGCCGCCGCCTCGTTCTCCCGCAGCTCTGGGCTCCGGGCGGAGCTCGGGCGTCGCGGGTCGAGGGCGGGGGGCGGCGGGAGGGCGGAGGAAGGTAGCCGGGGAAGGGGGTGGGCAGCAAGGAGGCGAGACACCCTGCGCCCCTCCGGGAAGCACTTCCAGTGGCTCCGAGCAGACCAGACACAAAGGGGGGAGTCGCCGCAGCTGCCAGTCTGCGGCGCTCCCGGTCACCGGAGTCGCCCCGCCTCCGCCGCCGCCTCCGCCTCCTCCTCAGTCTCCAGCTCTTCCCGGCCCAGTCTGTCTCTGGCCTGTGGTGCAGCGCGGGCGGCGACGGCGGCGCGATGAAGCCCGCACTGAGTCTGCGCGCTCACGGCCCCGCCCGGCCCCGCCCCTCGCCCGGGGCTGGCTGAGGGCTCGGAGGCCCCAGCTCCGCGCGTCTCTTCCCTGAATGGCCGAGGGCTGGGTGGGGCAGCGGTGGGCAGCGGTGGCCTCTCTCCCTCACACACACACATGCCTTCCAAACGTGCATGGCTTGGGATTCGCGTGTGTGTTTAAGAGGGGGCGGCCACATCTTTTTGTCCAGCGTTCGGCAGACTTCGAGCTCCGAGAATTCTCCTGACAGAGGCGTCTTGGTCTCCCCAGGACTCTCGGAGGAAAGCCTCGAGGGGCAGAACTACCCTCTGTTGTTTCACGGGGCTGGTACCTCCCTCTCCGCAGCCCAAAGAATCCGGATGGACCCGCCTTTCCCAAAACCGGAGACCTTGGCCTCCTCAGGCTCCCCCTCTGACTCAAACAAAAGCCGGAATTGGAAAGACCACCCCTAAATTGATGTGTTTGCTGTAATCGACGTCCTGCTTTCCTCGACCGCACATTCCTTTAGCCTTCTTAGCTGACAGGAATATTGAATATTTGCAAGGATGCGAAGCCAGAAAACAAAACAAAAAAAGACTTAATTCTATAAATCGTCCCGCTGCGTGCGCGATCCTGTCCATACAGCGCGGTGCCCACCCGAGAGAGGGCCTGGATTCACCAAGGCTGGGGGCCCTGAGGGCTTTTTAGGGCACGTGAAAGGAAAATTGAGTTAGAGTTGTGTCAGGATAGAGTGGGATCATTTTGCACTCAAGGAATTGAGAAGGTCCCATTGGTACCGCAATTTCCAAGGATTTGTGTAGTGCGTTTTTTTGGATCTGGTTTGTACTAGCGACCAGGATAGGGGAGGGGATTCATCCCGCCGTTACACCCCGCTGCGGGGTCAGCCGACGTGGGTGGGATTTTGCCGGCGGAGAGGGGAGAAGGTGACGTGCATGGCGCCATGATCGGAAGTCTGGGTTGAATTCTTAGCTGCGAGGTGGAAAATGCGCGTAGGAGGGCGATAGGCGATCTTGAGGGGTAAAGTCTGGCCTTCCCATCTCCCACCAGGCAGTACGGTTATTCTGAAGGCTGGTTTTGCTGGTCTTTCATTGTGGCCAGGGGCACAGATACAGTCATAGATAGACTCCCTAAGTCATGTTCTGCTTGCTTCTTCAAGTCTGCTTTTATCTCTTTATCTGAATTTGATGTAAATAAATCTCCACATTCCTTAAACTGGTTTCTGTTATCATACTAAACATCTTCCATAATTAGGGGTTGTAGCAATACCAGCCCCGGATTCTAAGACTCTTTTTAATTGAAATAGGTTTGTACTGTTTACCCTTTAGGCAAAGAAAAAAAGTTCTACATAGCAAAATCCCTTAAAAAAGACAAGGAGCATATGCTTTGATTCATTAGCTTTATTTATTTATGTATTATTTATTTATTTGGCGACGGAGTCTTGCTCTGTCGCCCAGGCTAGAGTGCAGTGGTGGGATCTCGGCTCACTGCAACCTCCGCCTCCCAGGTTCAAGTGATTCTCCGGCCTCAGCCTCCGGAGTAGCTGGGATCATAGGCCCCGCCACCACACCCGGCTAATTTTTGTATTTTTAGTAGAGATGGGGTTTCACCACTTTGGCCAGGCTGGTCTCAAACTCCTGACCTCAGGTGATCCGCCCGCCTCGATCTCCCAAAGTGCTGGGGTTACAGGCGTAAGCCACCGCGCCCAGCTGATTCATTAGCTTTATAACTGTGTTTTGTTTCGCCCAAAAGACCAAAATCGGAAACCAGTATTGTTTTGCGATTTGTCTTTTTTTTTTTTTAATTGAGACGGAGTCTCGCTCCGTCACCAGGCGCCAGTGCAGTGGTGCAACCTCCGCCTCCCGGTTTCAAGCAATTCTCCTGCCTCAGCTTCCCGAGTAGCTGGGACTATAGGAGCGTGCCACCACGCCCAGCTAATTTTTGTATTTTCAGTAGAGACGGGGTTTCACCATGTTGGTCAGGATGGTCTCGATCTCTTGACCTCGTGATCCGCCCGCCTCGGCCTTCCAAAGTGCTGGGATTACAGGCGTGAGCCACCGCGCCTGGCCTGCGATTTGTCTTTTAAGAACTGAGAGAGAGTTTCTAGCACTCAGAGAAATTGGATTTTGTATGTTAGAGATGCAGACAGTTTATTAATTCATAGTATATTTTTATGTTCCTCAATTGAGATCAAGTACTTCATCATTAAATTTTTATTTGCTTAAGACTTTTTCCAAGAGACATTAAGTGCCCTTTGTGGTAGTTTCCCCTTATCTACAGTTTCAGTTACCTTCAGTCAACTATGGTCTGAAAATATTAAATGGAAAGTTTCAGAAATAAACAATTCGTAAGTTTTGTTTTGTTTTTTTGGGGGTTTTGTTGTTGTTTTGTTTTGTTGTCTTTTTGAGACGGAGTTTCGCTCTTGTTGCCCAGGCTGGAGTGCAATGGCGCAATATCCGGTCACCGCAACCTTCGCCTCCTGGACCCAAGCGATTCTCCTGCCTCAGCCTCCCAAGTAGCTAGGATTACCAGCATGCGCCACTACGCTCAGCTAATTTTGTATTTTTAGTAGAACCAGGGTTTCACCACGTTGGTCAGGCTGGTCTCAAACTCCCGACCTCTGGTGATCCACCCACCTCGGCCTCCCAAAGTACTGGGATTGCAGGTGTTAGCCACCGTGCCCCATCCTCAGAAGTTTTAAATTGAGTACTGTTCTAACTAGCTGTGATGAAATCTCTGCCATCCCACACTGTCCTGCTGAGATGTGAATCATCCGTTTATACAGTGTAGCCGCTATAACCTCCTTAATGACTTAGTAGCAGTCTCATCAGATTGACTGTGGCAATATGCAGTATGCAAGTGCTTGTGTTCAACTAACCCTTATTTTCCTTAATAAAGGCCTCAAAGCACAAGAGTAGTGATGCTGGCAATTCAGGCACAGAGAAGCTGTAAAGTGCTTCCTGTAAGTTAAAACATCAGAGTTTTTGACTCAATAAGGAAGGAAAAAAAAATATGCTGAGGTTGCTAAGATCTCTGGTAAGAATGAATCTTTGGTGGGGCGCTGTGGCTCATGCCTGTAATCCCAGCACTTTGAGGGGCCGAGGCGGGAGGAGTCACTTGAGGTCAGGAGTTCGAGACCAGCCTGCCCAACATGGTGAAACCCCATCTCTACTAAAAATACCAAAGATTAGCTGGACATGGTGGCACCTGCCTGTAATCCCAGCAGCTACTCTGGAGGCTGAAGCAAGAGAAACACTTGAACCCTAGAGTCGGAGGTTGCAGTGAGCCAAGATTGTGCCACTGCACTCCAGCCTGGGTGACAGAGACTCTGGCTAAAAAAAAAAAAAAAAAAAAAAGAATTCTATTTGTGAAACTGAATTGTGAAGAAGAAAAAATAAATTCATGCTAGTTTTGCTGCCACACCTCAAACTGCAAAAGTGATGGCCACAATGCATAATAAGTGCTTAGTTAAAATGGAAAAGGTATTAAATTTGTGAGTGGACGACAAAACAGAAATGTATTCCAGTTTACAGCAATTGGGTTCAGTACTCTCTGCAGTTTCAGGTGTCCACTAGAGGTCTTGGAACATATACCTTGTGGATAAGGAGGAGGGAGGACTAGTCTACATGTTATAAATGTATGATAAATTATATAGAACACAGAAAAGGTCCTAGGAAATTCACATGAAAAAATACATGCCATTGACTTGGTAGGTAGACAGCTAGTTATGTACCCTCTTTTCTTTTCTGTTCCTTCTTGTGATATCTCGGTTGCGACATGGCTGTTCACTCACAGTGAGAAAAAACATCAAAGAACAGAATTAGGACTTGGCAAGAAACCTGTCCACGACAAAAGGCAGACAATGTAAGTCAAGCTCAGCTGAGAACAAAGTACTGGTGATACAGGTAAGGTTTGGCATCTGTACTAATCAGGATGGGCTAAATTACAGTACCATCCCCCAATCTCAGCATCTTATTGCAACAAAGGTTTATTTCTCACACGTTACATGTTTGATATAATCAGGGGGCCCATCGCAACTTCAGTTCACCGGGAAATAGACCCCAAAACTCTGAAATTTGTATGCAGGCGTTATTACCTAATGATGGCAAGAACAACCTCTGTGGGGATTGAGGGATGCAAGACTGGGCAGAGGGAGAAGTTGAACTGCAACATATTTGCAACTGAGGCATAAGCCAATCCTGCAGGAATTCTGGAGCTGGATTGGCCTATCAGCATTGTCCTAAATTGAGAGAGAGAACCAGGTTCTTATACCTTCACACCAACCAGTCACTGGATGTGGGCTGCACATATAAAGGAGATGTGACCTTTGATAAAAGGGCTCTCTTTACCCAACAGCTACCCCCCAGTAAGGGACCCAGCTGAGCACTGTCAGCCACCAGCATTTTCAGCAGTTGGGAGAAAGCCTCAGACCTAAGGGGTGGATCTGGGGAGCTCAGCACAGCACCCACTGCATGGACTCTGTTCATTGTAATCACTGAGGTCCCCAGATTGGTAAAGGCTTCACTGAGACACATGTTTTCAAAATTGCCACAGTAGGGATCATAAAATTTAATTGCTAGTGTTGCAGTGTCTTGCTGTAGCCATTAGAAAGCTTCCACCTAGAAGCAGTGTGCTTCACTTACACTCATATTTTAGTGGCCTGCAAAGTCAGATGGCCAATCCTAACTTTAAGAGGGCAGAAAATGTAATCCTACCATGTCAGGAGAAAGAGAATCTGAATAATTGTGAATAGCCCTAATGACTAACATAGTATCCAAGGGTAAAATAATCCCCAATACTCTGCTTACCAAAACCCCAACAAGTAGGACTTTTTCCTGGTAGGGGTAAAGAAGCAGGAAATGAAGGAGAGCAACACAGAAATCCAAGCGGACAGACTAACAGCATCTGCAAGACTTATCTTCACTATGAATTATAGCCCCCTCATGGGTGATATCTCTGCTTTGAGTTGGAGGACTGTCCTAGTTTTAAGAAGGGACAGAGGGGCACTAAGCAGATTATTAGAACAAGAATTGAAATAGGAACCAAGGCCAATTTCTTAAGTAAATGAGGACATGTAGGAATTACCCGGGCTCAGAAATACCAATTACTTCTAAGAACAAACATCATGGTCATAAAGAGGTGGTATCGGTCCGGGCACGGTGACTCACACCTGTAATCCTAGCACTTTGGGAGGCCGAGGCGGGCAGATCACAAGGTCAGGAGTTTGAGACCATCCTGACCTACACGGTGAAACCCCATTTCCACATAAAAATACAAAAAATTAGCCAGGCCTGGTGGCGCTCGCCTGTAGTCCCACCTACTCGGAGAGGCCAGAGAATCGGGCGGAGGTTGCAGTGAGCTGAGATCACGCCACGCCACTGCGCTACAGCCTGGGCGACAGAGCAAAACTCAGTCTCAAAAAAAATAAAAACCGATAAAAACAAAAAATAAAAATAAAGGGGTGGTATCAAAGTAAAATAGAAGAAAAACTCATAGCTCTCGCAGAGAAACAATATAGAAGTTAGCACTGTCAGAAAAACAGACAACTAAAAGCTTAGAAACTTTAGAATTTTATCTTTAGGCTTAAACTGAGAAACAGGACAAGGCATTGCCTCCTTTTGGAAGATCAAAGTATAGTAGTAGGGAGAGAAGAAAATCCAGCTGGGAAATACAGAAAAAACAAAATTAGAGATTGACCTCCCTGACATCCTTTGGGCCTGAAAGCAACCTTAATTCTCTGTCTTCCTAAAACAATCGAAAGCTTTTTAAAAAAAATAAACAAATAAATAAAAAAAAGCTTTCCTTTTGAAACCTAAATTTATTGTCTCATTTCTTTCCTTCCCTTTAGTCTAACTTTGGAAATTTTAGTTAACCTAGCTTCTGGGGTCACCCTTCTCTTCACGAGCAAAATAAAACCATCAGAACTTCCCATTCTGAGTGACCGACAGCAAGAAAACACAGCTTCTCCCCAAGCATTTGGAAGATCACAGAGAAGAGCTTCTATTTTTCACAAATTTACTTATTTGATCTTGACGTCTCTCTGGTGTCTTGTAAAAGCTTTTCCTTGCTGATTTCAAACACTGAGCTCTACTTTCCTTCAAAGAGCAGATATAGAACCCTTTGATTATTCTTCAAGTTATACCATATGTAGTTAAGATTTTTACTAAGGCTTGGAATTAAAAGAAAAAAAAAGTAGGCTGGAACCAGTGGCTCACATCTATAATCCTAGCAATTTGGGAGGCCGAAGCGGGTGGATCACTTGAACCCAGGAAGCAGAAGTTGTGGTTTGAGACCAGCCTGGCCAACAGAGTGAAACCCCCCCCTCTACTAAAAATACAAAAAATTAGCTGGGCATGGTGGTGCACTGGAGGCTGAGGCATGAGAATCACTTGAGCCCAGGAGGCAGAAGTTGTAGTAAGCAGAGATCAGGCCACTGAACTCCAGCCTGGGTGACAGAGTGAGACTCTGTCTCAAAAAGAAAGAAAGAAAAAAGGAAAGTATAAACATAATATAACACAGTGAAGGATATCTTAAAATAAGAATCAGATATGACTAAAGTCAGATGTTATTTCTCTCTGAAGTCCTTGATGAGTGAAACCCATTTGAAAGTACTATTTCTTAGCCTATAGCCACTAGTTATGTTGTTAGGATCCAGTCCCATCCTTTTCTCCAACCATACATTTATTCATTCATTTATATAACCAACAGATGTTTACTGAACTATGTGCTAGTCATTGTTCCAGGTACTAGAGATACAGCAAGGAACAGGGAGACAAGTTCCTTCCTCTCATCCTTTGATGGTACTTACTTAAATTCATTTTCTATTGCTGTGTAACAAATTACCACAAAAGAACTTAGCAGCTCAAAACAACATGTATTGATTATCTCTCAGTTTCCATGCCAGGGATCTGGGCAGTTTAGCTGATCTGTCTGCTCAGAGTCTCGCAAGACTGCAAAGTGTCAAGCAGACTGTGTTACCAGTTGGAGGCTTAACAGGGGAATAATCTCCTTTCAAGCTCATTCACGTTATTCGCTAAATTCTGAAGTTGCTCACAGCTCCTAGATGCCCACATAGTTCCATGACACGTGGCCTCTCCATAGGCATTCTCATAATATAGTGGCTTATTTCTTCAAAGTCAACAGGGAAAAAAAGTCTGTCTTGCTCCAGACTGCTAAGACACAGTCTTTTATAACAACATAATCATGAGAGTGGCATCTCATCACCCTTGTCATATTCTACTGGTTGGAAATAAATGACAGATTCTACCTACATTCAAGGGGAAGAAATTATACAAGGATGTGGAAGATTGGGGGTCACCTTAGGGTGTGTTTACCATGTTACCTTTTAGCAAGAAGAGACAAAATGAAAGGGACAGCTGTTCTACCTTAGAAGGACTCAGCAAGGAAGACCTGTCTGAGGAAGTGTCACTTGAGCTGAGACTTGAATGATGAGAAGGAACCAATGGCTGGTCAGAGATCTGATGGAAAAGACTTTTTGGCTTAGGAAACAAACTTGGTATGTCTGACATACATAGGTGCCCGGCCTAGGATCACTATTATTGAATCTAATTAAGACTTATATTATTGGTTAGACACTATGAGTTTCCTGGACATACACATACACACACACACACACACACACACACACACACACACACACATTATTTTTTTTAATTCTTTCTTTTTTGAGACAAGGTCTTGCTCTGTCCCCAGGCCGGAGTGCAGTGCCATAATCATAGCTCACTGCAGCCTCGACCTGGTGGGCTCAGGTGATCCTCTTGTCTCTACCTCTCAAGTAGCTGGGACTACAGGTGTGTCACCACCATGCCTGGCTAAGTTCTTTTATGGTTTGTCAAAACTGGGTTTCACCAAGCTGCCCATGCTGGTCTTGAATTCCTGGGTTCAAGTGATCCACCTGCCTTGGCCTTCCAAAGTGCTGGCTGGGATTACAAGCATGAGCCACTGCACCTAACCTAGATTTATATTTTTTAAAAGTGGGAGGTAATATGGCAACACTCACTAATACTGATTAAGTCAGGGGAAAGGGCACATGCACCTCTGAGTCAATGAGTAAATAAGGCCAAACCTATATGATATAAACACTGTGTGTCAAAATAACAAGTTAAACAAAATAATGAGTCTATAAAAGTGAATAAAAATTGATCCACTTGAAAAATGCTTCATGAAATGTTATTCATGCTTTTGAATTGACTTACTAAAGAAAAATTTTCATAGATAACTTCTGCTCAGACCCTGGATATATTTGTTCATATTTTATATTTATAATTTACGTGATTAGAGTCTGAAAAAATTTGTCTGAGATTTATGCATTTATAGAATAAATGAAATCAAATTCTTGAAAAATATTTCACTAGGCTGGGTGTGGTGGCTCATGCCTATAATGCCAGCACTTTGGGAGGCTGAGGCAGGAGGACCAGGAGTTGGAGACCAGCCTGGGCAACACAGTGGGATTTTGTCTCTAGAAAAAAGTGAAAAAAAAAAAGCCAGCCATGGTGTATGCCTGTGATCCCAGCTACTCAAGAGGCTAAAGTGGGAGAATCACTTGAGCCCAGGAGGTAGAGGCTGCAGTGAGCCATGATCATGCTACTGCACTCCAGCCTGACCAACATGAAGAAACCCTGTCTCTACTAAAAATACAAAATTAGCCAGGCCTGGTGACTCATGCCTGTAATCCCAGCTACTCCGGAGGCTGAGGCAGGAGAATCACTTGAACCCGGGAGGCAGAGGCTGCGGTGAGACGAGGTTGTACCATTGCACTCCAGCCTGGGCAACAAGAGCAAAACTTCATCTCAAAAAAAAAAAAGGTGTTTACAGAAAACAATGACATGGGGACAAGCCCATGATATAGTATTAAATTGAAAACTCAGAATATTAAATATAAATAATATATTATCCCAGCGGTATGTATATACAATTATCTGTAAATATATACTTAGAAAAATTCTGGAAAAATATAAATCAGGCAGGAGAATCACTTGAACCTGGGAGGTGGAGGTTGTAGTGAGCCAAGATCACACAATTACACTCCAGACTGGGCAACAGAGGGAGACTCTGTCTCAAAAAAGAAAGAGAAATTAAAGTTGTTGTCACTGTATACATGGTGGAAGTATGAATAATTTTTATTTTCTTTTTTTACTTTAAAAAATGTTTTCCATAAAGGCCAGGCTGGTCAGACAGAGTGACCAAGTGAGACAGGGGGAGACTCTGTCTCAAAAAATAAAAAATAAAAATAAAAATATTTTCCATAATAAATATACAAGAGCTTTATAATCAAAAGATAAATGATTTGCTGCTTTTAAAAAAGCAGCTTTTAGTTGATGGTTGCATGGTGCCTAAATTCCAAAATCCGAGGGTTTTTTTTGTCTTGCTGTAGCCATTAGAAAGCTTCCACCTAGAAGCAGTGTGCTTCACTTACACTCATATTTTAGTGGCCTGCAAAGTCAGATGGCCAATCCTAACTTTAAGAGGGAAGAAAATGTAATCCTACCATGTCATGAGAAAGAGAATCTGAATATTTGTGAATAGCCCTAATGACAAACATAGTACCCAAGGGTAAAATAATCCCCCAATACTCTAATCACCAAAACCCCAACAAGTAGGGTTTTTTTCCAGGGCGTGGTGACTCACACCTGTAATCCCAGCACCCTGGGAGTGGCTTGATCACAGCGAACCACAGCCTCTACCTCTCAAGTGATCCTTTCGCTTCAGCTTCCCAAGTAGATGGGAACACAGGCATGTGCCACCACGTTCAGCTCATTAAAAATTTTTTTGCCAAGGCACAGTGGCTCACACCCATAATCCCAGCACTTTGGGAAGCCAAGGCAGGCAGATCACGTGAGGTCAGGAGTTCAAGACCAGCCTGGCCAACATGCTGAAACCCCATCTCCATCAAAACCACAGAAATCAGCCAGGCATGGTGTCGCGCCTGTAGTCTCAGCTACTGTGGAGGCCGAGGCACGAGAATTGCTTGAACCTGGGAGACGGAAGTTGCAGTGAGCCAAGATCGTGCAACTGCACTCCAGCCTGGGTGGAAGAGAACAAGACTCTGTCTTAAAAAAAAGAAAAATGTATACACACACACACATACACACACACACACACACACACACACAGCTTTTTTGGTAGAGACAAGGTCTTACTATGTTGCCCAGGCTGATCTCGAACTCCTGGGCTCAGCTCTTGCCTCAGCCTCTCAAAGTGTTGGGATTACAGGCGTGAGCCACTGTGCCCAGCTTATTTTGAAAAATTGCCAGCTCTATGGAATAAATTGAACTACTTGATATACCATTAAATAGTACAAAGATTTTATAAAGTTTAATATGCCAGTCTGGAGCACCTGACCTCAGTCGGCAGTACCAAAGCTACACCAGATACAAGGCAAATTGCAAAGACCGAACACTGGAAGAAAATTATCTGAAACTATAGTAGTTTAAAAAAAGTCAAAGTGACTGACTGGCCTAAAACTAAATAAATAAAAATTTAAAAAATAAAAAGGTCAGGGCCGGGTGCAGTGACTCACTCTTGTAATCCCAGAACTTTGGGAGGCCAAGGCGGGCGGATCACAAGGTCAGGAGTTCGAGACCGGCCTGGCCACCATAGTGAAACTCCATCTCTACTAAGAATAAAAAAATTAGCCAGGGGTGGTGGCAGGCACCTGTAATCCCAGTTACTCGGGAGGCTGAGGCAGGAGAATCACTTGAACCTGGGAGGCGGAGGTTGCAGCAGCCTGGGCGACAGTTCGTGACTTCGACTAAAAAAAAAAAGTCAGGACCAGGCATGGTGGCTCATGCCTGTAATCCCAACATTTTGGGAGGCCAAGGCAGGTGAAACAGGAGTTCGAAAGGTTAGGAGTTCGAAACCAGCCTGGGCTACATGGCGAAAACCTATCTCTTCTAAAAATACAAAAAAAATTAGCTAGGCACGGTGGCAGGCACCTGTAATCCCAGGTACTCAGGAGGCTGAGACAGGAGAATCACTTGAACCTGGGAGGCGGAGGTTGCAGCAGCCTGGGCGACAGTTCGTGACTTCGACTAAAAAAAAAAAAATCAGGACCAGGCATGGTGGCTCATGCCTGTAATCCCAACATTTTGGGAGGCCAAGGCAGGTGAAACAGGAGTTCGAAAGGTTAGGAGTTCGAAACCAGCCTGGGCTACATGGCGAAAACCTATCTCTTCTAAAAATACAAAAAAAATTAGCTAGGCACGGTGGCAGGCACCTGTAATCCCAGGTACTCAGGAGGCTGAGACAGGAGAATCACTTGAACCTGGGAGGCGGAGGTTGCAGTGAGCCAAGATCACACCATTGCACTCCAGCCTAGGGGACAGAACCAGACTTCTTCTCAAAAAACAAATAAAAATAAAAATTATTTTTATTTGTTTTTTGGCATGATCTTGGCTCACTGCAACCTCCGCCTCCCAGGTTCAAGCAATTCTCCTGCTCAGTCTCCTGAGTAGCTGGTATTACAGGTGTGCAACACCATGCCCGGCTAATTTTTGTATTTTTAGTAGAGACAGGGTTTCACCATGTTGGCCAGGCTGGTCTCGAACTCCTGACCTCAGGTGATCCACCCACCTTGGCCTCCCAAAGTGCTGGGATTACAGGTGTGAGCCACTGTGCCCAATCAGTTATTTTTATATTAAGAGAACTATACCAAGTTACTGGATCAATTCAATTCAGAGATTTTTTTTGTATTTTGTTTTTGTTTTTAACCAAAGCAGAATGTCAAAATCCAGCATCCACAGAGTATCTCTTTGTCAACAAATCATCTAAATCTCTCCCACTTGTGATTAAAGGAAACAATTAGGTGTGTAGGGGGAAAATTATTAAATCAGGAAAACTGGACTATGAGGATATCATCTCACTTCTCTAGGTCTCAATTCCTCTTTTTTTCACTCTATTGCCCAGGCTGGAGTGCAGTGGTGCAATATCGGCTCGCTGCAACCTCCTCCTCCTGGGTTCAAGTGAGTCTCCTGCCTCAGCCTCCCAAGTAGCTGGGGTTACAAGCACCTGCCATCATGCCTGGCTAATTTATGTATTTTTAGCAGAGACAAGGTTTTGCTATGTTGGCCAGGCTGGTATCAAACTCCCGACCTCATGTGATCCACCCGCCTCAACCTCCTAAAGTGCTGGGATTACAGGCATGAGCCACTGCACCCAGCCACATTATTTTTTTTAGTATGTCATGATTCCTACTGGTCATAGCCAGAATGTAGAAGCTTAGAAATTCTTCCATTTAAACATGAATCCTAATATGATTGGAGAATATGATTTTTCCTTTATGACTCCCCAACTTACTTAGAAGTACTATATAACTTACATAAAAGTACTATGACTTAAGAAACGTTGTTAATCAACAAACATGCATTTATCAAATCCCTTCTGAGTATACAACTTTGTACAAATGCTGTATCAATGTTAATATTTAAAGGCTCTAGATTTCAGTGTGATGAACATAACATAGTCATCTAAAGAGAAGTGATAAAATCATAAAGCATTTTTCTGTAATTATTCCATGTACAATTATTTAATGTGTGAAGATCTTATTTTCACAGAAAGATTTATAATATCAGACAGTGATTACTAAACCATTTACTGCTAAATACCCAGAAAATGTTCACAGTCACTGAAGTGAAAAGCCAGCCAGTTGAGGACACAAAACAAGGCAAATATTTGATCCTGTGTAGGCTTATACTTCTATCCTCAGGATTAGAAAAATCATAATAAATATGAATAACATAATGTACTGCACAGAAACAAACCTTTGATACTTGTTCAATATTTTGCCAGCTCTTAAGCATGTCTACATTTTTCTTACTTAGAGGGTAAGGCTGTTGCATAAGCGTTTGAAATAAACTGAAGTCAGAAAGAAACCTTCTTACGGCCTTGCATTCTAGTTTATCTGGTTTTTGATAAATATTTATCTGGCCCTTCATAGTGACCTCCAAATAACTGCACTGGACTATCTGCTTGCAAAAATTATACAAATAATTTCAAGAGCAGGATTTGTGTAATAATGAAGCTACTGTAATACCCGTAGCCTTCACCCCCGTGTAAGATAAGTACATACTCATCCTTTTAGAGGCCCCTGAAGCACAGAAATACCCATGTCAAAACTTACCTTCTTCTTTCTTAATCTAGAATTTCCCTAGTTAAAACTGACTAGATATTTAGAGCTGAAATGTGATGGTTTTATTTTCCAAATACAAAACTAATCATGATTTAAAATTTAAATCTGTTTTACTTGACTGTATTCCTTTTCCCTGAAAATAAAAGACTGATTTTAAAGCCCATGTTGGAGTAGGAAATCAAATCGTACAGCAAATTTAGTATAAAACCTTTGTCTAGGTTTGGTCTCAACATTTTTCAAAAAAGCAAGATAACCTTCCACACTTTTTTATAGAGAAAAACACAAGTTTCAACTATAAAGATAATGATTAGGCTGGGCGTGGCACTCACACCTGTAATCCCAGCACTTTGGGAGGCCAGGCAGGTAGATCTCTTGAGCTTAGGAGTTCAAGACCAACCTAGGCAACATGGCAAAACCCCGTCTCTACAAAAAAAAAAAAAAAAAATTAGCCCGGTGTGCGGCCATGTGCCTGTAATCCCAGCTACTTTGGAGGCTGAGGTGGAAGGACTGCTTGAGCCTGGGAGGCAGAGGTTGTAGTGAGCCCACATCGCATTCCAGCCCAGGCAACAAAGTGAAACCTTGTCTCAAAAAATAATAATAATTTTATTTTTTAAATAATGATTTTTAAAAAGGCTGAGCATGGCCGGGTGTGGTGGCTCACACCTGTAATCCCAGCACTTTGGGAGGCCAAGGCGGCTGGGTCACCTGAGGTCAGGAGATTGAGACCATCCTGGCCAACATGGTAAAACCCTGTCACTAAAAAAAAAAAAAAAAAATGCTAATCATTAGCCTCCTTTTAGGCATTTTAGGGTATGTCTCTATTTCATCCAGCATGAGACTTACAGTATGTCTGGCATTTTTGGCATTCTTTTCCTTCAGAACCATGATTACCTTTTACTTACTGACTCATCCTCCTCGGGGGATTTTTTTTTCCATTATATAAGTTACCACACTAATCAATTTTTTCAGTGTATATCTGTCAGAGGCATTGGAACCAGAGAAACTCCATCTTCAATAGGGGCTGGGTAAAATGACGCTGAGACCTGCTGGGCTGCATTCCCAGACGGTTAAGGCATCCTAAGTCACAGGATGAGATAGGAGGTCAGCACCAGTTATAGGTCATAAAGACCTTGCTGATAAAGCAGGTTGCAGTAAAGAAGCCGGCTAAAATCCAACAGAACCAAGATGGTTACAAGAGTGACCTCTGGTCGTCCTCACTGCTATATTCTCACCAGTACCATGACAGTTTACAAATGTCATGGCAATGTCAGGAAGTTACCCTAGATGGTCTAAAAAAGGGGAGGCATGAATATTCCAACCCTTGTTTAGCATATAATCAAGAAATAGGGCCAGCTCAGTGGCTCACACCTGTAATCCCAGCACTTTGGGAGGTTGAGGCAGGAGGATCACCTGAGGTTGGGAGTTGGAGACCAGCCTGGCCAACATGAGATGGGCCAACCCCATCTCTACTAAAAATACAAAAATTAGCCAGTCATGGTGGCGGGCTCCTGTAGTCCCAGCTACTCGAGAGGCTGAGGCAGGAGAATCGCTTGAACCCAGGAGGGGGAGGTTGCAGTAAGTCAAGATTATGCCACTGCACTCCAGCCTGGGCAACAGAGCAAGACTCCATCTAAAAATAAAACCGTAAAAATGGGCAACCAGCAATCCTTGGGGCTGCTCTGTCTGTGGAGTAGCCATTCTTTTATTCCTCTACTTTCTTAATAAACGTGATTTCACTTTATGGATTCGCCCTGAATTCTTTCTTTCGGGAGATCCAAGAACCCTCTCTCAGGGTCTGGATGGAACCCCTTTCCTGTAACATGTCTGCTACCATCCAGAAACAGACTCCATACACTTATTCTTCATAAAGCACAGAATAAAAAATAAAACTATCAGACCTGTGAGGTTTTCTTTCCTCTTTCAAATATTACAGAATAATCTTTCCATATGCCAAAAAAAAAGTCTTTAAGAAAATGCACCAAACACAAACTATTACTAGAATGGTTTCACAGCTAAGGATTACTCATATCCATTCTGTTTGCCAAATCTTTATGTAGAACATCTGTAAGAAAACTTCTTTTTGTCAGGGCAAAGGGAATTTTTTTTCTTCTCCTTTAAAGGTTCAAGTCCGCTGAAATAAACTGACAATAGATTAATAGGAGAAAAGGCAAACAGATTTATTAACATGCAGGTGTGCACAGGAGCCATACAAAATATGAAACTCAAAGAAGGGCCAGATGGCTGAAGCATTATAGGGGAGGGAAAGAAGGGAGAGGGAGATAGGAAAAACGTAGGCAATTTTGAGGAACAGTAAATGTTTTTTGGGAGAGTTGACTGGGCCCAAAGAATAGGCAATAGTTTGTAAATGATTCTATTTGAAAACTGAATGGGACCTGAAGAACAGACAGCGGCTTGTGACAAAGTCTGTCTAGATAAGGTGACTTTCCTCAGTTTTCCTTCCTACTATATGAGTTTAATCCTCTCTGGTTTAAAATTTCAGTGATCAAAAGCAACTATGTTCCTTCTGGAGGAGCTTCAGGTAAGGGAGCTTCAGAGAATTCCACCCTGAGCTTGGGGGTGGGGAGAAACAGGAGAAAGAAAGTTCTTGGTTCTGAGGCTACTTCTAAGGCCTTTTAATTTCCTTTATTTCAAAATGCTCAGCATGCCAAAGCACCATACTTTGAGGCATTGTTTTCTGAGTCCCAACATTTGCCACTGTCTTGTCTTCCTACATCTTCCTATAAGGACTTTTGTTTCTATTCATCAACTTTCGTAAGAGAAAAATGAAGACATAGAGGAAAATCTGGTGGAGTGATTAGGCTAAGTAATAATTTTCTAGTTAAGGAGCTAAAGAACAGTATCATGCTTCCAGTTGTCAATTACCTTGCCTATCTCAGTATAACTAAGGATAGTCCTATAGGAAGCAGCCCAATTCCTTAGCTTCTTCAAAACTAAGAGTGTGAAGACTCTTTCCAACCTTATCCCCCCTTTTTACCTCTTAGAGTCTAGACATACTGAACCTCTTAGAGTTCTCAGAATGTATCAGGCTCTTTCCCAAATTTTACCGTCTTTCTAAGTAAAGAAAAAAAGAGAGTGATTCTATCATTACCTACAGACTATTCCTTCCACCTTCAGTGCCTTTCGCTGCCCCTTCTCCGGGCTAAAGCCAACATAATTGTCACCTCACAACAGGAGAATGTTAAACATTCTCCAAATCCCCAGTCAGCATTACTTGCCTGGTCCTCTATGTTCCCAAAGAAATTTGTTCACAATCTGGAGCAGTGTAGCATTCTTCTTCTATGGTTTTGGTTTGGGGGAGGAAAAGAATTATGGGTAACATTAAATATTATTTTTTTATTTATATCTTTTTATATGTTTTAACGTCATAGAATTTATTTTTAGAAACAAGGTCTCACCTTGTCACCCAGACTGGAGTGCAGTGGTGTGATCACGGCTTACTGCAGCCTTGAACTCCTGGGCTTAAGAGATCTTTCTGCCTTGGCCTCCTACAATGTTTATTTCTTCATTTGTTTTTTGAAACCAAGTTTCTCTCTTCTCGCCCAGGCAGGAGCGCAATGACTCAGCCTGGGTTCACTGCAACCTCCGTTTCCCAGGTTCAAGCAATTTTCCTGCCTCAGCTTCCCAAGTAGCTGGGATTACAAGTGTTTGCCACCATGCCCAGCTAATTTTTGTATTTTAAGTAGAGATGGGGGTTCCCCCTTGTTGGCCAGGCTGGTCTCAAACTCCTGACCTCAGGTGATCCACCTGCCTTGGCCTCCCAAATTGCTGGGATTACAGGTATTAGCCACCACGCCAGGTTTATTTGTTTATTTTTTTATTTTTTTTATTTTTTTTGAGTTGGAGTCTCACTCTGTCACCCAGCCTGGAGCGCAGTGGTGCCATCTCAGCTCACAGCAAGTGATTCTCGGCCTCAGCCTCCCGAATAGCTGGGATTACAGGTGTCTGCCACCACCACACCCATTTTTTTTAGTAGAGATGGGGTTTCATCATGTCAGCCGGGCTGATCTCGAATTCCTGACCTCAGGTGATCCACCTGCCTTGGCCTCCCAAAGTGCTGGAATTAGAGGCATGAGCCACCATGGCTAGCCTATTTTTTATCAGAAAAAATAAATATTATTTAAAAACAGTAGTTCAGAACCAAAAAATTTTTAAAAAGTAGTCTTTGGCATCAGAACAAAAAAAAATTTTTTTTTTTTGAGATGGAGTTTCAAAAACAACAACAACAACAAACAGCTGGGATTACAGGTGCTGCCACCATGCCCGGCTAATGTTTTGTATTTTTAGTAGAGATGGGGGTTTCACCATGTTGGCCAGGCTGATCTGGTGATGACCTCTGGTGATCCACCAGCCTTGGCCTCCCAAAGTGCTGGGATTACAAGCGTGAACCACCATGGTCTGCCTCAGGACAAAAATTATACTCAAGGTAAGGAAATGCAAAAAGAAAAAGAAAAAAATTATGTAAATTCTCTGTTCATTATAAAAATCCAAATTACTTCACAGATGACACTTAATTATCAGCACTAAATCCTAATATTTATTGAAGCCTCCAGGATATGTTAACATTCTATTTAGTACTCTGGTTTATCATAGGTTAGATTTGCAATGTATTTTTTCAAGAAAATCATATTGGGCCAGGTGCAGTGGCTCACACCTATAATCCTAGCACTGTGGGAGGCCAAGGAGGGTGAATAACCTGAGATCAGGAGTTCGAGACCAGCCTGGCCAACATGGCGAAACCCTGTCTTTACTAAAAATACAAACATTAGCCAGGCGAGGTGGCAGGTGCCTGTAATCCCAGTTACTCAGGAGGCTGAACCAGAAGAATAACCTGAACCCAGGAGGCAGAGGTTTCAGTGAGCTGAGATTGTGCTATTGCACTCCAGCCTGGGCTACAGAGCAAGACGCCATCTCAAAAAAAAAAAAAAAAAAAAAGAAGCTCTCATTTGCAGTCAACACAAACATGTCCATGTGCAACAAGCCATAAACAATATGCAGAAGGTTATGAGATTTCTTTTCATTTATCTCTTCATTACAGAATGGTGAGCTGGATGTAGTGGTGCATGCCTGTAAGTCCCAGCTACTCAGGAGGCTGAGGTGGGAGGATGTCTTGAGCCCAGGAGTTCTCGGCTTTAGTGTGTGCTATGTGTGCTATCAGATGTCAGCATAAGTTCCACATCAATATGGTGACCGCCTAGGAGCACAGACCACCAGGTTACCTAAGAAGGGGTGAATCAGCCCAGGTCAGAAACGGAGCAGGTCAAAAACTCCCTGCTGATCAGTAGTGGTATCACATCTGTGAAGAGCCACTGCACTCCAGCCTGGGCAAAATAGTGAAACCCTGTCTCTAAAAATAGAAATTGAAAAAAAAAAAAAGGGAAAAAGAAAAATAAAGATGAAAGCTTTATCCATACATGGCTAGGTTGTTTAATTTCTCTTCCTGTATAGTCCAATGATGATTTTCTTTCATGTGTCCTGTTCTCTTGCACCATGCAGGTCCGGCTAGGATGCAAGGTGACTTCTGAGGTCAGCGCCTTTATTACTATTGGCAAAAACAGTGATACTTTGTAAACCTGTAATTTCTGAATTATCACTTCAAATAAAGATTTTATAAATTGTATTGTTGAAGAGGCTTGGGCAGTGCTCTGCAAAAAGTCCCAGTTTTACTCAGTACAGGCAAATTGCCTTTGTCCTGTTTGTTCTGCTCTGCAAGCTGTGCTCTAAGGCCAGCACCTCTTACTCAGCTGTCTTCATGTTTGATGTGATCAGTGTTTTCTGTACTGTGGTGATTGATGAGAGATATAATTTGTATACTTTGACTTTTTCCACACACAGAAACTCCATTGTATTTTCTCCGTAATGTTAGTTAAAACTTTCTTGTCCGTATCCCCCACAGGGGTTTTACTGTTAAACCATTTTAATCTACTGTGAGGTCTACAACAGCATTTACGGCATTGTGTCACGAAACATCTCCTTAGGAAGAGAGATGATGAATTCCTTAAGGTTCCAACTTTAGCCCAAAGATTTAGTGTAAGTCTGACATATATTAGCTCCTCAATAAATACAGCACGTATTTGAATAAACAATGATTTAATATAAAACATTCTTTCTAAGGAGCAGAGAAGCATCAGGAGAAAGTATCAAATTAGTTGAAGACATAAACAGAATATCCTGAACTAAAAGTGAAAATCCAATTTAAAAATGAACAAATGGGGCCAGGCACAGTGGCTCATCCTTGTAATCCCAGCACTTTGGAAGGCTCAGGTGGGGAAGATGGCTTGAGCCCAGTAGTTCCAGGCTGCAGTGAGCTATGATCACACCACACCACTGGGCAACAAGGTGAGACCTGGTTTCTTCTAAAAAATAAAACATAAGCCGGACCCGGTGGCTCATGCCTGTAATCCCAGCACTTTGGGAGGCTGAGGCAGGTGGATCCCCTGAGGTTGGGAGTTCGAGACCAGCCTAACCAATATGGAGAAACCCCATCTCTATAAAAAATAATAATAATAAAAAATAAAAAATAGGCTGGGTGCGGTGGCTCACACCTACAATCCCAGCACTTTGGGAGGCCGAGGCGAGCGGATCACGAGGTCAGGAGATCGAGACCATCCTAGCCAACATGGTGAAATCCCGTCTCTACTAAAATAGAAAAAAAATTAGCCAGGCATAGTGGCACACACTTGTAGTCCCAGCTACTCAGGAGGCTGAGGCAGGGGAATCGCTTAAACCCAGGGGGCCGAGGATGCCATGAGCCAAGATCGTTCCACTGCACTACAGCCTGGGTGACAGAGCAAGACTCCATCTCAAAATAAATAAATAAATAAATACATATAAAATGGACAAAATATCTGAATAGACATTCTCTAAAGGAGGATGTACAAATGGCCAATAAACACATTTAAAAATATGTCAACATCATTAGCCATTAGGAAAATCAAAACTATAATGAGATACCACCTTATACTCATTAAGTTGGCTAAAGTAAGGCTGGGTGCAGTGGCTCATGCCTGTAATCCCACTTTGGAAGTTTGAGTTCCAGCCTGACCAACATGGAGAATCCCCATCTCTACTAAAAAATACAAAATTAGCTGAGCGCGGTGGTGCATGCCTGTAATTCCAGCTACTCAAGAGGCTGAGGCAGGAGAATTGCTTGAACCCAGGAGGTAGAGGTTGCGGTGAGCCGAGATGGCACCATTGCACTCCAGCCTGGGCAACAAGAGCGAAACTTTGTTTCAACAACAACAATAACAAAAGATGGATAAAACATACAGAAGAAAGTATTGACAAGGATGTGGATAAATTAGAACCCTGACATATTGCTGCTGGAATAATGCAAAATGATGCAGCTGCTTTGGAAAGCAGTTTAACAGTTCTTCAAAAGTTAAGCATGCTGGCACACACCTGTAGACTTACCTACTTGGGACGCTAGTGTGGGAGGATTGCTTGAGCCCAGGAGCTTGAGGGTGCAGTGACATCACCGCACCTGCCATAATGCCTGAGAACCACTGCACTCCAGCCTGAACAATATAGCTAGACCCCCATGATGGTTAATATTAAGTATAGACTTGATTGGATTGAAGGATACAAAGTATTGTTCCTGGGCATGTCAGTGAGGGTGTTGCCAAGGGAGATGAACATTTGAGTCAGTGGACTGGGGTAGGCAGACCCACCCTCGATCTGGGTAGGCACCATCTAATCAACTGCCAGCAGGACTGGAAGAAGGTGGGTGGCGGAAGAAGGTGGGAGAAACAGACCGGCTAGTCTTCCCACCTTCATCTTTCTCCTGTGCTGGATGTTTCTGGCCCTCAAACATCAGCCTCCAAGTTCTTCAGCTTTTGGACTCTTGGCTTTATACCAGTGTTTTTCCAGGGGCTCTCCGGCCTTGGCCACAGGCTGAAGGCTGCACTGCCGGCTTCCCTAATTTTGAGGTTTGGAACTCAGACTGGCTTCCTTGCGTCTCAGCTAGGAAGATGGCCTATTATGGGACTTCACCTTGCGATCATGTGAGTCAACTCTCCCTAATAAACTCCCCTTCATATATATATCTGTCCTATTAGTTCTGTCCGTGTAGAGAATCATAATACAACCCCATCTTTAAAAACATTTTCTTGGCCGGGCGCGGTGGCTCACGCCTGTAATCCTGGCACTTTGGGAGGCCGAGGTGGGTGGATCACCTGAGGTCAGGAGTTCGAGACCAGCCTGGCCATCATGGTGAAACCCCATCTTAAATAAATAAATAAATAAATAAATAAATAAAACATTTTCTTAATTAAAAAAAGCATAGAGTTACCATATAACCCAGCAATTCAAATTCTAGGTATATGGCCAAAAGAAATGAAAACATACGTCCACACAAAAACTTGTACATAAATGTGCATAGCAGCACTATCCATAATAACCATAAAGTAGAAACAACCTAAATGTTCATCAGATTATAAATGGATAATCTGATAAACAGATTGAAATCTTAAGCTGTTTTAGGATATAAAAAGGTGAGGGGAGGAGAACCCTTAACACTAAGCTTTAGGTCTCAAAGTAGAAGGTCTCAAAGTAGGTACTAGAATTTGAAAACTTTGCTTAGATTACCCATGGCCTTGCTACTTCCTTTTTTTTTTTAACGTCTATTTTATATGTAAAGAACTATCATGGTTTTCATTGGGTAGATGCCTTGGATAATCCTCTGAAGAAAGATCATTTAGTCTAACTTAATGAAACAGATATCCTTCGAGTTCTAACGCAGAAACACTGGTAGCACATACTGAGGCCGTATTTCTGGATCAGACCATGCTGGTTGGAGTAGAAGTGACAAGAGTGAGAACCCTGGCTGAATTTTTGTGGGTGGCTCCAGTAAAGATGCTGGTGAGCCATCTTTCTCTCAGGAGTGCCTTTTTTTTTGAGACGGAGTTTCGCTCTTGTTCCCCAGGTCTGGAGTGCAATGGCTAGATCTCAGTTCACTGCAACCTCCGCCTCCCAAGTTCAAGAGATTCTCTTGCCTCAGCCTCCCGAGTAGCTGGGATTACAGGAGTGAGGTATCATGCCCAGTTTATCTTGTATTTTTAGTAGAGACAGGGTTTCACCATGTTGGCCAGGGTGTTCTTGAACTCCTGACCTCAGGTGATCTGCCCACCTTGGCCTCCCAAAGTGCTGGGGTTACAGGCATGAGCCATCGCACCTGGCCGTTACTTCCTTTAAAACTCTTTCAGGGGTACATTAGGCAAGAGACAGAGCTATGATAAGAGGAGATTTTCATATAGTAATAGTATACCTGCACTCTTGCTGAGACAAAAGCTGTTTGGTAATGGGCTTGTTTCAATTTTTCTCAAGAACTGACAGCCAGTTATGCTATAGCACTCAATCCTATGCAACAGTTACAGCAACCAAGATGATGAAACTGATAACCAATGGTAAAGAACCCATTACAGTGCCAAAGCTTGTCTCTGTATCACAAAGGATTTCAGTACGAGGGCAAGAGAAAGAAAAATTAATGAGGCTGAACTGGAAAACAAATGACAAGAAATGACAAGATAACAGTGAGTAAAGTCTTCCCAGGATATACTTAGAAAATCAGTTGACGTCTGCAAGCATATTTTTTTAAGTCCATACAAGAGTGAATTTATTTTTAATTAAAAACATTTTTTTTTTTTGGAGACAGGGTCTTGTAACTAAGTTGCTCGGGCTGACCTCAAACTCCTGGGCTCCTGAGGGATCCTCCTGCCCCAGCTTCTGGAGTAGCTGGGACTACAAGTGCCAGCCAATCCTGGCTGCAAGCATTTTTGCAAATAGCATCACAGCAGGAACAGGAAGGTGTTTGCCTTCCACAAGAATTTCAGAGGATGGATTTTTACAACTTATTTTACCAATCAGTAAAGAGGCATTTATTTAACTTTCATAGATTACAAAGTACTGCCACATCTTTCTACTCTGGAGCCTCCTGAGAGGTGGCGAAAGCAGGTATTAGTTGTTTCATCATCACTATCATAAAAAAAAAAAGACCTTTACTGAATGCTTTTTTCTTTTCTTTTTTTTTTGTAGAGATGGGGTCTTGATACATTACTCTTTCCCTGGCTGGTCTTGAATGCCTGGATTCCAGAGATCCTCCTGCACTGGCCTCCCAAAGTGCTGAGGTTACAGGTGCGAGTTATTGTGCCCAGCCTGAATTCTTGTATCTCAGGCAAAAAACTATGTTTTGACCTTACCATGTTAATCCAATGAATGTTTTGACTGAGTCAGAGGAAAAACTCAAATTTCATAGAAATAACAGCTACAAAAGAAGGTTCACAACAGCAGTAGTTAAAATGGGCAGAGTTTGATGAGGAAACAAACCTAATGACTAAAATAACCCAGTATAAAAGTGCATGGCTATAGTCCCACCTACTTCTGGAGGCTGAGGCAGGGTGCTCCCTTGAGGCCAGGAGTTCAAGGCTGTCCTGCACTATGATGGTGCCTGTGAGTGACACCAGTCTCTAAATTGCAAAAAAAAAAGACTTAATGACGGAAATGAATCTTATTTTTAAATGCACATGGAAAAATTTTATCCTGAGCAAAATTTTGATAAAATAAAAATGAGACTAGAGGCTGGGCCCGGTGGCTCTTGCCTGTTGTTTCAGCACTTTGGGAGGCTGAGGCAGGTGGATCATGAGGTAAGGAGTTTGAGACCAGCCTGGCCAACATGGTAAAACCCAATCTCTACTAAAATACAAAAATTAGCCGGGTGTGGTGCATGCCTATAATCCCAGCTAATCGAGAGGCTGAGGCAGGGGGAACTGCTTGAACCTGGGAGGCAGAGGCTGGAGTGAGCTGAGATCAGGCCACTGCACTCCAGCCTGGGCAACAGAGCAAAACTCCATCTTGGAAAAAAAAAAAAAAAGAAAAAAAATGAGAATAGAAAAAAATTGGAAATAGTTTCACTGTACTGCAGAGAAATCTGATAAAGAATTAAACTGGTTATAACAATAGTTACATGGGTATATTCATAAACACAGAGTTCAAAATGGCAGGTCAAAATCACATATCTGATTCAAGCACAGGGTGCAAAAATGAGGTGAAAATAGCAAGATCAAAATGGCATTATTGACTTGATGTTTAGACGGGTGCCTAACTTCTTACCTCCTATGTAATGTTAAATAAGTCTCATTATTGGGCTCTCTCTTTATCTGTAAAATGAGAAATACAGTGTCTGGACCTACCTCATGTTGTGGATTAAATGAGATAATGTATATAAAGTGGTTAGCATAGTGTGTGGCACCAGTGAAAGACATTTCAACCCTCCTGTTTCAAAAATATGTGATACTCTTACAGTGTGCCAGGACAGGATCTTTAAAAATAGGTCTCCTAGTCACGAACCACATTACTTAACTGTAAGTACATTTCTTATAATTAAAAAAATATTCAAAGCAAATCTCAGATGAAGCTACTGCAGAGCTACTCTGATTCTTCATATATTTTAAAATATATTTTAATTTAGAAAACATTGTCCTGGCTGGATGTGGTGGCTCACACCTGTAATCTCAACACTTTGGGAGGCCAAGGCAGGAGGATTATTTGAACTCATTAGTTCTAGACCTGCATGGGCAACAAGGTAAAACCCCATCTCTACAGAAAAATACAAAAATTAGCTGGGCATGGCAGCCTGTGCCTATAGTCCCAGCTACTCAGGAGACTAAGGCAGGAGGATCACTTGAGTGTGGGCAGTCGAGGCTGCAGTGAGCCCTGTTCATGCAGCTGCGCTCCAGCTTGGGTGACAGAGTGAGATCCTGTCTCAAAAAAAGGAAAAAGGAAAGAAAATGTTGTCCCAATCAACTATTTGGGTATAGAGTACATTAAAAATACTAAAGATTGTTTAGAAAGTCCAAAAAATAAAAATACTGTCCTTGTGGGGTCTTTTTTTTTTTTTTTTTTTGAGATGGAGTCTCGATCTGTTGCCAGGCTGGAGTGTAGTGGTGTGATCTCAGCTCACTGCAACCTCTGCCTCCTGGGTTCAAGTGATTCTCCTGCCTCAGCCTCCCGAGTAGCTGCGACTACAAGCATGCACCACCATGCCCAGCTAATTTTTTGTATTTTTAGTAGAGATGGGGTTTCACCATGTTGGCCAGGATGGTCTCGATCTCTTGACCTCATGATACACCTGCCTCAGCCTCCCAAAGTGCTGGGATTACAAGCGTGAGCCACCACGCCCAGCTTGTCCTTGTGTTTTAAAAATATTTAACATGTGGCTGGTCACAGTGGCTCACACCAGTAATTCCATCACTGTGGTAGGCCGAGGCAAACGGATCACCTGAGGTCAGGCATTTGAGACCAGTCTGGCCAACATGGTAAAACTCCTCCTCTCCTAAAAATACAAAAAGTAGCAGGGCATGGTGGCGCATCCCAGCTACCTGGGAGGAGGCTGCAGTGAGCCAGGATCATGCCGTTGCACTCCAGTCTGAGTGACAGAAGAAGATTCCATCTCAAAAAAAAAAAAAAAATTGACATGTAAACAGCTATTTTTGTTTGGTTTATTGACCCAGCAATTGCTTTACCACTTCTCAAGGAAAAAAAAAGTAGCCAATGAAACAATAGCATTCTTAGTTTCAACAATAATGGAGTACAGAATACCAGAAAACCATTCAGCCTGTCTGTCCTCTCATGTGAAAACAGATGTGATAAAATATACACACTTCACACAGTTATTATGAAAACTAATTAATGCCCTTAAATTGCTTTGAAATTCCCATGTGAAAGACACTTAACCTGATCTTTATCTAGAAGCAGGTAGGTAAGGCATGTATATATATATACATAAAGACAACATTCATCCAAAAGTTAAAATAGGCTCTTGCTTGTATAACTTGAATTTCTACTTGGCAAGAATATAATTTAGCAGAGGGAATGCTATTATATAATTTTTTAAATACGTGTTTCAAAACCATATAATATTCACTCGTCTTTTTCATGATTTCAGCCTCACATAGTATCTATATAGCAACAACAGTTACACAAAGTGCTCCATTCAGTAGTCACACATACATAGCACATCAAATACTTTTGTATAGTCATGCTATTATTTTTAAAACCTTTCTTGTTTTTTGTGTAATCAAAAATATGTAATTGTTAATTGCTTTTCAACACAAGATTTCTAAAGTATTGACATGGTTTGGCTCTGTGTCCCCACGTAAATATCACCTCATATTGCAATCCTCACATCAAAGAAGGGACCTGGTGGAAGGTGATTGAATCATGGGGGTGGTTTCACCTAGGTTGTTCTTTTTTGTTTTTGTTTTTTGAGATGGAGTCTTGCTCTGTCACCCAGGCTGGAGTACAGTGGTGCGATCTCAGCTCACTGCAACCTCTGCCTCCCAGGTTCAATCAATTATCCTGCCTCTGCCTCCTGAGTAGCTGGGATTACAGGCATGCACCACCATGCCCGGCTTTGCTATGTTGGTACAGCTCCTTAGGAAAACAGGAAGTTCCTTAAAACGTCAAACAGAATTACCAGATGAGCCAACAATGATGTGTCTAGGTATACACCCTAAAGAACTAAAAATAGGTGTTCAAATAAAAACTTGTATGCAAATGTTTATAGCAACATTATTTATAATAGCTAAAAAGTGGCTCATGCCTGTAATCCCAGCATTTTGGAAGGCCGAGGCAGGCCGATCACGAGGTCAGGAGATTGAGACCATCCTGGCCAACATGGTGAAACCCCATCTCTACTAAAATACAAAAAATTAGCTGGGCGTGGTGGTACACACCTGTAGTCCCAGCTACTCGGGAGGCTGAGGCAGGGGAGTTGCTTGAACCCAGGAGGGAGAGATTGCAGTGAGCCGAGATCGCACCACTGCACTCTAGCCTGGTGACTGAGCAAGACTCTGTCTCAAAACAAAAACAAAAACTAGCCAAGCATGGTGGCACACTCAGGAAGCCGAAGTACGAGGATCGTTTTGAATCCAGGAGGTAGAGGCTACAGTGAGCCATGATCATGCCACTGTACTCCAGTCTGGGTGACAGAGTGAGACCTTGTCTCAAAAAAAAAAAGAAAAGAAAAGCAACAATCAAGTAATGCAGAGTTTAATCCAAATAAGCTATAATTAAAAAATTCAACTAAGTTTCCCTACTTACTCAAAATTTCTTGAGAAAAGAAACAAGATAACAAAGAAAGAAACAAGGACTCTTTGCTGTCTGCTAGGGATTTTTCAGTGAAGCTCCTTCTCCCCAAATAACACCCACTCACTCACTTAAGAAATGTTCATCATAAAGCAGAGGTGGGGAAGAAATCAGCCCTCGGGGTGTTTGGGCTGCACTATTGCTGCTGATCAACTGCCTTTAGTGACTCAAGCCAAGTTATAAACAAAGGGTGAACCTCAATGTCTGTGCAGGACTCAACTTGATAGGAAATCAAGGGAATTCAAAAACAATCATCCAACATTACATGGTTTGGTCCTTTGTTTTTCAGAAAGCTGTAATTTTTCACAATCTTTGCCTGGAACTTTCTGTTATTGGCTATATCCCTTCCTGTGGATTCTTTTAAAAGTCTCTTATCATGTCACCCTGAGGGTCAGTTTGTTCCAGAAGAACAATAGAAAGAATGCTAGACCTCATCAGGATGCCTGGATTCTAGTCAGGCTCCACTAATTAGGAAAGTGATCTTTGGGTTAGTGATGAAACACTTCTCTGAGTCTTAGTGTCTTTATCTCTCACTACTTCAGTCAAGGTCAAATAAATTAATGAATGCAAAAATGGCCACTGAACATTCTAAAATGCTGTATCATATGGTTTGGCTCTGAGTCCCCAGCCAAATCTCATGTTGAATTATGCTCATCAGTGTTGGAGGAGTCTAGTGGGAGGTGATTGGATTACAAATTTCTTTTTTCTTTTTTTTTGTTTTTTGTTTAGATGGAGTCTCACTCTGTCATTCAGGCTGCAGTGGCACAATCTCAGTTCACTGCAACCTCTGCCTCCCAGGTTCAAATGATTCTCCTGCCTCAGTATCCTGAGTAATTGGGATTAGAGGCGCAAGCTACCATGCTTGGCTAATTTTTGTATTTTTATTAGAGATGGGGTTTCACCATGTTGGCCAGGCTGGTCTCGAACTCCTGACCTCGTGATCTGCCCGCCTCAGCCTCCCAAAATGCTAGGATTATAGGCATGATGGAGTCTTGCTCTGTCGCCCAGGCTAGAGTGCAGTGGCACTATCTCGGCTCACTGCAAACTCTGCCCTCTGGGTTCAAGGGATTCTCCCTGCCTCAGCCTCCTGAGTAGCTGGGATAACAGGTGCCCATCACCATGCCCACCTAATTTTTGTATTTTTTAGTAGAGATGTGGTTTCACCATGTTGGCCAGGCTGGTCTTGAACACCTGACCTCAGGTGATCTGCCCGCCTCAGCCTCCCAAAGTGCTGGGATTATAGGCATAAGCCCCCACAGCCTGGCCTGGATCAGCTCTCCCACCTGCTGTTCTTGTGATAATGAGTGAGTTCTCATGACTTCTGGTTGTTTAAAAGTGTATAGCACTTCCCCCTTCACATTCTCTCTTGCTCCACCATGTGAAGATTGTGCCTGCTTCCCCTTCGCCCTTCTGCCATGATTGTGAATTTCCTGAGGCCTCCTCAGCCATCCCTCCTGTATAGTGGGTCAATTGCGAGTCAACTAGGCCGTGCTTGGTGGCTCATGCCTGTAATCCTAGCACTTTGGGAGCCCAAGGTGGGCAGATCACAAGGTCAGGAGTTCAAGACCAGCCTGGCCAACATGGTGAAACCCTGTCTCTACTAAAAATACAAAAATTATCCAGGTGTAGTGGCAGGCACCTGTAATCCCAGTTACTTGGGAGGCTGAACCAGGATAATTGCTTGAATGCGGGAGGCGGAGGTTGCAGTGAGCAGAGATGATACACCACTGCACTCCAGCCTGGGTGACAAGAGAAGACTCTGTCTCAAAAAACAAACAACAACAACAAAAAAAAACTGTGATTCAACTAAGCCTCTTTTCTTTATAAATTACCTAGTCACAGGTAGTTCTTTATAAGCAATGTGAGAACAGACTAATATACTATATAAATGTAAAATACTATTGTTTTACTTTGGAATCATCGTTACTAAAACAGTCTTGATAGCTTGGCACCCTTTGTTTAGCCTTAAGATTAGTATCCATGTCAGTTTCACTATTATCATGTGTTGAACAAGTGCCAGGTATTTTCTGAGCTTTAAGCCAAATCTTCCCTGAGATAAACCGAGTTATCTTTCCCTCTTCCACCCCTGCTCTTCTTTCCCAAAACCAGCAACCCAAGAGTCTTATGCTGTCTTGCAACCTTCAATCAATCAGTAAAGTGATCCAATACAATCATTTATATGAAGATTTAGTGTTATCCCTAATGTATTATCCTTAATTGGAATACTTCTTTTTTTTTTCTTTTTCTTTTCTTTCTTTCTTTCTTTTGTTTTGTTTTGAGATGGAGTCTTGCTCTGTCGCCAGGCTGGAGTACAGCGGCGCAATCTTGGCTCACTGCAACCTCTACCTCCCAAGTTCAAGTAGTTCTCCTGCCTCAGCCTCCAGAGTAGCTGGGACTACAGGTGCTCGTCATCACGCCCAGCTAGTTTTTGTATTTTTAGTAGAGACGGGGTTTCACCATGGTGGCCAGGATGGTCTCAATCTCTTGACCTCATGATCTGCCCACCTCAGCCTCCCAAAGCGCTGGGATTACAGGCATGAGCCATGGCGCCCAGCCATCCTTAACTGGAATATTTCTATTTCAAAAAAAAATTTTATAATTAAATAAAGTTCATGCTATTCCCTCAACCTGGAAAAACCTTTTTGTTTTTACCTGGCAAAATTTTACCACCTTTCAAATTCCAGTTATCCTGCAATCTTCCCAGTGAAACCTTTCTAGACTTGTTTAAGAGAGTAGCCATTCCCTCCTATGGATCTCCACCCCGCTTTGCACCTATCTCTTATATCTACCACTTTAAGGGTTAACATGTATATTATGATGGGAAAATACTATATATGGAACAGCTGCCCCAGTATTCCTGGGGGGTGAAGGGAGTAGGCGGATTTGAAGCGGAGACCTTGAGAGGTCTGAGTACAGGCAGAGCTGTTACCCACCAAAGACTGGAGTTTATAGTAAAGTTTACTCCAAGGCCGGCCGGGCGCAATGGCTCACGCCTGTAATCCCAGAACTTTGGGAGACCAAGGTGGGTGGATTACTTGAGGTCAGGAGTTTAAGACCAGCCTGGCCAACACAGTGAAACCCCATCTCTACAACAACAACAACAAAAATAAATAAATAATTTAAAAAAAGTTTACTCCAGAGAAACGAGGCAAGTAAAGGAGATACTTTTAAATAAGAAAGCATACCTGATGCTTTTCAAATCACGTTCTGAGCACTGTTTCTATTTAATCCTTGCCTGGAATCTTCTGGCTCTTCTACAGAAATAAATTATGATGTTCAGGACCCAAAACTTTATTATTATTACTTTTTTTGTGTTTGTTTTCGAGACAGAGTTTCACTCTTGTTGCCCGGGCTGGAGTACAATGGCCCAATCTCGGCTCACTGCAACCTCAGCCTCCCAGGTTCAAGCGATTCTCCTGCCTCAGCCTCCCGAGTAGCTGACTGCAGGCATGCACCACCATGCCCAGCTAATTTTGTATTTTCTTTTTTTTTTTTTTTTTTTGAGACGGAGTCTTGCTCTGTCACCCAGGCTAGAGTGCAGTGGCATAATCTCGGCTCACTGCAACCTCCGCCTCCTGCCTCAAGCTGTTCTCATGCCTCGGCCTTCCGAGTAGCTGGGATTGCAGGCACCCGCCACTGCGCACAGCTACGTTTTATATTTTTAGTAGAGACGGGGTTTCACCGTCTTGGCCAGGCTGGTCTCAAACTCCTGACCTCATGATCCACCCACCTTGGCCTCCTAAAGTGCTGGGAATACAGGCATGAGCCACCGCACCCGGCCTAATTTTGTATTTTTTTAGTACAGATGGGGTTTCTCCATGTTGGTCAGGCTGGTCTCAAACTCCCGACCTCAGGCGATCTGCCTGCCTCGTCCTCCCAAAGTGCTGGGATTATAGGTGTGAGCCACTGCGCCCGGCCTATTATTATTTATTTATTTAAGACAGAGTCTTGCTCTGTTGCCCAGGCTGGAGTGCAGTGGTGCGATCTCAGCTCACTACAACCTCCATCTCCTGGGTTCAAGCAACTCTCCTGCCTCAGCCTCCCGAGTAGCTGGGACTATAGGCACGCACCACCACGCCCAGCTAATTTTTTTTTTGAGATGGAGTTTCACTCTTGTTGCCCAGGCTGAAGCGCAATGGTGTGATCTCAGCTCACTGCAACCTCTGCCTCCTGGGTTCAAGTGATTCTCCTACCTCAGCCTCTAGAGTAGCTGGGACTACAGGTGCGCACTACCACACCTGGCTAATTTTTAGTAGCGATGGGGTTTCTTGAAATCAAATACAAGATTATTGATTTTCAACTTTTCTTTTTCTCTAATATATATATATATTTTAAAGCTAAAAAGTTTCCCTCCAAGCACAGCTTTAGCTTTTGTTGTTGTTGTTGTTGTTTATTTATTTTGAGAAGAGCCTTGCTCCGTCACCCAGGCTGGAGTGCAGTGGTGCGATCTCGGCTCACTGCAACCTCTGCCTCCCGGGTTCAAGCGATTCTCTTGCCTCAGCCTCCCAAGTAGCTGGGATCACAAGCACACTCCACCACACCTGGCTAATTTTTGTATTTTTACTAGAGATGGGGTTTCACCATGTTGGCCAGGCTGGTCTCAAACTCCTGAGCTCAGGTGATCCACACGCCTCAGCCTCCTAAATTGCTGGGATTACAGGCGTGAGCCACCATGTCCAGCCGAGCCTCCTTGTTCTTGTATCACACCAAACATGTTCCCACCTCAGAGCCTTCGCAATTTCCTATTCCCTCTGCCTGGAGTGTACCCTCCCATTTTCGCATGCCTGACTCCTCGCTTTGTTCAGCCTTTGCTCATATGACATTACCCAGAGGTCCTTCTTTGGTCACCTCTTCTAAAAAAGCACTGTCCCCTCCATTCTCTTACCCTGAACTACTTTTCTTCACAGCATTTATCATTAAAGAAAATTACATTATATATTTATTATATTTAGTGGTTGTCTCCTCCACTAGAAGGCAATGTTCCTTAGTAAAGGGATTTGGTTGATTTTGTTTACTGTAGTATCTGCATCATATAAAATAGTTCCTGGCATAGATCCTCAGTAAATATTTGCAGAGTGAATCACAAATGAAGAGCTCTATAGATTGAACGTCCATAGTTTTTACACAGCCTTAGCTTCTCTGCAAATACTAATTGTCGAGTAGCCCCATGTACACCAGGGTACCAGAGGTTGGGAGACTCCTGGGTGAGTGCAAAAGTGGAGCAAGTGGAGAAGAGGCTGCAAGGACTATGAAGGCTGCTTGCAAGCTAATATGTTAGTCTGTCATTGTTTCATGGATGCTGGCAATAGTCATGACACTCCTTGGTCAGAGCGCAGCAAATAGCATGTGTCAGCATGTTGCATTGCTTCCCTTGCCCTCAAGTTCTAATGGGGCAACACAGTGAGCCCAGATGACACATGTATCTGCAGTGGTTTGCATTACAGGAGAGGAACCCTGGGGCCAAGGGCTCAGCACGTTTTGAGCAAGCAGCAAACAAGCCAATCCCCACTCCCTCTAGGGAGCAAGCAGTTACAGGTACTTACAGTAGTTGCCTTGGCCACACAGTAACACAGTAGTTAGTTATCTGTGTGAATAGCTATAGACATTGCTCAGTATCAGGACACTGGGAGTCTTGTGGGGTGGGATACTCAGCAAGAGAGTGCAGGCATGTTCAGAGCCCATGGCGGGGTCTCTGACAGCACTAGGCAGCTGAGTTATCAGCAAAGCAGGATGACACTGAATGTTGCCAGTTTGACACATACTCACTAGACTTCAAATCCTAGCTAAGGGAAGCATTTAGTGGACAGATGCAATATTCAGCCTTCTGAAGGCATCATTCAGCGCACAGTTTTGAATGATCAAATGGGGGAGAAGTGTGGAAAGTAAAGAGCCTGGCCTAGCACTGTGGCTCACGCTTGTAATCTCAGCAATCTGGGAGGCCGAGGTGGGAGGACACTTGAGTCCAGAAGTTTGAGACCAGCCTGGGCAACGTAGTAAGACCCCATCTATATAAAAAATACAAAAATTAGCCAGGTGTGTTGGTGTATGTCTGTAGTCCCAGCTACTCAGGAGGCTGAGGTGGGAGGATTGCTTGAGCCTGGGAGGTTGAGGCTGCAGTGAGCTATGATGGCACCACTGTGACTCCAGGCTGGGTGAAAGAGAGAGAGGAAGAAAGGAAGGAAAGAAGGAAGGAGGGAGGGCCGGGCACAGTGGCTCACGCCTGTAATCCCAGCACTCTGGGAGGCCAAGGCGGGTGGATCATGAAGTCAGGAGTTCAAGACCAGCCTGGCCAAGATGATGAAACCCCATCTCTACTAAAAATTACAAAAAAATTAGCCGGGCACGGTGGCATGTGCCTGTAATCCCAGCTACTCAGGAGGCTGAGGCAGGAGAATTGCTTGAACCCAGGAGGTGGAGGTTGCAGTAAGCCAAGATCGTGGCACAGCACTCCAGGCTGGGTGACAGAGTGAGAATCTGTCTCAAAAAAAAAAAAAATTAGAGAAGATAAATAAATAAAATGTATAAAAAAAGGAAGGAAGGAAAGGAAAGAAAGAGAGAGAGCATGAAAGAAAGAGAAAGAAGAAAGAGCTTAACAGAGGTTTGCTTGCCTTAGTAAAAAGTGTATCATATGGCAGAGTTGTGTGGCAAAGCTTACAATAACTCTAGGGCTTTGCATCAGTCACGAATGGCTACCAAGGGAAAATTGAGATGTCCTCAACCGTGGCCTTGCCCCTGCAGCCTTTCGGCATGGTGGAGTGCCCAGTCCTGGGATAGAAGGCTTGGTTTCTGTTTAGCTCTACTATTGTTCTGAAACTTCGAGGCAATCCTTTAACTTTACTGGACAGAATTATCACTAGATTAGGATAAGTCTGGCGGCAATTGCCTATGTGTGATTTATTATTCTTTTAGGACTTCTTGGTTCACATTGACATGATTTTGCCTGATAAAAATAGTGCTGAAAAAAAACAAAAGAAAAAAAAAAGTAGTGCTGAAGTCATTGTGTGTATGGTAGGTTTAGAGAAAGATAAATTTTTTGCAAGGTGGGATCTCTCTTTTGAGTTTCCCTTTATTTTTCAGAACGAATTTCTTTTTTTGAGACAGAGTCTCGTTCTGTCACCCAGGCTGGAGTGTGGTTGACACTCGGCTCTGAGCACGATCTCGGCTCTGCAACGTCCACCTCCCGGGTTCTTGCAATTCTCCTGCCTCAGCCTCCCAGGTAGCTGGGACTACAGGCACAGACCACCACACTCGGCTAATATTTTTTTTTATTTTAGTAGAAACAGGGTTTCACTGTGTTGCCCAGGCTAGTCTCAAACTCCTGAGCTCAGGCAATCCACCCACCTCAGCCTCCCAAAGTGCTGGGATTGCAGGCGTGAGCCACCACGCCCAGCCCAGAATGAATTTTTAGAATCCCACAATCTTCTACACTGCTCCACCCTCCATCCTTAGCCCATGAGGTGCTTTCAGGCTTCATTCCCCTTGGGGACAGACTTATCTCTGAGGACTCGATTAGCAGGATTTGTAAAAGAGAGATAATATTTGTTCTGCTGACTTCAGTGGTTAGATTGAGAATCACATGAAATTTAATAAAAAAAAATTAGAACTGTAACTGCCTTTAGATACCATCTAGGCCCAACCTGCATTTTACACATAATGAAACTACAACCCAACTGGCATGGTGGTACACACCTGTAGTCCCAGCTACTCAAGAGGCTGAAATGGGAGGATCCCTTGAGCCCAGGAATTTGAGGCTATAGTGAGCTGTAATTGTGGCACTGCATGCCAGCCTGGGCAACAGAGTGAGACTCATTTCAAAAGAAAAGAAAGAAGAAAAAAAGAAACTGAGGCCCAGAGAGGTGTTAGAGGCTTAAGGACATGAAAGTGGCTGAGCAGGTCTAGAGCACAGATTAGGCACTTTTCCCCTGTATACTTTATTGCCTCACATTATATGGAAAGCACTTGGAAAATATATAGCATCTTGGCTGGGTGCGGTGGCTCACACCTGTAATCCCAGCACTTTGGGAGGCTGAGGCAGGTGGATCACTTGAGGTTAGGAGTTTGAAACCAGCCTGGCCAACATGATGAAACTCCATCTCTACTAAAAATACAAAAATTAGCCATGGTGGCGGGCACCTGTAATCCCAACTACTTGGGAGGCTGAGGCAGGAGAATCACTTGAGCCCAAGAGGCAGAGGTTGCAGTGAGCTGAGATTGTGCCACTGTACTCCAGCCTGGGTGACAGAGCAAGACTCTCTCAAAAAAAAAAAAAAAAAAGAAAAGAAAAGAAAAAATGTATATATTCTTAGTGCAGGCCTCTCTTTCTTTCTTTCTTTCCTCCTTCCTTCCTTCCTTTCTTTTCTCTTTCTTTCTTTCTTTTTCTTTCTCTCTCTTTCTCTCTTTCTTTCTCTTTCTTTTTTTTGAGACAGGATCTCACTCCATTGCCCAAGCTGGAGTGCACTGCTGTGATTGTAGCTCACTACCACCTCCATCTGCTGGGCTCTGATCGATTCTCCCACCTCAGCCTCCTCAGTAGATGGGACTACAGGTGCGCACCACCATGCCTGCCTAGTTTTGAAATTTTTTGTAGAGTCAAAGTCTCACCTGTTGCCCAGGCTAGTCTTGAATGCCTGGGCTCAAGCAATCCTCCCATCTCGGCCTCCCAAAGTGCTGGGATTGCAGACATCGGCCACAGTGCCCAGCTAGCTTTTTTCACTGTAAGCAAGAGAGACATTCCTAGGAGGTAATTTATTATAAAGATACAGGGATAGGAAGTAATCAGGCCTCCGGAGAAACCAGAACCAGGAACTAGAAAGTTATCAAGAATCATGACAGCCACTTAGTCCGTGCCGTCTCCATCTCTCTATGGAACCATGTGGTCTCTCATTTGTTCACTTTCCTTCTGTTTCTGTAGCTTCCTCTGCCTCTCTGTGCTCTTAATGATAAAAGGCCACAGATATATTTTAAGTTTCATGACATTTTGGTTCAAGCACCTAATAGAAACATACTAGATCTTAGTCCAAATGTCCAGAAGAAGAAGCTTATTGGTTCGTCTTGAGTCGAGCGTTCACCCACATCCAGTCCAGTTAGCCACAGCCAAGGCAGATAGTTCACAAAGTATAAATTTAACTACAGGGCTGCACTCAGGGTTAGCCAAACTGTGAGGCTGGAGGGAACAGTCCTCACAAGACTACCCCTACTTCTGAAACCAACTGCAAGTTTGGGGGTTTCCTCAAACCATCCCAGGTTTGATAATTCTCTAGAAAGACTCACAGAAGTCACTGAATACTGTTATATGCACAGTTACTGTTTATTATAGACAAAGGATGGAAATTAAAATCAGCCAAAGGAAGAAACACAGAGTCCAGGAGAGGTTCAAGTGTAGTACTTGGGTATCTTCTGCCTGTGGAGTCACGGACAGTGTTATCTCCTCCTGGTCATGATGTGTGACAATATGCACATTATTACCAACCAAGGAAGCTCAACTGGAGCCTGAACCTGAAGTCTGCAGAGTTTTTGCTGGGGCTCGATCACACACTGCTCTTATGGCTGACCTTGAGTATACTCCTCTCCCAGAAGTCATGCTAGTACCTGTAGCCTCCAGTTCCTCCAGAGGTCAGAACTGAAACAGCATGGCCTGGAGCCTAACTCACATTGTTAGACTGCCCCGTGGCCAGAACGCCAAGCAAACAAACACTCCTATCAGGCAGGACATTTCTGGGGCCTGGAGGTCACCTCCGCTCTAGCCGAGGGCAAAGGCCAGGCCTTTTTTTTTTTTTTTTGAGACAGAGTCTTCCTCTGTCGCCCAGGCTGGAGTGCAGTGACGTGATCTCAGCTCACTCCAACCTCTGTCTCCCGGGGTTAAGCAGTTCTCTGCCTCAGCCCCCCGAATAGCTGGGAGCACAGATGTCCGCCGCCAAGCCTGGCTAATGCTTTTGTATTTTTAGTAGAGACGAGGTTTCACGATGTTGATCAGGCTGGTCTCAAACTCATGACCTCGTGATCCACTTGCCTCAGCCTCCCAAAGTGCTAGGATTATAGGCGTGAGTCACCACGCCCGGCCGGCCAGCCAGGCCTTTCTTTTGGTTAATATTTTTGTGCCAGAGTCTTGCTTTGTCACCCAGGCTGGAGTGCAGTGGTGCGATCTTGGCTCACTGCAACCTCTGCCTCCTGGGTTCAAATGATTCTCCTGCCTCAGCCTCCCAAGTAGCTGGGAGGCAATGTGCCACCACGCCCAGCGAATTTTTTTTTTTTGTATTTTTAGTAGAGACGGGGTTTCTCCATGTTTGTCAAGCTGATCTCAAACTCCTGACCTCAAGTGAGCTGCCTGCCTCCCAAAGTGCTGGGATTACTGGCATGAGCCATTGTACCTGGCCAGGTTTAAGTTAGTTCTTCATTATACAGACCCACTTCCATTTTTGCAGAAGAGGAAATGTTCTCAAGAAGTAGGACATTTCAGGGAAATAAACCTCCCATAGGTCTATTCCATTGTATATTAGATAAGTAAATAATTCCAGCTTCTGTAATAAATAAACCCTGAGATTCCAGCAGTTTAACACAATAAAAGTTTATTTCTCTTGTTCACAGTCCAATGTGGGTTGCTGGAAGGGTAGGGGGAGATGAAGGAAGAGAGAGGGAAAGAAGTGAGAAGGGAGAGAGGATGGTGGGAGATGGAGGCAGATGGGGACGGTGGGGAGATGGAGGCAACATCAGGGAAGGGGTCTTGCTCCATATGATCACTCAAGGACAAAGGCCTTTTCCATCTTGTGGTTCCACCCTTTGCTTTGTCCCTTTCTTTGTCCTCTCCATTCAGCAAGAGAAGGGATGGCCAAGAGTGAGGATTGTGCTTGAGAGGTTTTTATGGACCCAGAAGTGGTGCCCACCACTCCTGCTCACATTCCACGGGCCACAACAGTCACATAGTCACACCTAACTGCACTGGAGGCTGGAAGAGGGACTCTGGCTGTAGGCCAGGAAGAAGAAAAGAACACAATTACTGGTGAGCACCGACAGTCTTCACCACATATAAACTGATCGTGTGACACCAACATTAACTACGTCAGAATTTATTTTTCTTTCTTTGGAATTCCTTCAGCAATTACATACCCCCTATATCATAATTTTATCACATTAAATTGTCTATTGCCTTAGAGTTATGTCTTCTGCCTCCATTTTTACATCATAAGCAGGGATCATTCTTCAGCTGCTTTGGTTTTTACCACGATGCAGGCTATGAGGTAGGCACTATAGGTAAATTTAAAACTCATGCTGAATTATTTCAGTAAAGACCTAGGAAGATGGAAGTTGCAGACAATTACAGTCTGGAAACAAGCTTGGTTTAGTTGCTATGGCACAAGTTAGTGATTTAAATATATATAAGGGTGTTTTAATCACACACACAAAACAGTAGAAAGCAAGTTAAATATCCATCAAGGCCAGGCGCGGTGGCTCACGCCTGTAATCCCAGCACTTTGGGAGGCCGAGGTGGGTGGATCACCTGAGGTCAGGAGTTCAAGACCAGCCTGGCCATCATGGTGAAACCCCATCTTTAAAAAAATAAATAAATAAAAATAAATAAATATCCATCAAATGTATATAGTGGGTGGTTTAGTTGCTATGGTACCAATTAATGATTTAAATATACACAAGGATGTTTATAATCACACACACAAAAAAACAGTAGAAAGCAAATTAAATGTCCATTAAATGCATATAGTGGGTGGTGGGCAAAGAGCAGCTGTGCTCGGGGTATGATCGGCGTTGGTAGTGTAGGGGTCTAGTGGGCAGAGAAGACTCTTGGCCAGGCAGACGGCTTCTCAGTGGCAGAGCATGGGGACCTCCGTGCACTGGAGATCTCTCCAGCACCAGGAACAGCTGGAGGACACCAGGGAGCTGCAGACTGTGGCCAGCCATCAGGAGGCCTTCGCAGGAGTCCTGGGGTCCCTGTGCAGACAGTTCCAAAGGAGGCTGCTCCTGAGAGCTGTCAACCTCAACCTCCACGCAGGCCCCTCCTGGAAACACCTGGAAACACCAGAGCCAGGAATGCAGGGCCTCCAGGCTGCAGCTCGCTCAGCTAAGAGTGCTTGGGTGCCAAGTCCCAGAGAATCCAGGAGTCCTGCCAAAGTGGTACCAAGTGGCTGGTGGAGACCCAGGTGAAGGTTAGGAGGAGGAAGAGAGGGGCACAGAAGGGCAGTGAATCCCCAAGTCACAGTCTGAGCCAGAAGAGCACCCAGCTGTCTGGAGCTCCTCCTGCCCACTCAGCCACAGACCCCTGGGAGAAGAAGCATCACCGCCTCTCTGCCCGGATGGGTTCACGGGCCCACCCATTACGATGGTCGAGGCGCGAGGCTGCCTTCTGGAGCCCCTACTTCTCAACAGAGCCCCTCTGCTCTCCCAGGGAGTCTGACAGTGACCTAGAGCCTGTGGGGGCAGGAATTCAGCATCTCCAGAAGCTGTTCTAAGAACTAGATTAAGCCATTATAGCAGAAGAGAGTGGTGACATCATCTCTCTCATTCATGACTGAGGAAGTGCCCTGCAGGAAACAAGCCCAGTCTGACGCCAAGCCTTCATCAAGGATGTCTGTGCTTCCCCATGCACTTCCTGGAGGAAGCCCCCAGGAGTCATCAGTACCCCGGGCCACCGCTAACAAGGACCTGACTAACAAGGGGCCAGAGACCCCCTGCTCCGGCCACATCTGGACCCATCAGTGACTGCCTGCCGTAGCCTGAGAGTGTCTTGGGGGATCTTACAGAGGTGGGGAGAATTGTTTCTTCTACTTTCACAGGGGAATCTTGAGCTTAGAAACTCATCATACACTTGACCTTGAGCCTTGTATTTGCCTCATCTGTAACGTGAAGTGCCAGCATCAGATGTTAGAGAGCTCTCAGCTGGGTACTCAGATGCCTGGTTTTTGGGGGAGTCATCCGCAGTCACTCACTCACTGTGTTTCCAGTGCCAAGGCTCTTGGGGGCCCCACTCTCATCCCTGCTTTTCCTACCAGGGACTCGGAGGAAGGCACAGGAGATATTTCCAGGCTTAAGACCCCGGGCTCATGGGTACCTATTTATATGCTCAATGCAGAGCACTGTGGGTGTGCGGAGAGGCGTAGCCCTATTCAAGAGCAATTTCTGCCCTTTGTAAATTATTTAAGAAACCTGCTTTGTCATTTTGTTAGAAAGAAACCAGCATGTGACTTTCCTAGATAACACTGCTTTTTCATAATAAAGACTGTTTGCATTAAAAAAAAAATGTATGTAGTGACATGGGAAAGAGCAACAATATATTGGTAAGTGGGCCGGGTGCAGTGGCTCACACCTGTAATCCCAGCACTTTGGGAGGCTGAGGCAGGTGGATCACAAGGTCAGAAGTTCAAGACCAGCCTGGCCAATATGGTGAAACACCATCTCTACTAATACTGTAAAAATCAGTTGGATGTGATGGCAGGCGCCTGTACTCCCAGCTACTCGAGAGGCTGAGGCAGAGGACTGCTTGAACACGGGAGGCGGAGGTTGCAGTGAGCCAAGATCGCACCACTGCACTCCAGCCTGGGCAACAAAGCAAGACTTTGTCTCAAAAAAAAAAAAAAAAAGCAAACAAAGTAATTATCACTGCATAATGAGATATATATATGTGTAAGTGATATGCACACTCACACACACTAGAAAGGAAAAATTATCAGCTGGGCATGGTGGCTCACACCTATAATCCCAATATTTTGGGAGGCTAAGGCAGGAGAATCGCTTGATTCCAGGAGTTTGAGACCAGCCTGAGCAACATAGTGAGACCTCATCTCTACAAAAAAAGAAAGAAAGAAAGAAAGAAAGAAAACAGAAAAAAAAGATTAGCATTGACCATCCACCTGTAGTCCCAGCTACTCAGGAGGCTGAGGGCAGAGGATCGCTTGAGCCTGGGATGTCAAGGTTGCAGTGAGCTGATATGGCACCACTACACTCCAGCCTGGAATCAAAAACAAAAACAAAACAAGTAATTATCGGCCAGGCACAGTGTCTCATGCCTGTAATCCCAGCACTCTGGGAGGGCAAGAAGGGTGGATCACCTGAGGTCTGGAGTTCAAGACCCGCCTGACGAACATGGTGAAACCCCATCTCTATGAACAATAAAAAAATTAGCCAGGCGTGGTGGCTCATGCCTGTAGTCCCAGCTACTAGGGAGGCTGAGGCAGGAGAATTGCTTGAACCCGGGAGGCAGAGGTTGCAGTGAGCCGAGATCATGCCACTGTACTTCAGCCTGGGCGACAGAGCAAGACTCCATCTCAAACAAACAAACAAAGTAATTATCACTTCATAATGAGATGATGGATCCTTCCTTTGATCCATCCCTCCCTCCTCCCTCCCTTCCTCCCTCCCTCCTTCCCTTCCTTCCTTTCTTCCTTCTCTCTCTTTCTCTTTTTTCCCAAGGTCTCACTATGTTGCCCAGGCTAGAGTGCGGTGGCTATTCACAGGCACGATCCCACCCTTGATCAGCACAGGAGTTTTGACCTGCTCTGTTTCCAATCTGTGTTCACCACTCTTAGGCAACCTGGTGGTCACCCGCTCCTGGGAGGTCACCATATTGATGGTGAACTTAGTGCAGATACCCAATAGGCATAGCATACTACAGCCTAAACTCCTAGGCTCAAATGATCCTCCTGCCTCAGCCTCCTTAGTAGCTGGGACTACAGCTGAGCACCATCATGCCTGACAATTTCTCCTATTTCTTATCTGAATTTTCCTACAATGAATCCAGATTACAAGTATAAACTTTTTTTTTGAGACAGGGTCTTGCTCTGTTGCCCAGGCTGGAGTGCGGTGGCATAATTACAGCTCACTGCAGCCTCTACCTTCTAAGCTCAGGCGATCCTCCCACCTCACTGTCCTGAGTAGCTAAGACTACAGGCGCATACCACCACACTTGGCTGATGTTTAGAATTTTTTGTAGAGATGAGGTCTCACTGTGTTACCCGGCTAGTGTTAAACTCCTGAGCTCAAGTGATCTTCCTGCCTCATCCTAGCAAACATCCAAAAGTGCTACGATTGCTGTTGTGAGCCACCACACCTGGAACAAATGTACATTTTTTAACCAATAAAAGAATTGAGGTGGCTGGTCCGAGGGTAGTGGGTTATCAAAACTTATGAACATTAGTGTCACTAAGTTGGTGTACAACCCCCCCACTGCTAAATTTGACTGGCTTTAAAAAAAAAAAAGAATTGAGGTAATTAGGCCAGGTGTGGTGGCTCAGGCCTGTAATCCCAGCACTTTGGGAGGTGGAGGTGGATGGATCCCAAGGTCAGGAGATCAAGTCCATCCTGGCCAACACGGTGAAACCCCGTCTCTACTAAAAATACAAAAATTAGCTGGGCATGGTGGCGCGTGCCTGTAGTCCCAGCTACTCGGGAGGCTGAGACAGGAGAATTGCTTGAACCTGGGAGGTGGCGGTTGCAGTGAGCTGAAATTGTGATACTACACTCCAGCCTGGTGACAGAGTGAGACTCCATCTCAAAAAAAAAAAAAAAAAAAGAATCGAGATAATTGAAGGTAAATTATAACTCATTATAATGGCACAATCAGATCAGGAAAACATTACCTTTTAAGACTACATTTTTTCTGGCGTCTCTGGAGGATTGTCAAGTCCATATATGTAATGTTTTTTGGGTTTTTGTTTTTTATTTTTTTGTTAGAGATGGGGTCTTGCTATGTTGCCCAGCCTAGTTGTGAATTCCTAGCCTCAAACAATCCTCCTGACTTGGCCTCCCAAAGTGCTGGGATTACAGGCATGAGACACCATGTGCAGCCTCATGTATGTAACATTAAAAATAAAGTGCGTCACTTATCTTTGGATATCTTTCATTTGTATATTTTTAACATTTTACAAGAATGTGTGTGTGTCAAGGAGATGCAGGGACCAACATGAAAGAGCTCTTGATGACCAAAACCGGAACAATTTGAATAACAAAATAAACAACATAGTATTGGATTATAACCCAACATATAAAACGAGTACAGTTTTCCCTTGGTATTCATTGGAGATTGGTTCCAGGACCCCCAGGAATACCAAAATCTAAGGATACTGAAGTCCCTGAAATAAAATGGTGTAGTATTTGCATATAACCTATGCACATGCTCTTGTATACTTTAAATCATCTATATATTACTTATAATACAATATGAATGCTATATAAAGAGTATACTGTATACTGTCAAATAAAAATGCATATTATTTTTAAATGTTGCATTGTTATTTTTCATTTTCTGGTTTTTTTTTTTTTTTAATGTTTTTGATCTGTGGTGGGTTGAATCTATGGATACAGAACTCATCCACGGATACAGAGGGCCAAATGTAAATATGAGTTCAGGCTGATAGAAATACATTAATGAATAAAAATTATTATTTTTTTTGAGACAGGGTCTTACTCTGTCACCCAGATTGGCACAATGTCAGTGTGCTGCAACCTCAGCTTCCTGGGCTCAAGCAATTCTCCAGCCTCCTATGTAGCTGGGACTACAGGCGCAAGTCACCAATGCCAGGTTAATTTTTGTACTTTTTAAAAATAGAGACAGGGGTCTTGCCATGTTACCCAGGCGGGTCTCAAACTCCTGAGCTCAAAGCCATCCATCTGCCTCGGCCTCCCAAAGTGCTGGGATTACAGGTGTGAGCCACTTCGCCCGGCCATTAATGAATAAAAATTAATGGAGAAGAAGAAACTAATCTTTCAGACAGAATAACTCCATTTAATATATGTAGATCTGGCCGAGCGCAGTGGCTCACGCCTGTAATCCCAGCAGTTTGGGAGGACGAGGTGAGCGGATCACCTGAGGTCAGGAGTTGGAGACTAGCCTGGCCAACATGGTGAAACCGCATCTCTACTAAAAATACAAAAATTAGCCAGGCCTGGTGGTGCATGCCTGTAGTCCCAGCTACTCAGGAGGCTGAGGCAGGAGAATCACTTGAACCTGGGAGGCGGAGGCTGCAGTGAGCCTCGATTGCACCACTGTACTCCAGCCTAGGTAACAGACCCAGACTCCATTTTTAAAAAAGTGTAGATACTCCCAGCTGGGCACAGTGGCTCACACCTGTAATCCTGGCACTTTGGAAGGCTGAGGTGGGAGGATCACTTGAGCTCAGGAGTTGGAGATCAGCCTGGCCAACGTGGTGAAACTCCTTCTTACTAAAAATACAAAAAAGTAGTCGGTATGGTGGTGCACACCTGTAGTCCCAGCTACTTGGGAGGCTGAAGCAAGGGGATCGTTTGAGCCTGGGAGGTTGAGGTTGCAGTGAACTGAGATCAGGCCACTGCACTCCAGCCTGGGTGACAGAACAAGACCTTGTTGTTCTGTCAATCAAGAATTTTAAAATAATAATAACAGTAATAATGTCATAAATACTCCCTTTTCCAGGAAATGAGCTTAATTCCCTCCCAGTTTCCTTTCTACCTTTTTGAGGGTAGGCTAGACTTAGTGGATTTGCTTCCAAAGAATAGATTACAGAAAGGGAGAAACAGTAACTTTACAATGGAGAAAGCGGGCAAACCCTGCCTTAACCAAGCGGTGAAGGTTAACTTCACTAGTGATGCCATGTGTATGTCATCTACCCTGATACGATGAGACGGGTGCTTCAGCTCTGAGGTATTCTATCTGAAAACCCATAATCCCAATGTACATGTGAGGAAAACACCAGACAATCCAAATTTGAGGGACATTTTACAAAGTATCTGACCAGACATGATGACTAAATGTAATGTGGTATCCTGGATGGAATCTGGAACAGAAAAAGGGTCATTAGGGAAAACTATCTGAACAAAGTGTAAAGTTTAGTTAATAGTAACAAAACAAGCAGGGCACGGTGGCTCACGCCTGTAATCCCAGCACTTTGGGAGGCCGAGGCGGGTGGATCACGAGGTCAAGAGTTGGAGACCATCCTGGCCAACATGGTGAAACCCCATCTCTCTTACAAATACAAAAATTAGCCAGGCGTTTGGCACGCGCCTGTGGTCCCAGCTACTTGGGAGGCTGAGGTGGAAGAATCGCTTGAACCCAGGAGGAGGAGGTTGCAGTGAGCCGAGACTACGCCACTGTGCTCCAGCCTGGCGACAGAGCAAGACTCCGTCTCAAACAATAATAATAATAAAATGAAATAAATAAAAATAAAATAAAAAATAGTAACAAAACAATGTCAGTCCTTAAGTTGAATGAAATGTACCATACTAATATGTTAACAACAAGTGAAAATGAACAAGGAGTATATGGAACTTTCTGTACCAACTTTGCATCTTTTCTGTAAATCTAATAGTATTCCAAAATAAAAAGTTTATTTAAATAATTCTTATAGAAAATGGGAGAAAAGGTAATCATTTGGAGGGAGCTACAGGGTAAACCGCATTTTTTTTTTTTTTTGAGTCTCACTCTGTTGCCAGGCTGGTGTGCAGTGGCATGATCTTGGCTCACTGCAAACTCTGCATCCCAGGTTCAAGCGATTCTCCTGCCTCAGCCTCCTGAGTAGCTGGGACTACCGTCACCTGCCACCCCACCCAGCTAATTTTTGTATTTTTAGTAGAGATGGGGTTTCACCACATTGACCAAGCTGGTCTTGAACTTCTGACCTCAAGTGATCAACCTGCGGCCTCCCAAAGTGCTGGGATTACAGGCATAAACCACTGTGCCTGGCCTAAAATGGACTTTTGAGTATATTATTCTTCCTTGAAAGTGGTCCTAACAAGAGATACAGAGGCCATGAGGCTGAGGTATCGTTGGGAAGGATCCCTTAATTTTATATAAACTGTATAATTTTATAAACCTGTATAAATCCAGGCTAACGGGCGCTCTCCGGTCCTTAAAAAAAAATAAATAAATAAATAAATAAATAAATAAATAAATCCAGGCTAAGCATGGATGAGGAGATGTTTAGAATGCTCACATAAGCAACATAAGGGCCTCCCTGTCCTTGCCTGAGGCTTTATTCATCTGTCCTTTTCTGAGAGAAGCAGGGATTTGATAACTGAAGGAACATTTTCCACTGATTTCTCATGCTAGCCTGGGGCCTTCCAGAACCGGGAGGGTGAGCCTTCAAGTGCCTCTGGATGTGGGGAGGGCCGGCAGGCACGGGATTATGCAGACAGAGCTTTCCGCACTTTCCTCTCCTCTGCTTGGCAGCACAAGCACAAAGTGCTGCAGATAAAAGGCTTCCATTATTACCAAACCAGTGGAAGTCAAAGAGATGTTTTTGGATATGGTTAGGTCATAGCTACAATTTCTCTTTTCTTTCCTTCCTTTTTTTTTTTTTCCAAGCATGTTTGTGAATCAAAGTCAGGATTTTGACTCCCCCTGGGCTATTTTCCAGTCCATACTCTAGGAGTGCAGCAAAGATTCAGATGCAGTTTTAATGCTTTCCAAGGATGAGGGGGAAGCAAAGGCATTCATCCCTGGCAGCTTCTTTTTTAGCTTCCAAGGAAGGGACACAAGAAAGCGTGAGAAACTCTCTTTTCTCCAATGCACCATCATTGTTCCATACTTCATACACATTTACTTTCTTCATTCATCATTTAAGGAGCTGCCTCCACTGAGCATCAGGGACCAGGGACTCATCCACAGTTTTTTTTTAAGCCACCTTAGCCTCCCAAGTAGCTGGCATTACAGGCGCACACCAGCATGCCCAGCTAATTTTTGTATTGTTTAGTAAAGACGAGGTTTCACCATGTTGGCCAGGCTGGTCTTGAACTCCTGACCTCAGGTGATCCGCCCAAAGTGCTGGGATTACAGGCGTGAGCCACTGCACCTGGCCAGACTCACCCGCTCTTTTTTTTTTTTTGAGATGGAGTCTCACTCTGTCGCCCAGGCTGGAGTGCGATGGTCCGATCTTGGCTCACTGCAACCTCTGCCTCCCAGGTTCAAGAGATTCTCCTGAATCAGCCTCCCAAGTAGCTGGGATTACAGGCACCCGCCACCAAGCCCGGCTAATTTTTTGTATTTTTAGTACAGACATGGTTTCACCATGTTGGTCAGGCTGGTCTTGAACTCCTGACCTCATGATCCGCCCACCTTGACCTCCCGAACTGCTGGGATTATAGGCGTGAGCCACCATGCCTGGCCCCAGACTCACCCACTCTTAACACATGGAGCTCATCAGCACTGGTCCACTTCCTTCACTAATGTACTCTCTGGTCACAGTGTCCCTCCTTCCTCATTTGTTTATGACTTCAGAAATGATTTATTGAGCATGCTTTTTTTTTTGAGATTTTGAGATAGTTTCGCTGGTTGCCTAGGATGGAGTGCAATGGCTCGATCTCAGTTCACTGCAACCTCTCCCTCCTGGGTTCAAGCAATTCTCCTGCCTCAGCCTCCAGAGTAGCTGGGTCTACAGGCGCCTGCCACCACACTGTGCTAATTTTGTGTTTTTTAGTAAAGACAGGGTTTCACCATGTTGGCCAGGCTGGTCTTCAACTCCTGACCTCAGGCAAATAAATCCTACTGAGTTGGCCTCCCAAAGTGCTGGGATTACAGGTGTGGCCCAGCCCTGAGCATGTCCTCTTATACAGAATTAGGTACAGGAGATAGGGTGATGAACAAGAGAAAATAGATCCTGCTTGTGATTTAGCGCCATGCGTAAGACCACACAGATCCTGCTCTTGGAGGTTTATAGTCTACTGGAGGAGGTAGACAGAGGTAAATAATTGGTACACTGAAAACATTTGGTTAGAGAGATGGGGGCAATGTTAGAAAGGTGAGTGGGGGAGGTTCCTTGGAGGAAGTATACAAGAACTCCAACCTGAATGATAAGGAATGAGCCCTGTGAATTGGAGGAAGAGTATTTCAGACTGAGGGAGACAGAAGTCCTATGGCCTGGAGGCAAGAGTGCTCCAGAATCAGAAACAAAATCTGTGTGGCTGGCAGGCTGTGATCAAAGAACAGAATGAAAGGAGATGAGGCCAGAGAGATAAAGAAGCAGGCTGCACATTCCAGGGGAGTTGTAGGCCCTAAGGAGGAGTTTTCATTTTAGTGTCATGGGAAGACACTGATGAGTTGCAACCACGGAACTAACATGATTGATTACTTTTTTGTGGAGTGGTAACTTTTCCCATATATCCTTTACTCAAATTCACCAACTGTTTATATTTTACCCTCATTCATTTCATAATTATCTCTTTCTCACATGCACACACACTACACACATTTTATATACACACAGTTTTTTCTCAATCATTTGAGAGTAAGTTGCAGATGATCATGTCCTTTCACTCCTAAATACACTTCATGTATGTCCTAAAAACAACGACATTCTCTTAGATAACTATACTTTAATTGTCAAAATCAGAAAATTTAACATGGGGACAGTACTATTATCTTATCTGCAGGTCATGTTCAAATTTTAATTATCCTTATAATGTTCCTTATAACTACTGGTGTCTTAGACCCAGATCCACTTCAGGACAAAGCACTGTATTTCTTTTTTTTTTTTTTTTTTGAGATGGAGTCTGACTCTGCCTCCAGGCTGGAGTGCAGTGGTGTGATCTTGGTTCACTGCAATCTCTGCCTCCCAGGTTCAAGCGATTGTCCTGCCTCAGCCTCCTGAGTAGCTGGGACTACAGGTGCGTGCCACCACAACCGGCTAATTTTTGTATTTTTAGTAGAGACAGGTTTTCACCATGTTGGCCAGGCTGGTCTCGAACTCCTGACCTTGTGATCTGCCCGCCTTGGCCTCCCAAAGTGCTGGGATTACACGCATGAGTGGCCGGCCACTGTATTTCATTATTATCTCTTTAGTCACCTTTAATCTAGACCAGTTCCTCTGTCTTTGTCTTCCCAACCTTGACCATTTTTTTTCCCCTTTTTGAGAGAGGTTCTCACTCTGTTGCCCAGGCTAGAGTGCAGTGGCATGATCATGGCTCACTGCAGCCTCAATCTCCTGGGCTCAATTGATCCTCCTGCCTCAGCCTCCTGAGTAGCTGGGATCACAGGCTAATGTTACCATGCCTTGCCGATTTTTAAATTTTTTTGGACAGATGAGGTCTGGCTGTTTTGCCCAGGCTGCTCTCAAACTCCTGGCCTCAAGTGATCTTCCCACCTGAGCCTCCTAAAGTGCTGGGATTCCAGAGGTGAGCCACCACTCACAGCCAAACCTTGACATTTTTAGAGTGCAGTCATTTTGTAGAATGGTCTTCCATTTTGGTTTGTCTGATATTTCCTCGTAATTCTAATCAGATACGCATTTTTGTCAGGAAAACCCCAAAATTGATGTTATATTCTCTTCAGTGTATCATCAGGAGGCATCTGATGTTGGCTGGTATCAGGGACTGACTTACACTTAAAAAGATAATTTGAGGCTGGGCACAGTGGTTCATGCCTATAATTCTAGCACTTTGGGAGGCCGAGGCTGGTGGATCACCTGAGGTCAGCAGTTCAAGACCGGCCTGGCCAACATGGTGAAACTCTGTCTCTACTAAAAATGCAAAAATTAGCTGGGCGTGGTGGCATGTGCCTGTAATCCCAGCTACTCGGGGGGGCAAGGCAGAAGAATCACTTGAACCTGGGAGGCGGAGGTTGCAGTGAGCTGAGATCACGCCACTGCACTCCAGCCTGGGCAACAGAGCAAGACTCTGTCTCCAAAAAAAAAAAGTGACAATACTGTGTATATAAATGTTTTAAATATAAGCTGGGCATGGTGGCTCATGTCTGTAATCTCAGCACTTTGGGGGGCCAAGGTGGGCAGATCACCTGAGGTCAGGAGTTCCAGAACAGCCCGGCCAGCATGGTGAAACCCCATCTCTACTAAAAATATAAAAATTAGCTGGGCGTGGTGCCGTGTGCCTATAATCCTAGTTACTCAGGAGGCTGAGGCAGGAGAATCGCTGGAACCTGGGAGGTAGAGGCTGCAGTGAGCCAAGATCGTGCCACTACTCTCCAGCCTGGATGACAGAGTGATACTCCATATCAAATAATAATAATAATAATGTTTTACATATAATCACAGAAGAAAATTCTGGAAGGACATACACCATTTTTTTTCCCCCCCCCCCCCCCCCCCCCCCCGCCCCCCGGGCCCCCCCCCCCCCCCCCCCTTAGGGGGGGGGGGCCCGCCCGGCCCCCCGCCGCCCAAATTTTTTAATAGTAATTATCTCTGAGTGGTAGGATTATGGATGATTTTAGTTCTCTTTTAATATAAATATTTGCTATAACTAAAATGCATTGGCTGGGTGTGGTGGTTCAAGCCTGTACTTTCAGTGCTTTAAGAGGCCGAGGAAGGAGGACTGCTTGAGGCCAGAAGTTTGAGACCAGCCTGAGTAACACAGCACTGTATCCTGGGCAATACAGTAAGACCCCTGTCTCAAAAACAAAAACAAACATATGGGCCAGGTGCGCTGGCTCACACCTATAAATACCAGCACTTTGGGAGGTCAAGGTGGGCGGATTGCTTGAGCCCAGGAATTCAAGACCAGCCTTGGCAACATGATGGAACCCCATATCTACTAAAAATACAAAAAATTAGCTGGGCATGGTGGTAAGCGCCTGTAGTCACAGCTACTCAGCAGGCTGAGGTGGGAGGATCAATTGAGCCTGGGAAGTCACGGCTGCAGTGAGCCATGATCGCACCACTGCACTCCAGCCTGGGTGACAGAGTGAGACTCTGTCTGAAAAGCAGACCAAAAAGGCTGGGCGCGGTGACTCACGCCTGTAATCCAAGCACTTTGGAGGCCAAGGCGGGCAGATAATCTGAGGTCGGGAGTTCAAGACCAGCCTGACCAACAGGGTGAAACCTCATCTTAAAAAAAAAAAAAAAAAAAGACCAAAAAAAAAAAACCAAAAAAAAACACCAAAAAGGCTGTGTGCGATGTCTAATGCCTATAATCCCAGCACTTTGGGAGGCCGAGGCAGGTGGATCACTTGAGGTCAAGAGTTCAAGATCAGCCTGGTCAACATGGTGAAACCCCGTCTCTACTAAAAATACATACGAGTGTCGTGGTGTGTGCCTGTAATCCCAGCTACTTGGGAGGCTGAGGCAGGAGAATTGCTTGAACCCAGGAGGTGAAGGTTGCAGTGAGCCGAGATTGCACCATTGTACTCCAGCCTGGCAGACAGAGTGAGACTCCGTCTCAAAAAACAAACCCCAAAAAACAAAAAAAAAAAGTCAAAAACCAAACAAAAAATGTAAATTTGTCTATAAGGGAGGCATGGGAGATGATCCTGAGGCACCCCTGTGTTGCTCATAGTGTCTCTCCTAAATTGCTTGCCCTTGCCTACATCACACTTTGCTTCCTGTCCATTCAAGATTTTCTGGATTCTGACCTCAGGACTTTTTTTTTCCCACTTAGCGAACTCTTAATCTTCACATCAGACCTGGTGTGCCTTTTGCCTCTCTTCTAGCACTATCTGCACTCATTCTGGCCATGGTGCTGCTGGTCACCCTGAATAACAAGGGAAAGATGCTGGGATACACAGAAAGGTGCTCTTCCATCTGGAGTATTAGTTCACTGTGTGCAGTTTTGTAGGATTTGCAGAGAAGCCAGGCGCAGTGGCTCATGCCTGTAATCCCAGCACTTTGAGAGTCCGAGGCAGGTGGATCACCTGAGGTCGGAAGTTTGAGACCAGCCTGACCAACATCAAGAAACGCTGTCTCTACTAAAAATGCAAAATAAGCTGGGCATGGTGGCGCATGCCTGTAATCCCAGCTACCCGAGAGGCTGAGGCAGGAGAATCGCTTGAACCCAAGAGGCAAATGTTGCAGTGAGCCAAGATCACGTCATTGCACTCCAGCCTGGGCAACAAGAATGAAACTCAGTCTCAAAAAAAAAAAAAAAAAAAAAAAAAAACGAAAAGGATTTTGCAGAGAAGGATCATAAATATAAATTAAAGAATTGGAAAAATATAGCAGACTTATGAAGTACACTAAAGAACAAGACTTATTTAAGACTGAGTTTTCAATTATTCAATGACTTCCTTGAGAGGCCTTTAAAATGAATTAAATGAGGCTGAGCGTGGTGGCTCAGGCCTGTAATCCCAGCCCTTTGGGAGGCTGAGATGGGCGGATCCCTGAGTTCGGGAGTTTGAGACCACCCTGACCAACGTGGAAAAACTCTATCTCTAAAAAAAAAATAAATGAGTTAAATGACCAGATCTTCTCCACCTGCACTGAGGGAAGAACAAAAGTAAATGGGCTCAAGTTGCAAAAGAAGGGATTCTGCTTAAATCAGTGACTTTTAAGCTTTTGGTTATGGAACCCTCGAAACAAAATTTGAAAAGACAATATATAAAACAGAAAAAAGGAGGACTGAAAGACCAGTCTGGGATTCCCTGGCCCAGTGAGCTTTTTCTCTCCTCAGAGGGCTTGCCAAAACACAGTTTGAAAGCCAGCTGTTGGTCAGGCATGATGGCTCATGCCTATAATCCCAGCATTTTGGGAGGCCGAGGTGGGTGAATCACCTGAGGTCAGGAGTTGAAGACCAGCCTGGCCAAATGGCAAAACCTCATCTCTACTAAAAATACAAAAAAAAGGCCGGGCGCAGTGGCTCAGGCCTGTAATCCCAGCACTTTGGGAGGCTGAGGTGGGTGGATCACGAGGTCAAGAGACCGAGACCATTCTGGCCAACATGGTGAAACCCCATCTCTACTAAAAAAATACAAAAATCAGCTGGGTGTGGTGGCACGTGCCTGTAGTCCCAGCTACTCGGGAGGCTGAGGCAGGAGAATTGCTTGAACCCGGGAGGTGGAGGTTGCAGTGAGCCAAGATTGCTCCCCTGCACTCCAGCCTGGCACCTGGCGACAGAACAAGACTCTGTCTCAAAAAAAAAAAAAAAAAAAAAAGGCTGGGTGTGGTGGTGCACTCCTGCGGTCCCAGCTACTCAGGAGGATGAGGCAGGAGAATTATTGAACCCAGGAAGTGGACGTTGCAGGTGAGCTGAGATCTCGCCATTGCACTGTAGCCTGGGTGACCAAGCAAGATTCTGTCTCAAAAAAAAAAAGAAGAAAACCAGTTGTTGATATCAGGGGCCAAGAAACTACATACAGCCTTCTATCTGTTTTTATATTGCCCATGAGCTAAGAATGGTTTTTCCATTTATATATGGATGGGGAAAAAAAGAATAATTTTGCATGACATGGGAAAATAAAATGAAATTCACCTTTCAGTGTCCATAAAGTTTTATTGGAAGATAGCCACACACATTTATTTTGCTATTCTCAGTGGCTGCTTCTGCACCACAGTGGAAGAGTTAAGCAGTCATGATAGAGATCATATAATCAGTGAAGCCTAAAGTATTAACTGGTCCTTTGCAAAAATGTCTGCCAACCTCTGGTGTAGATGAAAGAAAAAATTTATGATAGTGCTTTTTAACACTGAGATTTGTGATCAACAAGTTTTAAGGAGTTCTCCTTTTGGAAGGCACTGACGAAGTCTAGGCTGTTGTTTAAATGAGGTCCTGTCTGTATGGAGGAGAAGTGATGGGCCTTAACCTTCAGGATCCCTGAAAGTTTCTCCCTCCCAACCCTGGAGGCTGCGGTTTTACCCTTGGGCTCCAGCTAGTCGCCTGCAGACGGCTAAAGGAAAAGGAAGAAGGCAATTACCTGGCACTGTACCAGATTTTTTTCCCCCAGTTTGGAGCCAGAAATTCCTGGCAGATAAAGAAAGGATTTCCTCCAGAAGAACACAATTGCGGTAACACTCTGGCCAGCCAGCCCCTAGATTTCACAGGGTGGGAAAACATCTGTGATTTGGGAAGAGGTAAGAAAATCCAATTCCAAGAACTGACGAGAGATTGAGGAAAGCTCTAAAGAAGACTATAAAAAAGAGAAAAACGATCTAGAACAAGTAGAGAAGAAATAGCAAAATCTGTGCACTCTTTCAAATCATTACACTTCATTTAAGATCAAATCAGATCATTGGCATGAATGTAAGCCTACTATAATACAACACTTTAGTCCCCAATCTACCATTTCACTACATTACATTTCTCCAACAGAGAGTAAACAGGTGGAAGCTGGAATTATAATTCTGTCCCTATCACTCTTCTGTGATTCTAGTTCTTCCAATTTAAAATGATACCTTAATACTTTCAAAACCATGCGGTGATTTCTTACCCTGAAGTAGAAAGAATAGTAATTGGGGCTAAGGAAGAGCTATGTGCAGGGAAGTGATAAATCTCAAATAATCTGTTCATTTATACTTTACACTTTCTACTTTGTTCCTTACTGGAAAAGCCTTGGGGATTACAGTGGTGAAGCCATAAAACTATACATATATATACCTCATGATTTCTTAGAGAAGAAAACAAACAGCAAAACAAATAACCAGTATCCTAGCTTTAGATAAAACGTATTATGGTAGTTTTTGCCTATAGTTTCATTTATTTTACATTTTTAAAGCATGAAAATAATACATGTGAAAATAACACAGGCACATATTTTTAAAAATGAAACAGGCCGGCCATGGTGGTTCACGCCTGTAATCCCAGCACTTTGGGAGGCCAAAGCAGGCATATTGCTTGAGCTCAGGAGTTTGAGACAGCCTGGGCAACATGGTGAAACCCTGTCTCTGCCAAAAATAGAAAAATTAGCCAGGCGTGGTGATGCCTGCCTGCAGTCTCAGCTACCAGAGAGGCTGAGGTGGGAGGCTCACTTGAGCCGGGTGTAGGAAGTAGAAAAGTTCCTTTTTAAAGTTTCCTTTCTTCTTAAAGAATAAGTGTGCTAATAACTTTGTTAAACTCTATCCTCTGTAGCTGTTAGACACTCCATGCTTACAAGCACGTAGTACACTCTATGTCCTTGTACTTTAACCAAGATATCTGTGCTGGACATGCTCACAGGCATGTCCCAGCTCTCCATTACTTTTACCTGTTTAGAAAAGTTTTAAGTTATTAGCCAATCGGGTTTTAGTTTAAGTTGTGAGGTCTGGCTCCAGCCAATGGAGATCAGACACAGAAGTAAGGATGACCCCAAATGTGTAAGGGATAAATTTGTGTTTTCCTTTGTTCGCTGTACTCTTGTGGCACAATGGCTAGTGATAGTACCCTTCCTGCAGTCCAGGAAATAAAAATTGCGTTGCTGAAAAATCCTTTGTCTCAATATTAATTTTTCTTTGTGGCATTGAGCATCTATTTCCAATGCTGGGAAGCAGAGGTAAGCTCATGCCACTGCACTCCAGTCTGGGTGACAGAGCCAGACCCTGTCTCAAAAATAAATAAATAAATGAAAATGAAACAATACAAAAAGAAATGAAAAGCAAACATCTTCCTCCCTACTCTCTAATATCCAAATCTCGAATCCCTTTCTCCAAAGGTGGGAATTGTTAATAGTTTCTTTTTTGTTTTTTTTTTGAGACAGGATCTCACTCCTTTTGCCCAGGCTGGAGTGTAGTGGTGCAATCACAGCTCACTGCAGCCTCGACTTCTGAAGCTCCAGTGATCCTCCCACTTGAACCTCCTGAGTAGCTGGGACTATAGGAGACAGCCACCATGCCCAGCTAATTTTTTGTATTTTTAGTAGAGGCAGTGTTTCACCATTTTGTCCAGGCTGGTCTTGAACTCCTGGGCTCAAGTGCTCTGCCCACGCTGGCCTCCCAAAGTCCTGTGATTACAGGTGTGAGCCAGTGTGCCTCGCCTGATAGTTTCTTGTATATGGAACAAGAAGGGGAAGAAAAGAAAAACATACATATCCTTTCAAAAAATTTACACAGATGGTTTCACACTATTCTGCACTTTGCTTTTCCCACTAAATAGTCTATCTAGGAAATATTTTCATATTTTAATTGCTGAATTTTTTGGACGTGATTATTTACTAGCTCCATTTATGAGATTTATATATACATATATAAATATAAAGATATAGGTACAAGGACGTTCTTCATAGCATTGTATATATATGTATATATATTTATATATATACATCTTTATAGCACTGTACATATATAAAAATAAATATATATACAATGCTATAAAGAACATCCTTGTACCTATATCTTAGTGACTTTTGTGACTAGATTCATATATTAAACTAGCAGTATCACTGCCTGGTTAGCATTTTTACTCTAGCTATTAGCAAAATATCCTCCCAGAAGCTTCCACAAATTTATACTCTCACCTACAATGTATGTCTGTTTCCCTTTACTCTGGCCAACATTGGGTATTATTATTACTTAGTTTTGGTAATTTGATAAAGTTGTTCTTATGTTTATTGATGATCTGTATACCTTCTTTCCTTTTTTTTTTTTTTTTTTTGAGACAGAGTCTCCCTCTGTCGTGCAGTGGTGTGATCTGGGCTCACTGCAACCTCCAGCTACCTGGTTCAAGCAATTCTCCTGCCTCAGCCTCCCGAGTAGCTGGGATTACAGGCATGCGCCACCACACCCAGCTAATTTTTGTCTTTTTAGTAGAGATGGGGTTTCATCAGGTTGGCCAGCACGGTCTCCATCTCCTGACCTCGTGATCCACCTGCCTCGGCCTCCCAAAGTGCTGGAATTACAGGTGTGAGCCACTACACCCAGCCCTTTTTTCCTTTCTTTTTCAGAGACGGACTCTTGCTCTGTCATCCAAACTGAAGTACAGTGGCACTATCATAGCTCAGCGTAGCCTCAATCTCGTGGGCTCAAAGGCTCCTCCTGCTTTAGCCTCCTGAGTAGCTGGGACTACAGGTGTGTGCCACCACATCTGGCCTATGTACCTTTTCTTCTTCATTTATTTATTGAGATGGAGTTTTGCTCTTGTTGCCCAGGCTGGAGTGCAGTGGCTTGATCTTGGCTCATTGCAACCTCCACCTCCCGGTAATTCTCCTGCCTCAGCCTCCCAAGTAGCTGGGATTACGGGTATCCACCACCACACCCAACTAATTTTTTTGTATATTTAGTAGAGACGGGGTTTCACCATGTTGGCCAGGCTGGTCTCGAACGCCTGACCTCAGGTGATCCACCCACCTCAGCCTCCCAAAATGCTGGGATTACTGGCGTGAGCCACTGCACCCAGCCCTAACTTTTCTTCTCGAACTGCCTGCTATTTGTATTTTTCATTCTTTTTCTTTTTTTTTTTTTTGGAGACAGAGTCTCACTCTGTTGCACAGGCTGGAGTGCAATGGTGTGGTTTCAGTTCCGCCTACTGGGTTCAAGCGAATCTCCTGCCTGAGCCTCCCGAGTAGCTGGGATTACAGGTGCCTGCCACCACACCCAGCTATTTTTTTTTTTTTTTTTTTGGAGACAGACTCTTACTCTGTCACCCAGGCTGGAGTGCAGTAGCACAATCTTGGCTCATTGCAACCTTCACCTCCTGGGTTCAAGCAGCCGTGTACCACCAAGCCTAATTTATGTATTTTTTGTAGAGACAGGGTTTCACCATGTTGGCCAGGCTGATCTTGAACTCCTGACCTCATGATCCACCTGCTTCACCCTCCAAAATGCTGGGATTACAGGCATTAGCCACCTCGCCCAGCCCATTTTTTCTTATTACCTTGTTTAATCTCTTAACATATTAAAGAAAGTATCGGCCGGGCATGGTGGCTCCATACCTATAATCCCAGCACTTTGGGAGGCCAAGGTGGGCAGATCAGGAGGTCAAGAGGTTGAGACCATCCTGGCCAACATGGTGAAACCCTGTCTCTACTAAAAATACAAAAATTAGGTGGGCATGGTGGTGCACACCTGTAGTCCCAGCTACTCGGGAGGTTGAGGCAGGAGAATCACTTGAACCTGGGAGGCAGAGGTTGCAGTGAGCTGAGATCGTGCCACTGCACTCTAGCCTGGGCAACGAAGCGAGACTCCTTCTCTAAAACAAACAAACAAACAAAAAAAATCTGTTATATTTTGACTATTTCACAGTATTTTTGCCATTCAAGAGTAATGTGGTCAATTTTATCAATTTCTTCATTTTTGTTTTCTGAATTTAATGTTATGTTTTAGAAATAACTTACTCATCTCACAATTATAAATTGATCTCTCTCTCAAGGCCTAAACAGTTTAATTCTTTGTTTATTAAAGGAGCTTTGTTCTTTTTGCTTTGTTTAGTTTGGTTTTAGGTTTTTGCTTTGCTATGTTAATTCCAAAGGTCAAAAAAACAGTGAAAAAGAAAAATATTTTTGACTGTATCACAGGAAGATATATTTGATTCAGCAATGAATTCAATTGTTTAAAACTACGCGGGCCAACATTGCATGGAGCAAATAAAATATTTTTACACCCAAATGTGGACCAAAGACAGACAGTTTACAGTCTCTCATGTATGAGCTCAAGAATACTAATTTCCCTTCTCACTTTTGAAAATGTGCCTGTTAAAAAGATTTCCTCTGTCTGGGCGTGGTGGTCCATGCCTGTAATCCCCACCCTTTGGGAGGATCACTTGAACCCAGGAGTTTGAGACTAGCTTGGGCAACATAGGGAGACTCCATCTCTACAAAAAAATATAAAAATTAGCTGGGCGTGGTGCTGCACACCTGTGGTCCCGGCTACTTGGGAGGCTGAGGTGGGAGGATCACTTGCGCCTAGGAGGTTGAGACTAAAGTGAGCTGACATCGCACCACTGCACTCCAGCCTCAGGAACAGGAGACCCTGTCTTAAAAACAAAAACAAACAGAAAAACGCCAGGGGCAGTGGCTCACACACACCTGTAATCCCAGCACTCTGGGAGGCCAAGGTGGGTGAACTGCTTGAACCCAGGAGTTTGAGACCAGCCTGGGCAACATGGCAAAACCCCATCACAACAAAAAATACAAAAATTAGCCAGGCATGGTGGCATGTGCATGTAGTCCCAGCAACTAGGGGTGAGGTGGGAGGATCACTTGAGCCAGGGGAGATTGAGGCTGCAGCAGTGAGCCATGATTGTGCCACTGCACTCCAGCAAAAAAAAAAAAAAAAAACACTTTTTTTTTTTCCTATTAAGATTTTCATTTTAGAGGCAACAAACCAAAATGTCTATTAGGTTGTACCATATGAATTATTTTTATAGGTCAAAGCCAGTCAAATACTGGCAATTTCATGTAGTTCAACCTAATATGATTGCCTAAACATTAGAAAAGTTTATTCTTTGTCTATGAAGTCCAAAACAGATGTTCTTCATCTGTGGGTCCTTGACACCACTGGTGATTCAGCATACCAGGTTTCTTCTATTTTTCACTTCTCTAACAAATGACTTGCAAGTTCATCATCTGTGCCACATTGAGACAGAATGGAGGGGTAAGGCATTGTGGAGTGTATTGGGGGATTTTATGGAACAGGCCTCTGAGTGATGTAATTACTGCCACCTACTACCATTTCGTTGGGTAGAGCTCACCCCATGGCCATACCTAACTGCAAGAAAGGCTGAGGAATATTCCAGCTAGCTGTGTGCCCAAAAATAAGAGAAAATGGGGCTGGTAAATTCTTGGGTCTTATTTTTTTTTATGTAGAATAAATTTCGAGTAATAGTACAATATATTTGTTCAGTCTACAAGGAATTTGTGCTTTTTTTTGAGACAGAGTCTCACTGTCACCCAGGCTGGAGTGCAATGGTGCAATCTCGGCTCACTGCAACCTCCACCTCCTGGGTTCAAGCGATTCTCCTGCCTCAGACTCTTGAGTACTTGGGATTACAGGGGTGTGCCATCACACCTAATTTTTTTTTTTTTTTTGAGACAAAGTCTCAGTTATCCAGGCTGGAGTGCAGTGGTGACATCTTGGCTCACTGCAACCTCTGCTTCCTGGGTTCAAGCAACTCTCCTGCCTCAGCCTCCCAAGTAGCTAGGACTATAGGCACGCACCACTGCGTCCAGCTAATTTTTGTATTGTTTTGAGATGGGGTTTCACTGTGTTGGCCAGGCTGGTCTTGAAGTCCTGACCTTGTGATCCACCCGCCTCGGCCTCCCAAAGTGCTGGGATTACAGGACCACGCCTGCCCCAATTTTTATATTTTTAGTAAAGACAGAGTATTGCCACATTGGCCAGGATGGTCTCAAACTTCTGACCTCAAGTGACCCACTTGCCTCAGCCTTCTAGAGTGCTAGGATTACAGGTGTGAGCCATTGCGCTTGGCCCGTGCATTTTTAAAATCTGAGTTTCTAAGAGCTCTACAAGATAAATAAAAATACCATTTTATAGCTAAAGAAACCGACTGAGAGGGCAAGGTTGACTTGTCTAAGAACATGAACTAGTAAGTAGTGAAATCAGCTTATAACAACAGCAAGGATATTTTAAATAGTGCCATTTGGCTTATGCAGCCCTTTCACGTATATATTCTCTGACCAGTAGTGCAGGGCTCGTCCCTTCCTGACAGTCAGCTTGTGGCCTCTCCATCATGCCCAGCTGGTTATTAGCATGCTGCTGGCCCAGCAGATTTTAGGCTATAAATAGATGTATTTGTTGTCTGACTGATTCTTTTCCTGGAGTCAGGCACATTTACCCTTGCTAGAAACCAAGCCCTCCCTGCTTCTTGGTTCAGGTTAAGAGGCAGTTTTTTGAGGCCCTGAGAAGGCACATGACTACCTCCTTACACGTCTGCGGCACAGAAGAGCTCGCCAGGTGAGTACTAAATGCCAAAGTTTAAAGGATGTGGAAGGGCATTTTTGGGGTGGGGGAGATGGGGCTACAATAGTATGCAGCTGTATTCCCAACTCTATTACCTGCCAAGGCTTGGGGCTCTCCGCCCCTTCCCCCCCCCCCCCAGAGACAGGGTTTTGCTATGCTGCCCAGGCTGGACTCGAACTCCTGGGCCCAACTGATCCTCCTGCCTCAGCCTCCTGAGTAGCTGAAACTACAGGCAAGTGCCATCCTGCTCAGCTCTTTCTGCTGTTTTTCTACTTTCTTCAAATGTGTAGTATTTCGTGGTTAATAGAGAAAGGGAGAAGAATGCTTTTTTTTTTTTTTTTTTGAGATGGAGTCTTGCTCTGTTACCTAGGCTGGAATGGAGTGCAGTGGCTCAATCTTGGCTCACTGCACCCTCCGCCGCCTGGGCTCAAGCTAGTCTCCTGCCTCAGCCTCCCGAGTAGCTGGGACTACAGCTGCGTGCCACCACACCTGGCTAATTTTTTGTATTTTTAATAGAGACGAGGTTTCACTGTGTTAGCCAGGATGGTCTCCATCTCCTGACCTCATGATCCACCTGCCTCGGCCTCCCAAAGTGCTGGGATTACAGGCGTGAGCCACCGCACAAGGCCCAGTTTCTCTTTAATAAACTCAAATTCAACTTCACAGCTTCTGCCTTCTTAATTTCCATAATTCTCATCTTCTATGGCGATATCTAACTGCTGCTTCCGCACATTCCCCCTTCCCCAGTCATTGATTTCAATGGGAACATGCCTTCTTCAGAAGGAGCATTTGAGGTCTGAGGTTCACTTTGTCAGCTCTCTGAGGTCAACAGCTACTGCATCTTTTTCCTTGAGCTCTCCCTGCTCACAAGTGCCTGGCCCATACTGGGTGTCCCAAATACTTGCTGGCCAAGAATGCTAGAGAAAGAAGTCAGAATTAAAGCAAAATAAATAGCATGTTTCTGCTTTAATAATTAAGACTTTCTATTATGATCACTTCCAGCTTTCAAGAATAAAAAGGGAGAAAATAGTATGATGAACATTCACATACCCACCACCACACATATTTCAACAACTGCTAACATTTTGCTGTATTTGCTTCATCTATTTCTATTTCTAATTTCTGCTGAAGCACTGCAAAACGAATTATAGACATCGGGGATACTTCCTCCCAACAGCATGCATCTTTAAAAATGAAGGACATTATCCTCATAACCCCAGTAGCCTTATCACATCTAAAAGTAATTATAATTCCCTAAAATCATGTAATATCCAGTTCATATTAGAAATTCTCTAACTATTCCCAGAATATCTTTTATGTCTTTCATGTTTTGAAATCAGGATACATCAAGGTTCACACATGGCATTCAACTTTTTTTTTGAGATGGATCTCGCTGTCGCCCAAGCTGGAGTGCAGTGGCAGTTTAGGCTGACTGCAACCTCCGCTTCCCAGGTTCAAGCGATTCTCCTGCTTCAGCCTCCTGAGTAGCTGGGAATACAGGCGTGTGCTGCCACATGCAGCTAATTTTTTGTATTTTTAGTAGAGACGGGGTTTCACCATGTTGGCCAGGCTGTCTCAGCCTCCCGAAGTGCTGGGATTATGTATGTGAGCCAGCACGCCCGCCCTGCTCCCCCATATTCTTATTTAGCTTTAACATTGCACATTTTGGATCTGACTTGCTTCCTATGATAGTTTTCCTGTAAAGTGGAAGGTAGAGCAACCTAAAAGCTGAATTAAATGTGTAAGCTTTTCATTAAAAAAAAAAAAAATTGCTTTCTGTTCCTAAGAGAAAAGAGCAGGCTAATGTCTTTGGAATATACCAGGTCTCTCTGAGTCTTCATTGTATATAGGTGATCTCGTGGATTCCTTTTAATTATGAAATCTCCTATTCCCCCTGACAAACAGATCAAATGTTTGATGAATGTGATGTCATGCTCCCTGTTGTCATTTACAGCCATTAGCTCTCAAGTACTGTGACACTGAGTAATCAAGGGTTGTAGTTTTTATGAGAGTTTGTTCACCTTTGGTTACTTTTATACAGGATGCATTCATAGCTATACTAATAGTTTATCTTCAACTCTGAAGGCTGCATTTGCTGCTATGACATAGGAGTTGCTATGCTAATGGACATCTTGACCAGTTGAGTACTAGTGATCCTCTCAGCACTGTAGGCCAGGAATTTCCAGGCAGCCACTTCCAAACCTATTGCTTGGTGGCTTGCCAGGGCTTGGTTTAAACCAATGTAGCAAATACCAGCCTTGGGTCCCCAGGCTTTTTGAGAAACCTCCAGTGAGCTGCTATTCCAACCTGTCTCCACAGGGGTAGCAAGTTCCCGAGTAGCTGGGACTACAGCTGCGTGCCACCACACCTGGCTAATGTTTTGTATTTTGTATTTCAAACTATTCATTTTTTCAAATGACAAGATTCCAGTATTTTCAGGCTACTAAAATGTTCCAAGGCTGGGCGTGGTGGCTCACACCATACCCTTTGGGTTAGCAGCACAAGAACAGATGGGAGTGTATAATCCTGAAGATGATTTCAATGTTGTACTGATACACGGAACCTTTTCATTCATCTTGGACTTGTTCGAGGAAAATTACCCAGGTTTAAAGCCACTTAGTTTAAGTTAATAATTTAAAACATTGTTTGCTGCTGTATGAAAAACTGTGCTAGTGAGCAGGGGACTGGGATAGATGCTAAATAAAAAGATGATTATGAGACAGTTCCTCACATAGGAGCTTTCTCTTAATGCTATTTGTTGGAGTGTAAATTACAGCATTCTTTGGGAGGCAAACTGACATTATTTTACACTATATCCCCTTTGACATAGTAATTCTACGTCTAAAAGTTATCCTACGGAAATGCAAATACATGAAAATAATGTACAAAGGCATTCACTGCAGTCTACAAAAAAACAAGAAAATCTAAAGTACTCAAAAATACTAAATAGAAGACACTTGGATATGAAACTATGGTGAGTCTAGTATAAAAACAATAATGCTAAATTGATAATTTTCTTTCAACTAGTCATATCAAACTCCTTAAAATTTCAGCCAAAGTGGCCGGGTGTGGCGGCACATGCCTGTAATCCCAGCTACTCAGAGGCTGAGGCAGGAGAATCACCTGAACCCAGAGGCGGAGGTTGTGGTGAGCCGAGATCATCCCATTGTACTCCAGCCTGGGCAACAATAGCAAAACTCCGTCTCAAAAAAAGAAAAAAAAAATCATTAAGATTTTTCCCTTTTATGTAATACTAAGTATACACAGAACACTTGTAGTATCAGCAATTAAACTCGTCCCTTCAAAAGCAAATTCTTATAGCCAGGAAACAATGCTAATAATTGTATTTCTCGTACCTATTCAACCTTGCATAATCTATGTAGGAAGAGTATTTACCTGATGTCTAGCCTTCCGGGGCTCTTCAATTACCCATAATGCAACAGCACAACTGAGGCCTGACACTGGTTTTCTGGTGCTTTTCATGTTGCCAAAATGCACAGGCCAGACTTCTTGACCAGCAAGTCAGGTTTCCGTTTGGAGAACCGTAAGACTAAGCAAGGTGACAGAAGGAAGTCCTTGCAGTACAGTGGTCCAGGTGTCCCCAACCATCAGCTGGAATATCTAACAAATGGAAATTCTTGGGCCCTACCTTATACCTACTAAATCAGAAACTTACCATTTAAAAAGTTCTCCAGGTGTTTCGAACTCCTACTTGTTTTAGGAACCATCATTCTAATTTACAGTTGACTCTTGACACACACAGATTTTCTTCTGCCTCTGCCACTCCGGAGATAGCAAGACTAACACCTCCTCTTCTCAGCTTACTCAACATGAAAACAAGTATGAAGACCTTTATATCATGCACTTCCACTTAATGAACAGTATTTTCTCAATTGTTTCTCTAGCTTATTGTAAGAATACAGTGAATAATACATATAACAATGTATCATAACTGTTACTGGTAAGGCTTTTGGTCAACACTAGGCTGTTAAGTTTTGGGCGAGTCATAAGTTATATGCAAAATTGCTACTGCACAAGGGGTGAGTCCCCCAGCCCCTTATTGTTCAAAAGTCAACTGCACTTTTTTTAAGAGACAGGGTCTTGCTGTCACCCAGGCTGGAGTGCTGTGGTGCAACCATGGCTCACTGTAGCCTCAACCTCCTGGACTCAAGCGATCCTCCTCTTTCAGCCTCAAGTAACTAGGGGTTAATCTTTACTTTACCACATAAACCTCTTCACAAGCATTATCTCATGTAATTCTCAGAGAAATCCAATTTCAGATAGGCAAACAGGTTCTGAGAGTTTAAGTAATTTACCCTAGTACTTTGCTACCATACACACAGACCCTCATCTAGCACCACCTGAGTTTGCTTAAAATAAGGAAATTCTGGGCTCCAACCCAGACCTCAGATCTGCTATTTTTTTTGCTCTGGCAGCACTAATAGAGCATCAGATTTGCATTTTATCAAGCAAGGTCTCTAGATAATTCCTATGTATACTAGTTAGAGTTTGAGACATTTGGCCCTAACTGGGATAAAGGATGAGCCTGAGCCAAGTCCGAAAATGACCACAGAGAAGCAACAGATGAATCAGAGAACTCTTCACGGGCAGCAAATAAATCCTTTCTAAAACAGCCCTGAGACAGAGTGCTGCAGATAATGTTCTGAAGTTGGAGGAGAGAGGACAGCTCACTCAAGTGCCTTGTGAAGCGTGCTGAGGAACCAGAAGGCAATAAAGAGATTCAGGAGTTTAAACCAGAAAATAGAAATTCACATTTTTGAAGGGAAGTGGAGAATCAGTAGGTTTTCAGCAGAGATTTTTTGTGGTGCAGCCACAGAAATTCTTAAAATTTACTAATCAAAACTAGGCATATAAAATTGACCCAAATTTCTGATTTCAAACTAAGTTCACAAGGCTTTTCATTAGGACAAATGCTTCAATAGTACCAAGTAGAACCAAAACGTACCTTTTGGTTAGTGTTTTAAATAATTAAGCCTTCAGCCTTTATGAGAGCTGACTGCTGTGATTCAACTATGCTTTCTACAAGTCTGCAGAAGACCATTCAAGTAACTAGATAGAAGTTTATTATTTAGGTTTCTCAAAAACCTATCTTGTTTTGGATGTTAACCTTCGACTACATAGCTCGCGGTAGGTGGATAGGCCATTTTCATCAAGTCGATCACAAACTAGTCTGTTTGTCCCAAATTGGGAATCTGTGGTACAAGTGGGTGATACAAATGACAATGTTCTCCTGGGAACAAGATAACCAGCCTTATTTCGTAACTTTGTCTAGAGATGGCTGCATGTATTTTATCAACATTGACTTCAAGTAAATTAACTAAATTTGAAACCTAGTAACATCTCTGAAAGTGTGTCATTTCATTTTCTACAAATGAGTTAGGAGGGGTAAAATTGACCATCATCTGTGATTTACAAATAAGGAAACCACAGAGAGGCTGTTGCCTTGAAAAGCAGAGGTGGGGTCAGGTGTGGTGGCTCACGCCTGTAATCCCAGCACTTTGGGAGGCTGAGGCAGGCCGATCATGAGATTAGGAGTTTGAGACCAGTCTGGCCAACACAGTGAAAACCTGCCCTACTAAAAATTCAAAAAATTAGCTGGGTGTGGTGGTGGGCGCCTGTAAGCCCAGCTACTTGGGAGGCTGAGGCAGGAGAATTGCTTGAACCCAGGAGGCAGCAGTTGCAGTGAGCTGAAATTGCGCCAGAGCATTCCAGCCTGAACGACAGCACGAGACTCTGTCTCCAAAAAAAAAAAAGCAGAGGTGGAACTCAAAAGCCACAGTCATTCTATTTTCCATCTACCAACAGCTTTTACAGTCTTTAGTATGATGTGTATGACATATACAAACTGGCAAAACATAACAGTGCTATGAAACTCATGACTGTCATGACACTAAGGTGGTCTACCAGGCTTCTGTTTGCATACTAAACACTATCACTCAGAAATAAAGATTTCTCTTTGATATTCTATTGTCCTGCTTTATATGTCACTCCCACTGACAATGTTTTTTCGTTATTCTCCTTTCTTTATTATCACTTTGTACAACCTTTTAAAATGTCACTTTAGGTTGACTACTTTAAAAACAAATCAGGGTCTTAAGAATTATTTTGGGCTGGGCATGGTGGCTCATGCTTGTAGTCAGGAGTTCGAAACCAGCCTGGACACATGGTGAAACGCTGTCTCTACTAAAAATACAAAAATTAGCTGGATGTGGTAGCAGGCACCTGTAATCTCAGATACTTGGGAGGCTGAGGCAGGAGAATTGCTTGAACCCGGGAGGTGGAGGCTGCAGTGAGCCGAGATTGTGCCATTGCACTCCAGCCTGGGAAAAGAGTAAAAATCCGTCAAAAAAAAAAAAAAAAAAAAAAAGAAACATTTTGATATGCTTTTTAGAATTGCAAACAAGTAAATAAAGGTTAAGGATACTGTCCCCCCACCCTTCTGAACAGATACTAAGAAGTTTTGCTCACCTAATATTAAAATTTGAATAAGAAACAAATCTTTATTTAAATAAATAGGCAGAAAGATAAAAGGTAGAAAATAAAGTAATTCAAAAAGGCAAGAAAAACACATTAGACTGGGGTTCTTGAATTAGTCCACTTAGTCACTGCCTTCCAAAAGATTAAGTTTCAAATTATACCATTAACAACTCTCACTTTTCAGTTATATTTATCAAAACAATATAATCATCACATGTCAAACTATAGAAAGAGCCAGATTCTCTATCCAAGATATAAAGAGATCACAAAATTGTTTTAAAATACAAAGAAAATTTTATTTGTATTATCAAAGACTCTAAGAAATGATGACATAAGGTTAACAGAGTTGATGTCAAGACACAAATAGGTGAAGTTACAGATGATAAATCACTTTGTTTCACTGAACCTTCCCTTGATTATGTTAGAGAGCATCCCTGGTATGCTCCCAATAGAATCTCAGGCATGATGCGTCCCAGGTGATATAACTGCAATTCCTTCGTTAGTCCTCATTATCTCTCTTTTTTTTCTTTTTCTTCTTTTCTCTGGACTCTGAAAATAGCCAAAAAGAATGCTTTCAAAGAGCTGTAATTGTACGGGTGAGTAATCACTTTTCTTTATAAAATGCAAAATCAATCTGTTTCCCTTGAAAACAAATTCAGGGAAAAGATTAAAATGCAAGATATAAAAACCTCGCCTATAAGCTTTAGCAAATCTTTTCCCCTCAATGCAAACTCAATTTTTGGTAATAAATTCTAGATTGGGAAATGGCCTTTTATTATACAAATACAACAAAGTCATTTCACTTTTACCTCCCCATCCATGAAAACCATTTTTAAAAATGCCTGCTCATTTCTGATATAGAGGATAGTAAAACATGGAGAACCTGCCCATGCCAAGAGAGTACTGATAATCATAAACAAACATACAGGAATTGTTGTGCTGGTACATGGTTCTTCCTCAGAAAGTGGTTCTTCCTTAATGTGTTTCTTTTTACCCTTTTTCTTCTTCTTCTTCACAGATGTTTCTTCTTCTTCTACCACTTCTTCTTCTTCTTCTTCTTCCTCTTCTTCAACTGAATAGGGTAAACGTAAAGGCATAACAAATTAACACCGTATCAGATCTCACTCCTTCCCAAAAATGTTTGAGCCCTAGTTTTTTTTTTTTTTTGGTCTGTCATTCTCATCAACTATCCAATGTTTATATTGTTTATTTTATAATTGGGAAGGTCCTCCTACCACTAACTTTAACAAATGATATAGACACACCTCAGAGCAATTTTCTCACAACCATGAAGTCTTCCATAAAAATCAGGATTAAAACAAAGGTTATCTGATCCCCTATCATTTTTGGGAAGAGAGTCAATTATATTAGAAATGGTTAAGAGCTTGCACTCTGAAGGCGGCCTGGGTTTATTCTACCTGCTGCAGCCCTGAATGATTTTATTTACCCCTGGTAAAACTCTATATCCCCATCTATAAAATTTAAGAATGTCTTACCTCATTAGACTGACTGAGATTTAAAGAGATGATGCACACAAAATACTAAGTATAAGTATTAGAAATTCATGACCAGCCAGCCACGGTGGCTCATGCCTGTAATCCCAGCTACTTGGGAGGCTGAGGCAGGAAAACTGCCTGAACCCGGGAGGCGGAGCCATTGTACTTCAACCTGGGCGACAGAGTAAGACTCTGTCTCCGGAAAAAAAAAAAAGAAAAAGAAAGAAGAAAAAAGAAATTCAGTTACCAGCTGGGTGCAGTGGCTCACATCTGTAATCTCAGCACTTTAGGAGGCCAAGGCAGGAGGATCACTTGAGGTCAGGAGTTCGAGACCAGCCTGGCCAACATGGTGAAATTCTGTCTCTACTAAAAATACAAAAAAATTAGCCAGGTGTGGTGGTGCATGCCTGTAATACCAGCTACTCGGGAGGCTGAGGCAGGACAATCACTTGAACCCAGGAGGCAGAGGTTGCAGTGAGCCAAGATCATGCCACTGCACTTCAGATGGGTGACCGAGGGAGACTCTGTCTCAAATAAAATAAAATAAAAAATTCAGCAACTAAATAATAGTTATGCCAGAGTTTGTACTAAACAATTCAAGGCTGGGCACAGTGGCTCACATCTGTAATCCCAGCACTTTGGGAGGCCGAGGTGGACAGATCACCTGAGGTCAGGAGTTCCAGACCAGTCTGATCAACATGAAGAAACCCCATATCTACTAAAAATACAAAAATTAGTCGGGTGTGATGGCACATGCTTGTTATCCCAACTACTTGGGAGGCTGAGGCAGGAGAATCGCTTGAACCCAGGTGGTGAAGGTTGCGGTGAGATCGCACCATTGCACTCCAGTGTGGGCAACAAGAGCAAAACTCCATCTCCCCACCCCCCACCCCCTACAAAAAATTTTGAGCAAGGCACTGGAGGCAAAAATATTCCTTTCCCTATGAATCTTTTTTTATTTTGGTGGCACAGTAGAGAGACCTAAATGATACATAATAGATATTAAAATGATAAGAATAAAAATAAAGCAGGAAGGGGGAATGTTGGAAAAGGGCAGAATATATGGCCATTTTAGACAGAATGGTTGGCAAACACCTAAAAGAGGTGAGGGAGTGAATGATACACTTATCTTGAGGGAAAATATTCCAGGTAGAGAGAGCAAATGCTGAAGTCATAAGGCTTTTTAGAGGGTGGGTGGGACAAGTAGATGGACAGTAGGTTCAGGAAATAGCGAGCAGGACAGTATGGCTGGAACAAATTTAGATAAAAAAATAGCTAATGGTAGTTCCACTGGGGCTACTACTTTCAGGTGGAATTGAGAGGATCTGCTGTCAGACTAGATTGAGTTATGAGAAAAAAAAGGCAAGGTTGATGGCCAAAGCAACTAGAATTGTTATATATAGAAGAGCGGGAAGGGCCGGGCATGGCGGCTCAAGCCTGTAATCCCAGCACTTTGGGAGGCTGAAGTAGGTGGATTATAAGGTCAAGAGTTCGAGACCAGCCTTGCCAACATGGTGAAACCTCATCTCTTCTAAGACCACAAAAATTAGCCAGGCATGGTGGTGTGTGCCTATAATCCCAGCTACTCAGGAGGCTGAGGCAGGAGAATCACTTGAACCCAGGAGGCGAAGGTTGCAGTGAGCCAAGATCATGCCACTGCACTCCAGCCTGTCGACAGAGGAGACTCTGCCTCAAAACAAACAAACAAACAAACAACAACAACTAAAATCAGGGGAGGGGATGTGGGGTGGAAAATTGAGATAAATTGGAAAAGCTTATTAGATACACAATTGAGGCTACAAAGACAGAGTTTGGTGCCTCAAATGCTACTAATGGGTTTAGGAATCTTCTTACTTTTCAATAAAAAGAAGCATAAAAGCTAAATAAATTGTTTTCTCTAGCAAGTATACTATCCACATTTGCAGATCAAACACTTTTGACCACTAAGCTATTTAGAAACTAAGTTAAAGCAATCATTCTGTTAATAATTTACTCTTTTGCAAGACTTGCTAGTATGTGTTCAGTAAACACAGGTTCGTCTTTCTTGGTTATGAGAAGGGACAGATGAAAAATTAAAAACAAACAAAAAAACCCCACAGGTTCGACTTTTAATGGGGCACCTGCTTATCAACTTCACAAGACAGCCTAGTTAACTGGTGAGCACCTATTAGATACTGTAACTATGACAGCAGGCTACCAGTATGTATTCCTTCTAGTCTGCTCCATATAACAAAAACAATGAAGAAAACCACTGTTCCATCAATTCTATATTCATTCTTAACTTTATATAAAACAAAAAATTTTCAACAACCAATTTAGGAAACACACTTGTTTTTTTCTCTTAATTCTCAAAACAGTTCATGTAGTAGAAACTGAAGTACTGGTAGTCTTAGTAAAATACATTAAGTTGACTACGCTTCTCACATTTCCTCTGTAAAGTCTGGTAAATTTAACAATATCCTAACTATTCCCAGAGAACATAATGGCATTATTAAATACCATTAGCATTCAACGAGTTGTTTTATAATAAAGGGCAATGGCATGTACTTCTAAGATGCACAAAGTCCATAGTTCTTAAGAAATGAGTATATATTGTGTAAAAAAAAAAAATTCAAACTAACCTTTAACTTTAATCTTGGCTTTCTTTGCTTTCTTTTCAGTAACATCATCCTCTTTATCTACCTGTTCAATTTTGCGTTTTTTAGAACAGGTTGGAAGTGTGGAGTCACCAGAAGGATCGTAAGTCTTCACTTCACTGAAAGACCCAAAAAGTTTTAGAAAATCTCTACAAGTATCTGTAACTGAAATAATTCTCAAGAGATAAAGAAAATGCTATTAGATAATACTTACATAAGTACACAATGTTGTTTCATTTTAGTGGCTTTGGGGTAGTTTATGAAGACTAATAGTTTCCAAAAGGTAAAGGTATTAGTATTTTTCAAGTAGGTCAATCACATTCAAGAGAAGTGGTGAGCTAAATGAATTCTGATTTAGTAATCAATGTAGTTACTATGGTACAGGAAAACACTCAATCAGCATGGGGGAAATGAAAGAAGAAAATGTCTTTACAACTAACTAGAAAGTGAAAACTGAACCAATCCAACTTTCAGAGCACTACACAATTAAATGAAAAAAGGGCAGAAAAATCTAAACCAAGCTTAGTATAGAAGTCTTCATCATTAAGATCACAAGAGAAGAAAGAATACAGATACATACACATGGAAAAGATTTCTGAGAACCCAACATTTGCTTTTGTTCTAATGTAAGCAGAAAGAAAATACTGAAATGAGTGCCTAAAATGTGAACTGATGCTTCAAGTGGATGTTTAAAGTAAAAAGCATTAATTGCATAGGAACACTGAAAAAATTTGTTCAAAACAAGCTAAAAAATGTTCTGTTTCTTAAGCAGACTTGTAAACTGTATGACTTTAATTTTTATAGGTTAAAGACATTCATAATTTAAGAAACAAGGCTGGCATGGTGGCTCACACCTGTAATCCCAGCACTTTGGGAGGCTAAGGGGGTTGGATCATGAGTTCAGGAGATCAAGACCATCCTGGCTAACACAATGAAACTGTTTCTACTAAAAATACAAAAAGTTAACTGGTAGTGGTGGCACGTGCCTATAGTCTCAGCTACTCAGGAGGCTGAGGCAGGATAATCACTTGAACCCAGGAGGCAGAGGTTTCGGTGAGCCAAAATCACACCATTATACTGCAGCCTGGACAACAGAGTGAGACTCCCTCTCCCCCCAAAACAAAAACAACCCCCCCCCCCCCCCCCTCCATGTTTGTCAACTAAAGACAATAAATTACAGACTGTAAATATTGTAGTATGAATGGCCATTGTAGAAAGCCTTGAAAATTCAAGAAAAAAAAAAAGAATATGTGAATGCCCACAGAAACACATTTGGTTTCTTTCCAGAAAACAGGAAAGTAATTATATTTAAATATGTGTTTATAAAAGGTAATGTTACTATATATTACCCTCTTCATCCACTAATAGCATAAGATTTTACTATTAACATTCTTGAAGGATTATGAGTCCTGAAAGTATAATTTATTGGGCTAATGACTAGGAACATTTTGAAGAATCTTGATACATACATACTATGAAATGGCTTCACAGAATAGCTATACTACATTCTGTCTCCATCATCACAACCTCACCAGCATTGAGCATTACCTCAAATAAATAACCCAAATACCCCTCCACATACAAATATTTTGTTAATTTGATAGTTAGGTTTGAATACTTTATCATGCCTCAGCCATTTTTAGACATGTTTTCCATCTTTATACTTTTTACAAAATAGGTTTCTTTAGGGATTAACTCTGAACTTTTTGATAAAGAACATATTATAGAGGAACTTTAGATTTAAAAATTTACTATCAATGAAACCCAGAAGTGAATATGGAAAACTAAATGGCAAGAAAAAGGGTGTACAACATGGTAACTAGTGTTAACAACAATGTGTTATATTGTCGAAAATTGCTAAGTAGATTAAGGTATCCTCACTACAAAAAAAGTAAGACAATGCATGTCAATGTGCTTGATTTAATCATTCCTCAATGCCCATGTTTTCCAAAAGTGACATGTACACAATAAATATACACAATTTTTGTCAAATAAATATGAAAAATCTAGGGGCACATCAAGGTGAAGTTCATAATAAAAACTGTCAATAATTAACATTAAAAAAAAATATTCACCCCATCCTCACTTAAATGTACTCACCTTTTGTGTTCATATTTTTCTGTTTTTGCTAATGCCTTTCCTGTTCCACTTATTTTTCTTATCTAAGAAGGAAAAGAAAAATTACAAATACAATTCTAAGCCATCATATCTCTTTATAATACACTATACAGTCTAGTGAATCAGTGGGCCAGCAAACTGCAACTTCTGCTATTTTTCGTTTTATTTTAAATGGCATATCCTAATGGCAAACACTGTTGCATACATCAATTCTTGGTAAATAAGAGCAACTGCTAACAGTAGGCACAATAATACTTTAGACATACTAAAATGTATCATAAAACTGTTTAGCAGATGTATTCCATAAATCTACTCATATTAACTTTTGACAGGTAATACTTCTGCAATATGGATAATGTGGTTCTTACCCCCTCTATCTTCCAAAGTTCTCAACCTGGCCTCTAATTTGGCTCTGTTCTCAACTCCCATCGCAGAACTGGAATCCTCACCGAAAGCATCATAACGAATAGCCAAAACAGTTTTGGCTGCCAGCATTCGAGAAATCTAATAGAAAAACCATGAAGAACTACATTCCATGTTCAGATGTAAAATCCTCAACAACTTACTCATGAGACAGTTTCAGCAAATCACATTATCATTTATTCTAGAATGTTTTAAAACAAGGAGTTTTAAAAGTATTACGAATCATACAATTCAAATCACCCATCATATTTCAACCTTTGCCACAACCTAATGGCCATACATCAGCACCAACACTTCTGTGGCTGAAAAGATTTTATAGCAATTCATGTAAAATAATAGCTCAAACTTTAAAAAATTTTTTTAGACTAAGTCTTGCTCTGTCACCCAGGCTGGAGTTTAATGGCATGATCTTGGCTCACTGTGACCTCTGCTTCCCCAGTTCAAGCTATTTTCCCTGCCTCAGCATCCCGAGTAGCCGGGATTACACGCACGTGCCACCATGCCCGGCTGATTTTTGTATTTTTAGTAGAGATGAGGTTTCTCCATGTTGGTCAGGCTGGTCTCGAATTCCTGACCTCAGGTGATCCACCCACCTTGGCCTCCCCAAGTGTTGGGGTTACAAGCGTGAGCCACCGTACCCGGCCACAAAGTGCTTTTTAAATAACTCACCTTTCTCTATTTAACAAGAAAGAGACAATACAAAGATTTAATATGCACTATAGAGAAGAAAAGTGGGTTATATAATAAAATGAAAAAGTCCAACCTCAAAAAAAAAAAAAACCAAAAAAAACAAAACTATGTAACACACCTTTCCTTTGTGCTTGGGACTTGTCTGGCCGACAAGTGAAGCATGATAAATGAGACCATATTTAGGGGTATCCCGTCTAGATTTGAGGGCTCTGAAAAGTGCTTTTTCTGCTCCAAGAATTTGAACTGTAGAAGCTGCATGCTTGGCCAAATTCAAAAGAGAACCTACAAAAGAAAGTTACAAAGAATGCAGTTCCAAATATCTGAATGTTGCATGTACTAAAAGACCTATAAAATTATTATACCCACCATAATAAAATAAAACACATATAATATAATACAGAATTCTTTAAGCCAGAATTCCCTAAAAAGCCTGATGTTTCATTTGTAATTCCTTCATCAGCACAAGCAGGTTTGTGATGAATGCCTAGGGCAAACTGAAGGTTAAGCTTTTTAGTTCAATGTTTCTATTCACCCCAGAGATGGTAGTACTATTCTATATTCCATTAGTAAACTACAGGAGTAACACAAATATGTCACACACAAGAACACTAATCTGGCCCCTGCTTTCTGAGATTATATCAAATATTCTATTGCTTTAGATATGAAAAAGCCTACAAATAAACACATTTATTAGGGTATCTTGGTAGCATAACCGTATGATAAATTCACTACTTATTTACTTCTGTTGATTCAGCTGTGGATTAGGAAACTATATTCCTAGAAGTATATTAATAGTTCCCTATCTGTGGTTTCACTTTCTGTGGTTTCATTTACCTGTGGTCAACTGCAGTCTGAAAATATTAAAAAGGAAATTCCAGAAATAAACAGCTCCAAAGTTTCACATCTCTTGCCACCGCACTCAGTCCCCCCCAAGAACATGAATTATCCCTATTTACCCATTAGTAACTTTCATGGCCCTCTCCACAGTGCAGTATTGCAGTGCTTATGTTCAAGTAACCAATGCAGAAAAATAGTGACACTGGGATATCGTCATAATTGTTTTATTATTACTGTTGATGTCCTACTGTACCTAACTTATAAATTAAACTTTATCACAGGTATGTGTGTTTAGGAAAAAACAGCATATACAGCATAGAGTTCACTACTATCCTTTGTTTCAAACATCCACGGGTGGGGGTGGGGGGCTCAGAATATATTCTCATGGATAGCTGGGGACTATTGTACTAGTGAGTTATCAACACGCTGCTTAGGCTTGATATGTTGTATAGAATATTTCCTGTCAGAAAGCACATTCACCATTAATACTATGAACTTTGCCATGAGACATATTTTTTAAAGTGCAACAAATACATACTTCTTTTTTTGAGATGGAGTTTTACTCGTCACCCAGACTGGAATGCAATGGCACAATTTTGGCTCAGCGCAACCTCCGCCTCAGCCTCCTGAGTAGTTGGGATTACAGGTGAACGCCACCATGGCCTGCTAATTTTTGTGCTATTAGTAGAGACAGGGTTTCATCATGTTGGCCAGGCTTGTCTAAAATTCCCAGCCTCAGGTGATCCACCCACCTCGGCCTCCCAAAGTGCTGGGATTACAGGCGTGAGCCACCATGCCTAGCCAACAAATAACATACTTCTATTAACCCCTGCCATCGATTACTGCTACAACTTTAGCTGTATGTATGAAAACAGGTGAAGAAAATGAAACCATCTGATCTTACAGCTGCAGGCACTTGAATGAAACCTTTGATTAATGATGCGGCTAAACAAATTATGCCAGACTGCATGCAGTGGCTCCTGCCTGTAATCCCAGCACTTTGCAAGGCCAAGGTGGGTGGATCACCTGAGGTCGGGAGTTTGAGACCAGCCTGGCCAACACCTGTAACCCCAGCAACTTGGGAGGCTGAGGCAGGAGAATCACTTGAACCCAGAAGGCAGAGGTTGCAGTGAGCAAAGACTGTGCCACAGCACTCCAGCCAGTGCAACAGAGTAAAACTCTGTGTCAAAAAAACCAAAAAACAAAAAAGGAGTTATGCCATTTTAAACACTGATAGCATTTTAATTATAGACTATCATCCTTATAATATTGCCATACATGTATACAAAGCTTTATTATAAATCGGTTGCTGAAAATATTTTTGAAAGTCGTCTATTAATTACAACCACACACTCAATAGTTAAACTAAGATAATCAATCAAGGGTATATATCCTCTACAGTGATTTCTTAAAACTGTATTCAAATCTATGTCTAATGAGTTTCTTACTATGAAAATGTTAACTGTTTTATCCTCCTACATTCATCTGATTATCCTAATTAACCCTAATAAACTTCTAACAATGGACCCCAAGTGTCTCAGAAGAGGTAGTGACTAAAGATGCCTTCATTATCCAAAAGGAAATCAGGCAAACAAACAAAAATCATCATTGAACACTTGGCCCTTATTCATCTCCTACATACCATCTACTTTTGTGTTATTACTTAGAATTTCTTTTAATAGCTGTGGTTTAAAGACGTAAACAAAATCCTAACCAGAGAATACTTCAAACACTCATGTTTACAAATAACATTAAAACCATCACCTGCATGAGCAATAAGCCGCGCTCCAACTAATTCCCCAACCATGACTGTAACATTGGGTGCAATGGCCATCATTCGATTTTGTAGATATTCATAGAGCTGGGTTCGATATTCAGAGATTTCAATCACCTAGTATAAGGAATAAATTAAGTCACAAATATCAGTAAAAACAGTATAAAATTCCTATGTCTATAACACTGGAGCCCTCAATATGAAAGAGCAGCTACACAACCCTGGCTACATCAACTATGCCTAACATCAGTTTTCTATAAAATGGCTGTTGTAAGGACTTTGTTACATAATATATATAAACCACTTAGTATACTGCCTGAAAATCTTAGTCATAAAAGATTCCAAGCAATACTTCTCTGCCATCTTAATGGATTTTTGGTTAATTCAGATGATGATTATAAATTACTTCCTTTTAGTATGTATTTCCCCTTTTTAAGTATACAAATCATGATGGCATCAGATGAGGTAGTGACTTAACACCTTCATATTTACGTTATCAGGTGAACAATGGTAAGTGTAAAAATCATCATTGCCATCAGAAAAATTATTATAGAGCTGGTAATACCACAACTAGATTCTTTAGGAGTAAAATTTACCTGGGTGCAAAGATGCAGAATATTGCAAATATCTTCTTCTGAAACCTCCGTTCCCATTGATATCTCCGCAGCTGCTTTCACTTCTGCTTCAACTTCTTCTGGTAGGAACTCAGAAAGTTTGGCAGAGGCATAGTTCTTCCTATCGCCTACAGAATGTTTGCAGAGGATGAGGGAGAATCACTCTTCAACAAATTATATAAAATCCAGCAAACAGTCAAAAGAAAAAGTAGAAAGCCAATGAAAAGGATGCCTAAACAAAACAAAAAAATGAAGAAGTTTGACCTAGTATAATAGTTTTTCCTCTTTTAAGGGTTTGAGTTTAGAGATTAAATTTCTCCCCACCACCTTCCTCCAAAAAACAATCAGACTAAAAACCAAATAAATATGCCACAAAACTCATTTCAGAAAATAAGTGGCAAAAATTTTAAAAGACAGGATTAATAATGTCACAGACTTTATACTGAAGCTGAGGCCAGTAATTAGTACGCCAAGTAAGCCATATTTATCAACAATCACGTTCCTCTGTATGTTAACAGTACAGACAGCAATATGGCTATTTAGTATCAGGTACTAATGTCATATTACAAGCCATCAAAATCTAAGTTAAAATTCATTTTGTTTCTTAAATTTAAGACACTAAATTGCTACACTTCCCAAATACACAGAAATTGCAAAAACCCTGGGAATCCTGCTTAACAAAATGCTGTAACTCATGTTTTAGGATGCAATCAAATTCATTTACTTTTTTTTTTTTTTTTGAGACAGAGTCTTGCCCAGTCACCCAGGCTGGAGTATGGTGGTGGGATCTCGGCTCACTGCAACCTCTGCCTCCTGGGTTCAAGCGATTCTCCTGCCTCAGCCTCCTGAGTAGCTGGGGTTACAGGTACCCACCACCACACCCAGCTAGTTTTTGTATTTTTAGTAGAGATGAGGTTTCACCATGTTGGCTAGGCTGGTCTCAAACTCCTGACCTTGTGATCTTCCCACCTCAGCCTCCCAAAGTGTTAGGATTACAGGCGTGAGCCAGCATGCCTGGCCAAATTCATTTACTTTCAATGACTTGAAGGACAAACAAATTACTCACCAACTTTCTGTAAACACTTGCAGTATGTCAAATTATCTGAAATAATTTTTCCTAATTCAGGGAAATGCCAGCCATACCATTCTCTACATCGCATAATGTAGTTGTTTAGTTCTTTATCCAAGTCATCTAACAAGGCTGTAGATTAAAATGAAAAATGAAAAAAAAAAAAAAAAAAAAAAACCCACAGGAACTTTAAAGAGATTTATTGTGGTAAAATATAAATGACATAAAATTTAACACTTCAACCATTTTCAAGTGTACAATTCAGTAGCACTAAGTACATTTACAACGTTATGCAACCATTACCACGATCTATTTCGGAGCAATTTTATCATGAGAAACCAAAAATTCTATATCCATTAAACAGTAAACTCTTCATTCCCACCTTCCCCAGACTCTAGCTATCTCTATACTTCTGTCTCAATGAAATCACCTATTCTAGGTCCTTCATATAAGCAGAATCATGATTATTTTGTGACTATTTCGCTTAGCATATTTTCAAGGTTTATCAAGTCGAAATAAGCATCAGAATTTCATTTCTTCTTAAGGCTGACTGACATTCCACTGTGTGTACAGGCTGGGTGCATGTTATCCAAAATGCCTGTGACCAGAAGTATTTCGGAATATTTGCAAACACATATGAGATATCTTGAAGTTTGGACTTGAAGTCTAAATAGGAAATCTACATTTCACATACACCTTACATACAAAACCCTGAAGGTAATTTTATGCAACATTTTAAATAATTTTGTGCATGAAACAAAGTTTTGACCACCTGTCACATGTGGTCAGGTGTGGAGTTTTCCACTTTTGGCTTTATGTGGTAGCACAAAAAGTTCCAGATTTTGGAGCATTTTAAATTTCAGATTAGGGACATCCAAGCTGTATACACAATGCAGTTTATCCATTCATCTGTTAAAAGGTATTTGGGTTTCCATTATTTGGTTTTGAAAGTAACATTGTTATGGACATAGGGGTACAAGAAGTCTGAGTTCCTGTTTTTAATTCTTTTGGGTATAAATCTCAGGTAGGCACGTGGACTACCTGAGGCCCGGAGTTCAAGACCAGCCTGACCAACATGAAAAAAACCCTGTAATCCCAGCTACCCGGGAGGCCGAGGCAGGAGAATCACGCCATTGCATTCCAGCCTGAGCAACAAGAGCAAAAAACTGTCTAAAAAAAAAAAAAAAAAAAAGATTTCGAGCTTTCTAAAAATCATTTAAATGACATAGCAGAATACACAACTACACAGATTCCACTTAATATTTTCATGAAAAAACACAAATGAATTAATTTATGTAATGTTAATTCTGTGATTCACATGATCTCCAAATAGCCAAATTATAGGTAGTTTCTTTTATTCTGCATTTTCAAATTTATTTACTTAGTTTAAGTTTTAGCTGATCTTCTTCTCCTTCCCTCTTTTTTGAGATGCATTCTTGCTCTGTTGCCCAGAGTGGAGTGCAGTGACGCGATGACGGCTCACGACAACCTCTGCCTTCTGGGTTCAAGTAATCCTACTGCCTCAGCCTCCTGAGGAGCTGGGATTACAGGTGTGCACCAGAAAGCCTAGATAATTTTCTTGTACTTTCAGTAGACATGGGGTTTGGCAATGTTAGCCAGGCTGGTCTCGAACTGCTGACCTCAGGTGATTTGCCCACCTTGGACTCCCTAAGTGCTGGGATTAAAGGCGTGAGCCACTATGCCTGGCCTCCTTTCTCTTTCTCAACAGATAGATCATAAAAGGTAGTTTAAACAATATAAAACGCATGAAGGACAGAGCAACAAATCAGACTGCATGAACTATACTTACAAATTGCCTGAACAATCATTGTGTCTACTTTATCAGCGCTAAATTTCAATCTATATCGAGACAGGCTGGGGAGAAAGGGGAAAGTAAATTAGTAAGATAGCATCTAGGGAAAGCACTTAACACCTTAAAGTTTTTTTTTACTCAAATCCCTCTCAGAGCTGTAATTGGTTTTTCTTTTTCTTTTGAGACAGAGTCTCACTCTGTTGCCCAGGATGGAGTGCAGTGGCGCAATCTCAGCTTATCGCAATCTCCAACTCCCAGATTCAAGCGATTCTCCTGCCTCAGCTTCCTGAGTAGCTGAGATTACAGGTGCCCACCACCATGCCTGGCTAATTTTTGTATTTTTAGTAGAGACAGGGTTTAACCCTGTTGGTCAGGCTGGTCTCAAACTCTTGACCTCAGGTGACTGGCTGGCCTCAGCCTCCCAAAGTGCTGGGATTACAGGCGTGAGCCACGGCGCCCAGCCTTATAATTTGTTTTTCTAAGAAGAAAAATCAGCTAAGTAGAAATGTATCATGCAAGATCAGAAAGTACACATTTAAAAAAATCCATCACACACACACACACACACACACACACACACACACACACACACACAAAATCCATATATACTGCCACAACCTGTATTTCTGTAACATAAATGAGTTTATGTATGAATGACAAATAGGATAAACTGTGTAATACAAAAGTTATAGTGGAGTAGGCGGGGTGGCTCATGCCTGCAATTCCTGTACTTTGGGACCTGGCCAACATGGTGAAACCCCATCTCTATTAAAACTACAAACATTAGTCAGGTGTGGTGGGGCATACCTTGCCTGAATCTCAGCTACCCGGGAGGCTGAGGCACGAGACTCGCTTGAACCTGGGAGGCAGAGGTTGCAGTGAGCTGTTATCACATGCCACTGCACTCCAGCCTGGGCAACAGAGCAAGACCCCATCACTCACTCACACACACACACACACACACAAAAACCAACCCACCATATTGGTTCATGCAATATTTTACAACACATTAATGCTTTACACTACCAGTTAAGAACTTTACAGCACTCTTAACATACGAAAACAGAAAGCTGTGGAGGAACAATATTGTCTACATACAAATGTTTCTTCATCTCAGCACAACTGACATTTTGGGTCTTCTAATTCCTTGTTGTAGTGGCTGCCCTGTGTATTATAGGACCTTTAGCAGCATCCCTAACTTTTATCCACTAGATGTTCATGGCAGACCCCACCCTACCCCCAACTTAACAACCAAAAATGTCTGTGGACATTGCCAAATTCCCCGCCAGGGGTGCAGCTGATTGCCCTCAATAACGAACCACTGCTACACACAATGCAGATTTACCCAAGTTTGGATTTCTGACTCAGTTTCACTATTTGTTCCCTCTTAGAAATGACTACAAAGCTCTCCCTGACCTTTGTGCATTTTTGCTCTTATCCCTAACTTAGCAGCTTCAACCCTTTCAATCTATGCCCACCTTTTAATTTTAAAACAGACCTTTGTTTAGTGTTTCTTTTACATGAACTTAAGATGTCTTCTGAACTGTAACAATTTTAGTAGGAGTAGTATTGGATAGTGCTCTGATTACAATGTTGCATAGGTTTTGAGTAACTACCCACCATTTCCTTCAAAACCCTATTATCTGTAGTGCAATTCCAGAGTATTACACTTTTTCATGAACAGATGGATCACAACATAGCAATAATGCCTATTCTAAGGGATTTCTAGTTAAATATGGTAGGGTTAATGTGCAATTAAAAATAGGGACAATGCTGGGCATGGTGGCTCACACCTGCAGTCCCAGCACTTTGGGATGCCAAGGCAGGTGGATCACTTGAGCCTGGGAGTTCTAGCCTGGGCAGCACAGCAAAACTCCATCTTTACAAAAAGTTAAAAAAATCAGCCAGGGATGGTGTGGCATTCACCTGTAGTCCCACCTACTTGGGAGGCTGAGATAGCATTGTTTGAGTTCAGGATGTAAAGGTTGTAGTGAGCCAACATTGCACCACTGCACCCCAGCCTGGGTGACCAGAGTAACACCCTATTTCAAAAAAAAAAAAAAAAAAAAAAGAGGCTGGGCCCGGTGGCTCACTTGAGGTCACAAGTTCAAGACCAGCCTGGCCAACATGGTGAAATCCCGTCTCTACTGAAAACACAAAAATTAGCCAGGCAGTAGTGGCGCACGCTTGTGATCCTAGCTACTCAGGTGGCTGAGGCAAGAGAACTGCTTGTGCCTCAGAGGCAGAGGCTGCAGCGAGCTGAGATTGCATCACTGCACTCCATTCTGGGCAAAAGTGAGACCCTGTCTCATTAAAAAAAAAGACAGAGAGAGGAGACACGACATCTTGCTGTGCTGCCCAGGGCAGTCTCAAACCCCTGGGCTGAAAGGGTCAAGCAGTCCTCCTGCCTTGGCCTCCCAAAGAGTTGGGATTACAGGTGTGAGCCACTGTACCTAGTTCCTCTTTGCCTCACTCTAAAATCTCTTTAAAAATCAGAGTAAAACAAAACACAAATATACACATACCACATAAGACCATAGCAGATGAGAGAATCTGGGGAAATATTAAGTGGATGGAGGAATGGCATGACTTAGCAGAGATAAAAGAAAAGAGGGAAAGCCCAAGAAATAGGGAGTCCAAGTTCAGGGGAGCAGAGAATTCCTTTGATGATGTTTTGACGTTTTAAGAATCCAGACAATGGAGCAAGACTGCCTGCGTTCAAATCCTGGGTTTACCACTTACAAGCTTTACTGACCTTGGGGATGAGTTTCATCTGTAAATAAGGATATTACTATAATCTTCCTAAGGTTCTGATGAAGTTTACAAGAGCCTTTGTAACATTCTTAGAAGAGTGCTATGTTAACTGCTTATCAAACAAAAATAAACTGACTTTATTTTCCAGTAATTCTCACCTGTGAGCCAATCCAAGACACATAGCTGCCATTTCACGTGGTTCTACGCCAGGGATTAATCCATCCATTTGTGAACGAATTCCTCTCATAAGTTCATTAACAACAGGACTATGGATGCAACTGAGATTCAGCTTTTCCTACAACAAGAACATATATATTAAGTAAAGGAAAAGCAAACTTTCCTGAAATTATTATCATTTTTTTTTTTTTGAGACGAAGTCTCACTCTGTCGACGAGGCTGGAGTGCAGTGGTGTGATCTTGGCTCACTGCAACCTTTGCCTCCCAGGTCCAAGCAATTCTATTGCCTCAGCCTCCTGAGTAGCTGGGATTACAGGTGTGAACCACCGTGCCTGGCTAATTTTTAGATTTCTAGTAGGGATGGGATTTCACCATGTTGGCCAGGGTGATCTCCAACTCCTGACCTCATTCTCCGCCTCAGCCTCCCAAAGTGCTAGGATTACGGCGGGAACCACAGCACACAGCCTGAAATTACTCCTTAAACATTAAAGTAGCACTGGTTTAAATATATGCATTTCTCAGTTGGACAAAAAGTATAATTTATAGTGTGTTTGTAGAATACTTGAGTGTATCACTGGTGGAAGTAAAAACTGACATAAGCTTCCAGAAGGTAGCCTGGCTATATAAATTAAAAGCTATAAAAAGATTAATATAATTTGACCAAGTAGTTTTCTTGTTTGTTGGTTTAAGAAGATCTTTTACTACCTGTTATTTAACTTCTTTTTAAAATTACAGGATGGGCGTGGTGGCTCACGCATGTAATGCCAGCACTCTGGGAGGCCGATGGTGGATTGCTTGAGGTCAGGAGTTCAAGACCAGTCTGGCCAATGGGGTGAAACCCCATCTCTACTGAAAATACAAAAAATAAGCTGAGCATGATGGCAGGCAACTGTAATCCCAGCTAGTCAGAACGCTAAGGCAGGGGAATCGCTTAAACCTGGGAGGCAGAGGTTGTAGAGAGCGGAGATTGTGGCACTGCACTCCAACCTGGGCGACAGACCAAGATTCTGTCTAAAATAAAATAAAATAAAAAATTAGCCAGGCATGGTGGCATGTGCCTGTAGTACCCACTACTGGAGAGGCTGAAGAGGGCGGATTGCTTGAAAACCACAGTGATCAAGTCTGCAGTAAGCTGTGAGACTGCACCATTGCACTCCAGGCCTGGTTTTCTTCTTTTCTGTATTTGGGAGGCTATTTTCCTAGATTTTCTTTCCACTCTCACATTTTATCTCTAGCAATACTCCTCTACTAAAGTTTTCTAATAATTACATTTTTAAAAAAATGTAAGGACCCCATTTTTGTTGAAAAAAAAAATGTGGCTAGAGAAAAATATGGCAGGATATACATAGAACACTAGCATGATATACGGGTAGCAGATTTGTTAAAACCAATTTTTACCATTTATTGTTCCTCTATATCTTCTATAATAAATATTTGCTAGGTTCAGCTGATGTTAGGGAAAATCATCTAGCTTAGAGAAAAAGATCAAGTATTGAGAATTTACAATAAGCAACTTATTACAAAGGCTAGGCTTTGCAGTTGGTATGCTGTGAGATTTGACTAGCAGGCATGATAAAAAAAATCATGACTTTACCTTTATGACCCCTCCTAGTTTAGCATCAGCTACTGCCAACGGTTCATGGGCTTCTTTTACTATTTTCTTAAGAACTTTCTTCAGCTGCTTATTGATTTTGCCCTCCATCAGAGCTGTGAATGCTTTTCAGGAAAAAAAAAAAAAACAAAAGCATTAACTCTCAAATTTTTAATTTTGAGAGCTTGTCCTATTTGACATTTAAAAAAATAAAATAGGCCTTTCAAAGGGCCTGAATTTAATGTTACTTCTGAAATGAAAAGATAAATGTTTTGTAAGTTACATGTTTCACAATTTCATTGAATCTTCCCACCCTCATTTATGCTACAGAGCCAGGGGTTAAATCAGGTCCAGAGTTCCTTTCCCTGTCACAATAATCTTCTCATGAACTCAAGAGAGAATCATGAAATCTTAGAAACAAAGAAAACAAAAAAAGAAACAATCTTTTTAGGATGAAAGATTCACTTTCCTTTGTCATTTTAGACAGACTGGCCTGAAATACCCTAGAATCACATCAAAACTAGTAAAAATGAGTTTAATCATTTTCAAAGTTCTGCCACAACATAAGCATGTTTTGAGTGGAGGACTTATCTTTGCTTGTATTTCTGCTTGTATACCTCCAGCAATGTAAAACTTAGTAGCAAAGCCTACCTATTCTATTTTGAGAGTGCTGGTATTTCTGGCAAGTTCTAAATCAGCTACTTTATAATTCTTATCCTTTCTTAGACCTATACTCCCATTTTCTGTACCCACGTGAACTAACACCTCTTTTGATATTTATCTGAATTTGACTAAAGTAAAAGTATGCTTCGGTTACCCAGGCATGGTGGCATGCACCACCAGCCTGGGCAACATGGTGAAACCCTCTCTCTACTAAAAACACAAAAATTAGCTGGGCGTGGTTGCACGTGGCTGTAGTCCAGCTACTTGGGAGGCTGACCTGGGATAATCACCTGAGCTCAGGAAGTACAAGGCTGCAGTGAGTCATGATCACGCCACTATTCTAGCAGCCCAGGTGACAGGAGTGAGATCCTGTCTCAAAAAAACAACAAAAAAAATACGCTTGGACTAGGCTCGGTGCTCATGCCTGTAATCCCAGCACTTCGGGAGGCTGAGGCCAGTGGATCACCTAAGGTCAGGAGTTTGAGACCAGCCTGGCTAACATGGCAAAACCCATCTCTACCAAAAATACAAAAAGTAGCTGGAGCTCATGGCTCATGTCTATAATACTAGCTACTCGGGAGGCTGAGGCAGAAGAATCGCTTGAACCCAGGAGGCAGAGGTTGCACCGAGCTGAGATCGTGCCATTGCACTTCAGACTGGGCGACAAGAGTGAAACTCCGTCTCAAAAAAGAAAAAAAGAAAGAAAGGAAGGTCTATCAATAATTTCCAAGGTCAGGCAGTTTGTGCTTAATAAGCCAAGTACTTGCTCTTCCCTCTTGATTGCATATCCGTTTGAATTATAAGTCTATTCCATCTGTTAACTGGAAAGGTGAAGACAAAAAGCATCTGGCCACCACCCTGAATCTTTAGAGGTGTCTATACTCTAAGAAGCTAGCATCTGGCCACGACATCGGGTCTTTCGGGGGGTGTCTACACCTAGCTAGCATTCTAGTCACTTTCGTTGGGTACTAACCTACTGAATTTTATACAAGATTCCTTCCTTCCTCCTTCCTTCAAAATCCCTCCCTCCCTCCTTCCCCCTTTCTTCTTTTTTTGAGACAGAGCCTCGCTCACTGCAACCTCCGCCTCCTGGGTTCAAGTGATTCTCCTGCCTCAGCCTCCTGAGTAGCTGGGACGACAGGCGCGCGCCACCATGCCCAGTTAATTTTTTGTATTTTTATTAGAGGCAGGGTTTCACCACGTTGGCCAGGATGATCTTGATCTCTTGACCTCGTGATCCACCCACCTCAGCCACCCAAAGTGCTGAGATTACAGACGTGAGCCACCACGCCTGGCCATAATCTACATTTCTAACAACAGTCTTTCTTTCATTTTTTTCTTACAAGTTTTAAAATCCTAACATTTTTAAAAAATTTATTCAACTTTCTGTTTCTCATTCTCAATCTTTTATACCTACTTTTAACCCAGTGTTCTTATTTAAAATTTGTGCCTGTTTGTGTATGTGTGTGTGTGTGTATATATATTTTTTGCACACACTGTCATGGGATTAAAATTTGTATCTTAAGAGTACACGTGTCAGGGCTGAGTGCAGTGGCTCATGCCTGTAATCTCAGCACTATGGGAGGCCGAGGCGGGCAGATCACCTGAGGTCGGGAGTTCAAGACCAGCCTAACCAGCATGGAGAAACCCCGTCTCTACTAAAAATACAAAAAATTAGCCGGGCACTCCAGTCTGGGTGACTGAGTGAGACTCTGTCTCAAAAACAAACAAAAAAAAATCCACTCTATATGCATTCTAACATTTATTAACAACTTCCCTTTATAAAAACTTTGTTAACTACTGTACATAACACACATATTTTAAAGGATGGTATCTATAGGAATGGTTGCAGGGATAAGGGAAACTGAATCTTTCCTCTAGCTCCTCTACTAGCCATTTCTTAGCATCTCATAGTATTCTTCCAACTTCATCCAAATGTAGGCTGGCCCCAAATTTTCTCATGACGATTTTTAAGACTTGAAGTTGAAAACACAACCAACAATAAAAATAAACCTCTTCATGCAAATAGCATATACGAATGTCTAAGACCAATACAAATTCAATGTCACACCCCAACAGACTATTTTTTCTTTTTTTTTTTAAATTGGCTGGGTGTGGTAGCTCAGGCTTATAATCCCAGCACTTTGGGAGGCTGAAGCGGGTGGATCACAAGGTCAGGAGTTCGAGACCAGCCTGGCCAACATAGTGAAATCCCAACTCTTTAAAAAAAAAAAAAAAAAAAGCTGGGCATGGTGGCACACGCCTATAGTCCCAAGCAACTTGGGAGGCTGAGGTTACAGTGAGCCAAGATTGTGCCACTTCACTCCAGCCTGGGCAACAGAATGAGACTGTTCCACCCCTTTCCTCCCCCTCCCAAAAAGAAATTGATGGCCGGGCATGGTGGATCACCTGAGATCAGGAGTTCAAGACCAGCCTGGCCAAGAGGTGAAATCCCATCTCTACTCAAAAATACAAAAAATAACTGGACATGGTGGCACCGCCTGTGATCCCAGCTAATTGGGAGGCTGAACCCAGCCTCCTAGGATGATTGCTTGAACCCAGGAGGAGGAGAATGTAGTGAGCCGAGATTGCGCCACTGCACTCCAGCCTGGGTCACAAAGCAAGACTCTATCTCCCGACAAAAACAAAAACAAAAAAACAAAAAAAAACTGAGCGCAGTGGTTTATGCCTGTAATCCTAGCACTTTGGGAGACCAAGGTGGGTGGATCACAAGGTCAGGAGTTCAAGGCTAGCCTGGCCAGCAATGTGAAACCCGAGCCCTACTAAAAATGGAAAAATTAGCCAGGCACGGTGGTATACACCTGTAATCCCAGCTACTCAGGAGGCTGGTAGGAGAGTCACTTGAACCCAGGAGGCGGAGGTTGCAGTGGGCTTAGATGGCGCCACTGCACTCCATCCTGGGTGCAGAGCAAGACTCCATCTCAAAAAAAAAAAAAAAAAAAAAAAATTGAGAGGGAATCTCGCTATACTGCCCAGGCTGATCTCAAACTCCTGCCTACCTCAGATTCCCAAATGTTGGGATTACAGGTGTTAGCCACAGCACCTGATCTCATCAAATTATAAGGCTCTGAGGTTTAAAACGTACACTGTTGACATCTACAGCCATTATGTTGTGGTTCTATCATGTCAAAACTGCCTTATTAACAGACAGTGAGAAATGAACTCCTAGGAAAGGATTCTGCTCTCTTAATAAGCCGATGTTCATTCAATTTTCTGGTGAAAACAAATAGGAAAAGGCACTGTAATTGTTTCTGTGACAAGATTCCTGACAGAGTTTACTATATTCACCCATTTTCCCCAAAATGTCTATTATAAACCTTCTATAGCCATATACTTTACTAGAATCTAGGGATTTGACAGTGCAGAACAGTCTCTGCCCTCATGGAGCTTAGACTGGGGGGTGGGGGGTGTCTGACTTTAAATTCTCAACTACGATGGCATTTTGTCCATTTAGTGTACATTACTTAATTTTATGTTATTTTTGAGATGGAGTCTTGCTCTGTCACCCAGGTTGGAGTACAGTGGCGTAATCTCAGCTTACTGCAACCTCTGCTTCCCAGGCTGAAGCAATTCTCCTGCCTCAGTCTCCAGAGTAGCTGGGACTATAGGTGTGTACCACCACACCCAGCTAATTTTTGTAATTTTAGTACAGACGAGGTTTCACCACATTGGCCAGGCTGATCTTGAACTCCTGACCTCAGGTGATCTGCCTGCCTCAGCCTCCCAAAGTGCTGGCATTACAGGTAGGAACCACTGTGCCAGCCTTACTGTATATTACTTTAAATAATACAAAGAAGCTAGGAAGAGGAATCCAGAAATACTGCTCAAATTTCAACTTCTATCATATGTAGCAGAGATGATGGTATCTACGTCACAGGATTCTTTCAAGGATCAAATAACAATTACAAAATGATAAGCATAAACCTGGCAATCAGTATGTCCTCAATATGTTAGGTATTAATAGTAAAAACCTGCTACCTGTTTGGGTAAAAGCTGACCCTGTCCATTTAATACAATTTAATAGGGACTGGACAGAAACATCCCAAGCAGATTAAAGATCTTATGGGCCAGGCACGGTGGCTCACATCTCATCTCCACTAAAAATACAAAATTTAACTGGATGTGGTGGTGTGCACCTATAGTCCCAGTTACTTAGGAGGCAGAGGCAGGAGAATTACTTGAATCTGGGAGGTGGAGGTTGCAGTGAGCCGAGATCTTGCCACTGCACTCCAAATAGGCTACTTGAGATCAAGGGGACTGCAGCATTTACATCTGCAGTAGGAACTGTTCACATCCCAGTCTATGTCAACAACGCCCCCTAGAGTTGAAATACAGCCAATACAATCTTGCTTGAAATTTTACCAAATTTCAACTCATACTTAAAGCTGTGATGAACAGGCTACATTTAAAAAAATTCTCCAAGTTAATACTACCACAGTTGTTCTCTATGGCTGTATATAACTCTAATTTTCAAATTACACCACCAAATAGTTGGCTGATTTGATAGAGAATTTACAGTTGAAAATTTAATGATTTGAGTTTTATATCTGCTCTTCCTGTTTTCCCTAACACTTTAAAAAAACCTGTTTACAGTAAATAAACTCTATCATTTTATGTCTGTTGTCCCATGATGAAATCTAGTTAAGACTATGAGTCATTCATTCTTCTCTTTTACAAATAAAACCTCTATCAGTTTCCCTATAACTTTGAATACTGATATGCTTTTTTGAACGAAAAAGCTACACCCCCAGAAGAGCTTTTTAAATTATTCTTTTCAACTGTGAATCCTGGCTGTTCTCAGGATTACAACTCTACCCTTGGGTTAAAATGATCAGAGCCGTGTACTTGACCACATTACCTTGGTCCCTTGTAATGAATTGTGCTTCAGCATTATGCTGCTGGTTTCCACAAGGAGATCAACTTAACCACTTCTCACCTCTCCTCACACATGGGGGAGAACCAGCCCTATGGTGAAAAAAGCTAACTCAATGTTGTCTCAGTGGTAGTGACGAATGAGTCAGATCACTTAAATTCAGTTCCAATAAGAATGCATCATTGACAACATTGAATAAAATTAACTCAGGCAACTGAAGCAAACAACCTTTTAATAAAAAAACAAATGGCCAAGACTTTAAAAAGCAAGCTTCTAGTTTTTTACTTTACCTGCTAATGCTTCTGCTGTATCCTGAAATTTCTCAAAATGTTTTAGCTTTACTCTAGAATTAAAAAAGAGAGAAACCTGTTATGGGTGGGGGGAGGGTGCAATGATTCAAAAGCCACAAAACTTAGACAGAAGTGAGTGACTGTTTCCAAAGCACACACCAATAAAACATGCCTATCATTGTGTATCATGGGCAAAGTTAGATATTCTTCATAAAATTAATAGTTTTTCTCATTTATTTATTTTTAGAGACGGGGTTTCACCATGTTGGCCAGGCTGGTCTCAAACTCCTGACCTCATATGATCCACCCGCCTCGGCCTTTGAAGGTACTGAGATTACTGGCAGGAGCCACCACACCCAGCCAAAATTAATAGTTTATCTAATTGTTAGGCTAGCAATGCTCAGACTAATACAGAGAAAGTTGTAGGCTTTGAATGAAACTTGGGCCAATGGTAAAGATGCTGAGGCTTTAACATAAACCCCTGTTGCATAAAGTTGTACAGAGATGACTTTACTATACAGCATAGAATTGACCCAAGAATGTGACCTTTTTAAGTTAAGAATCTCATGATATTCATTTGTCTATCCTGTACAAATGCCATTAAAAAATAGCTTACTGCCAGCCAGGTGTGGTGGCTCACGCCTGTAATCCCAAGCACTTTGGGAGGCCAAGGTGGGTGGATCACGAGGTCAGGAGATCGGGACCATCCTAGCCAACATGGTGAAACCCGTCTCTACTAAAATACAAAAATTAGCTGGGCACGGCATCACTTGCCTATAATGCCAGCTACTTGGGAGACTGAGGTAGGAGAATCACTTGAACCAGGGAGGAGGAAGTTGCAGTGAGCCGAGATCACACCACTGCACTCCAGCCTGGTGACAGAGATAGACTCTGTCTTAAAAAAAAAAAAAAAGCTTATTGTCAGATCTCTTTCTTGTTACCCACCACCCTTTACGTTTCTGAGAGAGGGTCTCACTTCACTCTGTCACCCAGGCTGGAATGCAGTGGTGCAATCACAGCTCACTGCAGCCCTGACTTCCCGGGCTCAAAGGATCTTCTAGCCTCAGTCTCCCAAGTAGCTGGGACCATCGGTATGAGCCATCATGCACGGCTTAGTTTTGTTTTTGGTAGAGATGGGTTTTCACTATGATGCCCAGGCTGGTCTTGAACTCCTGGGCTGAAGTGATCCACCTGCCTTGACCTCCCAAAATGATGGGTTTACAGGCATGAGCCACCACGTCCCGCCTCAGGGTAGTATTTTATACAGAAAGAAACACATAGTTGACTCATCGTTGTCTCAGTGGTAGTGACGAATAGAGTTAGATCACTTAGATTCAGTTCCAACAATAACACATCATTGACAACAACGAATCAGATTAACCCCACAAAGCATATAACCCTTTAAGAAGGAAAACTAGTCTTTTATTTGCCTAAAACTGTCTTCTTTTTTTTTTAAATAGAGTCTCACTCTGTCACCCAGACTGGAGTACAGTGGCGCCATCTCAGCTCACTGCAACCTCCACCTCCCAGGCTCAAGCAATTTGTCTGCCTCAGCCTCCAGAGTAGCTGGGATTATAGGAGAGCACCACAACACCTGGCTAATTTTTGTATTTTTTCTTTTTTTTAGTAGAGATGAGGTTTCACCATGTTGGCCAGGCTGGTCTTGAACTCCTAACCTCAAATGACCCACCCACTTCAGCCTCCCGAAGTGCTGGGATTGCAGGTGTGAGCCACCACACTGGCAAGAGTGTCATCTTAAGCAAGGTTTTCTTATCTGGTAAGGAAAGATGCTAGTGTGATCCCTTAAATACACATAAAAATAAAAATATTTAAGATCTACACTAGGTTGGGTGCAGCAGCTCACGGCTATAATCCCAGCACTTTGTAAGGCTGAGGCAGGCGGATAATGAAGTCAGGAGATATCGACCATCGTGACCAACATGGTGAAACCCCATCTCTACTAAAAATACAAAAACTAGCTGGGCATGGTGGTACACGCCTGTAGTTCCAGCTACTGGGGAGGCTGAAGCAGGAGAATTGCTTGGACTCGGGAGGTGGAGGCTGCAGTGAGCTGAGATCCGGCCACTGCACTCCAGCCTGGGCGACAGTGAGACTCCATCACATAAATAAATAAATAATAAAATAAAACAAGCCCTAAATGTTAACTGCTAAATTATTAATTTCAAGATTACTTACATTTTGTTGGCTTTCTCTGGAGTTTCAAATTCTTTCCATAAACTATCAACCTCTTGAAGTTTCTTCTCATTTAGAACCTGCAATAAAATGTTTAAATGGCTTTATTTAAATGGTACAGGTTAGGCATACAAAGCTGCATCCTTCGAGTACAACCACACATGTAAAATGAGGGTGGTAGAAGCTGTTTCTTTCACTAAAATAATAAACTAGTTTTCTTACCCTGCAGATATTTTTGGTCACATTAGTAGTTCAAATTGCCCATTTAACAGCTGAATGGAATTCGGATCTAGTTCAGTCAGACAGTCTATTCCCGAATGCCTGGCCCATATTAAATAGCTTTTAACAACCTAGAATTGCATTGTAAGAATATACCATTATTTCTGCCCTTACTGATATTTAAGTTGCTTCTAATTTTTCCTTTTTAATGTTCAGAAAACGTATCTTTGGCTGGGCATGGTGGCTCACGCCTGTAATCCCAACACTTTGGGAGGCTAAGGGGGCGGATTACAAGGTCAGAAGATTGAGACCATTCTGGCTAACATGGTGAAACCCCATCTCTACTAAAAATACAAAAAATTAGCCAGGCATGGTGGCACGTGCTTGCAGTCCCAGCTACTTGGATGGCTGAGGCAGGAGAATGGCTTGAACCTGGGAGGCAGAGATTGCAGTGAGCCAAGATCTCACCACTGCACTCCAAGCTAGGCGACAAAATGAAACTCCATCTCAAAAAAAAGAAAATTATACATATATATTTATATATATATATACACACACACACAACTAATAGTTCTAATTTTGTAGATCATGAAGCTTTATAGTCGAAAGACATCTCACCAAGTCTCATGACTATACTACAAACGCTGATTAAATTTTTTCAAATTGTTCAGAGAATCTGCTAACCATAACAAAGTTTGCTATTTTTAAGAGGATATGTAGCAAATAGGGGACATGACTTATGAGTACAATTCACGTTTTTTCTAACTGAAAAGTACATATATCTGAAGATAACATTTGGGTAATAAAATTGGCACATTTAAAAAATACTATCACCATTCTTAAAGTAACAAAGGAAATCTAATAAAATCAGGGCAATTCATGAGCACACAAAGGTCTTCAAAGACTATGTTATGACAAAACCATTACTCTGACAAATAAAACCACTATATTCCCAACTGTGCAACAACATCTTGAAGAAAACATTGCTAACAAAGACAATCTAAATAAAAAGTTAGAGATATTGCTACATTTTCTGTTTTACATTTGTCTCAAACTTTTAATCGTTTATTTTCAGCCAAGGCAATGAGAAATATTTGTATACACAAATCCATTTTAAGTTCTACCATTTTAAATTAAGATAGAATAATTTCCATCTCTAAGTAGAAATAGTATACAACTACTATTACCATTGCAATCTTTAGCATTGCTGTTACAATATTACTAGCTTTTAAAATAAATCTTCATGGCCGGGCGAAGTGGCTCTCGCCTGTAATCCCAGCACTTGGGGAGGCCAAGGAGGGTGGATCATCTGAGGTCAGGAGTTTGAGACCAGACTGACCAACATGGCAAAACCCTGTCTCTACTAAAACTACAAAAAAATTCGCTGGATGTGGTGTGGTACATGCCTATAATCCTAGCTACCTGGTAGACTGAGGCAGGAGAATCACTTGAACCCTGGACTCAAAGGTTGCAGTCAGTGGAGATCGTGCCATCCAGCCTGGGCAACAAGAGCAAAACTCCACCTCAAAAACAAGACAAGGGGATGATATAACACAACAGGGGCCAGTTGAAGCTGAGTGATAGGGTACAAACACATTCCATTCCACAGTATGCCAGATATGCCCAGAGCAGCTTTCTTTATTTCAGATAGAAATAAACTTATGCACAGTATCTTCCCTAATTTTCATTTTTAATTGATTGCTTGAGACTTTCTGTGTGACCCTTTTTTTTTTTTTTTTTTTTTTTTTTTTTTTTTTGGGAGATGAGGTCTCACTCTGTTGTCCAGGCTAAAGTGCAGAGGCTCAATCACGGCTCACTGCAGCCGTGATCTCCCTGGGCTCAGGTGATCCTCCCACCTCAGCCTTCTGTAGTAGCTGGGACTACAAGCAGGAACCACTGCACCCAGCTAGGTTTTTTCCCTGCCATGTTGCCCAGGCTGGTCTGCAATTCCTGGGCTCAAACAATCCTGCCTCACCCTCCCAAAGCTTTACAGTGACAGGCGTGAGCACCCAACCTCTATGTTTTGTTTAAATATTTGATGTTAACTTTTAAGTTTTACTTCCCAAAACTTTAAGAAAGTTGTTTGAATACAGGATAAAACTGATTAGCTTAAAATGCAAATTGCTCAAAAAGAAACAAATCCATACATGCAATGAGAGCAAAAAAGCTCTTGAGTTAGCTTCAGAAGCATTATGTTAAGTGAAAAAAGCCAGCTGGGCGCAGTGGCTCACACCTGTAATCCCAGCACTTTGAGAGGCTGAGACACAGGCAGATCACCTGAGGTCAGCAGTTCTGTTGACCTCAACTAGCCTGGCCAACATGGCAAAACCCCATCTGTACTAAAAATACAAAAATTATCCGGGCGTGGTGGCACAAGCCTGTTATCCCAGCTACTCGGGAGTCTGAGGCAGGAGAATCACTTGAACCTGGGATGCGGAGGTTGCAGTGAGCTGGAATAGTGTCACTGCACTCCAGCCTGGGTGATACAGCAAGACTCCGTCTCAAAAATAAAGAAGAAGGAAAAATAAAAAAAAGACCACTCCACTTACATGAAACTTCTAGGAAAACTTATGCAGCAAGAAGGCCAGTTGCAGTGGCTCATGCCTATAATCCCAGCACTTTGGGAGGCCGAGGTGGGCGGATCACCTGATGTCGGGAGTTCAAGACCAGCCTGATCAACATGGAGAAACCTCGTCTCTACTAAAAACACAAAATTAGCCAGGCGTGATGGCACATGCCTGTAATCCCAGCTACTCAGGAGGCTGAGGCAGAAGAATCCCTTGAACCCAGGAGGTGGAGGTTGTGGTGAGCCAAGCTTGTGCCATTGCACTCCAGCCTGGGCAAAAAGAGTGAAACTCCATCTCAAGGGCAACAAGAGCGAGACTCCAACTCAAAAAAAAGAAAAAAAAAAAAAAAAGCAGAAAGCAAGCTGATCGGTGGTTGTCTAGAGCAGGACTAACTTGAGAACTTTTTTCAACAAAGTGTTCTATAAAATATTTTGCTCAGTACTCAGGTTTTATATAAACATTATATAAACATCAAAAATCTTTCTCCAAACCTTGAGAAAATTAAGTGACACAAAATGCTATGCTACACAGTTACACTGTACAATATAACCATTAAAATTCAAATAAATTAAGATTCACTTCCTCAGTCTAAGCTATATCCCATGTGAAATGGTTATATATGTACTAGTGGCTACCACAAGGAAGAGCAGTTAAAGATAGTCTGGTCTGAGCAAGACTAAAATCTTATGCTGTGTGTCATGTGACACAAGGACACAGGTTGAATTTTATAATATCCTAGAATTCATCACAACAGTTCCTCTACATAATGTCTCTACATTCATATGTATATATAACCCTGTTAATCAACATTAAATTTTTGGAAGTGTTTCTTTTTGAATCGCTCTAAACATGAAGTGGGCAGAACAGTGTACCTCATGCCTGTAATCCCAGCATCTTGAGGCCAGGAGTTTGAGATCAGCCTAGGAAACATAGTGAGAATTTGTCTCTAAAAAAATTTCTTTTTTAATTAGCCAGGCATGGTGGCTGGAGCCTGTAGTCCCAGCTACTTGGGAGGCTGAGGTGGGAGGATCACTTGACCCAGGAGGCCAAGGCTGCAGTGAGCCATGGTCCTGCCACTGCACTCCAGCCTGGGTGACAGAGCAAAATCCTGTCTCAAAATAAAATTTAAATAAATAAAAATATGAATGTGTATTTGTACACTGGGTTATATATAAAATGTTTTCCTCACTGTAAATGGAGGTTTAAAAAAACCGTAAAAAACTTCTTAAAGCATTCTCATCAAGGCATGAATTGTATGCAACCAATACAATATCATACCCTAGCATTTTGAAAGATTATGGGAAAGGAAACTCAAGACCTTGAACTGTATGCATGTCTACTTTTTTAGGAGATAAAGTTCACCATTACATACATTAATTTTACATAAATCTTAATATTTGCCCTTTAAAGTGTACAATTCACGTTTTAGTGTTTTTTCACAAAAATGTGCAGCCATTACTAGTTTCAAAACATTTCTTATACTCAGATATTATCAACGTTAATTACAATAATTACAAACTAATCAATCAACATATTCAAGCCTAACTAGTTATTTCTTTAATACTAGGTCACATAAACCATAATTTAATCAGTTTGAGCAGCAACTTCCAGACAAATAACACTGCAAACTCCAACTGAATACTCAAAGACTATTTTTTTCTTTTTGAGATGGAGTCTGGCTCTGTTGCCCAGGCTGGAGTGCAGCGGCCCGATCTCGGCTCACTGCAACCTCTGCCCGCCTCCTGGGTTCAAGCAATTCTCCTGCCTCAGCCTCCTGAGTAGCTGGGACTACAGGCACCCGACACCACTTCCGGCTAATTTTTGTATGTTTAGTAGAGACAGGTTTCACCATATTGGCCAGGCTGGTCTTGAACTCCTGACCTTGTGATCCAAACATCTCGGCTTCCCAAAGTGCTGAGATTACAAGTGTGAGCCACCGTGTCTGGCCTCAAAGACATTTTTATGTAGGAAGACACTTTTCATTAATAGAAATCAGTAATTTATTGAGACATGGTTAGATATTTTAGGACGCAAGTCTACAAATCAAGACCATTGCTAAGTCAATTCCTTCCTCCAGTGGGAGACAACCAGTAGACTGCAGAGTTGCTCCTCTTAACAACCAGCTCAGGACAGTACTATCAATTAACGATGAAATTCATAGATAGACTGACAGAGCACATTGCCTAAGAGAATTTGGAGCTATGCAGAACTCTACCTGAGAATTCAGATAAGATTCCAAAAAGTTGGAGAAAAGTAAAACAAACATATTTCATAGCTCTAAAGAGGACTAAGGAGCTTACCTACAAGCAAAACTGCCTTTTCAGTTTTAATGATTTTATCGGTTTTCTTAAAAATAACAAGTATTTGACCTATCAAATGCAAACTGTGTATTTTCAAATGTCAGAAGTGAAACATGGAGAATTTTGTACCCATCCAGACTTTCTGCATCCACACCACAAATGCTTTGTTTCACAGCTAAAATTATACTGCATTTATTCTTATCTAGCGTTTCTGCTACCAACACATATATACGTAGAATACACATAAAAATGTTATTTTTCATTGCTATATTCGCAGAGCTCTGAAGAGTGCATGGTACAAGAAAAGGCACTCACTCTAACTCATTCTTCCTAACATCTCAATAGCAGCCTGCGGTACCAAGGTCTTATCGTTTGACCATCTCCATGCTGACGAACCTGTCAAAGTTTCCCCATGAAAACAATAAAATCTCAAATTGGTATCACCAGCCGAGATTTTTCCCCCTAAGCTTCAAACTTGAAATACTGTCCGATCTACACAATTGAATTATCACGTCTAAAATAGATAAAGCAAGCTCCGCAAAGCCCAAACCGGAAATCTTTAGTGCTTCCCCCCCCCGCAAGAAATGATCTTAACATCTTATTTAAACCAAAACCGCACATTTAATCTATCAGCCAATCATGTCTCTTCTACCCTCAAAACTTCTATCGATATGTTTCTCCCCGCACCAGACAATTTCATCTTGCCTAAATTAATGCAAAAGTATTCTTGCTGCCTTTCTTCGCTCCTCCTCGAGTCTAGGCTCCACACATAAGAGTAATCGTATTAAGACAAATTAGCAGGTCATTCCTCTGCTTTAACACCCTTCGATTGGCTGGGCACGGTGACTCACGCCCGTAATTCCAGGTTGGGAGGCGAGGCAAGTGGATCACTTGAGGTCAGTAGTTCAAGACCAGCCTAGCCAACATGGTGAGATCCCCATCTCTATCAAAAAAAAGAAAAAAAGTCGGGCGTGGTGGTGGATGGCTGTAATCCCAACTACTCGGGAGGCTGAGGCAGGAGAATCGCTTGAACCCGGGAGGCGGAGGTTACAGTGACCCAAGATTGCGCCACTGCACTCCAGCCTCTTGGGCAACAAGAGCGAAACTCCGTCTCAAAAAAACCCAAAAAACTCCTTTTGATCATTCCTCAAAACATCTAGAGTAAAATCCGAATTCTCTATAACTTGTTAAACTCTTAACACGCCTCCTACCCACCTCTTCAACCGGAGAAAGTAAAATCCCCTAACGCAGAACTTCTCAAACGGCGGGGCCACGTGTTACCTGTAACGTGGCTCTCAGGTGTAAAGGCCTCCACCCTCCTCCCAGAGCCCAGGCGATACGAGGTACCCACGCCACCCTGAGTAGTTCCGTGCTTAAGTCTTTCCCTCTCCTTGTCTGTGCAGTACCGGCCTTCCCCCTTTAACGGCTCGCTCACCCACCTACCTTAAAGATGGCGTAGCCAACGGACGTTTCAAACAGAACCAACATGGTGAGGCCGGGTCAGGGCGCCGCGCGGCCCGCCACCAGCTGTGACCTGAGTTCAAAAACGCCGACTATGCGGCTCCAAAAGGTCCGCTAGGCCGCGGCGGGCAAAGCACAAACGTGCTAGCTTTCCTGCAGAAAATCAGAACACGTTGCCTAAACCCTCCACGCCAGACTGCGAGGAGAACGCAAGAACGCGCTTCTCCTTCTCAAAGGATTCTGGGATAGCGACGTCACTTCCGACGGAAGACTGCCGCAAACCGTGCCGTCACTTCCAGAATGTTCCCGCCACAGCGACGGGGGTAGGCCGGGAAAGTTTGTATCGCGAGATGTAGGGCTTGAACGGAGGCTTTGCGCTTTTTTTTTTTTTTTTTTTTTTAAGAGGGAGTGTTGCTGTCTTCCAGGCTGGAGTGCAGTGGTGCGGTGACGGCCCACTGCAACCTCTAACTCCCAAGTTCAATTGATCCGCCCACCTCAGCCTCCCAAGCAGCTTGGACTAAAGGCCTGTAGCACCACACCCAGCTACTTTTTTTGTAGAAACGCGGTTTTGCCACGTTGCCCAGGCTGGTTTCAGACTCCTGACCTCAAGGGATCTTCCCACCTCAGCCTCCCAAAGTGCTGGCATTACAGGCGTGAACCACCGCGCCCAGCCGCCGCCAGAGATTTAAAGGGGAAAAACTTAGTTATTTTGTTAACCCTTCATGAATGATATGTTTACTTCGACAGAAACGCGGAGCTATCTCGGTCCCTGTCTGCCTCAGGCATCTGGAATTTGAAATGCCGGCAAGTACCCATAGACATTACCCCCTTTCAAGCCGTGCCTTGAAACGAAGGCCTCAGAATGACACCATAATTGTCACTATCTTTGCAGTATTCCTGGCCGTTCTTTATGGCCAAATTGATTATTAGCACAGATTTATCTCCATAAGCCTCTCCCATTTTATTTGTTAAAATGACCCCAGGGTATGAATTTAGACTGTCTTCTTGGCTTAGTGTAATTTGCTTATATAGGGGCTTTGCGGTCTCAGGGACTGGGATTAAATACCCCAGTTCTTTCACAAGCCTGCTTCCAACAGGAGTAAAATTTTCTCACTTCCCAGGCCCTATATGCAGATTGTTCCTAATCATTAAATTGCAACCTGCTCAAGATAATGGAACATTGGGGGCCGCGCGCGGTGGCTCAAGCCTGTAATCCCGGCACTTTGGGAGGCCGAGGTGGGTGGATTACCTGAGGTCAGGAGTTCGAGACCAGCCTGACCAACCTGGTGAAACCCAGTCTCTAAAAATAAAAATAAATATTAATTTAAAAAAAGATTTTGGAACATTAAATAAGTAGCAACCTGAGATCAAGAGGACAGAAAATCCTGGGTTGAATAACAGAAAGTCACGGGACAGAGGAATCCAGGGTGAATTTTTTTTTTTTTTTTTGGACGGAGTCTCACTCTATTGCTCAGGCTGGAGTGCAGTGGTGCGATCTCGGCTCACTGCAGACTCCGCCTCCGTGGCTCAAGCGATTCTCGTGCCTCAGCCTCCCAGTAGCTGGAATTACAGGTGCGTGCCACCATGCCTGGGTAATTTTTGTATTTTTAGTAGAGACAGGGCTTCCCCATGTTGGCCAGGCTAGCAAACTCCTGACCTCAGGCGATCCGCCTGCCTCGGCCTCCCAAAGTTCTGGGATTACAGGCGTGAGCTACCATGCCTGACCTAGGGTGAATTCAAGAGCCTTAAAATCCTTTTCCCAAAATGAAATGAAACCACTTATTCAATGAGAAATCTCTTTACCATGGTATCTCCTAGAATTTCTCCTTGTACATTACCGTTTACATAATCACCTCAATATGATGCTTTAATCAGGAGTTCAGAGCTGACTCTGATTTGGGGTTTGTAAGTTGGCCAAATAAAGTAATTGGAGATTTTCTCTTGCAAGGAAGAAGAAAGAGTCTTAGTACTTTTAAAGTACTGAGTCAAAAGGAGATAGCACAAAGAAATATGAGAAGCAGGCTGGGCGAGGTGACTCATGCCTGTAATCCCAGCACTTTGGGAGGCTGAGGCAGGCAGATCACGAGGTCAGGAGTTCGAGACCAGCCTGGCCAATATGGTGAAACCGGTTTCTACTAAAAATACAAAAATTAGCCAGGTGTGGTGTCATGCACCTGTAATTCCAGCTACTCCAGAGGCTGAGGCAGGTGAATCGCTTGAACCTGGGAGGTGGAGGTTGCAATGAGCTGAGATTGCGCCATTGCACTTCAGCCTGGGCAACAGGGCAAGACTCTGTCTCAGGAAAAAAAAAAAAATCTTGAGGCCACAAGGAATTTCCTTGTGGGTTAATTGTGAGGAAGGTATGTAGCTTTGTTTTTTTTAATCTTTGTAGCTATCTTATTTAGGAATAAAATGGGAGGCAGTTTTGCCTGACACAGTTCCCAGCTTGAAATTCCCTTTGACTTGGCGATTTTGTGGTTCTGAGATTTATTTTCCTTTCACAGGGTATCAATAAATCCTAACGTTGTGCCCCTAGGTTGGGCACCGTGGTTCATGCCTATAATCCCAGCACTTTGGGAGGCCTATGTGGATGGATCGCTAGAGCCTAGGAGGTTGAGACCAGCCTGGGCAACATAGCAAGACCCCATCTTTATTTTAAAAAAGAGTTGTGCCCCCAGATTGACTCATAATCTGACTTAATGAGTATTATACAATACAGTACATAATGGCCTGGTGCGGTGGCTCATGCCTGTAATCCCAGCACTTTGGGAGGCCGAGGTGGGCAGATCACTAGAAGTCTGGAGTTCGAGACCAGCCTGACCAACATGGAGAAACCCTGTCTCTCCTAAAAATACAGTATTAGCCAGGTGTGGTGGCGCATGCCTATAATCCCAGCTATTCAGGAGGCTGAGGCAGGAGAATTGCTTGAACCTGGGAGGCAGAGGTTGTGGTGAGCTGAGATCATGCCATTGCACTCCAGCCTGTGCAATAAGAGCAAAACTCTGTCTCAAAAAAAAAAAATACAGTACATGATGACATAGGGAAAGACCTACACTCTAGCCTGGGCGACAGAGTGAGACTCTCTAAAAAAAAAAAAAAGTGTTTTTTTTTTTAAAAGAAAAGCTCAACATCTGCAAGTTAATTGTATATTAAAATATCAATTATTGATATGAATAATATATGTTAGTAATTGTATATAATTGCATACTTTTTTTTTTTTTAAGAGACAGGGTTTTGCTCTGTCACCCAGGCTGTAGTACAATGGCATGATCACAGCTCACTGCAGCCTCAGTCTTTTGAGTTCAGGTGATCCTCCCACTTCAGCCTGTGGAATAGCTGGACTTATAGGTCACATTAGCCTGGCTAATTTTTAAACTTTTTGTAGAGGCCAGGCGTGGTGGCTCATGCCTGTAATCCAAGCACTTTGGAGGCCAAGGTGGGTGGATCACCTGAGGTCGGGAGTTCAAGACCAGCCTGACCAACATGGTGAAACCCCGTCTTAAAAAAAAAAACAAAAAAAACTTTTTGTAGAGACAGTATCTTGCTATGTTGCTAATATGGTTTGGCTGTGTCCCCACCCAAATCTTATGTTGAATTCCCAAGTTTTGTGGGAGGAATCTGGTAGGAGGTAATTGAATCATGGGGGGGGCAGCTTTTCCGGTGCTGTTCTTGTGATAGTAAGTCTCATGAGATCTGATGGTTTAATAAGGGGGGAGTTTCCCTGTACAAGCTCTGTCTTTGCCTGCTGCCAACCATGTAAGACATGACTTGCTATTCCTTGCCTTCCACCATGATTCTAAGACCTCCCCAGCCATGTGGAACTGTAAGTCCATTAAACCTCTTTCGCCGGGCGTGGTGGCTCATGCCTGTAATCCCAGCACTTTGGGAGGCTGAGGCCGGTGAATTAAGAGGTCGAGAGATCGAGACCATCCTGGCCAACATGGTGAAACCCTGTCTCTACTGAAATACAAAAATTAGCTGGTCATGGTGGCGCATGCCTGTAGTCCCAGCTACTTGGGAGGCTGAGGCAGGAGAATTGCTTGAACCCAGGAGGCAGAGGTTGCAGTGAGCCAAGATCCCGCCACTGCACTCCAGCCTGGCACCTGGCAACAGAGCAAGAAGCTGTCTCAAAAAAAAAAAAAAAAAACCCTCTTTCTTTCCAGCCTTGGGTATATCTTTATCAGCAGCATGAAAATGGTCTAATACAGTTGCCCAGGCTAGTCTGGAACTCTTGGGCTCAAGCAATCCTCCTGGCTTGGTCTCCCAAAATTCTGGGATTACAGTTGTAAGCCACAATGCCTGGCCTAACTGTATACTTTTTAGGTTGGATAGAAACACATTCATGTTCACAAGCAAGGACAGTGTTACTGGCAAAAGGAATCTGAGTTACTGGTAGTGAATTCTTTTTTTTTTTTTTTTTTTTTTTTTGATACAGAGTCTCACTCTGTCGCCCAGGCTTGAGGGCAGTGGCACAATTTCGGCTCACTGCAACTTCCAACTCCCTGGTTCAAGAGATTCTCCTGCCTCAGCCTCCCGAGTAGCTGGGACTACAGGTGCCTGCCACCAGGTCCAGCTAATTTTTTGTATTTTTAGTAGAGACAGGATTTCACCGTGTTAGCCAGGATGGTCTCGATCTCCTGACCTCGTGATCCATCCACCTTGGTGTCCCAAAGTGCTGGGATTATACGCATAAGCCACTGCACCCAGCCTGGCAGCAAATTCTTACGGGTCTGTAGCAACCTCAGTTCTTGCCTCCTCAGAAGAAAGAATTCAACTGAGGGGATTAAGGCAGAAAAAGAGACCAAGGCAAGTTTCAGAGCAGGAGTTGAAGTTTATTTTTATTTATTTATTTTTGAGATGGAGTCTCACAATGTTGCCAGAACTGGAGTGTAGTGGCACAATCTCGGCTCACTGCAATCTCCAATTATAGGTGTGAGCCACCGTGCCCTGCCTATTTTTTAAATTTTTATTTTTTATAGAGAGACAGGATCTCGTTCTGTCACCCACGCTGGAGTGCAGTGGTGCCATCACAGCTCATTGAAGCCTAGTCCTCACAAGCTCAAGCAATTCTCCCACCTCAGCCTCACATGCAGCTGGGACTACAGGCACACACCTCCATGTCCAGGTATTTTTATTTTTAGTAGAGATGAGGACTCACTAAGTTGCCCAGGTTTGTGTTTAACTCCTGAGCTCAAGCAATACTCCTGCCTTGGCCTCCCAAAGTATTGGGATTATGAGAGTGAATATGTATGTCACTGGTGCCATAGAACTTCATTCAATGTTTGTTGTGCCCCTATTTGAGGGCAGCATTGAAGGTTAATAGTTTTATAATGAGGAGATTTATGTTTACTTCGTAGTTCTCATAGCAGAATCTAAAAAAGATTTATGACCTATTGAATATAGCACCATATAAAACTCCACATATTATTTCTACTATTTATTCACTTAACAAATAATTGTTTTTTGTTTTTTGTTTTTTTTGAGACAGAGTCTCACTCTGTCGCCCAAGCTGGAGTGCTGTGGTGTGGTCTCGGCTTACTGCAACCTCTGCCTCCCAAGCTCAAGCGATTCTCCTGCCTCAGCCTCCTGGGTAGCCGGGATTACAGGTGTGTGCCACCGTGCCCAGCTAATTTTTTTTGTATTTTTAGTAGAGACGGGGTTTCAACATCTTGGCCAGGCTGGTCTCGAACTCCTGACCTCGTGATCCACCCACCTTGGCCTCCCAAAGTGCTGGGATTACAGGCGTGAGCCACCGCGCCCAGCACAAATAATTGTTTAGTGCCTGGCGCGGTCGCTTATGCCTCTAATCCCAGCACTTTGGGAGGCCAGGGCAGGTGGATCACAAGGTCAGGAGTTTGAGACCAGCCTGGCCAACATAATGAAACCCTGTCTCTACTAAAAATATGAAAAATTAGCCGGGCGCGGTGGCAGGTGCCTGTAATCCCGGCTACCCAGGAGGCTGAGGCAGGAGAATCGCTTGAGCTCGGGAGGCAGAGGTTGCAGTGAGCCGAGACCACACCACAGCACTCCAGCCTGGGCGACACAGTGAGACTCCATCTCAAAACAAAAACAAAAAATTGTTTAGTACCTGCCGTGAGCCAGATACTGGTCTAGGTACTGAGGAGAGCAGTGTTTTAGTGAGAAGATAACTAGCTACTAACAAATAACTAAAAAATCTCAATGTCGTCACAAAGTAAAGCTTTATTTGTCATTCACGTCATAGTCTGAGTTGGGTGTTCAGTAAGCATCCTTTAATATTTTGATTCAAGGATTTAAGTTGGTTTCCTATCAGTTTGTGCTGGCACCATCTTCTCATGCAAGGACCTGCAAACATATTTTGTAAAGGGACAGATAGCAAATGTTTTAGGCTTTTGTGTCACAACTAGTCAATTCTGCCATTGAAGCATGAACACAGACATAGACAATATGTAATTGAATGAGCATGACTGTGTTCCAATAAAACTTGATTTACAAAAACAAGTCGTGGGCTAAATTTGATGCATGGGCCATAGTTTGCCAATCTCTGTTGTAGGATGTCCTCAGAGTCTTGAACTGATTCTCTTTGTATTCAAGGGATCAAGAAAAAGCATGAGAAAAAAAGGAAGAAAGAAAAAGCATGAGGAAGGCCTAGAAATGGCCTGACTTCAACCCTTATCTCATTGGCCAGAATCTAAACACAATGTGACCACTAAATGAGTCTTTCTTGTGACCCAATGAAAGGAAAAGAGATTGGTGACCACTGAGCCAGCCTGTGACACAGTCTGCCCTTTTGCTTACCAAATATTCTGTTTGCTATTTTTCCTTTGTATAGATACTACTCTCCCCCATCTCCAAAGGGGACAGCCCAAGTTCCCTCCCAGTAAATACATGCAGCTGAAAGTCTAAGCTCTCCAGGTGATTTGCACTTTTTGTCATTAAGCTCAGATATGGCTTTCTTTTTTTCTTCTTCTTCTTCTTCTTTTTTTTTTTTTTTTTTTTTTGAGACAGAGTCTCCCTTTGTTGCCCAGGAGTGCAGTGGCATGATCTCAGCTCAGTGCAACCTCCACCTCCCAGGTTCAAGTGATTCTTCTGCCTCAGCCTCCCAAGTAGATGGGATTATAGGCATGTGCCACCATGCCCAGCTACTTTTTGAATTTTTGGTAGAAATGGGGTTTTACCATGTTGGCCAGGCTGGTCTCGAACTCCTGACCTCAGATGATCCCCCCACTTCAGCCTCCCAAAGTGCTGGGATTACAGGTGTGAGCCACAGCACCCGGCCCCCCTCAGATATGGCTTTCCATTATCTGGTGACCTGTGAACCAAAAAGACAATCTGCCCATATACACCCACACCACACCTGTGATAATGTAACATAGACAGGAAAACTGGGAAAAAAAACTCATTCAGAAAAAGGAAGAATTGAGGACACAGTGGTCACTGGACCACAGCAATTTTGAAATCCCACTGGGTAAGTATTATGAAGACCCCCTTCACAATGGGTCAGCTCTGCTTCTGGGCTCTGAGAGTTCACATCGTGGGGGATGTCCTCACTTCCCACAGGCTCCAACATCCTGTGCAAGGCAATTGTCTACAAGGATGTTCTCCCTCTTGTCAAGTCTGACACCATGGTTGGGCTTTTCCTTCACAGGACATCCTCTTCACCCCAGTCAGGCTCTGACATTCCTCTCCAGGTGACACCATGTTGACACTTAAGTCAATTCGGCCCTACATGATGGCTTTGGGACCAAATTGTTCAGAAAGGGAAAAAGAGAAAAAAGAATAGAGAAAGGGAAAAGGGGAAGAGAAAAAAGAAAACTTTTCTTAACTAATTTCTTATTATTAGGGTCTGGAAGCAATCAGCATTTCCTACTTTCAAGGCTCCCAACTTTTTTATTCTATTCCTTTCAATTTCTGCTTACAAACCCAGAGATTCTTTCTTGATCTCATCTCTTTCTTGTAATATCTTGCCAAACATTGCTAAAAATAATCACTATTAAGTTTCAACTTTCTATTTCCTTCCTCCAGGACTGCTGACTCAGTAGACACATGGCCTGCTGCTTAAGTAACCTCAGGCAACAATTCTGTCAAATGTTCTGCCCCTGTATCTCATGGCTTAGCATCTTCTCAGCCACTAATATCAAGTTCATTGCAGCCTACCCCCCCACCTGCTGTCTCGATGATCTATAGCTAAGGTGTGACTTTTTTACAATAGAATTTCACTTCAAGCCATGAACAAAACAGATAAAGCCTCATTAAGCTTACATTCCAGAGGATTCTTCTAACTCCTCACATGGTTTTATTTTAAGAAGGATGTGATTGCCCTGGCACGGTGGCTCACACCTGTAATCCCAGCACTTTGGGAGGCCAAGGTGGGTGGATTACAAAGTCAAGAGATCAAGACTATCCTGGCCAACATGGTGAAACCCCATCTCTACTAAAAAATACAAAAAAATTAGCTGGGCATGGTGGCATGCACCTGTAGTCCCAACTACTTGGGAAGCTGAGGCAGGAGAATCACTTGAACCCAGGAGGAACCTGCGAGGTGGAGGTTGCAATGAGCTGGGATCGTGCCACTGCACTCCAGCCTGGCAACAGAGCAAGATTCCATCTCAATAATAATAATAGAAATGTCAAAAAAATCTTTAAAGATTAATACAGTGCTTCACTCTCTGATAGAAGACCATCCTATCCTCTATCTAGCCCCCTTCACTTGGATCCCTATTTTCTACTTAACAGAAATCCAATTGTTTCTCCTTCAGCATCTTTTCTCATCCTTAAATACACATCATCCAGATTCAGAAATCTAAATCAGCTGAGTGTGATGGCTCATGCCTGTTATCCCAGAATTTTGGGAGGTGGAGGTGGGAGGACAGCTTGAGGCCAGGAGTTTAAGATCAGCCTGGGCAACATAGTAAGACTTCATCTCTACAAAAAATCAAAAAATTAGCCAGGCATGGTGGCCTGCATCTGTAGTCCCAGCTACTCGGATGAGGTGGGAGGACCACTTGAACCTGGGAGGTCAAGGCTGCAGTGAGCCATGATCACGCCACTGCACTCTAGCCTGGGTGACAGAGTAAGATTCTGTCCCCCCCAAATAATAAATAAAAATCAAGACCCTGCACATTTCCTTCTCTGCTGCCTCCTGAATTATGTTAAACCAACCCCCAGGCATGTTATTTCACCTCTACATACTTCAGAATGCATTGCTTAAAAAAATTGATATTTTCTGCAATTGCCCTGTCACTCCTAAATACCTAGAAATAAAATTCTCCTCCTTGGCTGGGCACAGCAGCTCACACCTGTAATCCCAGCACTTTGGGAGGCCAAAGCAGGAAGATTGCTTGAGCCCAGTAATTCAAGAACAGCCTGGAACAACATGGAAACCTCATCTCTACAAAACATACAAAAATTAGCCAGGCATGCAGTGCACACCTGTAGTCCCAGCTACGTGGGAGGCTGAGGCAAGAGGATCCCTTGAGCCAAACAGACAGAGGTTGCAGTGAGCTAAGATTGCACCACTGCACTTCATCCTGGGCAACAGAGCAAGACTGTCTCAAAAAAAAAAATTCTGTCAAAAAAAAAAAAATTCTTTTCCATTGGGTTTTTTTTTTTTTTTGGAGAAAAGGCATGCCAGTTTATCGACCTTGCACATGGGAGAATCACAGAGTGATTGCCCTATTGATATGGTTTTGATGAGTGGAGGAACACCAGGGTTTTTTGTTTTGAGTTGAATTGAATAAAATGACACAAACACATGGAGTGTTTTGTTTTTTTTTTGAGACAGAGTTTTACTCTTGTTGCCCAGGATGGAGTGTAGTGATGTGGTCTGGCTCACCGCAACCTCTGCTTCCCAGGTTCAAGTGATTCTCCTGCCTCAGCCTCCCGAGTAGCTGGGATTACAGGCACGTGCCACCATGCTCAGCTAATTTTTGTATGTTTTCTAGAGACAGAGTTTCACCATGTTGGCCAGGCCTGGAGTGGTTTTAAGGAGCAGACAGTTTAATAGGCAAGTAAAAAGAAAGACCAGGTGCGGTGGCTCATGCCTGTAATCCCAGCACGTTGGGGAGGCTGAGATGGGTAGATAACCTGAGGTTGGGAATTCGAGACCAGCCTAACCAACATGGTGAAACCACCATGCTGGCCTCTAAAGCCTTTTTAAATAAACTTCAGGCCGGGCCCAGTGGCTCATGCCTATAATCCCAGTACTTTGGGAAGCAGAGGCGGGCAGATTACCAGGTCAGGAGATTGAGATCATCCTGGCCAACATGGTGAAACCCCATCTCTACTAAAAGTATAAAAAATTAGATGGGCGTGGTGGCACGTGCCAGCACTCACTTGTAGTCCCAGCTACTTGGGAGGCCGATGCAGGAGAATGGTTTGAACTCGGGAGATGAAGGTTGCAGTGAGCCAAGATCGTGCTGTTGCACTCCAACTCTGGGTGACAGAGCAAGACTCCATCTTGGAAACAAACAAACAAGCAAACAAAATAACCAGGTAATATTAGAGCATGGCCCAGGGCATGGGGGAATAGCAAATGTTCAAATAATGTTTAATTTTAATTTCTCCAAGAATCTTGTTTGAGAAATGTTGTAAGTTTGATCAAAGTTCTTCATGTTTCTCTATCTCTCATCCTACTTTCAGACCACCATAATAATAATAATAATTTTTTTTTAGAGACAGGGTCTTGCTTTGTTGCCCAGGCAGTGGGATGATCACAGGTCACTGTAGCCTTGACCTCTTAAGCTCAAGTAATCCTCTCATCTCAATCTCCTGAGTAGCTGGGACTATGGGTGTGTGCCACCATGCCTGGATAATTTTTGTATTTTTTTAGAGACAAGTTCTCAACATATTTCCCAGGCTGGTCTTGAACTCCTGGCCTCAAGCAATCCTCCCACCTTGGCCTTTCAAAATGCTGGGATTACAGGTGTGCACCTGTATCCAGCCCCAGGCCTCCATTTCTTTCCTTAGTTTACAAATGTGTCTTCCTTTGCTACTATCTACCTAACTCATTCACTGGTTCACTGGCTTCCCTACATTTTCAAGCCCTGCTGCCATCTAGGGTGACTTCAGCTTTTATGTGATAACCTATCTGTATTAGTTTGTTTTCTTACTGCTATAAAGAACTTCCTGAGACTGGGTAATTTATAAAGTAAAGAGGTTTAATTGACTCACAGTTCTGCATGGCTGGGGGAGGCCTCAAGAAACTTACGGTCATGGCAGAAGGTGAAGGGGGAGCAAGTCACCTTCTTCACAAGGTGGCAGGAAGACGTGCCAAGCCAAGTGGGAAAAGCCCCTTATAAAACCAACAGATCTCGTGAGAACTCACTCACTATCACAAGAACAACATGGGGGGGACCACCACCACGATCCAATTATCCTCCACCTGGTGTCTCCCTTGACACATGTCTCAGGCAGTTCTTTATAGCAGTAAGAGATTATAATTCAAGATGAGATTTGGGTGGGGGGAGACACAAATCCTAACCATATCACCATCAACACCCTAACCCTAATCCTATATGCCTCCATCTACACAAGACACTTTATTTTTCTTTCTTTCTTTCTTTTTTAGACAGAGTCTTGCACTGTTGCCCCGGCTGGAGTGCAATGGTGCTATTGCGACTCACTGCATCCTCTGCCTCAGCCTCCTGGGTAGCTGGGATTACAGGTGCCTGCCATCGAGCCCAGCTAATATTTAGTATTTTTAGTAGAGATGGGGTTTCATTATCTTGGCCAGACAGGTCTCAAACTCCTGACCTCATGATCTGCCCAACTCGGCCTCCCAAAGTGCTGGGATTACAGGCGTGAGCCACTGCACCTGGCCACAATACACTTTAGTCACTCATTTCCAAGGGCACACCTTGGCCCTTGTTGTCACCAAAAATTTATTCACCTCTTAAACCTTAAATTCAAGTCACTCTCTTATTTCCATAACACACCTGAGGAACATAATAAACTCCTGGAATAACTGTGCTTTATTATAGTAGTGATTCTCAAGGTGAGGAGTGAGGTAGAAAGAAGTAAACTCCCAAGGGTAGGGCATTAATCTGCATCCCGAAGGTTTGCTTGATTTGAAAACCTCCACTGGTTATTTTTTTTTCTTTAAGAGAAGGAGGCTAGGCCGGGCACAGTGGCTCACGCCTGTAATCCAAGCATTTTGGAGGCCAAGGCGGGGGATCACCTGAGGTCAGGAGTTCAAGACCAGCCTGACCAACATGGTGAAACCCCGTCTTAAAAAAAAAAAAAAAAAAAAAAGAGAGAGAGGAGGCTTGGTTTGTTACCCAGGCTGGAGTGCAGTGGAATAATCATGACCCACTGCATCCTTGAACTCCTGAGCTAAAATGATCCTCCCAATTCAGCCTCCTGAGTAGCTAGGACTACAGGTATGTGCCACCACACCTGGCTAGTTTTTAAATTTTATTGTAGAGATGGGGTCTTGCGCTGGGCATGGTGGCTCACGCCTGTAATCCCAGCACTTTGGGAGGAAGAGGCAGGTGGATCACGAGGTCAGGAGTTTGAGACCAGCCTGACGAACATGGTGAAACCCCATCTCTACTAAAAATACAAAAATTAGCTGGGTGTGGTGGCACATGTCTATAATCCCAGCTACTCAGGAGACTGAGGCAGGAGAATTGCCTGAACCTGGGAGGCGGAGGTTGCGGTGAGCCAAGATCATGCCACTGTACTCCAGCCTGGGCGACAGAGTGAGACTTCGTCTCAAAAAAAAAAAAAAAAAAAAAAAGAGATGGGGTCTTGCTTCATTGCCCAGGCTGGTCTCAAACTCCTGGCCTCAAGCGATCTTCCACCTTGGCTTCGCAAAGCTCTGGGATTACAGGTGTGTGCCACTGCACCTGGTTCATAAGTGATTTTGATAGGCCTCCTATAGGTAGCATTTCTCCTACCCTCTGTAGCTATTGTAAATCACTGAAGGAACTGGAGTCAAGCTCTCTTGGGTTTAAATCTTAATTCCATCCCTTACTTGAGTGAGTTATCCATTCATGCATCTGTTTTCTCATCTATGAGGATAGAATTATTTCTTGCTTTATAAGATTATCTCAGATAATAAATGTACAGTATTTAAAAGAGGGTTTGCCCTTCAATACATGTTAACAATTATTATCATCCTCATCATCAACATTTATATGCCAATGGCTTCCATATTTCTTATCTTCAGCTCAGATTTCTCTCAGTGCTCAAAATCATAACCAATTGCTTCTTGGACATCTCCCTTTGGAAGACACTGGAAACTGTACACTTATATTTAAAACTAATCTTTTTTTTTTTCCAGCGAGTTTGGGTGGTTCATGCCTGTAATCCCAACATTTTGGGAGGCCAAGGTGGGTGGATCAATTGAGGTCAGGAGTTCAAGACCAGCCTGACCAACATAGTAAAACCACATCTCTACTAAAAATGCAAAAATCAGCTGGGCGTGGTGGTGCATGCCTGTAATTCTAGCTACTCGGGAGAATGAGGCACAAGAATCTCTTGCACCTGGGAGGCAGAGGTTGCAGTAAGTTGAGATTGTGCCACTGCACTCCATCCTGGACAACACAGTGAGACTCCATCTCAAGAAAAAAAAAAAAAGAGTCCTTCTAAGACAGGGACAAAAGGGTCAAAGGGTCAGAGTCAGAGAAGAAAATGTGCCAGGCTGGGCATCATGGTGAGAGCCCGTCTCTACAAAAAACTTAAAAAAAAAAAAAATTAGCCCAGTCCAGTGGTGTGCACCTCCTAGCTACTCTGGAGGTTGAGGTAGGAGAGTAACTTGAGTCCAAGAAATAGAGTCTGCAATGAGCTGTGTTCACACCATTGTACTCCCTCCCGCCTGGATGACAGAGCGAGGCTCTGTCTCAAAAAAGAAAATAGGACCATGGAATCAGAGGAGAGAGAGAAGAGGAGAGAAAGAGAAAGAGGGAGAAGGGGGAAAGGGTGAGAGAAAGAAAGAAGCGGACAGAGGGAGAGTGAGATATTTGAAGATGCTAAGCTGATGTCCTTGAAGATGGAGAGAAGGACCACAAACCAAAGGATGCAATCAATCTCTAAAAGCTGGAAGAGACAAGGAAACAGTCTTCTCTAGAGTCTTCCGGAGGAACACTCAACAATTAACTTGATTTTAGGACTTCTGACTTCCAGAACTATAAGATTTGTGTTGCTGTAAGCCATGAAGTATGTGGTAGTCTGTTTCAGCAGCAATAGGACATGGAAACATTTTGTTAAATTTCTTTAACAAATTTAACAAAATTTGCTTAGATTCATTTTTTTAATATTCTATGTGGAGAAATGTAGCCATTTCTGCTCCACACAATGGATATCTTCAGGAAAAGCACACATAAGATGGTTTCCATTGTGAGCTGATTTAGCCACTTTATTTTATTTTATTCTTTTTTGAGACGGAGTTTCGCTCTTGTTACCCAGGCTGGAGTGCAATTGCACGATCTCGGCTCACCGCAACCTCCGCCTCCTGGGTTCAAGCAATTCTCCTGCCTCAGCCTCCCCAGTAGCTGGGACTACAGGTGCGTGCCACCACGCCCAGCTAATTTTTGTATTTTTAGTAGAGACGGGGTTTCACCATGTTGACCAGGATGGTCTCGATCTCTTGACCTCGTGATCCACCCGCCTCTGCCTCCGGAAGTGCTGGGATTACAGGCGTGAGTCACCCGTGCCCGGGGCCACTTTATTTTTTATTAAGAATTTTTTTTTTAAAAGACTAACCAGGCTGGGCGTGGTGGCTCATGCCTGTAATCCCAGCACTTTGGGAGGCCCAGGCGAGCAGATCACCTGAGGCTGGGAGTTCGAGATCAGCCTGACCAACATGGAGAAACCCAGTCTCTACTAAAAATACTCCAGCCTAGGCAACAAGAGTAAAACTCTGTCCCAAAAACAAAAAACAACAAAAACAACAACAACAAAAAACAATTTTGTTAAATTTCTTTAACAAATTTAACAAAATTTGCTTCATTTTAAAAAAATACAAAATTAGCTGGGCCTGGTGGCAGCAAGCCTGTAATCCCAGCTATTGGGGAGGCTGAGGCAGGAGAATTGCATTTTTGGAAATAGATGTTGGAAATAGATGCTTGGTGCCACAAAGAAAAATTAGCACTGAGACAAGGGATCTTTCAGCAACACAATTTTTACTTCCTGGACTGCAGGAAGGGTACTCTTGCTAGCCATCGTGCCACAAGAGTCCAATGAACAAAGGAAAACAGAAATAATTATTTATTACGCATTTGGGGTCATCCTTACTGCTGTGTCTGCTCTCTTTTGGCTGGAGCCAGACCTCACAATCTAAATTGAAACCCGATTAGCTAATAACTTGAAACTTTTCTAAACAGGTAAAAGCAATGGAGAGCTGGGACATGCCTGTGGGCACGTCCAGCACAGATATCTTGGTTAAAGTACAAGGACATATAGAGTGTACTACATGCCTATAAGCATGGTGTGTCTAACAGCTACATAGGATAGGGCTTAACAAAGTTATTAGCACACTTATTCTTTAACAAGAAAGGAAACTTTAAAAAGGAACATTTCTAAAAAAAAAAAAAAAAAGAAAGAAAGGAAAAAAAAGGCCAATGATGAGACATTAAAAAAAAAAATGGAACATTTCTACTTTCTACAGCTTGAACCTGGGAAGTGGAGGTTGAGGTGAGCCAAGATCATGCCATTGCACTCCAGCCTAGGCAACAAGAGCAAAACTCTGTCTCAAAACAAACAAACAAAACAACAACAACAATATTGTGTTAAATTTCTTTAATAAATTCAACAAAATTTGCTTCATTTTTTAATATTCTGTGTGAAGAAATGCAGTCAACTCTGCTCCATACAATGGCCATCTTGAGGAAAAGACAAGATTGTTTCCGTTGTGAGCTGATTTAGCTACTTTATTTATTTATTTGTTTGTTTGTTTATTTTTGAGACAGAGTCTCATTCTGCTGCTCAGGCTGGAGTGCAATGGCACGATCTCAGCTCAACGCAACCTCTGTTGCCCAGGGTCAAGCGATTCTCCTGCCTCAGCCTCCTCGGTAGCTGGCATTACAGACACCTGCCACCACACCCAGGCAATTTTTGTAGTTTTAGTAGAGATGGGGTTTCACTATCTTGGCCAGGCTGGTCGTGAACTCCTGACCTCATGATCCACCCACCTCGGCCTCCCAAAGTGCTGGGATTACAAGTGTGAGTCTCCATGCCAGGCCTGTCACCTTATTTTTATTAAAAAAAAATTTTTTTTAAAGACTAATCAGGCTGGGCGTGGTGGCTCACTCCTGTAATTTCCAGCACTTTGGGAGGCCGAGGCGAGCAAATCACCTGAGGTCAAGAGTTTGAGACCACCCTGACCAACATGGAGAAGCCCCATCTCTACTAAAAATACAAAATTAGCTGGAAGTGGTGGCCCATGCCTGTAATCCCAGCTTCTCAGGAGGCTGAGGTAGGAGAATCGCTTGAATCCGGGAAGCGGAGGTTGAGGTGAGCTGACATCCTGCCATTGCACTTCAGCCTGGGCAACAAGAGCGAAATTCATCTCAAAATAAAATAAAATAAAATAAAATGGCCAGGTGCAGTGGCTCACACCTGTAATCCCAGCACTTTGGGAGGCCGAGGCGGGCGGATCATGAGGTCAGGAGTTCGAGACCAGGCTGGCCAACATAGTGAAACCCTGTCTTTACTAAAAATACAAAATTGGCAGGGTGTGGTGGTGGGCACCTGTAATTCCAGCTACTCAGAAGGCTGAGGCAGGAGAATGGTTTGAACCTGGGAGGTGGAGGTTGCAGTGAGCCAAGACCGCACCATTGCACTCCAGCCAGGGCGACAGTGAGACTCTGTCTCAAAAAAAAAAAAAAAAATAAATAAAATAAACAAACAAATAAATAAAATCAAATAGCCAGGTGTGGTGGCTCACGCCTGTAATCCCAGCATTTCCGGAGGCCGAGGTGGGTGGATCACAAAGTCAGGAGTTTGAGACCAGCCTGGCCAATATGGTGAAAATCCATCTCTCTAAAAATACAAAAATTCACCGGGCATGGTGGTGGGTGCCTGTAGTACCAGCTACTCGGGAGGCTGAGGCAGGAGAATGGCTTGAAATTGGGAGGCGGAGGTTGCAGTGCGCCAAGATCGTGCCACTGCACTATAGCCTGGGCGACAGAGCAAGACATCTCAAAATAACAAATAAATTAATAAAATAAAATAAAAATAAAACACCAAATGCAGTAATGAGAAGAGAGGAAAATGTAAAATAAGGAGTCAAATCTGTAACTGACTGAATACTCAATTGAGATAACTAACTACCTACCGACAAGTCTATAATTTTTTTTTTTTCAAAAGATGGGGTTTCACCATGAAGGCCAGGTTGGTCTTGAACTGCTGACCTCAAGTGATCCACCCATCTCGGCCTCCCAAAGTGCTAGGATTACAGGCGTGAGCCATCGCGCCCAGCCAAGTCTATAATTTTTAAATAATGGAACACTGGGCCAGGTGCGGTGGCTCATGCATGTAATCCCAGCACTTTGGGAGGCCAAGGCGGGAGGATCACTTGAGACCAAGAGTTGGAGACTAGCCTGGCCAACATGGCGAAACCCCATCTCTACTGAAAATACAAAAATTAACTGGGTATGGTGGTGAGTGCCTGTAATCCCAGCTCCTCCGGAGGCTGAGGCTGGAGTACCGCTTGAACCCAGAGGCAGAGGTTGCAGTGAGCCGAGATCCCGCCACTGCACTCCAGCCTGGGAGACAAGAAAAAAGGCCGGGCTCGGTCGCTCACCCTCATAATCACAACACTTTGGGAGGCCGAGGCGGGTGGATCAACTGAGATCAGGAGTTTGAGACCGTCCATCCTGATCCATATGGCAAAACCCCGTCTCTACTAAAAATACAAAGATTATTTGTGTGTGGTGGAGCATGCCTGTAATCCCAGCTAGTTAGGAGGCTGAGGCAGGAGAATTGCTTGAACCAGGGAGGTAGAGTTTGCAGTGAGCTGAGATCTGCCATTGCACTCCAGCCTGGGCAACAAGAGCAAAACATCGTCTTAAAAAAAAAAAAGTTGCTGGACGTGGTGGCTCACGCCTGTAATCCCAGCACTTTGGGGGGGCCGAGGTGGGTGGATCACAAGGTCAAGAGATAGAGACTATCCTGGCCAACATGGTGAAACCCCATCTCTACTAAAATACAAAAATTAGCTGGGCATGGTGGCTCCCGCCTGTAGTCCCAGCTACTCTGGAGGCTGAGACAGGAGAATTCCTTGCACCTGGGAGGCGGAGGTTGCAGTGAGCCAAGATCGTGCCACTGCACTCCAGCCTGACACCTGGCGACGGAGTGAGACTCTGTCTCAAAAAAAAAAAAAAGTTTAGAACTACTGTCTAGGTTATTTCAGCTTACTCTCTGGCCTTCCATTTAGATGTTATTTATTTGTTTATTTTGGAAGCTTTTCCTGACCAACTTGCTTGGATGTGGGGTGTTCTACAGGCTCTCAATAATCCCCCATTCTTCATCTATTATTAGCAGCTCTTTTCAAGGCCATTGTGTTTTTTTATATAATAGTTTTACTGAGATAATTAGCATATACAGCTCACCTCTTTAAAAGATATAATTTTTAGTTTTTTTAGTATATTCACATAGCTGCGCAACCATCACCAATCAATTCTAGAGCATTTTAATCACTTCCAAAAGAAACTCTGTACCCATCAGCAGTCACTCTCCATTTTCTCCCTAATCCCTCAGCCCTATAGCTCGCTAATTTACTTTGTCCCTATACGTTTATTCTTACTGAATATGTCATATGAATGGAATCAAACTTTGTGACTGGCTCCTTTCTCTTAGCCAAATAATTTCAAGGTTCACTCATGTTGTACAGGCATGTGCCACCATGTCCAGCTAATTTTGTATTTTTAGTAGAGACAGGGATTCACCATGTTGGTCAGGCTGGTTTCTATCTCCAGACCTCGTGATCCACCTGCCTCAGTCTCTGAAAGTGCTGGGATTACAGACATGTGGCACTGAGTCTGGAATGGATATATTTTTCAGTTCTCTGCGTATATACCTAGGAGTGACATTTCTGGATCTTATAGTGACTTTATATTTTACAGTTTTGGGAACTGACAGCAAGTTTTTCAAAACAGTTTTTTTTTTTTTTTTTTTTTTTGAGACAGGGTCTTGCTTTGTTGCCCAGGCTATCGTGCATTCACTACTCACAAGCTTGGTCATAGCATGGCACACTGAAGCTTCCAACTCCTGGCCTCAAGCGATCCTTGTGCCTCAGCCTTTTCAGTAGCTGGGACTACAGGCCCAGTGCCACCATGCCTAGCCTAAAGCATTTTATATTCCTACTTGCAGTGTATAAGGATCCTAATTTCTCCATAGCCTTGTCAACACTTGTTGTTATCTGTCTTTTTGAACATAGCCCTTCTAGTGTGTATAAAGTGGTATTTCCTTTTTTTGTTGTTGTTCATAGAATTTTTTTTTTTTTTTTTTTTTGAGAAGGAGTCTTGCTCTGTCACTCAGGTTCAGGCTGGAGTTAAGTGGTGCAGTCTCAGCTCATTGCAACCTTTGCCTCCCGGGTTCAAGTGATTCTCCTGCCTCAACCTCTTGAGTAACTGGGATTACAGGCCTGCACCACCATACCTGGCTAAGTTTTGCATTTTTAGTATTTTTGCAGAGACCAGGTTTCAACATGTTGCCCAGGCTGGCCTTGAACTCCTGGTCTCAAGAGATCTGTCCACCTTGGCCTCCCAGTGTTGAGATTACAGGTGTGAGCCATGGCCTGCGACCTCCTTGTGTTTTCTTTTGAGGCGGTGACAAAAAAAACCCAAAACAAAACAGAAAACCACAAACAACAAATAAAACAAAGTCATTCTTTTGCATATGGATGTGCAGTAGTCCTAGTACCAATTGTTGAAAAGACTGTTCTTTCATCATTGGTTTGTCTTGGTGTTTTTGTCGATGCAAATGTGACGACTTACTGATTTATTTCAGGATTCTCAATTCCATTTGTTCATATTCTTATCTTCCATATGTATGCCAGTAGGGCTATTGTGTTTTACAGAATAAATCTAGCAAGGATCTTTTTTATTTTTTTGAGACGTAGTCTCCCTCTTGTCGCTCAGGCTGGAGTAAGGTGGCGGCTCACTGCAACCTCCCTCTTCCGAGCTCAAGCGATTCTCCAGAACTTCAAGAACTTCTTGGCCATGCGCGGTGGCTCACGGCTGTAATCCCAGCACTCTGAGAGGCCGAGGCGGGTGGAGGATGAGGTCAAGAGATCAAGACGATCCTGGCCAACGCGGTGAAACCCCACACAAAAATTTGCTGGGCGTGGTGGCGTGTGCCTGTAGTCCCAGCTACTCGGGAGGCTGGGGCAGGAGGATCGCTTGAACCCGAGGCAGAGGTTGCATTGAGCCAAGATCGCGCCACTGCCCTCCAGTCTGGCGAGAGAGTGAGACTCCGTCACAAAAAAAAAAAAAAAAGAAAGAAAAAAAAGGAATCATTTTTTAACCTTAAGTCAAAGCGACCAATTCAAAGGTTGGAATTACCCATCCCCCGTTTATAACTTTCAGTAGCGGTCTTTAGCATCAGTAGCCATCAAGATTGTGTCCAATGGGGTCGTTGCTTTTTTGTTTTAAATCACGGTCATGTGTTTGGCAAGGGTGCTGGTTAACCGGAAATGTTGGCTCTAAGCTAGAAGCACTGGCATTCAAATCAACATATTTGGGGGTGGGGGGTTAATGAGCAAGGCTGGAAGGAGACAAAAGAAGTATCTCGGCTCAGCGGTCAGAGAAGCGCCAATGTGTAAGAGAGGGAGGAATCTAGGCTCCAAACATTGAGAAGGGGCCAGGACCTTTCCTCCTGGGGGATGGCCCTAGTACTGATGCGCAGGGCCGGGTCCTTGACGGAGCTGACAAAACTGCTGTTCACTCGAGCGACCACCGGTAAAGCACCTCCACAGCCCCCTCCTTCCTCTTGGCTGCTCCCCGACCGGTTTTCCCGCCTTGTTTTTCCCCTCTTCTCTCTCTCTCCCTCCTCCCTGCGCGTAGCGGAAGTGACGCCAGGCGTAGCGGAAGTTGCTGCAGCCGCGGTGTTGTGCTGTGGGGGAAGGGAGACGGATTTGTAAACCCCGGAGCGAGGTTTTGCCTACCCGAGGCCGCTGCTGTGCGGAGACCCCCGGGTGAAGCCACCGTCATCATGTCTGACCAGGTACCGGGCTGGGAGCCATCCGACGGCGGTGGCCAGGGCCTTCCCTGTAGGTCTGCCTGCCGCTAGGCTGGGGTCGGGGATGTAGGCGCGGGGGAGGGGAGCCCGGAATGGGGGAGGGGGCGGCTGGTGGGGACTGGGCAGGCGAGTGAGGGGAGCCTACTAGGGCCGGAGATGCCGGGGCCTGCCGCGGGGCTGCCGGAGCCGCCCGCCCCTCTCTGGACTCGCTCATCACTCCCTGTACCCCAGCGCCTCTGGTCGCGGCCTCCCTCATGTCGTCCCACTTCTTTCTCCCCGGGTCGATCAGGTGCAGAGCCCCGCTTCCACCTCCCTGAGAGGGTCTCTGGAGAACCCGTCCTTCTTCCTCCAGAGGACTGATCGCAGAAGCAAGGGCCCTAGGCCCCAGTTATGTAACGGGAAGAGAATCCCTGACTGGGAGGCTCCGTGGCCCTGAGAAGCGGCTGGACTCTCCACTTTCTGCGTTTTCGTCTGGGAGGGCGTGGGGCGGCGAGGGAGGTAGATGTCCGATGTTGTTGGGAATCCAGAGAGCCCTGCCTCCGTTCGGATCGCAGCTAGGGCAAGGATGCCGCTGCTCTTCTCTGAGTTACGTGTGGGGGTGCAGATCTGTCGCCTCTTTCTGTACTTTCCCATTTCTTATTCGGGATTGGTTCATCCTATCTCTCCAGTTGTAAGAGACCATTCGGAATAACCAAGAAAGAAAAGAGAACGAAACTACTAGAGCAACAAAAAGCATCTCACCTGGGCATTAACCTGAAGAAGACTGATATTTTTGAGGAAAATGATAGGAGAACTTTGTGTATGTAGAGTAGTTGCAGAATATTTGCAGAAAGTTGCCAGGTAAGGCACAGTGCTCCAGCTCAATGTTAGTATCAGTAATTTACTTGGGATTTGCACTTGATCGGGAGTGAGCCATTTTTCTTAAGCCTTTCTTCCTCATCCTGTTCTAATTAGCCACCTTTATGGCGTTTTTAATTCATAAAGTTTTTGTCTGGTCTTTTATTTGCTCAGACGACTTTAACTTTTTTTATTATTTGTTTATTTATTTATTTATTTTGAGACGGAGTCTCCTACCGCCAGGCTGGAGTGCGGTCGTGCGATCTCGGCTCACTGCAACTTCCGCCTCCTGGGTTCAAGCGATTCTCTAGCCTCAGTCCCCGAGTAGCTGGGATTACTGGCATGCGCCACCACACCCACCTAATTTTTGTGCTTTTAGTAGAGACGGGGTTTCACCATGTTGGCCAGGTTGGTCTCTATCTCCTGACCTCGTGATCCACCTGCCTTGGCCTACCAAAGTGGTGGGATTACAGGCCTGAGCCCCGCGTCCGGCCGACTTTGACTTTTTACATTTTTGGACCTTTTGCTCGTTTAGTGATAGTTATTCAGAAAATTGTTTTTCATTCAACGCCACGGTGTACTTGAACTTTTAAATTTAACACACCTATTCCCTTGGCTTTTAACCCAGTTTTATACCATTTGCTGAGAGCAAATGAGGCTGTTGGAGATTTGTACTATTGTACAGAATGTACACTCACATATTTAAAGCTTAACCATAATCTAGATTAATTTTGGATGGATCTACTACTAATAATCTAGAGTAATTTCCAAGTTGGCATCATAAGTGTTTCCCAAGGTAGTTGTTTACTTGGTTACTAGGAAAAAAAGTATAGGTGTAAATGCTTAGTTTCATCAGCCTTTTATTTTGCTTTTCAGAAGTGTCTAGAAAGCATTTTGAAATTTATTGTAGCCTGATGGAAGAGCAACATAAATAATTATAAATTGTAGAATTTATTGCTCCATTTTGAAGTCAGGTCTTTTAGAGAGACAAAGAATGAAGGACCTAGGACATCAATATATTTTTTATTTCATGTTCATACTGGGACATTATTTGTCTTTTTTTCACTCTTATTGTTTCATGAGTGTTCAATGGAGATTTCTGGAAACGAACATGACCTGTAATAACAAAACAAATTAAATGTGGAGGCAGATGTGAAAATCCAGCTGTTTTTATTAAGCCAGACATTAAGGAGATTGAAAAAAAATGTGTAACAGTTTCACTCTTTAATTTTGTTTTGAAAAATATTTTTAATAAAAATATGTTAACATATAATAGGTTTGTTGGTATTTTGAACTCAATTAATATTTAAAAACATTTTCCAGTTTTCAGTGTTTAATGCTGTAAACATCAATAGATGTAACCAACCTAACAAAACCTTTATGGGGTTCTAAATAAGTATAAGAATCTTGAGACCAAGAAGTTTGAGAACTGTTGCTGTAGGCTGATTGACCAACATCATTATTAATAATAAGACTCTGGCCGGGCGTACTGGCTCACACCTGTAATTCCAGCACTTTGGGAGGCCAAGGCAGGTGGATCACCTGAGGTCAGGAGTTTAAGACCAGCCTCGTCAGCATGGTGAAACCCAGTCTGCATTGGCTGAGTGCGGTAGCTCACACCTGTAATCCTAGCACTTTGGGACGCCAAAGTTGGGGAGGATTGCTTGAGCCCAGGATTTTGAGAGCAGCCTGGGCAACACAGACCTCATCTCTACAAAAAATAAATTAGGCAGGCATGATGGCTTGTGCCTGTAGTCCCAGCTACTCAGAAGGTTGATGTGGGAGGATCACCTGAGCCTGGGAGGTTGAGGTTGCAGTGAGCCCAAATCATACCACTGTACTCCAGCCTGGGTGATAGAGACCCTGTCTCAAAACAAAACAAGGGAGACCCAGTACAAGTTTAGTGTTGAGTGCTGAAGACTTAAAGAGTTATGAAGCTGAACCCTTAGTCTTAAGAGGTTTATAAGTAAGAACAAGAATCTCCAAATCCTGCACTGTAATATCAGCATGAGACTAAACTACTGTCCTAAAAACCTTAATTTGAATGAAGTTCTTTTAGAGTGATGTATTTTCTGAGCCACTTCTCAGAGGGTTATTATCTGGTGCTAGGATAGTGAAGTTGAGTAATAACTTAAGCTTAAAATAGGTGGACATAAATATACACACGACTTCAGTTGCTGGGTTCTCCATTGATTAATGAAAAATGATTGTTTTTGGAATTTGAGTGAAATACTTCTAGATGACTGGGCAGGGTGGCCTACGCCTGTAATCCCAGCACTTTGGGAGACTGAAGTGGGTGGATCACTTGAGGCCAGGACTTCGAGGTGAGCCTGGCCAACATGATGAAATCCCGTCTCTACTAAAAATACAAGAATTAGCTGAGCCTGGTGGCTCATGCCTGTAATCCCAGTTACTGGGAAGGCTAAGGTGGGAAGATCGATTGAGCCCAGGATGTGGAGGTTGCAGTGAGCCGAGGTTGTGCCACTACACTCCATCCTGGGCGACAGAGCAAGACTCTGTCTCAAAAGAATAAAACACTTTTGTAATAATTTTAACAATTCTAACATCATCTGGTGGATTTGTGTATTATTATTAAATAAGCCTCTAAAACAGGTATGAAACCTAAGGCCCTTAGACTCTAAAGATTGAAAGTCCACTGACATTGTATGGAGTGTTTTGTGAGTATTTGTGTGTATTTTTTTTTTTGAGATTGAGTTTCATTTTTGTTGCCCAGGCTGGAATGCAATGGCGTGATCTTGGCTCACTGCAACCTCCGCCTCCCAAGTTTTAAGCAATTTTCCTTCCTCAGCCTCCTGTGTAGCTGGGAGTATAGGCATGTGTCACCACACCCGGCTAATTTTTTTGTATTTTTAGTAGGGACAGGGTTTCTCCATGTTGGTCAGGCTGGTCTCGAACTCCCGACCTCAGGTAATCTACTCACCTTGGCCTCCCAAAGTGCTAGGATTACAGGTGTGAGCCACTGTGCTAGGCCATGCATATGTATTCTTTTTTTAAAGATGGAGTCTTGATTTGTATTCCCCAGGCTGGAGTGCAGTGGTGTGATCTCGGCTACTGCAACCTCTGCCTCCCGGGTCTGAACGATTCTCCTGCCTCAGCCTCCCTAGTAACTGGGATTACAGGTGCGCACCACCACATCCAGCTAATTTTTTTTTTTTTTTTGAGACAGGGTTTCACTTTTTGTTGCCCAGGCTGGAATGCAATGGTGCGATCTCAGCTCACTGCAATCTCCGTCTCCCGGGTTTAAGCAATTCTCCTGCCTCAGCCTCCTGTGTAGCTGGGAGTACAGGCATGCATCACCACACCCGGCTAATTTTTTTTGTATTTTTAGTAGGGATGGGGTTTCCTCCATTTGGTCAGGCTGGTCTTGAACTCCCGACCTCAGGTTATCCACCTACCTCGTCCTCCCAAAGTGCTGGGATTACAGGCGTGAGCCACTGCACCAGGCCCGGCTAATTTTTGTATTTTTTGTAGAGCTGGGGTTTCACCAGGCTGGTCTTGAACTCCTGACCTCAGGTGATCTGCCCACCTCGCCCTTTCACAATGCTGAGATTACAGGCAAGAGCCCGGTCATATTCTTTTCTTTTTTTTTAATAGGAGAAAGGATCCATAGTTTCATCAGGTGTACGTGATTCCTCAAAATGGTTAAGGACCGTCATTTAACCAGTAACAGAAATCAGATTGGGTGTTTTCCTTTAGCGGGGTCTCACCTTGCAACAAAACAAAGCACTCCTACAGAACCAGAAGCTTAATACCAAAGGATGAGGGTAATTTGTACAAATATTTTTCCCTTCCTCCTTTCTGATATTTGAGTTTATAATAGTGTTTCTTTTTTATATCAACGTCATCAAAGGTAGCTTGGTCAGCTCTTCAATTCAGGTCTGTTAATTGTAGCAATTGTATGACTGATTTGTTCCACTCTAACTGAACCTGTATTAACACCCCAGAAAGAGAGATTGATTGAATGATTTTCTTTTATCTTTAGTCAAAGATTTGGAAACATTGTGTAATTCTGGTTATCTGAATACACTGCCTCAAAATTTTGTGACTTAAAACAACAGCCTTTTATTTTGCTCATAAATCTGCAATTTGAACAGGGCTCTGTAGGTTGGACTCATCTCTGCTTCTTGGTGTGTGGGGCCTCAGCTGAGATGACTCAAGTGACTGGGGGGCTGGAACAGCTGGGGGTGGGGTGGGATGAGACTGGGTGGGGCAAGTGTCTCCATATAGTCTCAGAGCCTTTCTGAGTGGTTTCATCATGTGTTCTCAGCATGGAGACCCCAGGGTATTCAGACTTATGGCTCAGGGATCACAGAGAGAATCGGTGTTCCAAGAGAACCTGGGTGAACTGAAAATAGCAAGCCTTCTGCAACCTAGCCATGGAAGTCACTTCTATATTCTATTGGCCATTCAAATCACTAAGATCAGCCAGATGGAAGGGAAAGGCATTTATTTAGACACTGTTTCTCAATGGGAGGGGTAACAAAGAATTTGCAGTTTTTTTTTTTTTTAGACGGAGTCTCGCTCTGTTACCTAGGCTGGAGTGCAGTGGTGTGATCTCAGCTCACTGCAACCTCTGCCTTCTGGGTTCAAGTGATTCTCCTGCCTTAGCCTCCCAAGTAGCTGGGACTACAGGCGAGTGCCACCACGCCCAGCTAATTTTTATATTTTTAGTAGAGACAGGATTTCACCATGTTAGCCAGGATGGTCTCTATCTCCTGACCTCGTGATCCACCTGCCTTGGCCTCCCAAAGTGCTGGGATTACAGGCTTGAGCCACCGCGCCCGGCCAATGTGCAGTTGTCTTTAATCTACATTAATTGTATTTTTCCTGCCATGATATATTCCCTAAAGTATTCTTTATAGCTGATTTTAGAAATACTTTATTACTGATTTTAGAAATACTTTGCTTGAGGTAGCAGAATATGAACTGGTTGTGTATTAAAATTCATAACTATGTTACTACTATTTATATCATAGAATAGGTGTGTTAGACTGTAGTTATTACTTGAACATGTAGTCAGTGATGTGTATCTTAAGCATTTCATGCCCGAGGAGAAGAAAAATACATATTCTGTGTCCTTTCTGATAGACATGAGGTCCTGCTAGTGGATATTACAAATGTATGGGTTATAGTAAAACACTTTAAAGGAAGCATTATCTAAACAAACTACTAGTAGTTTAAAAACTGAATATGAGTGTTATGATTAGAGTACTCATTAAGCTTTAGTAGTTTAAATTTCAAAACTGTAAAGCAGTTGTCATATAACTCATGACATCCTTTAGTCCTAAAGAAGGTATCTCTTTCATAATTTTTAACATGTTCTACCTTAAAGTTAACAACAGCCTTTTTATTTTGCTCATAAATCTGCAATTTGGACAGGGTTCTATAAGTTGGACACATCTCTGCTTCTTGATGTGTGAGGAGGCCTCAGTAGTAGTGTAATGTAACACTACATTCAGTTACTCATGTTGACACTCAGTAACATGTAGTGTAACAGTTACTTACATTCTTTTTTTTTTTGAGAGGAAGTCTCGCTGTGTTACCAGGCTGGAATGCATCTGCCTTCCGGGTTCAAGTGATTCTCCTGCTTCAGCCTCCTGAGTAGCTGGGACTACAGGTGTGCGCCACCACGCCCAGCTCATTTTTTTTGTGTGTGTTTTTAGTAGAGAGGGGTTTCGCCATGTTGGCCAGGATCGTCTCAATCTCTTGACCTTGTGATCCACCCGATTTGGCCTCCCACAGTGCTGAAATTACAGGTGTAAGCCACCGTGCCCAGTGTTGTTTCTTTTTTGAGGCGGAGTCTTGCTCTGTGGCCCAGGCTAGAGTGCAGTGGCATGATCTCGGCTTACTGCAACCTCTGCCTCCCGGTTCAAGTGATTATCCTGCCTCAGTCTCCTGAGTAGCTGGAATTACAGGTGCATGCCACTGTGACCGGCTACTTTTTGTATTTTTAGTAGAGATGGGGGTTCCCCCATGTTGGCCAGGCTGGTCTCAAACTTCTGAACCTCAAGTGATCCGCCTGCCTTGGCCTCCCAGAGTGCTGGGATTACAGGTGTGAGCCACCGTGTGGCCAGTTATTTAGATTCTGAGTGTTTTTTCTCCCTTACATCAAGCGGTATTCATCCTTTTTTTTTTCCTGTAATGCTTAGCACATTGAGTGGATATTAGTAAAAAGTTTTTTAAAGGAGAGGGTCCAGATTTATTTAACAAATGTTTATTGAATGTCAGAATGTTCGCAGCACCATTCTAGGCCCTAGAATTGGAAGGTCGCCTCAAAAACGTGAAACAGCATGTACCTTCCTCCTCCTCCTCTCTCAGTCCTCTTGATGTTGTTTTGTTATTGAGGCAGGGTTGGTTGTCATGGAATAGTTTTTCCCTTATGATATTTTTGCATACCTTCAACTTTATTTCTATTAGCAATAGACCTGGTAACTTTATCTCCAAAGTTGAATCATTTACTTCTTCCAGGACATTGAGATTGTTAAGGATATTTTTTTTTTTAAAACAAAAGGTCTCATATTTATTACTGAACCTAGCCAACCAACACATTCAAAACAGATTCAGAGAGAAAAATATATTCCCAGTAAAACATGTCCGACTCTCCAGATAGTGGTGACATTTTTCAGCTTGATATGGTAACCTTATTGTGAGCTTCAGACAGCATTAAGTATGTTGTATTGTGAAATTCCTTGTAGACCCAGCTTGGTTCTTCTTCAGTGTCTCCTTTTTGTGTTTTACCTGATTTTATTAACCCTTTTGATCCAAATCCACTTGGGAATGGGACGATTTTGCTTTTGTTTCTTGGTCAGGAATCACTTAATCTTGAAAGTCTTGTGAGGAAACATGGTGAGGAGTGGAGTCAAGCACACACCATGACGGCGGATAAAGGAAGAGGGGCGGATAATTTTTTTTTTTTTAAATGGAGTCTTGCTCTGTTGCCCAGACTGGAGTACAATGGTCCAATCTCGGCTCACTGCAACCTCTGCCTCTGGGTTCAGGTGATTCTCCTGCCTTAGCCTCCCGAGTAGCTATAATTACAGGCAACCAACATCATGCCTAGCTAATTTTTGTATTTTTGTACCAATGGGATTTCACCATGTTGGCCAGGCTGATCCTGAACTCCTGACCTCAGGTGATCTGCCTGCCTTGCCCTCCCAAAGTGCTGGGATTGTAGGCATGAGCCACTGCACCTGGCCCAGATAATTTTTTATTAAGGCGTCTTTAGCATTCCATTTTAGAATTTTCTGAAATTGTGATTTTTTGAAAAAGATACTCTGATTTTTTTTTTTTTTTGAGATGGAGTCTCGCTCTGTTGCCCAGGCTAGATTGCAGTGGTGCGATCTAGGCTCACTGGAACCTCTACCTTGTGGGTTCAAGTGATTCTCCTGCCTCAGCCTCCTGAGTAGCTGGAATTACAGGCGTGTGCCACCATGCCTGGCTAATTTTTGTAATTTTAGTAGAGACGGAGTTTCACTGTGTTTTTCAGGCTGGTTTCAAACTCCTGACCTCGTAATCTGCCTACCTTGGCCTCCCAAAGTGCTGGGATTACAAGTGTGAGCCACCTCACCTGGCCTCTCTATTTTTTTGTGAGACGGAGTCTTGCTCTGTTACTAGGCTGGATTGCAGTTGCACAATCTCTGCTCACTGCAACCTCCGCCTCCCAGGTCCAAGCGATTCCCCTGCCTCAGCCTCCCGAGTAGCTGGGATTACAGGTGCACACCACCATGCCTGGCTAATTTTTGTATTTTAATAGAGATGGGATTTCACCATGTTGGCCAGGATGGTCTCGATCTCATGACCTTGTGATCCTTTTGCCTCGGCCTCCCAAAGTGCTGAGCTTACAGGCGTGAGCCTCCACTTACGTAGCCTGGCCTGTTCTCTTTCTTTAAGAGTCTTGGGGGAAAAGTTCACACAGGTACTGTTATTGAGCACTTTAGTTTTACGTTTTAAAATTTGGATGATTCCTGCAACATGACTATGTTGCTTAAAGATATGTTGTTTTAAACATATGTTTACTTAAAGATATGTTGTTTTGGTTATATTTTGTGGCTGTTTTTGCATTCAGTTGCTTTTTCTGAGCTAATGAGGATCTAAAGGAAAAGACCTGAAGGAAGGGGGAAGGGTGGAGTTCTATTTGCTGGGCTGGTTGTTCTCAGTATCTAGGGCCAGTTATTTTTAAAGGTTTTATCAAAGAGTAATATACCTGCAAAAAAGTGCACAAGAGTATATGGTTTGCTGAATTTTCACAAACTGAACACAGCCATGCAACCAGCACTCAGATGAAGAACCACTGTACTGACTTAACAAGTTAGAATAGTTTTGTCTGTTTTTATACAGTATAACATTTTATAAGTGAAATCATGTAGTATGTACCTCTCTTTGTGGGTTCTTTTTGCTCAGCACTGTTTAGAGGCTCATCCGTTGTTATTGTTTATAGTTGTATCTTATTAAAGATACAGAATAGAATGCTGTATAGCATTCAGTTATGTGCAGTGCAATACACACAATTATTCATTCTGCTTTTGATGCCCATTGAGTTTTCTAGTGCCTGTTTTTTTTTTTTTTTTTTTTTTTTGAGACGGAGTTTTGCTCTTGTCCTTCAGGCTGGAGTGCGATGGCACAATCTTGGCTCACTGCAACCTCTGCCTCCCGGGTTCAAGTGATTTTCCTGCCCTAGCCTCCTGAGTAGCTGCGATTACAGGTGCCTGCCAGCACACCCAGCTAATTTTTGTATTTTTAGTACACCACGCCCATTTAATTTTGTATTTTTAGTATAGACTGGGTTTCACCATGTTGACCAGGCTGGTCTTGAACTTCTGATCTCAGGTGATCTGTCCATCGTGGCCTCCCAAAGTGCTGGGATTGCAGGTGTGAGCCACTACGCCCAGCCTAGCACCTGTTTTTAATATGAGCCAAACTGATACCTATTTATAGCACCTTCTGTGTCAGGATTGCTTTTGGGCTGAATAACAAAAAATTTGATTTATCGTACATTAAACAAGTTTTTTTTTTCTCCTAAAACAAGAAGCGTAGACATAAGTAGCTCAGGTGACTTCATATTCTTTTCTTCTCCATCCTTAACAGCAATCTTTCACTCTGGTGCTTGTCTACATGTGGGCTCAAAAAAGCTACTTTGTGTTCCAGACAGGAGAAAACGGAGAAGCAAAGGGAAAAAGTATGTCACTTTACATCTCTTTGGCCAAAATGGCTATAAAAGAAGCTGGGAAATATGTTTTTTTACCTGGACAACTTTAGGTTTCCCTTTGTAAGGAAGAAAGGGAAAATAGATACCAGATAATTAACAATGTCATACTTCCAAGTCTGTTTGCTAGTACTTTTGGATGCAGTCAAACTGGTTTGTTGTAGACTTAGTAGAAGTTCATAGTCTAGGCTCAAAGAGTAGGGTTTACGCAAGCAGTACAATTTTCAGTTATAGTTTGTAGTTCCTCAGAAACTATCGGTACATATCTAGTGTTTAACCACCATTTAGGGTTGAATGTAAATATTCAGAGGCCCATTGTGTTGACAGCTTTGACTTAAACCTTGAGGTTATGGAGTTAAATCTGGTCAGTGCTGTTCTAAATCTCTAGTACCGTCTTACTGAGTTTGAATATATGCAGCATGAAGATGAAAATATACATATATTTTTGTGTTTTTAGAATTGTGGGCCTTGTGCCCTGGCTCACGCCTGTAATCCCAGCACCCTGGGAGGCCGAGGCAGGAGGATTGCGTGAGTGCAGAAGTTCGAGACCAGGCTGGGCAATGTGGTGAAACTCTGTCTCTACCAAAAAATAGAAAATTTAGCTGGGTGTGGTGGTGTGTGTGCCTATAGTCCCAGCTACTCAGGAGGTGGAGTTGCAGTGAGCCAAGATCACGTCACTATACTTCAGCCTGGGCAGCAGAGCGAGACTCTGTCTCTTCTTTTTTTTTTTTTTTTGACTCTGTCTCTAAATAAATAAATAGTAGAATTGTGGTAAATTATTTAAGTATGAGGGAAGTGACTTTATTATAATTCTGAGTTTTTACCTTTTAATAATGGGTGCATTAGAATTACCCTGTTTAACCCGTTTTGAGCTTTCTTCATTAGGAAATAAATTGATGTATACAGAATTTGTTTGAAGCTTGGAATGAATTTTTTAAATGAAATTTTTTATTTATGTTTAAATGTACTGTATATATAATGAATCCTTGTGGCCACCGCTTAGCCTATCATCTACAGCATCCCATTATACTCCCCGTTATTATTTTGAAGCCAGTCCTAAATATTGTATCATTTCATCTGTAAATATTTCAATATATATGTTTAAAAGAGAAGGACTTTTTCTTTTAACATGACCAGTATACTGTTATCACACCTTAACAAATGAACAGATTTGTTAATATCATCAAATAAGAGTAAATGCATTTTTTATTTGTTTTTGGGTTTTCCTAGAGTCTCTCCGATTTCAATAAGAATGAGCAATCCAGCCAGGTCTGGTGGCTCACACCAGTAATCCCAGCACCTTGGGAGGCCAAGTCGGGCGGATCACCTGAGGTCAGGAGTTGAGATCAGCCTGGGCAACATGGCGAAACCCTGTCTCTACTAAAAACACAAAAATTAGCCAGGTGTGGTGGCACGCACCTGTAATCCCAGCTACTCAGGAGGCTGAGGCAGAGGAATCACTTGAACCTGGGAGGCAGAGATTGGAGTGAGTTGGGATCGTGCCACTGCACTCCAGCCTGGGTGGCAGAGCAAGACTCCATCTCAAAAAAAAAAAAAATGAGCAATCCTTGTGTAGCTGGGTCAGTAACACATTGGCAGTAGTTAAGCATGATACTCTGTCGCTGTGACTGAATTGTTACTGTACTGATTACCAGAGTGCTTTTTTTTTTTGGAGACAGAGTCTTGCTCTGTTGCTTAGGCTGGAGTGCAGTGGCATGATTTCGGCTCACTGCAACTTCCAGCTCCCGAGTTCAAGCAATTCTTGGGCCTCGGCCTCCTGAATAGCTGGGATTACAGGCGTGCACCACCATGCCCAGCTGACTTTTTGTATTTTTTTTTTTTTTAGTAGAGATGGGGTTTTGTCATGTTGGCTAGGCTGCTCCTGAACTCCTGGCCTCAAGTGATCCGCCCACCTTGGCCTCCCAAAGTGCTGGGATTATGGGAGCGAGCTGCTGCGCCCGGCCTCCAGAGTGCTTTTAAGCAAAGGTCTTGTTCTTTTGACTTTGAAATAGCATAATGAAACTCTCTTCATGAATTTTGTACATTTGAAAATGAGGACTATTGTGTTTTCCATATCTTTTGCAGTCTAAGAGGTTTTCAGTTCTTAGTTTTGATCCTGTATATTAATCTTTCCATCACCCGTTTCTCCTGCTTTGGGGCTGTGTATCCTTTCAAGCCAAATCACCCAGCAATCTTTGGGATTCTCTTTTCTTTGATGACCTAGTGTCCCAGACTCAGAGCTGAATGCTTTCACTGTTTTGTAACTAGTGTGCCATACCGTTCTGTATTGACTGCTTTTTGCAGGGAAGAGAAAGAAAGATAGCATACAAAAGACACTGAGCTCGCTGGAGACAAACTTTGGCCTTTTTTATACAGGATCTTCTCATTTTCCAGGGCAGGTTTGTCAAAGAAAAAGAAGGTGAAAAGCTTGATGGCTGCCTTAAGCAAGCATAGGCTATTAAACAAGTGGTACAGGTGATCTTTACTCTAGTGGTTAAGAGTTGGGAAGACATCACCGAATGGAGTGTCTAGGGAAAGTGGCAGCTTATTTTTGGAAATTTAAAATCCTGTTGTTCACGTATTCTTTTTTTTGTTGTTGTTGAGACAGAGTCTTGCTCTATCACCAGGCTGTAGTGCAGTGGCACAATCTCGGCTCACTGCAACCTCCGCCTCCTAGGTTCAAGCGATTCTCATGCCTCAGCCTCCTGAGTAGCTGGAATTACAGGCACATGCCACCACGCCTGGCTAATGTTTTGTATTTTTTTTTTTTTTTTTTAAAGACGGGGTTTTACCATGTTGGTCAGGCTGTTCTTGAACTCCTGACCTCAGGTGATCCGCCGGCCTCAGCCTCCCAAAGTGCTGGGATTACAGGCATGAGCCAACGTGCCCGGCTAATTTTTTGTATTTTTAGTAGAGACAAGATTTCACCGTGTTAGCCAGGATGGTCTCGATCTCCTGACCTTGTGATCCGCCCACCTTGGCCTCCCAAAGTGCTGAGATTACAGGCTTGAGCCAACCACATCTGGCCTTATCTCTTATTCTCAACTGTGAATACAAAAACTGAAAAGAACTGTTTGAACTGACTTGCATACAGAGGTATGAAACATGAGTAAATACTGTGATATGATACAGAAAATAGTGCTGTCATTCTTATTTATTCAACAAACATTTAATAATTGCTTAGTATTTGTTTGGCACTACAGAGGTTAGAGAGAGGTGGAAAAACTTGGACTGCTTGTAAACTTGTAGGGAAGACAAGACATATGAACCTGTCACAGAAAACTGTTTTTTTTTTTTTTCCTGAGATGGAGTTTTGCTCTTGTTGCCCAGACTGGAGTCCAGTGGTGCGATCTTGGCTCACTGCAACCTCTGTCTCCCGGGTTCAAGGGATTCTCCTGCCTCAGCCTCCCGAGTAGCTGAGATTACAGGCATGCGCCACCATGCCCAACTAATTTTGTATTTTTGGTAGAGATGGGATTTCTCCATGTTGGTCAGGCTGGTCTCAAACTCCCGACCTCAGGTGATCCATCTGCCTCAGCCTCCCAAAGTGCTGGGATTACAGGCATGAGCCACTGCACCCAGCCAGAAAACTGTTTAATAAGAATATTGAATATCTTTAAAGTACCAGCCTCTATGCTTGACCAGAAATACAAAGAAGAGTAAGGCATGCCAATAAGAAGCTCAAATCTGGTAGAAGAAACCGTTATGTAAACAAATGGTTATGATAGATAAGTAAGTAGTATGGGAACTTTTAAGAGGATGATTAGTGAAGTGATGTCTGGGTGGTTATGAGAGATGGGTAGAGTGGGAAAAGGCCTTTGACGAAGAGGGGTTCAGCATGCACAGAAATAAAGGTAGAGAGTGCCATGTTCAAGGAATTGTAGATAGTTATGGCTGGAGGATAGGATATATGCTAATAGAGGTAGGAGAATAAGGTTTCATTGCTAGGCAGGGACCAGCACATGAAGGATCGGTGTATGTCAGCTAAGGAGTTTGATTTTTTTTTTTTTTTTTTTTTTTTTGAGACGGAGTCTCGCTCTGTTGGCCCAGGTGGGAGTGCAGTGGGCGATTTTGGCTAACTCCAACCTCTGTCTCCTGGGTTCAAGTGATTCTCCTGCCTCAGCCTCCTGAGTAGCTGGGATTACAGGTGCATGCCTCCACACCTGGCTAGTTTTTGCATTTTTAGTAGAGATGGAGTTTTGCCATGTTGGCCAGGCTGATCTTGAACTCCTGACCTGAGGTGATCCACCCACCTTGGCCTCCCAAAGTGCTGGGATTACAGATGTGAGCCACCGTGCCTGGCCTAGGAGTTTGAATTTAACCCTGAAGATTTTGAGCAAATCAGATTGCATTTTAGTGAGGTGACTCTGGAGACAGTTTGGAGAAATAATTGAAGAGAGCAAAACTGGGAACATCAGTTATGCTATTTTTAAAATTATTATTATTATTCTAGTGACAAGGTCTCACTCTTTCACTCAGGCTGGAGTGCAGTGGCACGATCCTGGCTCACTGCACCCTTGACCTCCCTGGCTCAAATGATCCTCCACCTCAGCTTCCCAAGTGGCTGGGGCTACAGGCATGTACCACCATGTCTGGCTAATTTTTCTATTTATGGTGGAGATGGGGTTTCACCATATTGCCCAGGCTGGTGTCAAACTCCTGGCCTCAAGTGGTCCACCTTGGCCTCTCAGAGTGCTGGGATTACAGGTGTGAGCCACTGCACCAGGCCAGTTATGCTGTTGCAGTGATGTTAATAAGCCACAACGAGTGCCTGAACTAAAGCAGTGGAAGGGAAAGAATGGGATGGGCTTGAGAGCTAGTAAGAAATAGAATTGTCAGGCTGGGTGCGATGGTTCATGCCTGTAATCCCAGCCCTTTGGGAGGCCAAGATGAGAGGATTGCTTGAACCCAGAAGTTTAGGAACAGCCTAGGTAACATAGGCAGAACCTGTCTCAAAAAAAAAAAAAAAAAAAAAAAAAAAAGACGTAGAGTCATAGAATTATCAGAATGATGAATGATGTTAAGTATGAAGTTTAATGTTTAAAAGCAGAAGAGGAGCCAAAGATGACCCTCGAATTTTTGTTGTTTGCTACGGATTGTGTGGTAATCATTTATTGTAATTGGGAATCCAGGAAGAATTGTAATTTGTTTTGATTTTGATTTTTAGAAAGAGGAGTTAACACTGACACAGGAGTCAGAGATAATACATTTGGTTTGGGACACTTCCACAGTGAAGTACCCTAGGGATAGCTAAATGGATATATTCAGGCATTTGGATAAATGTGTGTGAAACTCATAAAGGGTAGAAGGAATGATTGAGTTATTAGTGTCTGAGAACTAGTTGGAATCACGGGTCACCAGGGAGACAGAGAAAAGCAGAGGATTGAAGACACAGAATTCAGATGAAAACCAGGATTTAAGGAAATGACAGAAATGAGAAAACCTAATTTTGGCAGCTACCAGTGGAGAGTTTTCAAGGTAGAACTCATCAGTGTTTGTTGTTTAAGAGAGTTACAGATGAAAGTGTACAGTGGATTTAGCAATAAGGAGTCCACCTGCTAACATTGGTGAGGAGAATGTCAAGTGGAATGATGGGGACATAAACCATATTACAGTAGGGTGACAGTGAAAGTGGGGGATAGCAAAAACGGAATATTCTTGTAAGAAGTTTGACTTAGAAAAAAGGTGAGAACAACAAATAGAGAAGTAAGGTCAAAGGAGAGTGTTTTTAAGTTGAGAATAAATGCCATAAAAGATATGAATAAATTGCAAGTAGAATAAATGCCATAAAAATATATGAATAAATTGCAAGGAAGATATTAATATCATTTGGAAGGTTGGGGGAGTGCTGTGGTTCATAGACGAGTTTTAAAAAATACTGACCTGGCCCAACGCGGTGGCTCATACCTGTAATCCCAGCACTTTGGGAGGCCGAGGTAGGCGGATCATGAGGTCAGGAGATTGAGACCATCCTGGTCAAGGTGAAAGCCCGTCTCTACTAAAAATACAAAAATTAGCTGGGCGTGGTGGCATATGCCTGTAATCCCGGCTACTTGGGAGTCTGAGGCAGGCAGGAGAATCACTTGAACCTGGGAGATGGAGGTTGCAGTGAACCGAGATTGCACCATTGCACTCTAGCCTGGTCAACAAGAACGAAGTCCATCTCAAAAAAAAAGAAAAGAAAAAATATACTGGATTTAAGTTGATGTGTGAGGTAGATATCCTTGAGGTGATTTCAAGAGAGGCTAAGAGAGGATATATATATTCCAGCTAAATGAAACTAGGGCTGCAAAGGGCTGAAGATGGAGTAATGCTAATGGACGTGTTTAGGGAACAGCAAATAGTCCAATTGAACAGAATGTTTGGGTTTGTAAAGTGAGTGATGAGAGAAAAATGAGAATTGAGCTTAATAGTGGAAGGACAGAATGTCATGCTATAGAGTTAGGTTATAGGCCCTAAATTACTGAAAGCTATTTATACTTTTTTTTTTCTTTCTTTTTCTTTTTTTTTTTTGAGATGGAGTCTCGCTCTGTAGCCCAGGCTGGAGTGCAGTGGCACAATGTAGGCTCACTGCAACCTCCACCTCCTGGGTCCTGTTCAAGCAATTCTTCTACCTCAGCCTCCCAAGTAGCTGGGGTTACAGGCATGAGCCACCATGCCCAGCTAATTTTTGTATTTTTTAGTAGAGACAGGGTTTCACCATGTTGGCCAGTCTGTTCTTGAACTCCTGACTTCATGATCCGCCCGTCTCGGCCTCCCAAAGTGTTGGGATTACAGGCGTGAGCCACCGCACCCGGCCCTATTTATGCTTCTTGATTTGAGTAGTTACAGGATTGGAGAAGCTGGGCTTTAGAAGGAGAGTTCTGAAGCACTGAGGGTGATAGAGAGGAGTAGGGGGAAGATTTCTTTTGTGCTGAGTAGCCTCTATAGCTACCCTGTCTAGCAGACACAGGAGCAAAGCCACTCCTGTTGTGCTGATACATTGCTGCTAAGGGAGGGGGCTGTCCTTTGTGCTAACTTAAACAAAGCTTCTTAACGCCTCCTCTCCTTCCAGTTATAGAGGACTCAGGGCTTGGTTGCTGTTTATTGCCCTTCACTGCATGGAATAAGTTGTTTTTGCCTTCTAGATACTTAGAGGAAGAAGCAGCTGTTTACTATGAATATATAACAGAAATGTGGGAGAGAGACTATATTTGAAGACAGTCTTCTAGTTTTCAGGTGAAATACTGTCTCACTAAAGAAGGTTAATTTTGCCTGCTGCCATAATAGTCAGTAGTCAGCAAATGTTAAAAGCACTACAGAATGAAAAACAGGCAAGGATTCATACTAATGAAGTCAGTTCTGTTATCTAAGCATTTCCCTAGATTCTAGCCTGTGTCTTAAGGTTAAAAGCTACTTCTAGTTTAATATGTTCTCTCTTTTTGAGATTGAGTTTTGCTCTTGTTGCCCAGGCTGGAGTGCAATGGCACGATCTCAGCTCTCTGCAACCTCTGCCTCCCAGGTTCAAGCGATTCTCCTGCCTCAGCCTCCTGAGTAGCTGGGATTACAGTCATGGGCCACCATGACCGGCTAATTTTTTGTATTTTTGTATTTTCAGTAGAGATGAGGTTTCTCCAAGTTTGTCAGGCTGGTCTTGAACTCCCGACCTCTGGTGATCTGTCTGCCTCAGCTTCCCGAAGTGCTCTCTTAGTTGTTGAATGTTAAAGAATTTTGTATTTTAAGTTACTAGCATGAGCTACACAGGTAATGGTTCTGTTGTTTTACCTGTAAAATACAATATGGTTATTCTTATCAAATATAGATTAACTGTTTGAAATTATTATGAATAATAAGGTATATATCTAAATAAGTGGGTAATTTGGTGGCCAAACTAAGGTGTAGCACATAGAGAAAACTACTTTTTTTTTAACCACATTGTTAGTGAAATTTTCTAAGGTACCCACTTTACAAAAAATGATTTGCTAATTCTTGAGATACCTTCATGGTGAAGTTGTTTCAACTAATTTATTCTGTTAACTTAATTTTCATTCCAGTAACTCTCTATTTGAAATTATTTTGTGACTCTCTTGTTTTTGTGTTCTTTTTTTTTTAAGAGATGAGGTCTTGCTATGTTGTCCAGGCTGGCCTCAAACTCCTAGGCCAAGCAGTCCTGCCGTCACAGCCTTTCAAGTATCTTGTCTTCCTATTTTTGTCTCCTCTTTCCTTTAACTATTTACCGTGTTTGTGCTTTTTTTTTTCTAATTCTAATACAGTTCCTTTAATTTTTTTAGCCAAGCCTTAGCTTTTAAACTTAAGCATTATGCTTCGAATAGTCTAAAATAATTGATTATATAAAACTGATTTGATTCCAGAGTACATTAGGCCAATACTTTCCTATCTGATTTTACTTTTTAAATAGCCTTGCTTATGCTAATATGATTAATTTAAATTACTTAGTATAGTTTTGTAGTTGGATTAAACTCCTCAAGATAGGCTGTGAGAAGATAATCTTGGATTCAGAATCTTTGTCTGAAAATCATGGAGGATGAACTCCCTCTGTGCTGGTAAGAGTTGGCTGTAGGGCAGTTTCCAAGTTGTTGTTCCTTTGGCCAGCAGCATCAGTACCATCTGGTAATTTGTTAGAAATGGATTCTCATACCTACTACAGATGTGCTGAGTAAGAATCTGGGGCTTGGGCCCAGCAGTTTGTAACACATCCTTTAGGTGATTTTGATGCGTGGTAAAGTTTTAGACCATTACTGTGGGATATTACAAGAAAAGAGACCCCTTTCTTGATTTCTAGTGAATGGTGTTTGGGACAGTAATTGACTTAGAATCTTTTTTCTCTTAATTGACTGGCATGGAAAAGAAGTGCTGGTTGTATTCTCAGGTGCAGATTTTGCACCCTGAATGAAAGTAATGGATACTCATAAGTGAGTAATTAAAATAATATGTAAGAACTTTTATCTTGAAATTTGATTTTCTTTCAGGAGGCAAAACCTTCAACTGAGGACTTGGGGGGATAAGAAGGAAGGTGAATATATTAAACTCAAAGTTATTGGACAGGTGAGTTTCACTGTTTTTCTGTTTTGACTCTCCTTCAATGTGAATAATTTTTCACAGGAAAATTATTTATTTATTTTATATATATATATAATTTTTTGTTTTTAAAGACGGGGTTTCGAGGGATGGGGGGGGGGGGGGGAAAAAATAAAGACGGGGTTTCACCATATTGGTCAGGCTGGTCTCGAACTCCTGACTTCAGGTGATCTGCCTGCCTCAGCCTCCCAAAGTGCTGGGATTATAGGCGTGAGCCCCCGTGCCCGCCAGGAAAATTATTTAAGTAAGACAAATTATTTTAAAATGACTGTGTATGCATTTTAACTTATTGTGTATGCATCTGTTAGGGGTGGAAGAGGCCGATAATGTTTTTAAAATTACTCTGCCAGGCAATTTTAGATCACCTTAATTTCTTCAAATAGAAACTTTGTCTTGATTAGTGTGCTTCAGGGGCAAATACAGTGAATACTATTAAGTGATAAGGCTAGGGCCAACCTTAAGTAAAAGCCCTGTCAGCCCTTTTCCTGACCCTTTCCCCTTTTCTGGCCCCCTATTTCCCTGGAGTCTAGTCTGTAGCTTATTGACTTTGAGATGTTAATCAAGGTTAGCTAACAATGGTTCCAGGAATGAATCTGCATAGTTACTTGGGTTGTCTAAAGGACAAAAGACAGAATTGGTGGAATGATGGACTCTTACCATTGAAGTGTGACATTCTAAAAAATTTTTGCTGGGCGCAGTGGCTCATGCCTGTAATCCTAGCACTTTGGGAGGCCGAGGCGGGCAGGTCACAAGGTCAAGAGATGGAGACCATGGTGAAACCCCGTCTCTACTAAAAAATACGAAAATTAGCTGGGCGTGGTGGTGCGTGCCTGTGGTCCCAGCTTCTTGGGAGTCTGAGGCAGGAGAATTGCTTGAACCCGGGAGGGGGAGGTTGCAGTGAGCCGAGATTGTGCCACTGCGCTCCAGCCTGGCGCCTGGCAATGGAGCAAGACTCTGTCTCAAAAAAAAAATTTTTGTTTTAAATTAAAATAAAAATTAAAAATTTTAATTTTTTTTTTTTTTGAGTTGGAGTTGTGCTCTTGTTGCCTAGGCTGGAGTGCTATGGCATGACCTTGGTTCACTGCAACCTGTACCTCCTGGGTTCAAGCGATTCTCCTGCCTCAGCCTCCTGAGTAGCTGAGACTACAGGCACCTGTCACTAAGCCTGGCTAATTTTTTAAATTTTTGTAGTTTTAGTACACAGATGGGGTTTTACCATGTTGGCCAGGCTGGTCTCGAACTCTTGACCTCAGGTGATCCACCCATCTCGGCCTCCCAAAGTACTGGTATTACAGGTGTGAGCCACCATGCCTGGCCTTACTTTGAAAACTTTTAATTCACATACTATAACATTCACTATTTTAAAGTATATAATTTAGTGGCTTTAGTATATAAGTATATAATTCAGTGGCTTTAGTATATAAGTATTTAATATATAATTCAGTGGCTTTAGTATATAAGTATATGATTCAGTGGCTTTATATATTCACAAGTGTGTGCAGCCATCACCACTACTAATTCCAAAACATTTGTATTACCCCAAAAAGATACCCTGTACCCATTAGCAGTCATTCCCCATCCTGTTTTCTCCAGCCACTGACAGCCATGATTCTACTTTCTGTCCCATGGGTTTGCCTATTCTGGACATTTCATGTAAATGAAACCATAAGATATATGCCTTTTTTTTTTTTTTTTTTTTTTTTGAGAAGAAGTCTTGCTCTTGTCTCCCAGGTTGGAGTGCAATGGTGTGATCTTGGCTCACTGCAACCTCCGCCTCCCGGGTTCAAGCGATTCTCTTGTCTCAGCCTCCCAAGTAGCTGGGATTACAGGTGCCTGCCACCACGCCCAGCTAATTTTTGTATTTTTTTTTTTTTTTTGTAGAGATGGGGTTTCACCATGTTGACCAGGCTGATCTCGAACTCCTGCCATCAGGTGATCCACCCGCCTTGGCCTCCCAAAGTGCTGGGATTTCAGGTGCGAGCCACCATGCCCGGCCTTTTTTTTTTTTTTTTTTTTTTTTTGAGACAAGGGTCTTGCTCTGTCGTCTAGGCTGGAGTGCAGTGGCCTGATCTCAGTTCACTGTGACCTCCACCTCCTGGGTTCAAGCAATCCTTCTGCCACAGCCTCCTGAGTGGCTGGGATTTCAGGTGTACACCACCATGCCCAACTAATTTTTCTATTTTTAGTAGAGATAGAGATTCGCCATGTTGGTCAGGCTGGTCTTGAACTCCTGACCTCAGGTGATCTGCCTACCTCGGCCTCCCAAAGTGTTGGGATTACAGGCATGAGCCACTATGCCTAGCTTCGGTATGTGACTTTTTATGTCTGGTTTGTTTCTTCTTTTCTTCCTTGCTTCCCTTGCTTCCCTGTCCTCTCCCCCCCTCCCCCATCCCCCCTTCCCCCTTCCCTCTCCCCTCATCTCCCCTCCTCTCCCCTCTTCCCTCTTTTGAAATGGGGTCTTGCTAGGTTGCTCAGACTGGTCTTGAACTCCTGGGGTTAAATGATTCTCCTGCCTTGGCCTTCTAAAGTGCTGGGATTATAGGTGGGAGCCCCTATGCCTGTTCTTTCTTTTAGCATGTTTTCAAGGTTCATTCATGCTGTAACATGTATGAGTATTTCATTCCTTTTTTCATTGTATGAGTAGAATATATTTTGTCATCCATTTGCCAGTTGATGGATAGTTTGTTTCCATATTTTGGCTACTATGAATAATGTTGCAGTGAACATGCACGTGTGTTTTTGTGGGGACATATGTTTTCAGCTCCCTTGGATATATACCTAGGAGTGGAATTGCTGGGTCTAGTATGCAATTCTGTTTAATTTTTAAGGAATTACCGAACTGTTTTCAGCAGTGGCCCTACCATCTTACATTCCCAGCAGCAACATATGAGGGTTTCAGGTTTTCAGTATTCTGGTCAACACTTGTAATTATCTGTCTTTTTGGTTATAATCCTAGTGGGTGTGAAGTGTCATCTCACTGTCGTTTTGACTTATGCTTTCCTGATGGCTAATGAGGTCAAGCATTTTTTTATGTACTTATTGGCCATTTGTAAATTTTTTTTGGAAAAATGAAGATCTTTAGGTCTTTTGCCCATTTTTAAATTGGGTTAGTTGTCCTTTTATTGTTGAGTTGCAATATGTCTTTTATTCTGGGTATTAAACCTTTATCATATATATGATTTGCATAGATTTTCTCCCATCTTTGGGCTATCTTTTCACTTTCTTGGTTTTATTCTTTGCAGTATAAAGTTTTAAATTTTGGTCAGTTAAGTTCATCTGCTGCGTTTCTTCCGCTGCTTGTAATTTAAGAAACCATAGCCTAATTCAGGGTCACGAAGGTTTATGATTGTGGTTTCTGTTTTTTTTTTTTTTTTTTTGAAGCAGAGTCTTGCTTTGTCGCCAGGCATGCCTTAGCGCAGTGGCACGAGTTTAGCTCACTGCAACCTCTGTGTCCCGAGTTCAGGCAATTCTCCTGTCTCAGCCTCCTGAGTAGCTGGGACTACAGGCACATGCCACCTTGCCCAGCTAATTTTTGTATTTTTTAGTAGAGACGGGATTTCACCAAGTTGGCCAGGATGGTCTCGATCTCTTGACCTCATAATCCACCCACCTCGGCCTCCCAAAATGCTGGGATTACAGGTATGAGCCACCATGCCGGCCTGATTGTGGTTTCTTTTAAGAGTTTTAAAGCTGGGTGCAATGGCTCATGCCTGTTATGCCAGCACTTTGAGACACCTAGGTGGGCAGATCACCTAAGGTCAGGAGTTTGAGACCAGCCTGGCTATTATGGTGAAACCCTTTTTCTACTAAAAATACAAAAAATTAGCTGGGCGTGGTGGTGTACACCTGTAATCCAATCCAAGCTACTTGGGAGACTGTGGCAAGAGAATCGCTTGAATCCCATGGGGCGGAAGTTGTAGTGAGCTGAGATCGCACCATTGCACTCCAACTTGGGCAACAGGAATGCAAATCCGTCTGAAAAAAAAAAAAATCATCATTTTGAATAATTTTTGTATGGTCATGTTGTCTCAGACCATTACTTGAAAAGACTTTCCTTCTTTTTACTGAATTGTTCTGGTATCCTTGTCAAAAAGTGATTTACTATTGATATAAGGGTTTATTTCTGGGCTGTCAATTGTATGCCATTAATTTATATGTCCATATACCATGGAATGTATTTTTAAGAATTATTAATTGTGGGTTTTAAAAAAATAATGTCTTCATTTTTGTTGTCTGTTACATGTTATGAATACTTCCTCCAGTATGTCTTAACTATGTTTATGGTGTCTTTTACTCTTGCGTGGTTTTTTTTTTTTGAGACAGAGTTTCGCTCTTGTTGCCCAGGCTGGAGTGCAGTGGCACAATCTTGGCTCACTGCAACCTCCACCTCCTGGGTTCAAGCTTTTCTGCTGCCTCAGCCTCCCGAGTGGCTGAGATTACAGGCATGCGCCACCACGCCTAGCTAATTTTTGTATTTTTAGTTGAGACGGGGTTTCTACATGTTGGTCAAGGCTGGTCTCGAACTCCCAACCTCAAGTGATCCACCCGACTCAGCCTTCCAAAGTGCTGGGATTACAGGCGTGAGCTGCTGTGCCTGGCTCACTATGGCATCTTTTATTTGAAAAAAAAAAAAAGGTAGATAAATTTGACTTAATAAAATTAAATCAAATTTATCCACCTCTTTTTTTTTTTCTACCTTGAGATATAGTCTCGCTCTGTCACTCAGGCTGGAGTGCAATGGTGTGGTCTCGGCTCAGTGCAACCTCTGTCTCCTGGGTTCAAGTGATCCTCCTGCCTCAGCCTCCCGGGTGGCTGGGTTACAGGTGCCCGCCACCATGCCTAATTTTTGTATTTTTAGTAGAGACAGTTTCACCATGCTGGCCAGGCTGGTCTTGAATTCCTGACCTCAGGTGATTTTTACTGCCTGGGCCTCCCAAAGTGCTAGGATTACAGGCGTGAGCCACCGTGCCTGGCAAGAATTTTATTTCTTCGTAGTTAGAGTCATAAGCAAAAATACTGTAAATGTGCAGCTTCTGCGAATACACATTTGTGTACGTGATGTGTACTATTGAAGTCTGGCTTTGAAATTTTACATTATGCAAGTACCAGTATTTTTTCTGATGGTTGGCTGATAGTTTGCTTCACAATTTGAGTAGAATAAAAGAATTTGTGGTCCCACAAATCAGTTTGACTAACTCAGGTTCTTACTGATTTTACTCATGTGAGAGAAACCAGATTCCATGTGGTGATTTCTTTTTTTTTTTGAGGTGGAGTCTTGCTGTATTGCCCAGGCTGGAGTGCAGTGGCGTGATCTTGGCTCACTGCAGCCTCCACCTCCCGGGTTCAAGTGATTCTCCTGCCTCAGCCTCCCAAGTAGCTGGGACTATAGTTGTGTGCCACTGCGCCCAGTTAATTTTTGAAATATTTTTAGTAGAGACAGAGTTTCACCATGTTGGCCAGGATGGTCTCGCTCTCTTGACCTGGTGATCTGTGTGCCTCAGCTTCCCAAAGTGCTAGGATTACGGGCGTGAGCCACCGTGCCCAGCCTATAGAGTTTTAAGAAAACCTGTTAAGAATGCTAAAAAGAATATTGTGGTGGAAAAATACAGGTGACTAGGTTTATGTTTCTTTTCTTTTTTTTTTTTTTTGAGATGGAGTCTCACTTTATCGCTAGGCTGGAGTGCAGTGGCGCAGTCTTGGCTCACTGCAACCTCTGCCTCCTGGGTTCAAGTGATTCTCCTGCCTCAGCCTCCCGAGTAGCTGGGACTACAGGCGTGTGCCACCATGCCCAGCTAATTTTTGCATTTTTAGTAGGGACAGGGTTTCACCATCTTGGCCAGGCTGGTCTTGAACTCCTGACCTTGTGATCTACCCGCCTCAGCTTCCCAAAGTGCTGGGATTACAGGCATGAACCATCATGCCTGGCCAAGATTTATGTTTCTATTTGCACAGTATGTATAATTATATAATTTGGTTTAGGTAAAGCAAATGATTTATACAAAGAGAGATAATTTTTTTTTTCTCTTTTTCCTCCTTAGGATAGCAGTGAGATTCACTTCAAAGTGAAAATGACAACACATCTCAAGAAACTCAAAGAATCATACTGTCAAAGACAGGTTTGTATATTTTGGTATGAAGTACAATGCTTTGTCGTTAATTTTTTTTTATAGAAGGCTGTCAAAAGAAAAATTCTGTTACATGATTTTCACCATTAGCAACTCAAGGAAAAAACTAAGTTTATCGGCCGGGCGTGGTGGCTCACGCTTGTAATCCTAGCATTTTGGAGGCCAAGGCGGGCGGATCACCTGAGGTCGGGAGTTCAAGACTAGCCTGACCAACATGGTGAAACCCCGTCTTAAAAAAAAACAAAAAACAAAAAACAACTAAGTTTATCATTTCTTGTACCCTGTTTAATTGCTTTTTTTTTATGTTGTGGACTGTTTTAAAGTTTGTATTCATAAGACGTGGAAGTAGTTTGAAGAGTAATTCAGAATTTTAAAAACAGCTCAAATGAGTGTTTCTGTCTTGATGGCTTACCAGTATATGTAGCAATAAAGACAAGGAATTTTTTTGCTGATTACTATGAATTTTTTTGTACTTCTAAACATGAGTGTTTAGCCATATGTTAAATTTAAGTAGTAGTAGTATTGGTATATTATCTTTATACATAGTAGTACATATTACTTCTAATTGCCTTCTTTTTTTTTGAGGCAGAGTCTTACTCTGTTACCCAGGCTGGAGTGCAGTGGCACAATCTCGGCTCACTGCAAACTCTGCCTCTTGGGCTCAAGGATTCCTCCTACCTCAGCCTTCCAAGCAGTAGCTGGAACTACAGGCATGTGCCACCATACCCAGCTAATTTTTGTATTTTTAGTAGAGACAGGGTTTTGCCATGTTGCCCAGGCTGCTCTCAAACTCCTGCGCTCACCTCAGCTTCCCCAAATGCTGGGGTTATAGGCGTGAACCACTGTGCCAGGCCCCATATTTTCTACATGAAGGAATTTTCTCTGTTTAAAGAAAATTGATGTAGAAGTCTGGTTAATACCAAATCATCACAAATTTTGGCCTTCAAGAGCTAGATTTTATTAGATCAATAATTCCACTAACCTGCCTGGTTCATATTTGGGCTCCACCACTTCCTTGCTGTGTGACTTTGGGCAAGTTATTTAACCTCTGTGCGCCTTGTTTCTTCAGTTAGTAAAATGAGAATTTTGTAGGGTCACATCATGAAGATGACTTGAGATATTCTACATAAACCTCTTAATGTGGTGCCTAAAAGTGATCAGTACATGTTACCTATTGTTATTATTCATAAAACAGGTTTTTAAAATAAATGTAACTGGAATTAATATATATGAGACAACCAAGATATATTTTAAGTGAAATTATGATTTAATAAGCAAGAAATACATGTTTAATCAGTCTGTTAAAATTGAATTATATAATATTAACTCAGGCATTGTAGATTTTGTTTTTAGAAGGTTTGCTTTTAACCATTTAGATTTGTAACTAACATAAAAATAACTTATTAGAAAGACTAGTTATTAGGATAAGTAAAACAATAGCATTTTTGTCTCCTGGTTTTGTAGATTTTAATTGTTAAATTTAATAAAATCTCATTAATTGGTTTCAGCTACTTCACATTTATAATAACTTTGGGTATTAAAATTGAAATGAAATTCATCAGGGGAAAGAAACATTTATTGAAATGTAATTTATCTGTACTGTGCCACAGGTATTTAAGATATATTGTCATTTAATCCCCATAACTCTGAAGAAAATTCATATAGCCTTTACACCCCCCCCATCTATAGGCCAGGGAATTGATTTTTTTGTTGTTGTTGTTGAGGTGGAGTCTTACTTTGTTGCTTAGGCTGGAGTGCGGTGGTGCCATCTTGGCTCACTGCAACCTCCACCTCCTGGACTCAAGTGATTCTCTTGCCTCAGTCTCCTGAGTAGCTGGGATTGCAGGCACCTGCCACCAGGCCTGGCTAATTTTTCTTATTTATTTATTTATTTAGACAGGGTCTTGCTCTGTTGCCCAGGCTGGAGTGCAGTGATGTGACTTTGGCTCAGTGCAACCTCTGCCTCCCAGGTTTAAGCGATTCTCCTGTTGCAGCCTCCTGAGTAGCTCAGATTACAGGCATGTGCCACCCTGCCAGGCTAATTTTTGGATTTTTGGTAGAAATGGGGTTTCACCATGTTGGACAGGCTGGTCTTGAACTCCTGATTTCAAGTGATCTGCCTGCCTAGGCCTCCCAAAGTGCTGGGATTACAGGCTGAACCACTGCACCCGTCCCATGATTTTTGTATTTTTAGTAGAGACGGTGTTTCATTATGTTGGCCAGACTGGTCTTGAACTCCTGACCTCAAGTGAGCTGTCTCTCTCCTCTGTCACCTGGGCTGGAGTGCAGTGGCGCGATCTCAGTTCATGGCAGTTTCTGACTCCCGGGTTCAAGCGATTCTCCTGTCTCAGCCTCCTGAGTAGCTGGGATTACAGATGTACATCACCATGCTGGCTAATTTTTGTATTTTTAGTAGGATGGTGTGTTGGTCAGGCTGGTCTTGAACTCCTGATCTCGTGATCCTCCTACCTTGGCCTCCCAGAGTGCTGGGATTACGCCACAGCACCTGGCCTATACTAATATCTTTTGTAATATTTATGGTACTATCTGTGCCATCCAGGTTTATGGTAGATTAGCTAGCCATTGTGTTTTACTAAATTTTATGATTTAGTCTGTTTAAAACCAATTTTGCCAGTGTAGGTGTAGTTGGAAGCTAGTAAGGGTGCTCATTTAGTTTCTGATTTTATCTTTTATGCTAGCTTAACAGATTTAGGGCAAAATGAATCTAGTAGTGGTCAAGAGCACAGGCTTAGAAACAGGTTTGGGCTTGAATTCTTGGCTAGCTCCAAGCCTTAGGTTCCCTAGCTGTAAAGTGAAGATAAAGTGATAATACCTACCTTCCAGGGTTGTTGTGCTTAACACTTATCATTATATATGTAAAGTAATTGGTACAGGGAGGGCCTTGCGGATAGTTGCTACTCTGTATATGGTATTTATGATTGAGTTAGCTATCTAGTTATATTTTCTGTGTAGTTCTAAGGCTTTCATGCTTGCCTTTTGTGCATCAGAGTTACCATAATGTTTTCTAAGATTCGTGTGTGTATGTATATATTATTATTATTTTTACCTTTTTAGGGCGTTCCAATGAATTCACTCAGGTTTCTCTTTGAGGGTCAGAGAATTGCTGATAATCATACTCCAAAAGAAGTGAGTATACTTTTTTCCTGAGTCACGAAAAAATTTAAATTCTCCTTTAAGCAGTTTGGTTCACTGGTATTAAACTGCCCTTTTCTTAAATATTCTCTGATTTAAATGGCATATCATTTGTTGGAGAGAAGAAATAATGTTTTGGGTTGAACTTCTCTGTGGTGTCTTCAAAAGTGCCAATAAAAAGGGAGGTAGAAACATAATGAATACTGAAATTGTCATAGGGCACGTGCTACATCTCTTTTGAAGATGGACAAATGTTCCTAAAATTTGTCAAATTTCTGGTATACGTTCATGGATTTTGATTTTTGAACCATTTTGAGAATGTTAATGCAGAAGCATAGTGTATGTAAATATATTTGGCTCCGTCATCTTGTTTTATCCTTTTTTTTATGCTTCTGTGTCTTCATTTAATGTTTTTATTGTATGAGTGGTTTTCTTTGCTTTTATATGCCACCCGTCTCCCCCTCCATAGAGATATCTCAAAGTAGTGTGTGTGTGTGTGTGTGTGTGTGTGTGTGTGTGTGTGTGTGTGTATGTATGTATCTATGTACACAGATTCCCTTCCTCATTCCCAAAGTAACATCACTGATATATTTCAGATAGTGGGATCAATATAGGCTTATTAATTTTTTATTTTGAAAACATTTCAAACTTACTGAATTGTGAGAATAGAATAATAATCTCCTATATACCTATTCCTTAGACCAGTTAAAATTGTACAGCATTTGGGCCAGGCATGGTGGCTCACCCCTGTAATCCTAGCACTTTGGGAGGCCACAGTGAGTGGATCGCTTGAGTCTTGGAGTTCGAGACCAGCCTGGGCAACATGGTGAAACTCTGTCTCTACTAAAAATAAAAAAAAAAAATTAACAAGGCTTGGTGGTGTATTCCTGTAGTCCCAGCTACTTGGGGGCTGAGGCAGAAGGATCACTTGAGCCCAGGAGGTTGATGCTGCAGTGAACTCTAATTGTGTCACTGTGCTCCAGCCTAGGCGACAGAGTGAGACCCTGTCTCTAAATAAATAAATAAAATAAGATAAAATTGTGCAGCATTTGATAGCTGGGCATGGTGGTACATGCCTGTAGTCCTAGCTACTCACTTGGTAGGTTGAAGTGGGAGGATCACATGAATGAGCCCAAGAATTCAGGACCAGCCTGGACAACAGAGTGAGTCCCCTGTCTCAAAAAAAACAAAAACAAAAACAAAATACAAATAAACAAAATAGTGTGCAGCATTTGTTTTTATCACCCTCTTTATAGACACATATTATTATTATTGCTGAACCATTTGAGATTAAGGTGCAGATAGCATGACCTTTTACTGCTGAATATTTTAGTGTGTTGTCTCCTAAGAGCCACAGTTCAGTTGTCAAATGTGGGAGATCTAACATGGCTACATTCCTCTTCTTTTTTTTCTTTTTTTTTTGAGACGGAATCTCACTCTGTCGCCCAGGCTGGAGTGCAGTGGCGCGATCTTGGCTCAGTGCATCCTCCGCCTCCCGGGTTCAAGGGATTCTCCTGCCTCAGCCTCCTGAGTAGTTGGGATTACAGATGCATGCCACCATACCTGGCTAATTTTTTTGTATTTTTAGTAGAGATGGGGTTTCACCATGTTGGCCAGGCTGGTCTCAAACTCCTGACCTGTGATCCACCTGCCTTGGCCTCCCAAAGTGCTGGGATTACAGGCGTGAGCCACCATGCCCGGCCTGAAGCAAGAACAGTATAGCAACTTTTCTCTGCCAAGATTAACTTTTTTTTTTGAGATGGAGTTTTACTCTTGTTGCTCAGGCTGGAGTGCAGTGGCACGATCTCAGCTCATTGCAGTCTCCATCTCCCAGGTTCAAGTGATTCTCCTGCCTCAGCCTCTCAGGTAGCTGGGATTACAGGCATGTACCACCATGCCTGGCTATTCTTTTTTTTTGTTTAGTAGAGATGAGGTTTCACCATGTTGGTCAGGCTGGTCTTGAACTCCTGACCTCTGGTGATCCACCCACCTTGGCCTCCCGAAGTGCTGATATTACAGGTGTGAGCCACTGTGCCCAGCCAGATTCACCTATTTTTAACATTTTGCTATCTTTGCTTAATTATTTTGTGTGTGTGTGTGTGTGCACTGTGTGTGTGTGTGTGTGTGTGTGTGTGTGTGTGTGTATATTTTTCCTCTTCCTCCAAACCATTTGGGAGTAGGTTGTGTACACTATGGCCATTTATGCCTTGTTACGTGTGCATTTTTTAAGAAAACATGTATTATTTTACATTACCACTGTAATATTAATCAAATTCAGGAAACGTAACACTATTAGAATACTTTAATCTTAATGTACCACCAAATTTTGTCTTTTGTCCCAATTATGTCGTATAACAAATTTCCTCCCCAGCACAGGATTTAGTTTAGTATTACATATTTTATTAGTGTGTGCCTTTAATCACCCTTTATTTGAAACAGTTCTTTGGCCTTTCTTTGTCTTTCATGACATTGACATTTTACCAGAATATCAACCAATTATTTTCTAGACAGTCCCTTACTTTGGGGTTTTCTGTTCCTTCATGACTAGATTCAAGCTATATATTTTTAGCTAGAATACTGTATAAATGAATGTGTCTTTCTCAGGTTATATTTGGAGCACATGAAGCCGTGAAGCCCCCTTATTGGTGATGTTAATTTTTTTTTTTTTTGAGATGGAGTTTTGTTCTTATTGTTCAGGCTGGAGTGCAATGGCGGGATCTCGGCTCACTGCAACCTCTGCCTCCCAGATTCAAGCGATTCTCCTGCCTCAGCCTCCCGAGTAGTTGGGATTATAGGCATGTGCCACCACGCCCAGCTAATTTTATATTTTTAGTAGAGACAGGGTTTCTCCATCTTCGTCAGGCTGGTCTCAAACTCCTGACCTCAGGTGATCCGCATACCTCAGCCTTCCAAAGTGCTGGGATTACAGGCGTGAGCCACCGTGCCCGGCTGATGATGTTAATTTTTATCACTTGGGCTTTTGGTTTTCGTTTTTTGTTATTTTTAAGCATACATGAGACTTAGTTCTTTTTCTTCTATTCTAAGCGAGTTGATGCAGGAAGAGATTTTTATTTTTTTCTTTTTTTTTTTTGAGACAAGGTCTCTTGCTATATCACCTAGGCTGGAACGTAGTCATTGCTCACTGCAGCCACAAACTCCTGGGCTCAAGCAGTCCTACACTATCACTGTCAGCCTCCTGAGTAGCTGGGATTACAGGCATGTACCACCATACTCTGCTAATTTTTAAAATTTTTATAGAGATGGAATTTCCCTATGTTGCCGAGGCTTTGATCACTTAATAAGTGTTGTCTTTTTTTTTTTTTTAAACTGTGTAGTTAACTGTTTTTCCTCTTATAATTAAGTAATTTGAGGTGACATACTTTGAAACCATGTGAATATCCCCCTTTCTCATTAAATGTTCCCCTTAGGTTTAGTATCTACCACCTTCTTGAACACTTCCTTACTTTCTGGCACAATAAGTTCGAAACTCATCTTGTAATTCCTTGACCAAACTTGGCATAATCTCTGGGATTGTACAGTAGATACCTAATACATTTTACTGACACATGCCTTAGACATTCCTTGTAATTAAGAGACTATCATTTCAGAGGAATGTTGGGTTAGTGGGAGAGAGTAGGTCTTCAAGGGAGTGACCCTCCTGTGCTGTTGTTCACTTGTCTCTGTGAATGTACTTCTTGAAGTTTGTAGCTTCATACTCTTTATAGCTCAAGGACTCGTGCTGTCTTCCTGTTTTGAAGGTTTCTAATAACATTTGGAATTGTATTCCTTCCAATAATTACCATGCTATATGAGCAATTAAAATTGTTTTAAAAGCATCTTTAATAATATTTAAATATTCATAAATGTGCCACAACCAAGATAGCTTAACACCAGAGCGAGTCTCATCATTTTAAAATTCTAATTCATATCTGTTATGTTTAAATTTCTTAACATATTTAATTAAAAATTGTTTTTAACATACTTAATTTTCATAGTCAAAATTCTACACAAAAATGTTACCTATAAAATTTAAAACTTTTCGGTCAGGCACAGTAATCCACGCCTGTAATCCCAGCACTTTGGGAGGCTGAGGTGGGCTATATCACTGTAGGTCAAGAGTTTCAGACCAGCCTGGGCAACATGGCGAAACCATGCCTCTACTGAAAATAGAAAAATTAGCTGGCTATGGTGGCATGCGCTTGTAGTGCCAGCTACCGGGGAGGCTGAGATAGGAGGATTTGTTGAGCCCAGGAGGCTGAGGTTGCAGTGAGCTGAGATTGTGCCACTGTACTCCAGCCTGGGCAATATCATGAGACCCTGTCTCAAAAAAAAAAAAAACCCAACAAATTAGTATATATGCTGTCAAACTATCATTTAAACTATTAAATACATGTTTCATTAGATTTAAAAGTTCTTTAACATAGCTGTCAAAAACACCTTCTTTTCCGAGCTCTGTTGCCCAAGCTGGAGTGCAGTGGTGCGATCTTGTCTCACTGTAACCTCTGCCTCCTGGGTTCAAGCAATTCTCCTGTCTCTGCCTCCCCAGTAGCTGGAACTATAGGTGTACGCCACTACACCTGGCTGATTTATATATTTTTAGTAGAGACGGGGTTTCACGATGTTGGCCAGGCTGGTCTTGAACTCCTGACCTCAGGTGATACACCCACCTCGGCCTGGCCAAGTGCTGGGACTAGAGGCATGAGCCACTGTGCCCAGCTAACACTTTACTTTTATACAGCGAATAAACCTTGGTAGTGAAATTGGCTCAGGAAAGTAAGATAGATAACTCAATAGACAGAATGAGAAGGAAAGACACCTCTGTGTTCTTTAAAGAAAATAGGATTCTTTCTTTTTTTTTTTTTTTTGAGATGTAGTCTTCCTCTGTCCCCCAGGCTGGAGTGCAGTGGCGCAATCTCTGCTCACTGCAACCTCTGCCTCTTGGGTTCAAGTAATTCTGCCTCAGCCTCTCAAGTAGCTGGGATTACAGGTGCCCGCCACCACTCCCAGCTAATTTTTGTATTTTTAGTAGAGACAGGATTTCACCATATTGGCCAAGATGGTCATGATCTCTTGACTTCGTGATCTGCCCTCCTCGGCCTCCCAAAGTGCTGGGATTACAGGTGTGAGTCACCGTGCCCAGCCAGGATTCTTTTTTTCTTTTTGAGATGGAGTCTTGCTCTGTCACCCAGGCTGGAGTGTAGTGGTATGATCTCGGCTCACTGCAACATCTGCCTCCTGGGTTCAAGTGATTTTCCTGCTTCAGCCTCCCAAGTATCTGGAATTACAGGTGTCTGGCTACTTTTTGTATTTTTAATAGAGATGGGGTTTCACCGTGTTGGCCAGGCTGGTCTCAAACTCCTGACCTCAAATGATTCACCCTCCTTGGCCTCCCAAAGTGCTGGGAGCCACCTCGCCCGGCCAGAAGCAGGATTCTTAATCTTAGTGGATTGTAAGTATGGGTCACATTTGGATCTCTTTGCACTTTTAAATTGGTGGCCACATAATTGTAGCCAATTTAAAAACAGTGCTTTTGTATTCTGCTAACATTTTTCTTTCCTCTTACAGCTGGGAATGGAGGAAGAAGATGTGATTGAAGTTTATCAGGAACAAACGGGGGGTCATTCAACAGTTTAGATAATCTTTTTATTTTTTTTCTTTTCCCTCAATCCTTTTTTATTTTTAAAACTAGTTCTTTTGTAATGTGGTGTTCAAAACAGAATGGAAAACTGGCACCCCATCTCTTTGAAACATCTGGTAATTTGAATTCTAGTGGTCATTATTCATTATTGTTTGTTTTCATTGTGCTGATTTTTGGTGATCAAGCCTCAGTCCCCTTCATATTGCCCTTTCTTTTTTAAAAATTACGTGTGCACAGAGAGGGCACCTTTTTCAGGACATTGCATTTTCAGGCTTGTGGTGATAAATAAGATCGACCAATGCAAGTGTTCGTAATGACTTTCCAATTGGCCCTGATGTTATAGCATGTGATTGCTTCACTCCTGGACTGTGACTTTCAGTGGGAGATGGAAGTTTTTCAGAGAACTGAACTGTGGAAAAATGACCTTTCCTTAATGAAGCTACTTTTAAAATTTGAGGGTCTGGACCAAAAGAAGAGGAATATCAGGTTGAAGTCAAGATGACAGATAAGGTGAGAGTAATGACTAACTCCAAAGATGGCTTCACTGAAGAAAAGGCATTTTAAGATTTTTAAAAAATCTTGTCAGAAGATCCCAGAAAAGTTCTAATTTTCATTAGCAATTAATAAAGCTATACATGCAGAAATGAATACAACGGAATACTGCTCTTTTTGATTTTATTTGTACCTTTTTGGCCTGGGATATGGGTTTTAAATGGACATTGTCTGTACCAGCTTCATTAAAATAAACAATATTTGTAAAAATCGTACTAATGCTTATTTTATTTCAATTGTAAAGAAAGAAAAAAGAAAATGGCTAAAGTAAGGTTTTCTTGCATAGATACTGGAAATTACACCTGGTACAAATTTTTCTTCATTACTGTACAGTGATGATGTTAATGACTTTGAAGCACTGAAAGTTACTGAAGTGCCTTCTGAATCAAGGATTTAATTAGGGCCACAATACTTTTTTAATACTCAGTGTTCTGTTTTTTTTTTTTTTTTTTTTAAACTTGATATTCCTGTATGGAATATATATATGATACAGTTACCTAATCATGTTGAATAAATGGGCATGCCACAAATTCTTAATTGATTTATATTGATAATTTTAATTGTTCCTTTAACAATTTACAGAATGGTAAGGCTTGGTATATTTTTATGTTTTCCTTTTATTTCTGTGTGTGTGTGTGTGTGTGTGTGTGTGTGTGTGTGTGCGTGTGTGTGCAGGGTTTTTTTTTTTTTTTTTTTTGAGATGGAGTCTTGCCCTGTCACCCAGGCTGGAGTGCAGTGGTGTGATCGGCTCATTGCAACCTTTGCCTCCCAGGTTTAAGCAATTCTTTTGCCTCAGTCTCCCAAGTAGCTGGGACTATAGGCGTGCCACCATGCCTGGCTAATTTTTGTATTTTTAGTAGAGATGGGGTTTCACCATATTGGCCAGGCTGGTTTCGAACTCCTGACCTTGTGATCTGCCTGCCTCAGCCTCCCAAAGTGCTGGGATTACAGGCTTGAGCCACTGTGCCCGGCCTGGCTTTATTTATTTCTTTTTTTTTTTTTTGAGACGGAGTCTTGCTGTGTTGCCAGGCTGGAGTGCAGTGGTATGATATCAGCTCATTGCAACCTCTGCCTCCTGGGTTTAAGTGATTCTCCTGCCTCAGCCTCCCAAGTAGCTGGGACTACAGGCACGCACCACCATGCCCAGCTAATTTTTGTATTTTTAGTAGAGATGGGGTTTCACCATGTTGGTCAGGATGATCTCGAGCTCTTGACCTTGTGATCCGCCCTCCTCAGCCTCCCAAGGTTTTGGGATTACAGGTGTGAGCCACTGTGCCTGGCGTGTCCTTATTTCTTTATATCTTAAATATTTAAACTTTGTGTAAAATTCAAATACCAGGTTAGTTTGTTCCTATTAGAGGGCTTAACTTTTATTTTTAATGCTAATGAATCACAGAATTTACTATATCTCTGCATACATAGTCCAGTTTCATATTATCTCAAATAGAATGTCATTTAACTACTTTAGAAGACCAAATAAAACCCACCTTGAATGCATAAGCTATAAACTGTTATAGCTTACATACCTACCCAAGTCACCTTTTGAGAAAGAGATTGGCTTGATCTTACAGTTCTTATGTTTGACCCTGACTGAAAAAGTATTTGTATGGTATAAGTTAGAGCTTTTAGATTGTCACCTGATATTTATCCTTGTATTCATTAAACAGTGACTAGGAACTAGGCCCATTTTAAGAAAATCCTCCAGAGTTGCATATTTCTGTCAAGATTGAAAAACATATCTGATTGGGTATTTGAACTATGTGAATCTATAGTTTGGTATCTTTTTTTTTTTTTTTTTTAGACAGAGTTTCACTCTTGTTGCCCAGGCTGGAGTGCAGTGGCGCGATCTCGGCTCACCGCAGCCTTCACCTCCTGGGTTCAAGCGATTCTCCTGCCTCAGCCTCCTGAGTAGCTGGGATTACAGGCATGCACCACCACGCCCGGCTAATTTTTGTATTTTTAGTAGAGACAGGGTTTCTCCATGTTGGGCAGGCTGGTCATGAACTCCTGACTACAGGTGTGAGCCACCGTGCCTGGCCAGTTTGGTATCTTAATTTTGTCTGCATCTCTAAATGTCTGAAGGCTCTCAGGATTTAGGTGGTGTGATTTAACTACTGAGGAAATAATTTTCTTGTTTTTAGTTTTTTGGATTCTTCCAAATGCACTGCACTCTGCTATGGTTAACTTAAACATGTGCTTATCTGATTAGCAGTGCTGATAAATAGGCATTTCACAACAAAAATTTTAACACATTATCAGATTTCTTAAGGGACCTTGAATAAAATTTAGTGAAGCCACTCTTATCTGGTGCTTGACTGCAACATCTAAATCTGTAAAAGAAGGGAGAAACTAAAGTCAGGAATGGTAATTTCCCCCACAAGGATGATTTCCTTGTGTTTGTTCTGTTGTGGGTTGAATTATTTGAGATGTTCCTTTCTTATCTGATTAAGTACTGTTGAATGAATTGATTGAATGAATGAATGTGCATTTAAGGTCCACAAGCTTGAGAAAACGTTTAGATGACATATTGAAGTTTACTGTGACTGATATTATCTAGTGTTTGACTATTTTATTTCTATTTAATTCTTGTATAAAACAAGGAGTTAAAATAAGGATCAAATCTAAGCAAGTCCAATAACAGCAATACAGAATCCAAACAGGTTTGATTTCTGGGTTGGAGAGGTGTAATTTCTATAGAAAGCAAATACCTTACAAACATTAATGAGGAATTGGAGGTAATTACTTGCAAATATTAAGCTTTTCATCTGTAGACGGTGAAGTATAGAGTAGGGCCAAAAGAAATTTTTGGAAAAATTCAGGTTCAGATGCTCTGGATTTAAATAACATCCTTTTATATAAGTGGTATGCTAAAAATACCTTTCATCATCCATTTTGTTAAATGGATATATTATTAAATATTAAAAGAGAGATGTTAAGGATAAATATCTAATCCAGCCTCATCCTGGGCCTGGCACAGTGGCTCGTGCCTGTGACCCCAGCACTTTGGAAGGCTGAAGCAGGCAGATCACTCAAGCCCAGGAGGTTGAGACCAGCCTGAGCAACATGACAGAACCCCGTCTGTACTAAAAATACACAAATGAGCCAAATGTGGTGGTGCATGCCTGTAGTCCCAGCTACTTGGAAGGCTGAGGTGGGAGGATTGCTTGAGCCCAGGAGGTCAAGACTGCAGTGAGCTGTGATTGTGCCACTGCACTCTACCTTGGGCTACAGAGCGTGACTGTTTCAAAAAAAAAAAAAAGACATCCTGGTAGAGTCAGTAATTTTTCAACTGGAGAAATTTTGTGAGTCATTAATTCTTCAAGGCACAGGGGCTAAAACTCAAGATTTATTAATGTTCAGGGCTCTAGAATAATGCTGCCCAATAGAATTTCCTGTCATGGAAATATTCTACATCTGTACTGTCCAGTACAGTAGCCAGGAGCCACACATGACCATTGAGCACTTGAAATGGGGCTGTTGTGACTGAAGGATGTTTTAACAAATTTAAATAGCTACATATAGCTGGTGCTGTGTTACTCAGCAGTGCAGCTCTAGAATCTATACTTTGAGGATGTGAGAATGGCCTCACAAAACAGCTCATTTTGCTGAAATGAACATTTATCAAGTGATTACAAATATACATTGTTCTAAATAAACATTAAGTTTTAGATCCTTAGGGTAAAATGGTTGTGGTTTTGCTTTACAGAGATGTATAATAAAATTCCTAACATATATTTGAATATATAAATTAGTTTCTCTGAGCTAATTCAAAATTATTTGCATTACACAATTTTCATTTATCTGCAACTCTTTCAGACACATTGACTGAAATGAAATACTTTGACTATCCTAAGACCATGTTAGTGTTTCAGACTGAAATTATGGGCAGTTTTAGGCACCAAGGCTTCTAGATTTATATGGTTCTTGAGAACATAAAGGATTTAGGTGAGTGAAGAGTTCAACTGGGTTGAACAAAGTGGGAGTTGTTGAGAGGTGGTGGAAATGGAGGTTTCAGAGTAAAGAATGTCTTAGGTTGGGTTGTGGTTAACCAGATGAAATGGAACTAAATGGGGTGAGGATGAAACTTTTGTGTGTGTGTGTGTGTGTGTGTGAGGTGGGGGAGGGGATGCAGAGGGGGGAGGCACTGGGACAGGCTGAAACTTTTTTTTTAAGAGACAGGGTCTCACTGTCACCCAGGCTGCAGTATAGTGGCACCATCATAGCTCAGTGCAGCCTGGAACTCCTAGGCTCAAGCAATCCTCGTGCTTCAGCCTCCTGAGTAGCTGGGATTACAGGCACACCCCACCATGCCTGGCTAATTAAAAATTTTTTTTTATAAAGATGGAGTTTCCACTATGTTGCCTAGGATGGTCTCAAACTCCTGGCCTCAGGCAAGCATCCCTCCTCGGTCTCCTAAAATGTTGGGATTACACGCATGAGCCACCATGCCTGGCCCTTGGAACTTTATTATAAAGGGAAGTTTCTCTTATTGTCACCACCTCCCAACTTACTCTTTAGTTTTCTTCTAGCCTTAAGGCCTGGGTATTTGTAGGAACTGGAAATAAGAGTAAACCCATGGTCTGGAAATGTTGTGTGTCCACTGCAGGTTACTGGCTTCCTTATGGAGTTCTTGATGGAAATGAAGATGTTTTTCCGAAGCAGCTTTTTGCCTAAGGAGACAACCCCACCCCAATTACAATAATTATTAAGCACCCTAGAAATTGTCCTTATAAGCTAGCTGGATAATTTTAGATTTGAATAATTATCAATTAGACTTGGGGCTGTTGATCTTGGATTTTAGTGGAAGATCATACTCTTTATTTAGTAAATTTAAGTATGAGTTTTACAGTACCACAAGCCTCCTATTGGAAAAGTAAAAGGAAAGGCATAACTCACAGTGTTTTTTTTTTTTTTTGAGACGGAGTCTTGCTTTGTTGCCCAGGCTGGAGTGCAGTGGCACTATCTCAGCTCATTGAAACCACCTCCTGGGTTCAAGCGATGCTTCTGCCTCAGCCTCCCGAGTAACTGGGACTACAGGTGCGTGCCACCACACCTGGCTAATTTTTGTAGTTTTAGTAGAGGCAGGATTTCACCATATTGGCCAGGCTGGTCTTGAACTCCTGACCTCGTGATTCACCCGCCTCAGCCTCCCAAAGCGTTGGGATTACAGGCGTGAGCCACCGTGGCGGGCCAACTCAGTTCCTATACTGCTGAAAGGACTCCCTCGTTTAAGAGATGAGGAAAGAGCCGGGTGCAGTGGCTCATGCCTGTAATCCCAGCACTTTTGGGAGGCTGAGGCAGGCAGATGGGCCAGGTGTTTGAGATTAGCCTGAGCAACATGGTGAAACCCCATCTCTACTAAAAATGCAAAAACTGGGGGGCAGCGCCACTCAGGTGTTGAGTGATGCTAGGCGGAGGGACTGTCACGTGACACGGAAGTGGCACTGAACAGAAAGAGGATGAAAAAAATGGTCTCTGCAATGCAGGTATGAACCAGACCTGCAGCCACTGTGAACAGCAAAGGTCAATATCCAACACAGCCAGCCCACCCTGTGCAGCCTCCTGGGAATCCAGTATACCTTCAGACCTTGCATATTCCTCAGGCTCCACCCTATACTGATGCTCCTCCACCTGCCTACTCAGAGCTCTATGATGTGAGCACTGTGCACCCGGGGGGCTGCCACAGTCCCCACCATGTCGGCTGCATTTCCTGGAGCCTCTCTGTATCTTCCCATGGTCTAGTCTGTGGCTATTGGGCCTTTGGTTCCACAGTCCCCATGGCTTATTATCCAGTGGGTCCCATCTATCCAGCTGGCTCTACAGGGCTGGTGGAAGGAGAGTATGATGCAGGTGCCAGATTTGGAGCTGGGCTACTGCTGGCAACATTCCTCCTCCACCTCCTGGCTGCCCTCCCAACGCTGCTCAGCTTGCAGTCATGCAGGAGCTAGCGTCCTCGTAACTCAGCGGAAGGGGAACTTCTTCATGGGTGGTTCAGATGGTAGCTACACCACCTGCTGAGGAACCAAGGCCACCTTTGTGCCAGGAAAGACATCACATACCTTCAGCACCTCTCACAATATAACTGCTTTAGTCATATTAACCTGAAGTTGCAGTTTAGACACATGTTGTTGGGGGTGTCTTTCTGGTGCCCAAACTTTCAGGCACTTTTCAAATTTAGTAAGGAATCATGTAATGGTAGGTATCTCCCTAAAGCATTTTGAGGTAGGGAAGGTATCCATTCATAATATGAATGTGGGTGAAGCTGCCCTAAGGATCTTCCTTTAATTTCTCTGGAGTAATACTGTACCATACCGGTCTTTGAGTTTGGTAATAAAACGTCAAATTAGGATTAAAGGGAATTTAGATCTTCCTAAGAATTAAAGTTGCCAAATTACTCTGATTGGTCTTTAATCTCCTTTAAGTTTTTGATTTATATTGTTATAAGTGGAACACATTAGTTGTCTGCCTTTTCCTTTCCATCCCTTGCCCCACCCATCCCATCTCCAACCTTAGTCTTCCAGTTCCTCCTGCCAGTCTCCATTGAATCAACGGTGGAGGACAGAAAGCCAGTCAGACTAATTTCCTCCTTTCCTCGAACTTCTCCCCACTTGTCATCTTTTAACTAGTCTTTCACAAGGATCCTCTGAAACCCGCTATGTGCCCCAAGCACAGATCCCGTTACTATTGCTGCTTTCATATCTGCTCAGGCAATAGTGGAGGGTGCCTTTTGGACCCTCCTCATAGGTTGTGTCTGCACACATGAACCTAATCCAAATTTGCTTTGAAAAACAGCTATGTTTGAACAAACATATCATGCAAACTGTTCTGTGAACAACAGTTGGTTTAAATATGAGGGGCAAGGAGGAGGATGCATTTCAAAAGCCTGATTGATGTGTTTAGAGCCAAATTAAGAGGAGTTTTCAGATCAAAAATTGGTTACTCTTTTTTGTCAGCATGTCTGATGCAGCTACTCATTCGGCTCCCCCGATATTCCTAGACTGGGCTAATAGGGTCATATTGTGAATGCCGCACTACTAAATGACTTGAGTCCAGTGAAATCTCATTAGGGTTAAGAATATTTCAGGGATCCTTAATCTTTTGAGTTTTGTTTTCTGAAATTGGATTTTATTTTATCTTATAATTTCAGTTCATCTAAATTGTGTGTTCTGTATGTGTGATGTTTGACTGTGCCATTGTCTGTTACGGAAGTTCAGTGTTGTATGTCTCTGCCTACACTGTGGTGTGCTTAACTTCTGGATTTTTTATACTAAAAATGTAGAATAAAGACTATTTTGAAGATTTGAAAAAGAAATAATACAAAAACTAGCCAAGTTGGTGGCTCCTACCAGCTACTCGGGAGGCTGAGGCACGAATCTCTTGAATCTGGGAGGTGGAGGTTGCAGTGAGCCGAGATTGTGTCACTGCACTCCAGCCTGGGCAACAGAGTGAGACTCTGTCTCAAAAAAAAAAAGGGGGTGGGGTGAGAAAACAGGCCAGAGAAGTTAAAGTACCTGGGCCAGTGTCACACAGTGAAGATGAAATAAAGCCAGTTGATATGAAATTCTCCTGAGTCTTGGTAGAGTGAGGCTCTTCTCCTCATGCCTTTAGTTATTTGGTTTTCTGCTTTCAGCTACTTGGACTATCCTTATAAATTGCCCAGCTTTCCCTTGGATGACTGTCAGTTTCCTTCTTGTGGAAAGTTGGAACTCCCAATCGTTAGCTTGTGGTCTCAATATTTAGGAACCTAATTCTGCTGCTATGGTACATGGAATAGATAATTTTGAAATGAAGTGAGGGCTTGCCTAATGATCCATTTTGTAATTCACCTAACAGCTGAGGAAAGTCCAGAGGAGGAAGACTCAAGGTTAGTAGACAACCTTGAAATTGAGTTGCACTGGCTGCCTTCTCTTTTTGGTCCCCTAAAGAGTATTTATCATCTTAGATTCAGCTTAAGTTGTGGACAGATATTTGAAGGGGAAAAGTATTTATAGTTAAGGTTGGAATAACATGGTTTTCTGGGTTGTGCCTCTTTACCTTTCAACTTTAGTGGTTCTAAAGACGGAGTTATTAGTTACTTTCTCTAAGGAGGGGAAGTTCATGATGTAGCAACTATAGAGGTCCTAGCTTTTAAAGAATCAATTGAAATACATACCTCAGTTTTTATTATCAGTAAGATGCAATGATAATCAGTATTGTAGGAGAATATAGGGGGAAAACCCTGATGACTTGGATTCTGTGCTTTGTCTGCTAACAAGGCCCTCATTTTAGATCTGGTCTTGGCCTATGTCCCTAACTTCATCTGGAAGTATCCTTTGCCCTTTGTCCCCTTCATTCTATCCATACTGTCTTTTATTCTTCCAACATGCCAGTCTCATTTCTTTCTTCAGACCTTTATACTTAACTGTTTACTTGCTGGGATATTTTTCTCCCAGATGTTTATGTGGCTCTTTGTTATTCAAGTTTCACCATATACGACACCTCTTCTGAGAGGTCTTGCCTTGGTTAACCAATTAAAATAAGCCACATGCAATTCTGTCACATCTTTTTTTTTTTCTCGCTCTTGTCGCCCAGGCTGGAGTGCAATGGCTTGATCTCGGCTCACTGCAACCTCTGCCTCCCAGGTTCAAGCGATTTTCCTGCCTCAGCCTCCCAAGTGGCTGGGATGACAGGTGCCCACCACCACACCCAGCTAATTATTGTATTTTTAGTAGAGATGGGCTTTGACCATGTTGACCAGGCTGGTCTTGAACTGCGGACCTCAGGTGATCCACCCGCCTTGGTCTCCCAAAGTGCTAGGATTACAGATGTGAGCCACCATGCCTGCCCCCCCCCCTTGTTTTTTTCTTTCTTTTCTTTCTTTTTTTTTTTTTTTTTAAGAATCTTGCTCATGGAGTACAGTGACTTGATCTTGGCTCACTGCAGCCTTGACCTCCCAGACAATTTTCTGATCCAACTCTCAAATCTGTGATTGTGAGGGACTCCCTGTGAGAAATTTTGCGAAATGCCTCCTGTATAGCTGGGACCATAGGCATTCACCACCATACCTGGGTAGTAATTTATTTTTATTTTTTTTGTAGGAATGGGGGTGTCACTTTGTTGCCTAGGCTGGTCTTGAACTCCTGAGCTCAAGGGATTCGAAGTGATTCTCTTGTCTTCGTCTCCCAAAGTGCTAGAATTACATGTGTGAGCCACTGTGCCCGGCGTCCTATCACATTTTTAAGTTTTTTCTGTATAGCATTTATTGCTGGCTTTAAAAAGTCTTTGTTGGCCGGGTGCGGTGGCTCATATCTGTAATCCCAGCACTTAGGGAGGTCGAGGCGGGTGGATCACAAGGTCGGGAGTTCAAGACCAGCCCGGCCAACATGGTGAAACCTTGTCTCTACTAAAAATACAAAAATTAGCTGGGCATCTCAGCACATGCCTGTAATCCCAACCAGTCGGGAGGCTGAGGCAGGAGAATAGCTTGAACCAGGACCTGGGAGGTGGACATTGCAGTGAGCCGAGATTGCGCCATTGCACTCCAGTCTGGGCTACAGAGTGAGACTCTGTCTAAAAAAAGAAAAGTCTTTGTTTAGAGTTTGTCCCCACCCCTGCACCTAGAATGTAAATGTGACGGGGAGGAGCCATCTTCTCTGTCTTTCATACTCCTGAATTCCTAGTGTCTGTAACAGTGTTTGGCACATAACAGGCACTCAGTAGATACCAAGGAAAGCAATGGGTATGGAATTAGGGGGTCTTAGATCTGGTCCTGGCATTGTCCCTAAGTCACTGTTTGTTCGTGATCAAGATCCTTTTCCTTTTTGGGACATGCCTTTTTCATCTATAAACTAGACGACTAAGGTGGATCTCTCTAAACTCCGTTGTAGCTTCAGTATAACTTCTTTAAGCCATGGAGGAATCCTTGATATTTGCAGCAAAAGAATCCCTCTATGCCTTTCCGTCTTCCAAACCATGCTTGGGGTGGGGGAACTTTTCTTGTCCAAAGGCAGTGCAAGGCTAGCATTAGTGCTGGACAGTGAAGCCCTTGAATAACCCCCTAGTGGCAACTGTTGCCCAAATGTCCAGTACCTGGCCTGTTCCTGGACTTGTTTTGTGGCTTCTTCCAGAGCCAGTCTTGCTGCTGCTTCTTCCTTTTGCTTCCTCTCCTCTGCCTCCAGCCGAGCCTTCTCTTCCGCTTCCTGTTTCCGCTGCTGGTACTCCAGTCGTTCCTCTTCAGCCATTTCCATCAGGTGTTTTTGTTCTTCTGCTAACTGCATTTCCAATTCCTTTTGCCTTTGCTTCTCTGCCTCTGGAGAACAGAAAAGAGGGTGGGCTCAGCAGGGATCATTATTGGGGAAAAGAATTTTCTGATCCAACTCTCAAATCTGTGATTCTGCGGGGACTCCCCTCTGAGAAATTTTGCAGTTTAACCAGCTAGCTGGCTGCCAGATCCTCTCTGGGGGAGTACCTTGGGGGTTAATTTACTAATTTAAGAGTCCTGACCAGGCGCGGTGGCTCATGCCTGTAATCCCAGCACTTTGGGAGGCCAAGGTGGGTAGATCACCTGAGGTCAGGAGTTTGAGACCAGCCTGACCAACATGGAGAAACCCCATCTCTACTAAAAATGCAAAATTAGCCGGGTGTGGTGGCGCATGCCTATAATATCAGCTACTCGGGAGGCTGAGGCAGGAGAATTGCCTGAACACAGGAGGCGGAGGTTGAGGTAAACTGAGATTGCATCATTGTGCTCCAGCCTGGGCAACAAGAGGGAAACTCTGTCTCAAAAAAAAAAAAAAAAAAAAGTTTTTTTTTATTAAGCACCTACTATGTGTAGTACACTATGCAGTTAATACAAAGCCTTGGGGAAGAATTTTTCCAGAGCCCGGTGTGTTTATGTGGTGGTATGAAGCTGGGTTGGGGAGCGGTGTCAGAACAGGGTCTAGAGAAACTTGGTGCTTCCTCAGCTGCACTGAGTCTACAGCCAGAATCAGGAAGTGGCCACAGTGTGGTCTGCTGAAGTTCTTATCTCTTCCTCAAAGGTGTGGCTGGACCCAGCAATCCCACTGCTAGTATATGTCCAAAGGAAAGGAGATCAACATATTGAGGAGATACTTGCACTTGTATGTTTATTGCTGCACTTTTCACAATAGCCAAGATAGAGAATCAATAAAAATGTCCATCAATAGATGAATGGATAAAGAAAATGTGGTATATATACATAATGGAATACTATTTAGCCATAAAAAGAATAAAATTGTGTCTTTTACGACAATGTGAATGATCCTAAGAAGACTTACATTAAGTGAAATAAGCTCAGCATAGAAAAATCAATAACATGTTTTTACTCATGTGAAAGCTAAAAACGTTGATCTCATGGAGGTAAAGAATAGAACAATGGTTACTAGAGGGAGAGAAGGGTAGGGGGTTGTTGGGGGGGTTAGGGAAGGTTGGTTAAAGACTACCAAAGTCCACCTAGATAGAAGGAATACGTTCTAGTGTTCTATAGCACTGTAGGTGACTGTAACAACAACTTCTATTTCCAAATAGCTACAAGAGTAGATTTTTTCTTTTTTTTTGAGACAGAGTCTTGCTCTTGTTGCCCAGGCTGAAGTGCAATTTCTTGGCTCACTGCAACCTCTGCCTCCTGGGTTCAAGCAATTCTCCTGCCTTAGCCTCCTGAGTAGCTGGGACTACAGGCACATGCCACCATACCCAGCTAATTTTTGTACTTTTAGTAGAGACAGGGTTTTGTCATGTTGGCCAGGCTGGTCTTGAACTCCTGACCTCAGGTGATCCACCTGCCTCGCCCTCCCAAAATTCTGAGATTACAAGTGTGAGCCACGACGCTTGGCTAGAAGAGTGGATTTTGAAGAAAAAAAAAGTGGATTTTGAATGTTCCCAACACAAATGATGAATGTTTGAGGTGATGGATATGCTCATTACCCTGATTTGATAATTACACATTGTATATGTGTCAAATATTACATTGTACTCTGTAAATATGTACAATTATTCTATGTCAATTAAAAATAACTAATAATTTTTAAAAAGAGGCTGGTGAGATTCCACACATCGGCACCTGAAAGTGCCCTGAAGCTGTCCAGATGCTTGTGACTGTTTCCATCTGCTAGGGAAGGAAGAAAGGAGTAAGGCTGTGTCTCCAATTTAGGTAGCTCCTGAGCAATGCCGAAAGGGCAAAGGGAAGGGCAAGATCCCAGTTCAGGAGGCTGTTGGATTGAAAGAAGGCCTCTGGAGTCATTTCCACAAGCAAGTCATTACTTTCTTATTTAGATCTGTATTAACACACTGTAGTCACACATAATCATTTTGAAGAAAATAGTTTATATATTTAGAGTGCTTAACACACTGAGGCCTAGGATAGGAATAAATGAACACTAACAGTTGGATAAAAATGTTTCTGCCCCAAATAGAAGAGAGACGCAAAGAGCTCAAGAACCCCCTCACCGGCCCTCTCAGCTTCCTTCTGCTGCTTTTCTCTCTGGAGTTCTCGTAGTTTCCTCCGAAACTCCTCTTGCTGTTGCCGAGCCCTCTCCTGGGCTGCTTTCAACCGGAGCTGCTGCTTTCTCTCCTCCTCCTCCTGCCGCTGCTGTTCTTCTTGGAGTCTCTGTTTCCTCAAGCTGAGAAAACACAAGATGGGCAGGAAAATGGCAGAAAACACTGAGGCATCCTTGTGAGACGAGCCAACAGACAGTGCCCACGGGGGAGGCTCTGAGCCCTCTGGCCACAGGGAGCATCCCATTCCCAGGAGACTCAGTTTTCCAAGGGAAGCCAGGATTGAAGAGCAGAGACAAGAGCCCAGTGGGCTTGAAACCAGAGTTTCAGTACACAGCTCTGTACCCTGGCACAAAAGTTCATTTTTCATTCTTAAGGATTTCAAAACTCCTGCCTCACAGGGTTGTTGTGAAGATTAAATTGCAGTTGAGGCCTGTGAAAGGGGCTAGCACAGGCCAGGTGTAGTGGCTCATGCCTGTAATCCAAGCACTTTGGAGGCCAAGGTGGGCGGATCACCTGAGGTCAGGAGTTCAAGACCATCCTGACCAACATGGTGAAACCCCGTCTTTAAAAAAAAAAAAAGAAAGAAAGAAAGGGGCTAGCACAGTGCAGACAGCAAATTGCAGGGGCTTGGCAAATGTTTGCTGGACTGAATCTCAGCCTTCCCAAGAAGATCTTATGAACATCAATGTGAGTAGCCCTCACGTGGGGTTGTAAACCTGAATGTGAGTGACATTAAGCAGAATGTACCCATGCCCTTGGCTGAGATGCTGCAGCTTCTCTCTGGTCGGTGTTGTTCCTAGGAAAACTGAGGACAGAGAGAAAAATGATGCATGCTGTTTTACTTTGGGGCATGAGCCTCAGAACCAAACATTGTCTCGAGGGGGAGGTCAACCACTGCCTTTTTTTCTTCTGCTTCTGAACATGGCTGTAGTCTCTTTGGCTTGCCCGACCTACCGGGTCTCTTCTGCGCGTCTCTGCTGCTCCAGCTCCAGCTCCTCCTCCATCTTTTTTGCCCTCTCCAGCTGCTCCTGCTGGAGCTGACTCTGCTTTTCCTGCTCCCTTCTCTTCCTCTCCACCTCCAGCCGCCTCATCTCGGCTCTTTCTGTTCGAAGCCTGTCCCAGGAAGCCTTCTCCTGTTCCCTCTTAGTGAGGACGGCCTAAGAAACCAGAGTGTTCTCAGTGCAAGGAACAGGCAGGTCAGTCTCAGCACTGAGCCCTTCTCCACCCCAGACAGTGTTGTCTCTAATCAAAGATGGACTCATAAAGCAGACTCCGCACTCTGCCCACAGCTGCAGGCTCAGCTGCCATCAGCTTGGACTTTTGGGTCTGACTGACCTTGATTCAACTCTGTCTCTTACTTGCTTTAGGATTTAGGTATTACAACTTAAACTTCCCGATATTGTCTTCTTCATGGTATTGTCGCCAGGATTAGCTGAAATAATGAAAGTGCCAACATAATGTCCAGTACATGGTAGGTTCTAGAGTTCTCAGCCCTAGCTGCACTTTAGAATTACCCAAGGAGCTTTCAAAAATTACTTGAGACTGGGCACAGTGGCTAACACCTGTAATCCCAGCATTTTGGGAGGTTGAGGTGGGAGGATTGCTTGAGCCCAGGGGTTCAAGGTAACAAGTGACCTATGATCATGCCACTGCACTCCTGGGTGACAAAGCAAGACTCAGTCTCAAAACTACATAAAGACCTGGCGCAGTGGCTCACGCCTGTAATCCCAGCACTTTGGGAGGCCAAGGTGGGTGGATCATGAGGTCAAGAGATTGAGACCATCCTGGCCAACATGGCGAAACCCTGTCTCTACTAGAAATACGAAAATCAGCTGGGCATGGTGGCACACACCTGTAGTCCCAGCTACTCGGGAGGCTGAGGCAGGAGAATTGCTTGAACCCGGCAAGCGGAGGTTGCAGTGAGCCAAGATCACACCACTGCACTCCAGCCTGGCGACAAAGTGAGACTCTGCCACAAAAAAAAAAAAAAAATATATATATATATATATATATTTTTTTACATATTTATGGTTATATATATGTATGAATATATGTATGTATGTGTGTATATGTACGTATATATACACACATACATGCATACATACACCACACACACACACACACACACATATAAGTAAAAACAAAAGTACCTGAGGCCAAGACTCTACCCAGACAATGAAAGTCTCTAGGTGGAAGGCCTCAGTTGTTGAAAAGTTTCTTGAGTGATTCTAACATGAAGCCAGAGTTGGGAACCACAGGTTCTAAATAGAAGCTATTTTACCAGGGCAGTCTCAGGTATAGATGGGTCAGACTCGCACTGAATCCCATAGAAACTCACCTTTCCAATGGAAGGTTGTTATTTCAGCTTATATGAAGGTTGATATAGCTTTCTTTTTCTCCCTAATGCCTTTTCCTCAGAAATATGCCTATGAAGGAACCTTGAGAGGCAAGCCTTCCAGGAACTCTGTGTATCCAACTCAGAGAAAAACCTCCTTGCTTTTTAGCCTTTGCAGAGGCAGCACAGTACTATGACAATAAATCTAAGACGTGCTGATGATCACGCAGGCTCAGAAAAGTTCTGCCCATAGGTTGACATTTTCATCTGTTGTGCAGAGCAGAATTCTGTGATCCAGGCAGCTGGGAGGGACTGAGAACTATAAAGGGAAATCTTCCTGGAATCCTTTTTGGAAGACCATGGGCCATAAAATAAGTAAATAGATAATAATTTAAAATAGTGACAAGAGTCCTGAACTTGGAGTCAAATGGCCTAAGCTTAAGTCTTGGCTCTACCACTCAATGGTTGTGTAATTTCTGGCAACCTGCATTTAACTCCCTCTAGCTTCTACTTCTGGATCTGTAAAATGGGGCTAATCATACCTGGCTCACAAGTGTGGTTGTAAAGGTTAATGTAACATATGTGAGTTTAACCATAGTGGCTTAACCGTGTGTGCATTTGTAGTGTTTAAAGTTACTTTTTAATTTTTTTGTATAAGATGTCAAAATGAAGTTCAGTACCTTAGTCTCAGTGGAAGAAATAGTAATCTAACAGCAGAAGAAAAATTGGTTGTGTTGGTCATACTGACAGATGATGTCTCTATATGGTATTCTTTTTTGGTTAATTGCAGGGATTTTCTCATTCCTTCTCTCCCTCCCTTCCTCCCTCCCTCCCTTCCTTCCTTCCTCTTTCTTTCTCTTTTTTCTTTCTCTCTTTCTCTTTTTCTCTTTCTTTTCTTTCCTTCTTTTTTTGGTTACAGATAGAATCTTGTCCCGTTGCTTAGGCTGGAGTGCAGTGGCATAAACATAGCACACTGCAGCCTCAAACTCCTGATCTCAAGCAATGCTCCTTCCTTGGCCTCCCAAAGTGCTGGGATTACAGGGATGTGCTACTGCACCTGGCCTAATTGCAGCAATTTTCAAGGGTAATTTTTCCTTACACTCAGTTTTTATCTTCAGACCTCCACATTAGAATCAAGGCCTCTGGAACAAAGTGACTCTTACATGAAAAAGCACCCTGTGTATTATTATTATTTTTTTTTTGAGATGGAGTCTTGCTCTGTCACTCAGGCTGGCGTGCAGTGGCATGATCTCGGCTCACTGCAACCTCTGTCTCCCGGGTTCAAGCGATTTCTCGCCTCATACTCCCTAGTAGCTGGGATTACTTGCACACACCACCATGCCTGGCTAAATTTTGTATTTTTAGTAGAGATGGGTTTTCACTATGTTGGCCAGGCTGGTCTCTAACTCTTGACCTCATGATCCGCCTGCCTCAGCTTCCCAAGGAGCTGGGATTACAGGCGTGACCTACTGTGCCCAGTCCAAAAGCACCTTGTAAAAACAGATATATGTATATAATATCTGTTTTATATATGTATACATGCTGCCTCTGTTCCAGCTGTATACCACAGAAACACAGATTAGGAAAGCAGAAATTTCCACAGCCTTTGGGAGGCAAGCAATAGATGAGCCCTAGCCTAAGTCAAGGAAATATGCTTGACTCTGATAGCCAGTATCCACCTTTCCCTGTAACCATGAGTCCTGCACCCCTCACAGATGGGTGCTGTGCTAATTTCCTATTCTTTACAGGGTGGATACTTGCCCTGGCAGTGTGGGGGCCTCACAGAATGCATCACTTCAGAGGGGCTTTGCCACCCCTGCGTCTTTAATCAGGTCTTACTAGGGTCAGAAGATACCAAGGAGGACATTAAGACCATTAGGTATTAGCGCTGTTTCAGTAAGTGCAGTATAATTAAGGGCAGCTTTTCTCACCTCTGCATTTGCGCCAAGTGAGGACAGAACTCCCCTGTGTCAAGCTGAGGACATCAGACTTGACTTTGGAAGGGTCCTCACAGCTTCTCTCTTCTTTAGATTCCATGTTGCCAGTGACAGTTGCAATCTGGGAGGGTGATGATCTTCCGTCTAGAGAAACTTGGGTCTCCTGAGCATCATATTTGAGAGAAAGCCAAGGGTCCTCTACAAAGGAGTCTGAAGCAAAGGAACCTCTATTTGAGGTGTCTTTTGTTTCCTCAGAGTGAATGACATCAGGCCCACTCCTCTCTGCCGCTTTCTCCAGATTTCTTTCCTTCTGTGTCCTTTTCCTTTGGGTTCCTGGTTTTTTTTCTAAATTTTTTGTAGCCTTTGAGTCCTTTGATTTTCCTGGGGGAGAACAATTGGGGATAGAGACATAGCTCAGTTAACTTAATGTGACCTCTAGGGATCCTTTTTAGTACCTTTTTTTTTTTTTTGAGATAGGATTTTGCTCTGTCACCCAGGCTGGAGTGCAGTAGCATGATCATGGCTCATTGCAGCCTTGGTCTCCTGGGCTGAAGCGATCCTCCCACCTCAGCTTCCCGAGTAGCTGGGACTGCAGGTGCACCACCATGTCTGGCTAATTTTTGTATTCTTTGTAGAAATGGGGTTTTGCCATGTTGCCCAGGCTAGTCTCGAATCCCTGAGCTCAAGAAATCTGCTCACTTCCCAAAGTGATGGGATTACAGGTGTGAACCACCATGCCTGGCCCCTTTTTAGTAACTTTTAAAAGTTAGTATGCAATAGAATCACCTGTAGTGCAGATTCCTGAGCCCCAGCCCCAGAATCTGGTTCAGTGGGAATCTGCATTGTAACAAACACCCCCGTGTGTTCTGGGAAGAGTAGTTTGCAGACCACCCTTTGAGAAACTGCCTTATCCTCTTTGGATCAACTGACATTCAGCAGTCTTGCTATTAAATAAGTTCTATTTCACTCTGACTTACGGTGTGGGCAGGACCGTCCAGAAGGGAGGCTTGTAGACACAGGTGGAAAGTCATGCCTTGAGAGTCTGGCTTGAGGTTGCAGCTTTGTAACCTGGCAAAGTTTAGCCCTCCACACTCTAAGGACCCTTCCTTCACTTCACCTTTGGTGGGGACACCACAGGTATTTCCTTTTCCTAATCATGGCCTACAAAAATGTAAACTCAGCAAGAGTTAAGCAAATTTCAAAAATAGATTTTGCTCAGAAGCATATCCATTGTTGTCCTTTCCAGCAGCATTGGGTTTGTTTGGAGGGTATTCCATATCATGTGGGAAGTAAAGGATGGGTGTAAGTTTTAGGCTAAAGAAAGTCTTCAGAAGCATAGGAATCTGAGTTCCTGGTCAGGGAACCAAGACAGAAACTGTAGCTTGGAGGATCATTCAACACTGTGGCATCCTTCCCCTTCCGAAATGCTCTCACTACCCAATACTCCGATTATGTGATATAGTTATTATGTTATGGAGGCAGTGGTAATAGAATCTGTTGGGGAGTCAAACAGGAAAGGACAAACCCTGGGTCTACCACTTTACTGTCCGATCTGCTTGATGTTATGCAAGTCACCCAACCTTGCTAAACCTCAGTTGCTCCATGAATATAATAATAAAACTTTCTTCATGGAGGTGTTGTGAGGATTTAATGAGATCATATATACAGAGTCCTAATAGAGTATGTATTCAGTAAATAGGTGCTGTTATTATACTTTCCTTTCTTGGTGAACACAGGCCTCTAGGTTCCCCATTTTCCTCTATCTCTGTCTATTAAGATATTGACATGAAGTAAGGCTGCAACACCATCCTAGCTCTAGTAGTCAAGGAAACTCAAAACAGAGTGTTTCTCTGGTAGGATCCGTGCCCATTACCCATACCACCTCCCGACCCCCAATAGGAGTTTTCTCCAGTTTTTGTTACTTGCCGACACACTCTCTTACCGACGGCAGCCTCTGTTTCCCTGTAGATCTTTCCTTCTCTCTCTCTTTTGAGTGCTTTGGTTTTGTCTGTCTTGGGTCTTTTCTTTCTCTTGGCTTTGTCAATTGGATCCCTCTCCTAAAGGTGAAAAATCAAGAAAGGGGACCATGATATGTATAGGAAATGAAAAAAAAAAAAAGAAACCATCAAAGAAGATTGTGTTGAACAAGGTGACAGACTGGCTTAGAATGGAATTTGTGTGAGTTCCCGGTAAAGCAGAAGAGTGAATCTTAGAGAATGCAGAACCAATGGGGGAGATTCAAAGGTCCAACCTTTGATGTAAAAACTGCTAGGAATAATTTCTTTAGAGGAAAGAGGAGGAAAACATACTTTATGGTCTGCCTCCTTTCTTAGATTCTAAATCACGATCTACAGAGCTGGATCAAAGTGAAACAGTTTTTACCTTTGCTAGATTGGTGTTGCCATGATTAATGGTTAACTATTGTAAATCAAAACCAGCTTTATTCACTGCAGAGTTATTTGCTAACTTTCAGGAAACCTCAGGGAGATGACCACCTTTCTCCATGGGCTGGGACAACACAGTGCTTCCTCCTAAGAGGATGGCAGAGTGGGGCACTGACTACCCACTCAGTACCTTTGTAGGAATTAGAAATGGGGCTGGGCGTGGTGGCTCATGCTGTAATCCCAGCACTTTGGGAGGCTGAGGTGGGTGGATCACTTGAGGTTAGGAGTTTGAGACCATCCTGGCCAACATGGTGAACCGCCATCTCTACTGAAAAAAATACAAAAATTAGCTGGGAGTGGTGGGACATGCCTGTAATCCCAGCTACTCAGGAGGCTGAGGCAGAAGAATCACTTGAACCTGGGAGGTGGAGGTTGCAGTGAGCTGAGATTGTGCCACTACGCTCCAGCCTGGGTGACACAGTGAGACTATGTTTCAAAAAAAAAAAAGAGGAATTAGAAATGGATGCTCCATCCTTGAGGAGTATGCAGCCCAATGTGGCTGTGCAGGGCTTGGTAAGCCAACCACAGGCTGGACTCAGTGCCCCCCCTCATTCGCTTTATGCAAAAATGCCGCCCTTATAGTGAGCAATCTATACAACTGTACATGGTATCCTTGATGAGATCCAGGTAGGGCGTTCAGACTGAGCTTTTAGGTGTTTACACTCACATGACTGATGCTGGCTGATGTCTCCTGGCTAAATAGTCTTGGTTCAGCCTTCCCTTCTCTTTCTCTTGGAAGAAGAGATGTATACACAGCACTCAACCTCTCTGGTGACTCAGGCCTGTGTCCCAGAAGTCCTCTGTGGAGGTGGTGTACAGCATAATCTCTGCCCCTTTGAAAAGAGCAAACCAACAGGACCAAACTAAAGAAAAAAACTCTGGTGGAAAGAAAGAGGGCAAGTGAACCAACATTGAGCACGTGTTCTCTGCAGGCCCTGTGCCTGACATTTGACATATTCAGTCAACTCTTTTTCTTCTGCATATCCCATGGTAAGGAAGATCAGAAAGATTGGTCTTCACTTTTGGGGTTTCCTCAGATAAATCCTAAAACTCAGAGAGTGGGAGAAGTCATTTGCTCTTTGGGGTTGCATATTTATGCTTTTAATTGCATGACAAAGAATTATTTAACTGAAATTTCTTCGATCAAAGGATTAGCTGGAAAAGAAAGTGACCTTTAAGAAAGATTGCGTTCGGAACATGTAACTATCCATTCATTCCTTTATGCCCTCTGACTTCTTATCAAATTCAGCCCCTAAAAGGTCATGTGCTGTGGTGGTTTTATCCATTGTAGAATTGCTGTCACTCTCTGAGTGCCCTGAGGATAACTGACTTATGCCCTCTGGGTAAAAAGGCCACTGAAAAACAGCCCCATGCATTGCAGTGACAGCAGCGATAGCAGCTACTGTGTGCCTGCTGTGTGCCAGGCCTGGTTCTGGGCATTTCATTTTATTTTAGTTTTACCTAAATGAGTATTCTCTTTACTGGGCTCTGCTAGCACAGGGCCTTACTGTAGAGACTTGAGAAATATTTGTTGAATGAGGTGAATGGAATTTCCTGTAAATATCTGAGTCTTTAAATCATTCAATGTCACTCTATAAAAGCCCATAGGAGAAGTCTCCTTTAGAATTTAGTGCTTGGAAAACCTTTAATTTCCCTGAGGAATAGGTATGCTGCAAATGAGAACCACAGACCTGATCGTTTTACTCTTTTTTTCAGAAATCTCTATATCAGGAATCCCTCTGTTAAGCCTGAAATTAAGTCACAAAGACTGTAATGACTTTTGTGGAATCTTTGTGTTTTTTTCTCCTGATTTAAAAAATTTCTTTTGATTATTTCGTGTGTTTTGGTGGAGGGAGGGTGGTTGTCATAAGCATTTAAAATACATTGTGAGCAAAGATCAGGTATAAAAATTTAAAAATGGAGTTCCTCTGGCGGCTCTCTCATTCATCCAAGTGCCTTTCCCCCCTTTACTCCTGGGGAACGCAAAAGCTTTTTGACCCAGGAGGGAATCTTTACATCGCTGGGCAGGTGAGGGGCAGGTTTTTGGGAGGTCACAATAGGCTATAGTTCCAGATGGAGGCAGAGAGGCCACACCAGATCCCACTGCCAAAGGGGGCTTAAGTCAAAACACTGTGCCTGACTGGCTGGGCTCACAGTAAGCACAGTAGTACAGTGCACAGGAAGCACTCAATACAGGCTAGCAATTATTATTAATATTGATGTTAGGATTATTAGCATTATTTATTTTACTCAGGGCTGATTGAATGCTGAGGGGGAGAAACCCAGGTTGAAGTGATAAATTTCAGCTTTCTAGGCATCTCTGTAGATTTCAGATTGGACAAATGGAAAGAGCTGTTTCCACATGGTTAGAGTTAACTTTACTCTTCACCCACCCATTCAAATAATACGGTTTTTAGGTAGGAAACACACCACAATATAGTCATCCGCAGAATCTTTGTTTCTTAGACAACCGTTTAATTTTGGCTGTCAGAGCACACTGTCAGCTGAGAATTCTCATGCCTGTCAGAAAATAACCAAACTAAATTAAGTAAAAATACAAACAAAATAAAAGCAGAGAAGCCCATGTTATTACAGCTTTGAACACTTACACCTTTTGCACAATATCTGCGTCTGGGGTCTGGATGTGCTCAGTCCGGGGAGCACTGAGAGAGTCAAGGGTCATACTCCTTGGCTCTGGGTCTGTGAAAACAGATTGTCGATCAGTAAAGGACAACAGGCAGTTATCCTAGGAGGCGATCAGACATGGAAAAACGTCTACCTAGTGAGTAGTCAAAGGCATGCAAATTAGAACAATGACGTATGCTATACCTTAGAAAATTAGCAAATACTTCAGCAACCAGGGCTGGCACATGGCAAGTAACATTAAAATTAGTATTAAAATATCCTTTGGGAAAGTGATATGACAGTATGTATCAGCAATCAGAAAAATCTAGCCTTTGATCAGGAATCTCACTCCTGGGTATTTATCATAAGGAAAGAATTCAAAAGAAGAAACAAGCTTTTTGTACCAACTTACTTATTACAGCATTACTATTAATAATGGAAAATTGGAAACAGCTCAACAAGGGAGATTGGGGAAGTAATTTATGATACATTAACTTGACATTGAAAATTATGGTTAAAAAAGATAAATAAGCAATATGGAAAATATGATATGACAAGTAATAATATAAACTAAAGAATAGTGTGTTAGAACATTATAACATCTGGATGGATACAAACTGGAAGAGAAAACAGAAAAAGGAAATAATAGATAACACTGGGAGGTTAATAGGTGTTTGTATTTCCCCCAGTGTGGGTATAACATTGAGAAGCAAGTTGATTTTGGCCGGGCACAGTGGCTCATGCCTGTAATCTCAGCACTTTGGTAGGCCAAGGCAGGCGGATCACGAGGTCAGAAGTTCTAGACCAGCCTGGCCACCATAGTGAAATCCTTTCTCTACTGCAAATACAAAAATTAGCCAGGCATGGTGGTGTGTGCCTGTAATCCCAGTTACTCAGGAGGTTGAGGCAGGAGAATCGCTTGAACCCAGGTGGCGGAGCTTGTGGTGAGCTGAGATCATGCTACTGCACTCCAGCCTGGGTAACAGAGTGAGACTCCGTCTAAAAAAAAAAAAAGGTAAGTTGATTTTAAAAAACAAATGTTAGGCTCACGCCTGTAATCCCAGCACTTTGGGAGGCCGAGGTAGGTGGATCACCTGGGGTTGGGAGTTCGAAACCAGCCTGGGTAACATGGTGAAACCCCGTATTTGCTAAAAATACAAAATTAGCTGGGTGTGGTGGTGCATGCCTGTAATCCCTGCTACTCAGGAGGCTGATGCAGGAGAATTGCTTGAACCTGGGAGATGGAGGTTGCAGAGCACCACTGCACTCCAGCCTGGGCGACAGAGTGAGACTCTGTCTCAAGAAAAAAAATTATATATAAAACAAATGTTAACTTTTTTTTTTTTTTTTTTTGAGACAGAGTCTTGCTCTGTTGCTCAGGCTGGAGTACAAGGGCACAGTCCCAGCTCACTGCAACCTCAGCTTCTTGGGCTCAACCAATCCTCCCCACCTCAGTCTCCCAAGTGGCCAGGACCAGGACCACAGGTGCGTGCCACTATGCTGGGCTAATTTTTTATGTTTTTTGTAGAGATGGGGGTCTCACTATATTGCCTAGGCTGATCTCGAACTTCTGGGCTTAAGCGATCCGCCCACCTCAGCCTCTGAAAGTGCTGGGATTACAGGCATGAGGCACCATACCTGGCCAAAAAAAACCCAAATGTTATGTCATGAGGAAGGGTTACACAGGTCACACAGCTAGTGCCCTTTGCTGGGTGCTCTGAAGACCATCTTGGGTTACTCTTTTAGAAATAAGAGTCTCCAGACTAAGACTTCATATTGGACTAGTCTGCGTCTTATTTTAGTTACTTTAAATAATTTTTTGATTATGGAAGATACATTTTATTGCAGAAAAATTAGAAAACATCAAAAAATCATAAAGAAGAAGAAACAAAACCCCCACAATCAACTCATAACTATTAGAATAACTAAAATTAAAGACTGACTATACTGAGATTTGACAAGGATGTGGAGGAACTGGAACTCTCATCTACTGTTTGGAATGTAAAATGGTGTAACCACTAAGAAAAATAGTCTGGCAGTTACATAAAAAGTTAAATATATACCTGCCATACCATCCAACCATCCTACTCCTAGGTATTTTACCCAAGAGAAATGAAAGAAATGAAAGCATAAATCCATACAAAGACTTGTACACAAGATGTTCATAGCAGTTTTTATTTTTTATTTATTTATTTTTGAGATGGAGTCTTGCTCTGTCACCCAGGCTGGAGTGCAGTGGTGTGATCTTGGCTCACTGCAACCTCCGCCTCCCGGGGTTCAAGTGATTCTCCTGCCTCAGCCTCCTGAGTAGCTGGGATTACAGGTATGTGCCACCACGCCCAGCTAATTTTTTGTAGCTTTAGTAGAAACCGGGGTTTCACCGTATTAGCCAGGATGATGTCGATCTCCTGACCTCGTGATTCGCCCGCGTTAGCCTCCCAAAATGCTAGGATTACAGGTGTAAGCCACTGTGCCTGGCATTCATAGCAGTTTTATTTGTAATGGTCAAAACTGAAACAGCTCAAATGTCCATCAAAAGATAAATAGATAAACTGGTATATATATACAATACAAAACAATTCAGCAGCAAAAAGGAATGAACTATTGATATACTTGGCAACATGGATGAATCTAAAAATAATTATGTTGAGTGAAAGAAATCATACAAAAAAGTACATATGGCTGGCCAGGCGTGGTGGCTCACACCTGTAATCCCAGCACTTTGGGAGGCTGGGGCAGGTGGATCACCTGAGGTAGGGAGTTTGAGACCAGCCTGGCCAACATGGAGAAATCCCATCTCTACCAAAAATACAAAATTAGCTGGGTGTGGTGGTGCATGCCTGTAATCCCAGCTACTCGGGAGGCTGAGGCAGGAGAATCGCTTCAACCTGGGAGGCGGAGGCAGAGGTTGCAGTAAGCTGAGATCATGCCATTGCACTCCAGCCTGGGCAACAAGAGCAAAACTCCATCTCAAAAAAAAACAAACAAACAAAAAAAAAAACATATGGCCTGATTCCATTTATGTAAAATTCTAGAAAATGCAGACTAATCTGTGGTGACAGAAAGCACATCAGTGGTTGTCTAGGGATGAAAGAGGCTGGAATGGGGGAAGTATGAGGAAACTTTTGGGAGTAATGAATATTTTATTTTGATTGTGGTGATGGTTTCATGGGAATTGTACAATTTCAAAAGGTCTAATTTACTGTATGTCAATTATCCCTTGATAAAGCTGTTTTAAAAAAGTAGCAAGAGATATGTTAATACAAGAAAGTGCCTAAACTCGTACCAGCACACAGTAAAAACAAACAAGAACCAAAAAAATCTCACCATGCCTGCTCTCTTTACCCGCTTACAACTACTGCAAATATTTTGGTATATTTACTTTCATGTATATATAAAATGAATATCATATTATATCATATTTCCATAGAATTGATTAGTGTATATTCAATTTTAATCTACTTTTATATTATAATTTTTCCATATAATATTCTTAATTTTTTTTTAATTCTTAGAGACAGGGTCTCGCTCTGTTGCTCAGGGTGGAGTGCAGTGGCATGATCACAGCTCACTGTAACTTTGAACTCCTGGGCTCAAGGGATCCTCCCACCTCAGCCTCCTGAGTAGCTGAGGCTACAGGTGTACACCACCACACCCAGCTAATGTTTGAAATTTTAAATTTTGTAGAGACAGGGTCTCATCATATTGCACAGGCAGGTCTCAAACAAACGAAGTCAGTTTGGTCTTGGTCTCAAGTGATCCTCCTGCCTCAACTTCCCAAATTGTTGAAATGACAGGCATAAGCTGCCACACCTGGCCTAAATGTTCTTAAAAAATGATTTTAGGCTGGATGTGGTGGCTTACATCTGTAATCTCAGGACATTGGGAGGCTGAGGCAGGCAGATCGCTTGGGCACAGGAATTTGAGACCAGTCTGGGAAACATGGTGAGACCCTGTCTCTACAAAAAAATAAAGAAATTAGCTGGGCATGGTGCCATGCGTCTGTCATCCCAGCTACTCAGGAGGGTGAGGTGGGAGGATCGATTGAGCTTGGGAGGTCGAAGCTGTAGTGAGCTGTGCTGGTGCCACTGCACTCCAGCCTGAAAGACAGAGAGGGACCCTGTCTCAAAAAAAATTTTTTAATAGCACAGTATGTTATCATATGAATGTACCATAAGTGACTTAACCAAATATGTAATTTAAAAAATTCATATTGCTTCTATTTTGTATAACTATAAAGAGCTTTGCATAGAATATTCTTGAAAGGAATTTTTTTGTTTTGTTTCTGAGACAGTCTCACTCTGTTGCCCAGGCGACAGTGTAGTGGTGCAATCTCGGCTCACTACCACCTCCACCTCCTGGGTTCAAGTGATTCTCGTGCCTCAGCCTCCTGAGTAGCTGGGATTACAGGCATGCACCACCATGCCTGGCTAATTTTTGTATTTGTAGTAGAGACGGGGTTTTGCTATGTTGGGCAGGCTGGTCTTAAACCCTGGCCTCAAGTCATCCACCTGCTTCGGCGTCCCAAACTACAGGTGTGAGCCACCACATCTGGCTAGGAATGTTTTATTAAAAAATTTACTCTTTGTCCACATTTCTGATTATTAAAGGATGTACAGTCTTCAAATCACAATGCCTACTGCCAAAATTTTCCCCAGAAAATTTGTACCAATTTGTACTCCAAAAAAAAGTTATTCCTTCCGTCATTTATCAGATTTACTGAATATTTACTAAATGCCAGGTGTTGTGCAAGGTGCTGGGAATATGGCGGTGAATCAGTTAGACACAGATGTTGGTTTAAGGGAGCTTACATTCCAGTGGGGAAGATGAATATTAAAACAAAACAAAACCTCAAAACACAAAACTGTTTTTGAAAGGAAAATGCTAATATTCAATTTGTGCCTTTCTGAGAAGTAGATTCTTGCATGAATTAATTAATTTCTACTCAGTTTTGTTTATTTGAAGATATTATACTTTTAAAGAAAAATTTGAAAAGAAAAAGTTCACCCATTATTGGCATCATTCCCTTAATACTACAGTTAATCCATTTTTCTTTTTTCTTTCTTTGAGACGTAGTCTCACTCTGTCACCCAGGCTGGGGTGTAGTGGCTCGATTTTGGCTCACTGCAACCTCTGCTTCCTGGATTCAAGCAATTCTCTGCCTCAGCCTCCCGAGTAGCTGGGATTACAGGCGCCTGCCACCACGCCCAGCTAATTTTTTAATTTTTAGTAGAGATGAGGGTTCACCATTTTGGCCAGGCTGGTCTTGAACTCCTGACCTCATGATCCATCTGCCTCGGCCTCCCAAAGTGCTGGGATTACAGGTGTGAACCACCGCACCCGGCCTGTTAATCTATTTTTCAATGTTCGGTTGTGGTTTCCGCACCCAAGAGCTTCTTTGCAACCTGGGTTTCTTTCTACCTCTACTCAGGTTCAGGGAGGTAGATGTCCGCTGTCTCACACATCAACCTCCAGTCTTTAGAGAGGGCACAAAAGATTATTAACCCACAAAGGTGGTTAAGGAAACTGGAAAGGTTGACCAGGCTGTACCTTGGAATTTACTTTGTCTTGGATAATATGTAACATTAACAGAGAGCAGAAGCTGGTCAAGTATCTTTGTTTCAAAGGGTAGTTCTGTGAGGGTTTCTTCCCTTAACATCGCTGGCTGGGGAAAAAACTCATTGAAGACCTTCACTGCTCTTCACAACTTTTGGACTCTGGGACAGGGCATGAAAGGACCAGCAGAGGGCGCATTTGTATTGACCAAAAGCTGAAGTTCTACATTGATGAAACTTCCATTGTCATTAGAATTGAAACCCTGTCGGTTTTGGGATGTGGACCACAGAAGGGTGTTTTTTTTTTTCTCTTAGTAAAATAACCTGATATTTAGGAAGTATTGAAACAAACGAAGTCAGTGCTTTGAATAATAACGTACAACTTTTAACTACTTTAAAAAAGTCTGTACAGGCTGGGCGTGGTGGCTCACGCCTGTAATCCCAAGCACTTTGGAGGCCAAGGTGGGCGGATCACCTGAGGTCAGGAGTTCAAGACCAGCCTGACCAACATGGTGAAACCCTGTCTTTAAAAAAAAAAAAAGTCTATGCAATATCTTAAACATTCATAGTATAGGAAAAATACTGTATAATCATTGCCTATAGATTTGCCTCTTAGTTTTGTGAAAATTTAACATTTTGTCATCTTTGAGTCATGCATTTTCTAAAGAAATAAAACATTTAAGACACAGTCCAAGACTTCATTGTATCACGTGCTACTTTGGTTTGAATGTTATTGTTTTCTTTAAAATTCATGTGTTGAAAACTAAATATTCAGTGCAGCAGTGTTGGGAGGTGGGGCTTAATCAAAAGGATTTAGGTCATGGAGGGCTCCATCCTCATGAATAGATTAATGCTGCTATAAAAAGGGTTTGTGGGGCTGGGCCCAGCAATGCACACCTGTCGTCCCAGGTACTCGGGAGGCTGAGACACTGGATCGTGTGAGCCCAGGAATTCAGGGTTACCCTGGGCAACATAGAGAGACCCCATCTCTAAAAAAAGAAAAAGGGCTTGTGAGAATGGATTCTCTCTCTCTTGCCTTTTTTTTTGAGATGGAGTTTTGCTCTGTTGCCAGGCTAGAGTGCAATGGTGTGATCCCAGCTCACTGCAAACTCTGCCTCCCGGGTTCAAGTGATTCTCCTGCCTCAGCCTCCTGAGCGTCTGGGATTACCGGTGCATGCCACCATGTCCAGCTAATTTTTGTACTTTTAGCAGAGACGGTGTTTCACCATGTTGGCCAGGATGGTCTTGATTTTTGACCTTGTGATCCGCCCGCCTCGGCCTCCCAAAGTGCTGGGATTACAGGCATGGGCCACCCTGCCCGGCCTCTCTTGCCTTTTTGCCTTCCATCGTGTGAGGACACAGTAAGAAACCTGCATCTTGATCTTGGGCTTCTCAGCCTCTAGCACTGTGGGAGACTAAATATCTGTTCTTTATAAATTAGCCAATCTTAGGCATTCTGTTACAGTAACACAAATAATCCCATTTCCCTCTCTCCCCAAGAGGCAATCAGTTTCTTAAATTTGATATTTATCAGTCATCTATACTTTTATATCTGTATTACATATAAATGGACATGTAAATAATATATAGTATTATTTTACATATTAAAACTTTACATAAATGATATTGTTTATATAACTTTTTCAACTTGCCTCCTTATTTTGCTTAACATTATGTTTTTGGGATTAACCCACATTGATACATGTAATTTTATTTTAAGCTATCATACAATATTCCATTGTACAACTATATGACTTTTTAAATCCATTTTAGTGTTGATGGCCATTTTGACTATTTCCAGTTTCTTATGATTATAAATAATATTTCAATGAACCTTTTTAGGTGAGTCACTGTTCATACATACTTTCTCTAAAGTATACCTGGGAATGAAATTGTTATGTTGCAGGATATATACATCTTCAATTTATTGGATATTTCCAAATTGCTCTAAATTTCTAAAACTTCATATCCTCTTCAATAGTGTTTATAGACTTTTAAACTTTTGCTGATCTGATATATATATAAGGATATATTTTTGTTTTAATTTGAATTTTCCTGATTAGTAGGAAGGTTGAACTTTTTTTCTACATGGCCATATTTATTTAGGTTTCTTCTTCTGTTAGTTGCCTGTTCATATCATTTGCTCATTTATTTCCTTTGGGTAGATTGTCTTTTTCTTTCCCTATTTGTAGAGGGAAGATATGCTGCTGCATTTTGGTTATGAATCCTTTGTTGGTTACATGCATTTCACGTATCTCCTTCTAATCTGCAATTTGGCTTTTAGCTTTATGCTGTCTTGTTGAAAACTTAAACTTTAATATAGTCAGATTCATTGTCCAGGCACAGTGGCTTACACCTGTAATCCCAGCACTTTGGAAGGCCAAGGTGGGCAGATCACTTGAGTTCAGGAATTCGAGACCAGCCTGGCCAACATGGTGAAACCCTGTCTCTACCAAAAATACAAAAATTAGCTGGGCCTGGTGGTGCATGCCTGTAATCCCAGTTACTCGGGAGGCTGAGGCAGGAGAATCACTTGAACCCAGGAGGTAGAGGTTACAGTGAGCTGAGATCAAGACACTGCACTCCAACCTGGGCAACAGAGTGAGACTCCATCTCAAACAAAAAAAAAGATTTATCAATAATTTTCTTTATGATTTTTGTTATGAATAATAGGTAAAAAGATTTTTCTTTTCCCAAATTCATAAAGATATTCTGCTATGTTTTCTTCTCAAAGTTAAATTTTGCTTTTGGACATTAAGCTCCTGAATACACCTGATATTTTGAGAGGTGAGAATTTTAAAATTGGATAACCAGTTGTCTCAAACTTATATAGTGGATGATAGATCATCCTTTCCTCACTGTTTTCCTCAGTGTTTATAGTGCCATTTTTGCCATATATCAAGTTTCTGTACAGGGGCACATTTATTTCTGGATTCTCTATTCTCTTCTCGCTGTCCCTAAGCCAATAGCATACAGTTTTATCTTTTGCAGCTTTAAAATAAGTTTTTATATTTGGCAGGGCAAACTCTTCCACTTTGTTTTTCTTCAAAATTGTATTGGCTAGTGTCTTAGTGTGTTCAGGCTGCTATAATAAAATACCATAAACTGGGTAGCTTATAAACAACAGAAATTTCTTTCTTATGGGTCTAGAGGCTGGAAAGTTCAAGATCAGGGTGCTGGAACATTGTGTCTGGTGAGGGCTACCTTCTGGTTCATGGAGGGAACCTTCTTTTGTGTCCTCGAATGATAAAAGGTGCAAGACAGCTCTCTGGGGCCTCTTTTGTAAAGGCACTAATCCCATTTTTGAGGGCTCTGTCCTCATGACTTAATCAGCTCCCAGAGGCCTGACCTCCAAATACCTTTACATTGGTGATTAGGTTTCAGCATATGAATCTTGGGGGAAACACAAACATTCAGACCATGACAGTTATTTCTGGCTTTTCTATATGAATTTTAAGATCAGCTAATCATGTTCTGCCAAAAACCCTGTTGGGGGATTTTTAGAATTGCAATTGCATTGAATTTACAGACTGCCAAAGGAAAAACCAAACCCAGTCAGAATCTGATCGAGTCTCTAGTCCAAGTGTTAACGTACAGGACATGTGGAAGACAGAGAAACATGTTAAACTACACCATGAGGATGCAATCAGCAAAGCCTAGATTGAAACTCAACACGACAAGTGACCCAATTTTCTATAAACAAACTAAAAGGGGGGAAAAAATAAATGGGAGAGAACTTACAAATTCAATTAGATTTAAAGGCCACATCAACCAATTGCAAACAGTTTGCAAATTCTAAAACAATTATAATAATTATGGGACACTTTGAACTTTGAAAACTGGTTGAATATTCAATAATATTAAAGATTTAAAATAAAGAAAGAATTATTTAAATTTTAGGTATAACAATGCTATTATGATTATGTTACAAGAGTCATTTCTCATCTTTGAGAGATGTGTTCTCAAATATATATGAGTAAAATGAGATGAGCCTAAAGTCTGTTTCAAAATAACCTGGGAGAGGAAAGGAGCTGGAGACAGAGGAGAGCAATATTGGCCAGGAGATGGACAGATGGCATTCGTTGTGCTGCTCTGTTCACCTCTGTGTGTGTTTGCGGTTTTCCGTAATAACAATTACTTTTAAATTCTATTTTTAAATTGTGCTTTATGCTTTCAAACACTAGTTTTTACACAATTGATTTCTGTGTATTGATCTGTATTTAGTAATCTTTCTGAATTATTTTGTCTTTTAATGTCTTAGAGTCCCTTGAATTTTCCACTTAAGTAATAATACAGTCTAGAAATAATATCCATGTCATTTTCCTCTTTCCTATCTTTTCATCTTTCCTTTCTTTGGTTTCTTTATTGTTCTGGCTAGGATTGCTAGAACGATGTTGAATAGAATCAGTGATAGAAGACATCCTTGTCCCAGTCCTGTCTCTAAAGAGAATGCTTCTTGGCCAGGTGCGGTGGCACATGCCTGTAATCCCAGCACTTTGGGAGGCCGAGGTGGGTGGATCACCTGGGATCAGGAGTTTGAGACCACCTTGACTAACATGGTGAAACCCCATCTCTACTAAATACAAAAAACTAGCCGGGTGCGGTGGCGGGATACCAGCTACTTGGGAGGCTGAGGCAGGAGAATCACTTGAACCTGGGAGGCAGAGGTTGCAGTGAGCCGAGATCATGCCATTGCACTTCAGCCTGGGTGACAGGAGCAAAACGGTGTCTCAAAAAATTAAAAAAAAAAAAAAAGATTCTCAAGTTCTAACATTCAAGTGTGATGTTTACTGTAGGTTTTTCATGGATACTCTTTGTCAAAATCAGGAAGCTCTCTTCTGTTCTTAGTCTGATAAATTTTAATTGAGAATGGGTAAATTTTATTTTTTCCTTTTGCATCTATTGAGATGAGCCTAAGTCTTTTCCCCCATTAACCTCTTGGTGTGGATTATAAACATATTTTCATATGTTAGACCCTCTTTGAATTCCTGTGATAAACCAAATTCAGTTATGTGTATTGTTAATACTTTTAAAAATATAAGCTTAAGAATTTGATTGGTTAATAGTTTATTTAGGAGTTTTGTATGTTTGATCAGAAGTGAGATTGGTCTATAATTTTCCTTTTTTTTTGTTTGAGGCAGAGTTTCGCTCTTGTTGCCCGGGCTAGAATGCAATGGCTTGATCTCGGCTCACCACAACCTCCACCCTTTTGGGTTCAAGTGATTCTTCTGCCTCAGCCTCCCAAGTAACTGGGATTACAGGCATGCACCACCACGCCTGGCTAATTTTATATTTTTAGTTGAGATGGGCTGATGCGGAACTCCTGACCTCGGGTGATCCTGAGGTGAAGGTTGCAGTGCCTCGGCCTCCCAAAGTGCTGGGATTACAGGCGTCAGCCACCACGCCCGGCATATAATTTTCCTTTCTTATGTTTTCCTTATCTCTAGTTTTAGCTGCTTTTTGGTTTTGACAAATTTAGGTATCTTGTTAGAAAGGAGCTTTTCTTCCTGGAAGGTGAAGAGAATTTTCAGAATCAAGGGACAACTGTTGTTCTCTGGGACTCTGGGGTTCTTCCTTGGGGACTTCCTCAGTCTGGGCTGAGTAGGAGTAAGCCAGAAACATTCTTAAGGGTGCACCGCTTCCCACTTCCTCCTCCTTCACTGTGAAGGAGAACTTTGAAATACTTCCCAGAGGAAAAATAGAGCAGTGCCAGATTGTTCAGGACTAGCAGAATATTCTGCACACAGTCCTGTGGGCTGCAGATAGCAGGGCCTGGCCATGTGCTGTGCTGTGACTGCAGGCCTCCGACTGGGCAATGTGGGGGAGCAAGGAGCCCCAGACTTTTGCATGGTGCCATCTTCCAGGCTGTAGATTCTGGTGGGTGGCACCACCGGGACTCCTGGGCACACACTGCTGGTCTCCCCGTTTTCTCCACAGTGTTAGGAGGAACTTTTCCAACCCTGGCTACTCCTCACTTCTTTGCACAGGTCGGGCAATCATTACACTTGCTCCTTCTGGAGCTGTTTATCCTGAAGCCGGAAACTGCCCAAGGAAAAGCCTTCAAAATGCAACTCACCTGAATGGAATGGAGCTGAACTAGATGACCACAAACACTGGGCAGAGACTCCAGTTACCCTGGTTTTAATAATCAGTGGTGATGCACAGTTCTCTTGACTTGTAGGCCTCAGGTTTCTTCATCCACAGTATAAAAGAACTTCTAGATCACTTCCAAGATTCATGCTGGCTTAAAAAACATACTGCCATAATTTTGTGTTGTTTCCCTGACTTTGTAACTATTTCCTCTCAGAAACACACGAATGGCATCACAACTCAAACTGAAGGACGGTAGAGTCATAGAAACCTGAGTTCATCTCTCAGCTTCTCCACTTACTGACTGTGTGCCCTTGGGCAAGTTACCTAACCTCTCTGAGCCTCATTCTCCTCATCTGTGAAATAGGGATAATACACTTTACCTCATAAGATTATAGTGAGGATAAAATGAGTTAAATGTACATAAAGCACCCAGCATTGTCTTGCTTCATAGTAAATGCCAAAAATGGCCAGGCGCGGTGGCTCATGCCTGTAATCCCAACAGTTTGGGAGGCCGAGGCAGGCGGATCACCTGAGGTCGGGAGTTTGAGACTAGCCTGGCTAACATGGTGAAAACCTGTCTCTACTAAAAATACAAAAATTAGCAGGGCCTGGTGGCGGGCGCCTGCCGTCCCAGCTACTCGGGAGGCTGAAGTGGGAGAATCGCTTGAACTTGGGAGGCAGAGGTTGCAATGAGCTGAGATGGTGCCACTGCACTCAGGCCTGGGAAACAGATCAAGACTCTGTCTCTGAAAAAAAAAGTAAATGCTAAAAATTACTTCCCTTTTTTCCACCTCTAAGTGAAAACTAGCCAAAATAAAACGGTATCAATTAAAAAGTCCAAATTGTTTGGGTGGCACTCCAGGGGTTTGCCTGCCTTCTGGCCTTCTCCCCCAGGGACTGTGCCAACCTGTTTTTCAGATGTTTAGACCTTCTAGCTCTGCCAGTCTCCACCTCGGGATGGAATCTACAGGAGGCCCCAGCGTTAGAGACATCACAAGCCACCACAGAGAGGAAAAGAAAAAACGAAAGGAGGCGACACACCCGGAGAAGCGACCCTTCGGGGAGAGCCCGCCTGGGGTCTTGAGCTCACCGGCGAGGAGCTCCTTTGTGAGGCGGGGACGACCTCGCGCAGCAGAGAGGCGCTAGGCAGGAGCCTCTCCGACGCCGCGGGGTCCCGAGCGGCGCTATTGAAGCCACCAACGCGGCCGGCCCGAGAGGGGCTGCTCCCTGCGCGCCTGCTGTGGGCCCCCTGCCGCCGCGGAGGCGCAGATGCGGCACTGCTGGGCCACTTCGTCCCCTCCCCGATTGGCCACACCTTTTTTTCCCTTTAAAAAAACTGCTTGAAGAATCTTTTCATTCAGATTTCTCTAGAGTGTGTGTGTGTCTGTCCATGTGTGTCTGTGTGTATGTTTGTGTCTCTGTGTGTCTGTGTGTGTATGGGTGTCTGTACATATGTGTAATGTGTGTCTGTGTATGTGTGTGTGTGTATGTAGTATTTATTTAGGTCTCTATTTCCCCCGGACCTTGCTGTTTTCTCCTGGGTGGGGCGAACCCTCTTTCGATAGCTGTTAACATCTGGAATTAATCTATGCAGACACATCCTGGGGAGGTCAGCCTCACCATTACCCAGCTCTGCTATCGAGGATGTGGTACCTAACTACTCTGTGCCTCAATTGTCTCATCTGACAAATAGGGATAACAAGGGCTGCTTCTGAACAGGATTGATATAAAAGTTAAATGAAGCACTTTATAGAAAATGCATAGCCTGGTGTCTGGCACACAGGGAGTATGAACTGCTGTCTCTCTTGATGTCTTCATCACAAATGAGTGAATGCAGTCTAGGTTCAGTAAACGCCTTCCTTCATCTCAGCCATCACCTCCTTCAGGAAGCCCTACCTGATTTCTTCCTATCCCTTCTGCCCAGTCTGGATCAGTTGTCCTTCCTGTATTCTCTTAGAGCACTGATCGCATTGCACTCACTGCAGCTGTGTGCACGCATATCTGTTTTCTGCACCGAAGCGGGAGCTACAATAAGGAGTGTGTTTTATCCAACCACAGAGGGTGTGAAACTTAGGGGATCAGCAAAAGTATGCTGAGTGAATAATGGAAGTTTCCATTTATGTAATCAGTGGTGAAAAACTTAAAGCCTGAACCTGGAGGCTGAACCATGGAGCTATCTCAGTGGTAGCACTGTGGATTCTGTTTTTCCCTTACCAGAAACAGTTCCAAAGTCATTGAGTCACAGAAAGTGAGAGACAGAGATTGGAAGTTCAGTTTTGTTATTTTCAAGTCAGGAAGTGGAAGCCTCCAGAGGCCCAGGGGTTTATGGAGGCCTCATGCCACGCAGGAGCACCATGGTAAAGCAGTGCTCCCATCTTGACCTGTTGAGCTGTCACTCACTTGTTGCTGCACCGAGCCAGGGCCCACAAATGGCACAAGGATGGCCTCCTCCCAGACTGTCACCTGAGGGAGGCTGGGTGGTAGCAAAGATTCATGTAGGACACAGTGAAGGTGGCAGGCCAGCCTTTCCTGGAAGTGGGGGCGGTGGATGAGCTTGGGAAGGAGGCCTGGTCCCAGTTCTGGATCTGCAGCCTATCACTGTGCAAGCCTGAGTGACTCATAGATGCCCAGAGCATGAGAATGGGATGGGGTCCCAGAGTTGATCCATCCCGACCTCTTTGGTTTATGGGAAAGGAGACCAAGGCCCAGATAAGCTACCTGCCCTTCCCTGAGCTGCAGACTTAAATCAAAGGCACAGCTGGTAAATGAGTCCATGTCTTTTGAATCTGAAACCTAGTTTTCTCAATGAATGGATTCCAGTGTTCCCAGATATCAATGGGCATATGAATCACTTGAGGATGTTGTTATAACACAGGCAGGACTGGGGTGAGACCCCAGATTCTCTTTCCTAATAAGCTCCCAGATGCTAGCTAGAATGGCTCTAGATAGGTGGTTTTTACGGAAATCACTGGTGTAGACTGCACTATGATGAAACTACTTGGTGCACTAGCCACAAATTAGTGTAGCCTTATCAGGTGAGTGAGGACATTGGCTGCTGGGACGCTCACCAAGAAGCTGATAGAGCCAGTGTCCTTCCCCATCAGCATTAGTCACCTGTTGCCCTGTTGGCTGCTTCTGGGTCTATGGTGAAGATGCAGGTTCTGGCTGGTGGCTGTAGGTTCCTTGATTGCACCCTAGTTAGAGGGCTGTGACTTGCTCAAGGCATCAGAATCACCTGAGAACTTACTAAAAATGCAAATCGTCAGGCCTCAGCCCAGATCTAGTGAATCAGAAACTCAGGGTGGAGCCTAGAAATCTTTATTTTAACAAGCCTTACAGGTGATTCTGATGCACACACTGAAGTTTCAGAACCACTGACCTAGGAAATAAACAAGAATTGAGATAAGAATTAAATTTTATTGTTTCCTTGGACTTTGGACAGGGGTAGAGGGGGTGGAAAGTTTTGTATTTAAAGCCGGAGCAATTTTTCAAAGCCACTTTGATTTGGAGGTTGCTGATTTGACCTGTCTTGTGGAAACTTGCGTGAAGTGTTCTCACCAAGTCTAAGACTCATGATATTCTCACTGCAGGTGAAAACTGATTCACTGCTCATAACTAACTGTGAAGATCACGACTTAATTTAGAGTAGGAAAAAAATCCTGGTAATTATCCTTAAGACCTATGGGGGGAGAAAATTGACCCCTTTTTTTTTTTTTTGAGACAGGGTCTGGTTATTTTGCCCAGGCTGGAGTGCAGTGGCATGATCATAGCATAGCTCGCAGCAGCCTCAAACTCCTGGGTTCCAATGATCCTCCGCCTCAGCCTCTGGACTGATGAGACTACAGGCATGTGCCACCGTGCCCAAGGACTTTTAAAATTTTTTGTAGAGATAGGATCTTGCTGTGTTGCCCAGGCTGGTCTCAGACTCCTGACTTCAAGTGATCTTCCTGCCTTGGTCTCCCAAAGTGTTGAGATGACAGGCGTGAGCCACTGTGTCTGGCTGAAAATCGATCCTTAAATAGTTAAAATTCCTTGGTGCTCCCTCCTCTTTTCCTTCAAAGACTTGAAATTCTTTCTAAACATTAGCGTTTATCATTCAGGACAGGAAAATGCCTTCTTTCATTTTCTGTGGTGATATGTCATTGCATTGAAGACGGTCTGAATAACCTTTATCTAGCCCAGCTGGTGCCTGCCCTTCTGTCATGAGACAGGAAATCTGTTTTGACTGACTTGGTCATTGCTTAGGTTTGGCCATGTTCTGTGCTGCCTAAAACCTCCGTCGCACTTGGCCAAGCTCTCGGAGCCCTGGCAGTGTGCACGTTCTGCGTGTGTGATTTATGATATGGCAGATCTGAAGACTGGAGCCTGTTTCTCTGGACAGCGTCACTCTGCCTGGAAAGTGGAGGTGGTAAGAGCTCATGTGCACAGAAACCTGCTTACAGCTTGACCAGACCCAGCATCAGGCTACCATAATGTACTGTTGTCTGATATCCCCAAAACAACAAGCTCTTGTAAAATTAGTATAAAAATTAATTACCTTTGACTGGATGTCAACTGAAGGACATGGTAAAAGATATAAACAGAAAAAGATCAAGTTAAGGGTGAAATCCAAAATCTGTGACTTTACACATTTGTGTCTTTTTTTTTTCTTTTTTTGATACGAAGTGCAACGGTGCAATCTCAGCTCACTGAAAACTCCGCCTCCTAGGTTCAAGCGATTCTCCTGCCTCAGCCTCTCCAGTAGCTGGGATGACAGGCATGCACCACCACACCCGGCAAATTTTGTATTTTTAGTAGAGACAGGATTTCTCCATGTTGGCCAGGTTGGTCTCGAACTCCTGGACCTCAGGTGCTCCGCCCACCTGGGCCTCCCAAAGTGCTGGGATTACAGGTGTGAGCCACCGTGCCCGGCCTACACATTTATCTTGTTTGCTCTTTTGGGTTCCCACACCCCACAGAGTTCCAGAGGAGATAGGGAGAGTCATGGTGTCATTTCCCAGATTGGTAAATAGTGACCATGAGAGGGTGGCTATTGATTCATTGTGATATCCAAGTTGAGACTGCTCCCGCTGCTGGACAGCTTTGTACAAGTACCGTCCTGTACTGGCCCTGCATACACTCCTACATCCAGAGATGTAGGTGGCAGGGGCTAGGACTGTAAAGATGACAGTCCCCACTCTGTTAAAATATTATATATCCCTCTAAGCAGGGGACCCCAACCCCCTCACCTGCATATCCAAGCCCCTATGAAAGCAAGAGGAACAGAGAGTTGGAGGTGCCTGTGGGGCCTTTTGGTAATGCCCCGAAGTCTCCACTCTCTTACGTCATCAATCTGCTGCTCTGGCAGAAAAGAAATCCTTCAAGTCCAAGAACATAAACCATGTTCTTATCATTCGGCTTGTGATCCACCGAGCCACGCACTAACACATCAGAGTCTGAACTCAGCACTTTGGTCTGTATTCCGACTTCCAACCAATGATCTGAAAGAACCATGGAAGGCTCATTCCCCATCACTTTTTTTTTTTTTTTGAGGCACAGTCTTGCTCTGTCACATAGGCTGGAGTGCAATGACACAACCTCAGCTCACTGCAACCTCCGCCTCCTGGGTTCAAGCAATTCTCCTGCCTCAGCTTCCTGAGTACCTGGGATTACAGATGCCCACCACCACGCCTGGCTAATTTTTTTTTTTTTTTTTGTATTTTTAGTAGGGACGGGATTTTGCCATGTTGGCCAGGTTGGTCTTGAACTCCTGACCTCAGGTGATCCACCTGCCTCAGTCTCCCAAAGTGCTGGGATTACAGGCGTGAGCCACCGCACCTGCCTCCCAATTAACATCTTTTAACAGTGCAGAGTTCATCTGACAATTATGATTATAAGCTTATAAAGTCCCTGGAGTCAGATGTTCAAGGACAGGAAAAATAACTAAAAAATAAAATAAAAATAAAGTCCCAGCCAGTGGTCTCTACCTTGGTCATCGTGATGAGTTTCTCTGAGGGATCTTCCTGCTTCTTCCTGATAGTCCAATGCCTCTCCACTTTCCTGCTGGGTTAACACACAACAAAAAATACATTAGACAAAATAAACGCAAACACTTTAAACACTTTTGTAGTCGACACCCTTTGGTAAAGGGAATCCACTTTTCTTAGTGGTTTCTTCTTCTTCATCAAATTGTTTTTACCTAAGTCTCCAGGAAGGCTGTTACTAGTGTTAAACAGGCTTAAAGAGCCAGCCAGGGCTGGACATGGTAATAGGCACCTGTAGTCGCAGCTACTTAGGTGGCTGAGACGGGAGAATCGCTTGAAGCAGGAATTCCCAGGAGTTTGAGTCCAGCCTGGATAGCAAGACCCTGGACCCTGTCTTTTAAGAAGAAAAAAAAAAGTCCAGGGCCAGGCAGGCTTGGCACCAGCAGCGTTGAGCGCTGTGACCTTCCTGGTTGTACTTATTTTCATGGGGTCTTGTATCATTCACCTGTGCAGTGCTCAATGCCTGGCATTTGCAGGAGTTTACTGGGGGAGGGAGAGGGAGGTCACGACAGAGGCAATCTGGCAGAAGGAAGCCTGGCACCTCCAGGACCTGAGGGAAGACTGGTGTACTAGAGCAGAGACTGAGAGACCTGCGCAGGGTTGGGAGGGGTCAGACCCCTATGGCCTTGCAGGCAGGTTGAGGACTTTGGTCTTTATCTTGAGAACAAATGGAAAGCATTCAGGATTTAAAGCAGGGTAGCCAAAGGGTCAGACAGGCTTTTGTGGCATTCCCCGGATTACCACGGATTGGGTTTCTTATCACATTTGATCCCTTCTTCCTTCTTTCCTTGAGTCACACAAGCTGCTTGGAATCCCTCCTCCCAGCAATCTCCATAACTGTGGTTATCAACCCTGGCTGCACATCGGAATTATTTGAGAAGTTTTAGAAAATATGATTCCCCAGGATCTAACTCCAAATAATAACAGTCAGACTCTCTGAAGTTGGGGCATTTTAAGGCTTCTAGGGTGAGTTTGATATGCAGCCAGGACTGAGAATCATGCTCTTCTCTAGAGCGTTGGAAGAGCAGCGCTTCAGTGTCAAAGTAACATGGCAGGTGGAGTTGGTGACCCAAGTAAGCGCTGTATGTCTGATGAGGCCAGCTCTTGGCCTTTGTCACCTGGATCCCTGCTCAACCCACAGCTTCATCTCGGTGCTAGAGCTGGAATCTGACATGAAGGGTCCTGGAAGCCTCTCCGGGGTTACCCTCATTCTGTAGTGACAGTCACCTTTCTACTTTGTTATCAAAGTCGCAACCTGCTTGAGAAGAGACAACTAATTATCTGCTATTTTGGCACTCCCTTTACCTCCCCTCTGAGTTCCCTCACTTGGTGGCTTTCTACCTCGTGTGCTTGTTTCTCACTTGTTAGCTTAGCGTTTGTAGCTGATGATATATACTGACATCAAAAAGCTAACACAAGTAAATGATTTTCTTACTTTTGGGTTTCTTATTTTGGAGACAGAGCCAATTTGGGCTGGTACAGTTAAAAAAAAAATCCCTGAATAAATGGAAAGGAGTAAGAGGCTAAGTTAGAAGCACAGGAAAGAGAAACTTAAAAAACAGAATCACTGGTTATAAAGCCTTCGAATCTAACAAGAAACTGTATTGAGAGGGAGAGCCAAGATTCCTCTTTTGGAAGAATTTTAATACCAAGAAGGAGAAACTTTCAGTCTCAGTAACATGCAGCTATGAGCTTGCAGGGGCAAGGAATATCTTCTCATTTCACAGAGTGGGAGAGGGAGACAGAGAAACTTAGGGATTTGGAAAAATATTTTCAGGTGAGTCCTTGTTAGAAAAAAATAGTCTTAATTTGAAACTGTGTCCATTCAATTGTATGTTGCTTAGGAAAGTGTCAAAGAGCTATCGTTTTTTAGTTATGAGAATACGCATGTGGCCGGGTGCAGTGGCTCACGTCTGTAATCCCAGCACTTTGGGAGTCTGAGGCGGGTGGATCACGAGGTCAAGAGATTGAGACCATCTTGGCCAACATGGTGAAACCCCGTCTCTAAAAAGAAAAAGACTCTGAACAATGTGTATAATATGCTAAAACTTGCATATGCTATCTATCTGTGTATGCCTCTATCTGTATTTGCTTATATATGCATCATACATCCCAGGAAGGGGGAAACAGGAGACTAGCAATAGCAGTTGTTCGAGGGAAAGGAACAGAGCAGCTGGAAGGCACACTGTTTTGTACTTAAATTTGAAAAAAAACTCTTTTGAATATATTTCAGATTCAAAATTTGAATTAAAGAAACTAAATTGGCTGGGTGCGGTGGCTCACGCCTGTAATCCCAGCACTTTGGGAGGCCGAGGTGGGTGGATCACCTGAGGTCAGAAGTTTGAGACCAGCCTGCCCAATATGGTGAAACTCTGCCTCTACTTAAAAAAAAATACAAAAATTAACTGGGCATGGTGGTAGGCACCTGTAATCCTACCTATTCGGGAGGCTGAGGCAGGAGAATCGCTTGAACCCAGGAGGTGGAGGTTGCAGTGGGCTGAGATTGTGCCATTGCACTCCAGCCTAGACAACAAGAGTGAAACTCTGTCTCAAAAAAAAAAAAAAAAAAAAAAAGAAAGAAACTAAACCTAAATAAAATGCTATGGCATTTTTAGTGAGAGTTACAAATGCCATGATTAAAACTGAGTGATGGAAACACAGGTAATAATTCTTGGTGAGTGAGCAAAACAAATGGAGGGACTGCAAATTCAAATCCCAGTTCTGTTACTCCAGCCAGTGCTCTTCCTCTGTTCATTCAGCTAATGAACATTTACTGAGTGTCTGCTGTGTGCCAGGTACTGAGATAGGCACTGGGGGCACCAAGATGAAAGATGTAGTCGTAGGACGCTCACTGACTTGTGGGGAAATGACAAGTCAGTTCACAATGTGGCGTGATAAATGTTGTGGCAGATTATGACAGGTTTCTGCAGGGCCTCATGGGAGGTGAAGCTAAATTAGGCTGGGAAGGTTGTTTACCAGCAGACACAGTGCTAAATCTTGCAGTGAAGGGAAGGTAGAACAATTCCAGACAGAGGAAGCAGCATGTGCTGGTTAGGGGATAGTTCGGTGCGGGGGCAGTGTGTAGACACTGTAAATTAGACACAGGCCAGATCTTGCATGTTACAGTTTGGAGTTTAAGAAAAGTTGCACATGTTATATATTTTTCTATTTGTAAAATAAATACATCTTTGATGCTGGGAATTTAACCAGAGGGCCAGTGGGGGACACAGTCAAGAATTTCAAGCAAACCAGTGATAAGACTGAGCTGTATTTGGAAAGAGCAGTGGCAGCAGTGTGGTATTATAAGACCCGGGGGAGGAGGAAGAGTCACGAACACTTTGTGAACACAAACTTCAGCACTGAAACCAACATGTGAGAGGCGGTTTCTCCGGTGGCTGAGTTATAGGTCCCACAGTCAGGCTGTCTGCACTAAAGTCCTAACTCCTGCACTTGATGTCTTACAGACCATGGGAGTTACTTAACCCCTGAGCCTCAGTTTCTTCAACTGGAAACAGACAGATGCTGGACAAATGATCTTGGGTTATCTGTCCTTGGAAAACCTTCCAGCCGTCCTGCCCTCCACTCTCATACACAGCACCCTGTCTGGGCACGTTACTTTTAGGACCACAGCATGCTTTCCTGGGGAGCTGCTGGGAGGATGGAGGAGCATGGGATGCAGGAGTCTGAGGTGTGGCCTCCAGCCTGCCTTGAGCTATCTGCATGGCTTATCATTGAACCTCAGCTTCTACACCTGTGAAATGGGAGTAATGATAAATAATCGTACAGAGTTCTCAAAAGGCTTAACCAGAAAAATACATTTTGAAATTCCATGTAACATACCATGTGATACATGAATATAAATGACTAATTTCAATACTTTCTTGATGGAAGAAAATCAGGATCTCATTTGAAAGTTTCAACTTCAAGGTAGTACAACTTTTCTTGTGTAACAGAAAAGTTCCCTACGTTGTCTTTGTTAAAGACCTTAATGACTTTTGAAAATCATAAAGTATCTTGTGTTATTAAGATTAAAATAAAAAAATTTAAAATATATTATCAAATCTCGGTTCCCTCTTGGGTTCTGCAGCTAGAACAAAGAAGGACAACTATGTGCACAGGAGCAGAAAGAACAGACAGACCTCATGGATCTCTGATATCATGGGGTTGTTTGGCTTTCAATCCTAGCTCCCTCTGCTGCCAGTCACGTGACTGATCATCTGTGAGCCCCGGTTTCCTCATCTGCATAGTGAGGAATCAACACACTTCCTGAGAAAGGTGACAGGAAGATTAAAAAAGGCTCAATATGTGAGGGGTCTGGCCCTAGCAGGGATCAGTGAATAGTGAATGTTTGCTCCTTTCTCTCTTATGAATTGAGCCTCTACAGATGTGAACATTCTTTCAAAACGATTATTTCATGTAATTCTTGCTTCACTGTTGAGAGGCAGGTATGAAGGTCCATTATTATTATTATTATTGTTATTTTGAGACAGAGTTTCGCTCTTGTTGCCAGGCTGGAGTGCAGTGGCGCTATCTTGGCTCACTATAACCTCTGCCTCCTGGGTTCAAGTGATTCTCCTGTCTCAGCCTCCTGAGCAGCTGGGATTACAGGCGCACGCCACTGCGCCCGGCTAATTTTTTGTATTTTTAGTAGATATGGGGTTTCACCATGTTGGGCAGGCCAGTCTCAAACTCCTGACCTCAGATGATCTGCCTACCTCAGCCTCCCAAAGTGCTGGGATTACGGGCATGAGGCACCGTGCCCGGCCAGGTCCCAGTATTATTATCTCTGTTTTATTATTATTTTTTATATAAAAAAAATTTTTTTTTTTTAAAGACGGGGTTTCACCATGTTGGTCAGGCTGGTCTTGAACTCCCGACCTCAGGTGATCCGCCTGACTTGGCTCCCAAAGTGCTTGGATTACAGGTGTGAGCCACCAAGCCCGGCCTATCTCTGTTTTATTAAAGAGAAAATGGAGTCCCAGAAGCAGCACGAGGTCACTTAGTGTCAGAGAAGTACCCCCCGCCCCACCAAGGCCTTCCCAACTGCTAGTCTTTCACTTTAATATTGATAATATTCCACTTAATTCCGAGCTTTTTTCTTCTGGAGCTAGAACAAACTCATAAATATTTTTCCTGGCAATGGTAGTCAAGTGTCCTGGAACCACTAAATCTTGAGACCAGCTCGTGATCCCTCTACAACTTTCCTGCCAAGTGGTCATCAAAGCACATTTAAATGCTTCTGGAGATGAGAACTTATCTCTTAAGGCACGCTGCTCCATCTTTAGACAATGTCCTAAGCCAAGCATTATTTCCCTGTTGTATGTGAAATCCACAGATTGAGGGGCAGCCCCCCTCTGCTTGGTGGGATGCATGTACACCTGGCCACATAAGTAAAGCTTGGGACTGGCCTCAAAACAGGTGGGGCAACTCTAATTGTAGGCACAACTGGCTCTTGTCCGTCCAGGCCAATTCCTCTACTTTGCATTTGAGGGCACTATGTGCTAACTGTGTGGGAACTGCGAGCTGGAAGCTTATTTCTCATTCTTCGGATGTTCTGGGCATAACATACACACCCTTTGATATCAACGTGGAGTATAAGGATATTCAATTCAGTATCTAACATTATTGCTATTTTCTTCCCCTACTACCACGACCTATCCCTGATAATTTAAAAAGTCCCTGAAAAAAAACTCTATCCTTATTCATTCATCAATTACCATTTCTTTTTGAAAAACAAAATCGAGTTTTTAAAAACATGGCTCAAAAATTTTTTTTTCTTCTTTTTTGGTTTAGAAAACAGGCTGGTCTCGGCTGGGCACAGTGGGTCAAACTTGCAATCCCAGCACTTTGGGAGATTGAGGTGGGTGGATCACCTGAGGTCAGGAGTTTGAGACAAGCCTGGCCAACATGGTGAAACCCCGTCTCTACTAAAAATACAAAAAATTAACTGGGAGTGGCGGCAGGCACTTGAAATCCCAGCTACCGAGGAGGCTGTGGCAGGAGAATCGCTTGAGACTGGAAGGCGGAGGTTGCAGTGAGCTGAGATTGTGCCACTGCACTCCAGCCTGGGCAACAAGGGTGAAACTCTGTCTCTCTCTCTCTCTTTTTTTTTAAGAGACGGAGTCTCGCTCTGTTGCCAGGCTGGAGTGCAGTGGCGTGATCTCAGCTCACTGCTACCTCCACCTCCTGGGTTCAAGTGATTCTCTTGCCTCAGCCTCCCCAGTAGCTGGGACTACAGGTGCGTGCCACCACACCCAGCTAATTTTTGTACTTTTAGTAGAGATGGGGTTTCACCATGTTGGCCAGGCTTGTCTGGATCTCTTGACCTTGTATCTGCCCACCTCAGCCTCCCAAAGTGCTGAGATTACAGGCATGAGCCACCGCGCCCAGCCAAAACTCTGTCTCAAGAAAAAAACAGAAAAAAGAAAAGAAAAGAGCCTGGTCTCAAACTCCTCAGCTCAAGGGATCCAAGTGCTGGGATCCTAGACATGTGCCACTGTGGTTTGATTTTTAAATGAACCCAGATGTACTCTGGATCGATCATATTTCCCCCAATCTAAGCCTGATATAAACAGATTATTCTATATAATCGGCTAATAGTGTAGCCTTCAGTGTCGTAAAGCGATTCTTAAAAATGTGAGAATTTCACATGCAATAAATGGGAAATGAATGAATGCTCTCCTATAGTAACATGAGCCTGCTTCTGCCACAACACTGTGCTGGTTCATTGTTTATCTTCCCCTTAGAGTCTAGGCTCCTTGGAAGGTCCAGGATAGAGATGATTCATCTGGTATCCTCAGTGCCTATCATAGTGTCTGATACACAGAGTGTGTTCAATATATGTTGGCTGAGGGGGAACCGAATGATCAGTGGGAGAGAAAGTTTCATATTGTCTCCACAGAGGCTGGGTAGGACTAGAGAGAAGGTCAAAGTCCTGTGGGGTCAGAAAATCTTCCTGGAGCAGATGAAATGTGTCCACAGGAATGGAATTTTCTAGAAGGAGAGCTGGATGCTTAGCTAACATGATAGGCAGTGTTTTTGATTGGACAGGGCTCAGCTGGGGGCTGCAGTGAAGCTTTATAACAGATGGTTGAGCATAGGCACTGGAACTGGGCTGCCTGACCAAATCTTGCTTCTGCAATTTACCAACTGTGTGACATTCGGGAAGTTACTTAGCCTCTCAGTGCCTTAGTTTTCTCATCTGCAAAATGGAGTAATTCTATTTATTTGTGAATTAAATAAATGCATGTATATACAATTTAGAACAAAGCCAGCCACAGAATACGTACTCAGTAATGTTAGCAATTGTGATTATTTTTTATCTGTTTCCATTCCTTTGTTCTGCCTTGACCTTTCTTGTCACCTACTCTCATCCCCTGCGACCTGCGATGCTTCCTACATGCCCCAGGCAAAAATGAATGACATGCATGTGGATAGGCAGGAGATACATGAATGACTGTATAGAATGAGATGGTTTCTGCACTGTTCCAGGTGTGGAGGGCAGCCTGTATGTGCTGACTGTATAGAATGAGGTGGCTTCTACCCGGCTCCAGGTGTGGAGGGCAGCCTGTGTGCTGACTGTATAGAAAGAGCTGGTTTCTACCCAGCTCCAGGTGTGGAGGGCAGCCTGTGTGCTGACTGTCTAGAATGAGCTGGTTTCTACATGGCTCCAGTTGTGGAGGGCAGCCTGTATGTGCTGACTGTATAGAATGAACTGGTTTCTCTGCCCCGTTCCTGTCTTTCTCAGTCGTTCTTATCAAGAGCCTGGAATATTTCCTCCAGGGTACTATGAAGGATCTGAGATCCTCCCATGCCAGGCCTGGCTCTTTTCCTGGTCAGTTTCTTTGACTCCATGGCTATTTATTTCCAGTTCAGTAAGCTCTGAGGAGGGCAAAGAACGGGTAGGAAAGGGGCCCTAAACCAGAAGGTGTGGGATGAAAAGGATGGGTCAATTCATGGAGCATTTAATGAGCACCTTCCACGCGTCAGGCGCTGTGTTCGACGCTGGGGTGGGAGGGAGTATGGCAAAGATGGACAAATGCCATCCTCACTATAGAAACCCTCAGTACCCTTAACTTGAAATGAAGCTGAGCTTGAGAGATCAATGAACTCTTAGAGAACAGAAAGCAAAGTCGGATATCCAGAAAGGAATTTGCAGTTGACTTCTAAATAGCTAGCTCAAGAATCAATCTTCTCTACAGTAGTAACTTCAACTCTACCAAGTGATAGTGGTAAAACAGTAACAATTATTTTAGTTACTGTCAAGATAAAATGAATTATATTTGCCTGTTTCATAAGGTGGTTTAAAGTTACTCTTTCTCCTCTCTGTTCCCCTGTCCCCCACTACCCAAACCAGACACCCCGACTGATTTGTCCCCCGATGGCCGGCTGTGATTACTATCCTAATTTGTTCTTTCCTCATCTGCTACAAACTGCCTATTTTCTGTCCTTCTGATAATGCAGGAGCTCTGAGGGACTTCTGAAGCTGTTTTTGTACCATGCAGAAGTGTATTAACTGGAATTCCTATGTTTGTGTCTATAAAACCCCTCGTCTTCTCAGCGTGAGATCACCTTCAGGAACGGCGTCATGTCGATGTGCAGCTTGCGCGTGTAAAATTCTTTTCTGTTTGAACATATCAGCCCTTTATTTATACAACTTTGAGGCTCTCCTGTCTTCTGAGCTGCTGCCTCCAAGGACTGCTGGGCTCCCTGTGAAGAGAAGCAGAAAGCCCAAACTTTCATATGAATGATATACAGTGCAACAAGAGCTAGTCCAAATCCCCAAATATTTATAGAAAGCAATTTTTGAAATCATTACGGTAATAGGCAACACCTATTTTTACTGTTGAAGACACAGAGGACTCTATAGAGAGAAAATAGCCCAAGACTGTTTATTAATTAATACCTACAGAAGTGGAAAAAGGGAGCTTCCTAGGTCCCAGGTTTTTTTTTTTTTTTGAGATGGAGTTTCGCTCTTGTTGCCCAGGCTAGAAGTGCAATGGCGTGATCTCAGCGCACCACAACCTCTCCCTCCTGGGTTGAAGCAATTCTCCTGTCTCAGCCTCCCAAGTAGCTGGGATTACAGGCATGTGCCACCATGCCTGGCTACTTTTTTTTTTTTTGTATTTTTAGTAGAGACGAGGTTTCACCATGTTGGTCAGGCTGGTATCGAACTCCTGACCTCATGATCCACCTGCCTCGGCCTCCCAAAGTGCTGGGATTACAGGCGTGAGCCACTGTGCCCGGCCAGTCCCAGGGTTTTAATTATTTCATTTAACCCTCACAACAACCCTGTAAGACAGGTACTGTTACTCCCATTATACAGATGAGGAAACCGGGAGGCTCTGGGAGGTTAAGCAACTTGCCCAAGGCCATTAGCTGATATATGCATAGCTAAAATCACCATCTGTTGAAGCCTTTTCAATGAGACCTTTCTGATGCTTCTATAGCTTCCATGGATGGTTATCAAATCCGCTTTGCAGCAAATATGGTTATAGCAAGATTCCAGTTTATTTCCAAGATGACAAAATTGAATTTGATGTGGTAGGAAGACTGATTGGAACAAATGTAGCAGAGAGAGAAGGAAGAATGGGCCAACAGAGGAGTTTGGGAGGCCCTGGGTGCTCTCTGAGCTTCTGAGCCATGCAAAGGGTGTCGCGTTTCAGGACACCACAGGGTTGGATCTGAAGCTGCCCTCCAATCCATGCCCCACAGTGCAACCTGGGTGCTCCTTCCAAGATACACGCTGGACCATATCACTTCTCTGCTTGAAATCTTCAAAAGCCATTGTCCTCAGGATGAAGGCCAACCGGCTTACAAGGTTTATAAGCTCTTCCTGCCTGGCCCTGGATGATCTCTCCTGCTTCATTCAGTCATTCAACAAATATTTATTGGGTGCCTTTTCTATGCCAGGCAGAGCAGATAGGGCAGTGCCCAAAGGGACGAAAGTCTCCACCCTCATGAAGAGTACACATCCATTCCACTGAAAGGGAAGACAGAATCAACCAGGAATTGGAACATAAGTACCTGTGAAGGTGGTTTGTGTTAGGGAGAAAAAGAAAACACAAAGTGGGCTAAGGGAATAGCTGGGGATGGAAGTGGAGGCTGCAATTTTAAGCAGGGAGTCAAAGAAGGTCCATGAAAAAGCAATGACTGAGCAAAGCTCTGAAGGTGGTGAGGGAGGGTTCTAGGGCCTATCTGCATGCAGTGTTTACTTTACGATGGGAATAGCAGGTGCGGAGGGCCACATGGACACCGGCTCTTGAGCTCCCGGAGCAAGGCCTTTGCACATATCCTTCCCCTCTCTCCCTTTTGACTCTTCTTCATCCTTCACGTCTGGCTTCCCTGTGCCTGTGACCTCCCAGAGCATGAGCACCTTCCACCATTGCCCACAATAATTGCTTAGGCTTGTGCAGCCAGCCACCTCTCCTCCTCCTCTAGACTGGAAGCCCCCTGAAGGCAGGAACCATGGCTGTTCCATTCCCATTGTCCCAGCAGTTTCTGACTCAGGATCTGGAAATGAACACACACTTGATAGATATATGCTGAACGAAAGAGTAAGTAACAGGTTATGGCCCACTTCAGTGCAAAGTCATGTGCTTGGGTGGTTTTCATTTATCCATTAAACTGATATTTATCAAGTGCCTACTATATGTCAGCACACATAAGCAAGATGATGCTTTTAGGTAGTGACTAGTCTGTGAAGACAATGCAGTGGTGCTAGGAGGGAGGGCAATGAGAAGGGGGTGGCCACTTGCTTTGGGTGATCAGGGGAGGCCTCTCTGAGGAGGTGACATTTGAGCAGAGACCTTGATGACAAGCTGGAGCCAGCCCTGGATGGATCTATCTTTAGCAATCAGGGTAGCTGGTATCTCTGTGGTCTGATTATTTATTTATTTAATTATTATTATTATTATTTTTTTGAGACAGATTCTTGCCTTGTCGCCAAGGCTGGAGTGCAGTGGTGAGATCTCGGCTCACTGCAACTTCTGCCTCCTGGGTTCAAGCGATTCTCCTGCCTCAGTCTCCTGAGTAGCTGGGATTATAAGTGTGTGCCACTACGCCCGGCTAATTTTTGTATTTTTAGTAGAGATGGAGTTTTGCCATGTTGGCCGGGGTGGTCTGAACTCCTGACCTCAGGTGATCCACCTGCCTTGGCCTCTCAAAGTGCTGGGATTACAGGCGTGAGCCACTGTGCCTGGCCTGTGGTCTGATTACTTAGAGGTAAGCAGGGGATCTTTGAAAAGGAAAGTGGAATTCCTGATAGGCCTGTCTGTCCCAGCCTTCTGGGCTCCATCCCTGGCCCTGTGAGGCACCCCCTCTGTTTTCTGAGTGGTAGAGCAATCACAACCGGTATGTGCAGCTGTTGGGTATGCTGAGAGCAAAGGCAAGAATAAATAGTGATCAGGAGTCAAGGCCTCTACACGTATAGGAGGAAGAAGAAAACACAAGGTTAAATGGAAGGGAAGGAAAGCGGGAGAACTGAAGAAAGCAGAGATGCCTGAAGGTTTTTTGTTTCTTTTCTGTGAACACTTTGGTGGAGATGATTAAAAAACTAATGGAATGGCCGGATGTAGTGGCTTATGCCTGTAATCCCAGCACTCTGGGAGGCCGAGGTGGGTGGATCGCTCGAGGCCAGCAGTTTGGGACCAGCCTGGTCAACACAGCAAAACCCATTTCTACTAAAAATACAAAAATTAGACAGGCATGGTGGTGCACACCTGTGGTCACAGCTACTTGGGAGTATGAGGCATGAGAATTGCTTGAACCTGGGAGGTGGAGGTTGCAGTGAGCCAAGATCACGTCACTGTACTCCAGCCTGGGCACAGAGTGAGACCGTCTTAAAAAAAAAAAAAAAAAAAAAAAACCAAACAAAGAAAACAAAAAACAAAACAAAACAAAAAAACTGATGGAATGGTGAAATGTTTAGCAGAAAAACAGAACCCATCCCTTCACCTATATTGTACTATAAATACTTCAATATTTTTATGTTCTGCTAAAAACACCTGGAAGCCTTTCTCTTTAGTAAATGAAGCAATAAAGATTAATGAGTTAATTTGGTAAAGCTGATTTGAATTGCACAGAAGGCATTGCATAAGTACTTGGCATTTAAAAATTATCTGACATTTAAAAGATGACTGTTAATGAATTCAAGAGCTAATCTTATACTCTGACAGAGTGAGCCATGGAAAATCCAGGATTATTATCTTGCTGTAAACACAATGTGATTCAGTTGAGCTATCAAAAAAAAAAAAAAGCTATTGGCTGTGTACAAATATCTAGACTCACACACACATATAATATAGTAAAACTTAAAGAGAACATCCATGAAAATTACAGACACGTCTTACTATTTCCTTCCTTACTCTTGGATTATAATATCTGAGCTACGGATCCAAGGAGAAACCCTTCTCCCCAGTGATTTTTCCTCCTCCTTTCAGCTGGTGTATTTTAAAGGGTCACTACCGTGGGTTGGCTCTCCAAACAGATCTTGGAACGTCTAACCTTAAGAAGGAGATGAAATTCTAAACCCAAGTGGCTGCATCTCCAGCCCTGGGTCCCACAGAGCCACCAGAGATAAGGATCTGTCCTGTGGGTGTCCCTCAGGCCCTCCTCATTACCTCTCCCATTTCTTTCTAATTGGGGTTCCCCATCTTTGTAGCTGCGCTTAATGGCTCCAAGAAGAGCGATTGTCCCTCATTAAGGAGGCTGCAACGCTCTTGCTGTCTGCCTCCCACGCAGCTCACAACTTCATTCTGGCAGAGAGCAAGCTGCCAAGAGGCTCCGGGAACCTGTGGGCAAGCTGAGCTGTAGGAAGAAACGTAAGGGAGGAGGGCTTTTGTAACCAAGATCTGAAATGTGCTAGGGAACACACCCCGCCATTATCTTCATGCTTGAAGAGCGGGTGGGGGACTGAAACCCTTAGGTGGTCTCTCAAGTGGCCACATCAAACCTCTGCACACACAGGGCCTTTGTCCCCTCCTGTGAGTAAACACAAAGAAGAGTCAGTCCCTCCTCTGACCCCCCGGGCTCCCCTTGTTGGCTAATAAACTGACTCCTCTTGGTGGCTCTGAGTCCCCGGGGGCACAGAGAGAGCTCAGAGATTTAGTTCCTGCCAGCAGGGGAGAAGGAGGCTGGGACCCTGAGCTTCCCTGTCCTCCCTCCCCCTACTAGCGTAGGGGAACCAAATCCTGGAAGGGGCCCTCCCTGCAGGAGCGAGGGAGCTGGCAACTTTTCTCGTGTTTGGCCTTCTGGCCCTGTTGTTCTTTGCCCACAGCAGCCTACGGACCTAAAAGCGGGGATGGGGCCATTGGTGGGGTTGAGTGTGCCTGGGACTCCCTGGGCTCCCTGAGATGGGGCTGCCTAGAGAGGAGATCCCAGTGGGCCGGGCATTGTACACACTGTCAATCCCAGGCTGACTTGGAGGGCACCCTCTATGTGGCAAGGCCAACCTCCCCGGCTACCCACAAGGTCCTCACTCTGAGGTTCTGTCTCCGTCTAGGTTTCCCTGGCTGGAAGGCAGGAGGCCTCCAGTGTGCAGGGGGTCAGACGGTTGCCCAGGATCTCAGCTCAGCAACGCTGCCTGCCCACAGAGCCTCTTTCTGAGGAGCAGCGGACCCCCGAGCCACAGCGGGCTTCCACCCTCACAAACGTGCCCAGCAGTCCAGCGCCTGTCACCTGGGTTCATCCTGCTCGTCTTGGCCACCTGAGGTCCGGGTCCACTTTTTACATTCTACAGGCAATTTGGTGCTGGTGAAATGGGCTGAGTGGGGCATTTTGCGAGGACTCCACAAGTAGGCACGTGGAAACAAAATTAGTTTAGTGGCCAAAGAAGAGCTTTCTTGTTCTCCTCCTGTCAGAAATTTTGGTCTTCATCTATTTATTTATTTTTTTTAGACGGAGTTTTGCTCTTGTTGCCCAGGCTGGAGTGCAGTGGCACGATCTCGGCTCACCACAACCTCTGCCTCCTGGGTTCGAGCGATTCTCCTGCTTCAGCCTCCCGAGTAGCTGGGATTACAGGCATGTGCCACCACGTCTGGCTAATTTTGTATTTTTAGTAGAGATGGGGTTTCTCCATGTTGGTCAGGCTGGTCTTGAACTCCTGACCTCAGGTGATCTGCCTGTTTTTGGCCTTCCAAAGTGCTGGGATTACAGGCGTAAGCCACCATGCCCGGCCGGTCTTCATCTATTTTTTAATGTCCTCGACTCTTATAGAAGGAGATTTTACATCCTCCTGAGTGTTTAGCAAATTAGCCGAACAGTTGGCAAACATGAGACTCGGAAGAGAAACATGGCAACCTCCAGTGTTGGCTTTTGTGAGGGGCTCATTTCATGACTGGCTAAGTCATGAATCTTTCTGTGCCTCAGCTTCCCTACCTAGAAAATGGGGCTAAGCTCATTGTTCTCTTCCAGGACATTTTGAATAATGAAACTCTGGACACTTTCATTCCAGGGCTTCCACTATCTGGAAGGAAATCTTATCCGTGAGTTCTAATTGATACTGTCTTCAACATAATTATGTGCTTTGTTGATATAACAGAATCACTGTTTATCTGGCTTAGCAGAAGCTGGAGGAGAAAAATTTCAAGCCAAAATAGTGATCTCTTCTGCCCCAAGGGGAGAAGAAACCAGCTTTTTCTGTGAGGGGGGTGGCTAGCTGTATTCGGGCTGGAACAGTGCCTGTGTTTGAGAGATGCCACATTCTATTTTAGACTGGGAGATGGGAGGTCGGGGGTGAAAGGTGAGAAATCTGAACAACCCCCCAGCTCCTTCCAACTCAAAACTCGAACTCAACACGGTGTGACTTCCTTGTTTTGTTGGGTCTGGTGGGACTTTTCCAATCTGACAACCGACAGACAGGGAATCTCAACTTGCAAAATGATTCCACTGTGAAAAGGTCATTTTTAAGTCAGTTGATTTTTACTAGGAAAAAAAATGGTGTTTTGATTCCCAGACTTGCCCATAAAAGTTGATCTAACCCAAATTCAGCTGCACTATGGAAGCGAGGTAGTCCTGGTATGTGGGACAGCAGAAGCCTGGAAGAAGAGAAAGAAAATTGTCCTTTCTTTTTCTTTCCTGGCCCTCCACGCTTTCCTGACTCCTTCTCCTCCACTAGGGTCTTCTGTCTTCTGATGTCTAAATTTTGCAGCCCTGTGCTGTGGGCCTTGGGGGTTCTGCCCGACACAATGCTCCTGGCCCCCAAATTCCCTGCCTCCCCTCTGCTCCAGGCCTTCAGCTGTGCTCCCTTAGGTATAGGGGGGAAGCAATTAAAAAACTTTCACAAGGAAATATGAGGAGCCCAAAATCATCTCTAATAGTTAGAATTTTAAGCAGCGAAACACAGTGAACACCCCAAAAGGCATGGAAGATGTTTGGGAGTCCGAGAGAGGGATGCCTGAATTGGGGGGCTGGGTATGGGAAGGGGGAGGAACAATTGGTAGATTGACTCATAGTCCTCCTTTAAATGATTCCTGCTTTTCAAGCTTCTCCTTCTCCACGTCTAAACCCTTAGATTGTACACAAGCTCTAAGTTCTGTTCTATAATGGCTTTCAAGGCAAGGGACAGGGGAGTATAATAGTAATTATTATAATGTACCGAAGGCTGCCTACTCCAAGCATTGTGTGAATCCCTTTCCATATGCTTCATCTAATCCTCGTCATGACCCCATCAGGGGAAATATTATTACCCTATGAGGAAACTGAGTTGTTTTTTCAGTAGAGACAGCGTTTCTCTACGTTGGTCAGGCTGGTCTCGAACTCCTGACCTCAGGTGATCCATCCCCCACCCCCGCGGCTTCCCAAAGTGCTGGGATTACAGGTGTGAGCCACTGTGCCCAGCCTATTTTTGAGACAGAGTCTCGCTCTGTCACTCAGACTGGAGTGCAGTGGTGTGATCAAGGCTCACTGCAGCCTCGACAACCCAGGCTCAAGCAATCCTCCTGCCACAGCCTCCTGAGTAGCTGGGATTACAGATATGCACCACCACACCTGGATATATATATATATTTTTTGAGACACAGTTTTGTTCTTGTCGCCCAGGCAGGAGTGTAATGGCACGATCTCAGCTCACCACAACCTCTGCCTCCTGGGTTCAAGTGATTCTCCTGTCTCAGCCTCCCAAGTAGCTGGGATTATAGGGACCTGCCACCATGCCCGGTTAATTTTGTATTTTTAGTAGAGACAGGGTTTCTCCATGTTGGTCAGACTGGTCTCAAGCTTCCGACCTCAGGTGATCCACCCGCCTCAGCTTCCCAAAGTGCTGGGATTATGGGAATGAGCCACGGTGCCTAGCTTATACCTGGCTAATTTTTTATAGAGACGGGATCTCACTTTGTTGCCCAGGCTGGTCTCAAACTCCTGGGCTTAAGTAATCCTCCAGTCTTGGCCTCCCAAAGTGCTGGGATTACAGGTGTGAGCCACTGCTCCCGGTCTAGAAGTTGGGATTTAAATGCAGCTTTATTGGATTCCCAAATGACTAGGCCTCTTTGAGAGTGCAGTTCATGTGTGAATGGGGCCCTATTAATCCTGACATCTATTTCCTTATCTGTAAACAGGGATAATAAGTGTACCAACTACATGGGGGATGTTGTAAGGATGAGATAATCCTAAACTCTGTGCATAGCAACACTCGAACACATTGGCTGTTATTACCATTTCAAAAGACCCTCTCGGCCAAGTGGGTGGCTCACCCCTGTAATCGCAGCACTTTGGGAGGCCGAGGTGGGTGGATCACCCGAGGTCGTCAGGAGTTCAAGACCAGCCTGGCCAACATGGTGAAACCCGACTCTATTAAAACTACAAAAATTAGCCTTGCATGGTGGCGGGGTGCCTGTAATCCCAGCTGCTCAGGGGGCTGAGGCAGGAGAATGGACTGAAGCCAGGAGGCAGAGGTTGCAGTGAGCTGAGATTGTGCTACTGGACTCCAGCCTGGACAACAGAGCGAGACTCCGTCTAAAAAAAATTCCCCTTTAAAAGCTATTTATGACAAACCAACAGCCAATATCATACTGAATGGGCAAAAACTAGAAGCATTCCCTTTGAAATCTGGCACTAGACAAGGATGTCCTCTCTCACCACTCCTATTCAATATAGTACTGGAAGTTCTAGCCAGAGCAATCAGGCAAGAAAAAGAAATAAAGGGTATTCAAATAGGAAAGGAGGAAGTCAAATTGTCTCTATTTGCAGACGACATGATTCTATATCTGGAAGACCCCATCGTCTCGGCCCAAAATCTCCTGAAACTGATAAGCAACTTCAGCAAAGTCTCAGGATATAAAATCAATGTGCAAAAATCACAAGCATTCCTATACACCAATAACAGACTAAAAGACAGCCAAATCAAGAACCAACTGCCATTCACAATCGCTACAAAGACAATAAAATACCTAGGAATACAACTAACAAGGAACGTAAAGGACCTCTTCAAGGAGAACTACAAACCACTGCTCAATGAAATAAGAGAGGACACAAACAGATGGAGAAATATTCCATGTTCATGGCTAGGAAGAATCAATATTGTCAAAATGGCCATACTGCCCAAAGTAATTTACAGATTCAATGCTATCCCTATCAAGCTACCAATGACCTTCTTCGAAGAACTGGAAAAAACCACCTTAAACTTCATATGGAACCAAAAGAGAGCCCGCATAGCCAAGTCAATTCTAAGCAAAAAGAACAAAGCTGGAGGCATCACACTCCTGGACTTCAAACTATACTACAAAGCTACAGTAATCAAAACAGCATGGTACTGGTACCAAAACAGAAATATAGACCAATGGAACAGAACAGAGGCCTCCGACGCAACACAACACATCTACAACCACCCGATCTTTGACAAACCTGACAAAAACAAACAATGTGGAAGCGAGTCCCTGTTTAATAAATGGTGTTGGGAAAACTGGCTAGTCATGTGCAGAAAGCAGAAACTGGACCCCTTCCTGACACCTTACACTAAAATTAACTCCAGATGGATTAAAGACTTAAACATAAGACCTAACACCATAAAAACCCTAGAAGAAAATCTAGGCAAAACCATTCAGGACATAGGCGTAGGCAAGGACTTCATGACTAAAACACCAAAAGCAGTGGCAACGAAAGCCAAAATAGACAAATGGGACCTAATCAAACTCCACAGCTTCTGCACAGCAAAAGAAACAGTCATTAGAGTGAATTGGCAACCAACAGAATGGGAAAAAATTTTTGCAGTCTACCCATCTGACAAAGGGCTGATAACCAGAATCTACAAAGAACTGAAACAGATTTACAAGAAAAAAACAAACAAGCCCATTCAAAAGTGGGCGAAGGATATGAACAGACACTTTACAAAAGAAGACATACGTGAAGCCAACAAACATATGAAAAAATGCTCATCATCACTGGTCATTAGAGAAATGCAAATCAAAACTACATTGAGATACCATCTCACGCCATTTAGAATGGCGATCATTAAAAAATCTGGAGACAACAGATGTTGGAGAGGATGTGGAGAAATAGGAACGCTTTTACACTGTTGGTGGGAGTGTAAATTAGTTCAACCATTGTGGAAGACGGTGTGGCGATTCCTCAAGGACCTAGAAATAGAAATTCCATTTGATCCAGCAATCCCATTACTGGGTATATATCCAAAAGACTATAAATCGTTCTATTATAAGGACACATGCACACGAATGTTCATTGCAGCACAGTTTACAATAGCAAAGACCTGGAACCAACCCAAATGCCCATTGATGATAGACTGGACAGGGAAAATGTGGCACATATACACCACGGAATATTATGCAGCCATCAAAAACGATGAGTTTGTGTCCTTCGTAGGGACATGGATGAACCTGGAAACCATCATTCTCAGCAAACTGACACAAGAACAGAAAATCAAACACCGCATGTTCTCACTCATAGGCGGGTGTTGAACAATGCGAACACAGGGACACAGGGAGGGGGAGTATCACACACTGGGGTCTGTCAGGGGGAGAAAGGGGAGGGACAGTGGGGGGGGTGGGGGAGGTGGGGGAGGGGATAGCATGGGGGAGAAATGCCAGATGTAGGTGATGGGGAGGAAGGCAGCAAATCACACTGCCATGTGTGTACCTATGCAACAATCTTCCATGTTCTTCACATGTACCCCCAAACCTAAAATGCAATTAAAAAAAAATTCCCTTTCAAGAGAATGGGGGAGATAATTGTTAAAGCTTGCGCTAGGTATGTGGAGGTTCGTCATACTATTCTGTCTACTTTTACATATGTTTGACATTTTCCACGATACACAGAAAAAAGGAAAAGGAATTAACTAGGCAGATATTATGTGTCACTAGCAGCCAAGACATCAATTAATACAGACTTATTGGAATAAATGACAGTTGCAGGGAAAATCCAACAAATAAAAGCCTTGATTTTGTAATTAAAAACAAACCCCTCTCAGGAAATTAGCCTTAAATTGTCTACGGCGTTTTGGGGCAAAGTAATCCTGTGGGTAAGATGAAGTTCGCTTAGATCTTCAAAAAGCCTTTGAATCAAGTCCCACAACCAAAGTTATTTACAAAACCAGAGGTGGGGAGGGAGGGAGGGGAGAGAGAGAAGGGAGAGTGAGCACAGGCATGGAACTAGGTGAACTGTTGCAGTGTCTTGGGAAACAGCCGACTTTAGACACAAGAAACAAAGGCAGGGCAGGGAGCCAAGAGCATGTCTCTTGATGGGGGAAATGGAGAAAGCGAATTATCTTAGGTATCAGTGTGGAGACCAGTGTTAGTTGTCTGCCTCACAGAGATCTCTCAGAAGGATGCCTAGTGACACCCTCAAGTCTGCACATGACCCAAAGCTTTTCCAGAGAAGGAAAACCAAATCACAATGACCAATAGCAGGAAATGCCCAGACTTTGTGAATTGTGGGGTAAATATCAGTTGAACTTCCGTCTCATTATCACTGAAAATACAAGTGCAATCTCTAAATCTTAGAGGCGATGGCATTTTTCAATCCAGAACATGGACCTTAATGTTACTGACAGATTTATTTGTTAATATTTATTTATATAGAGATAGGGTCTCACTTTTTTGCCCTGGCTAGTTTGGAACTCCTGGTTTCAAGTGATCCCCCACCTCGGCCTCCCAAAGTGCTGGGATTACAGGTGTGAGCCACCGTGCCCGGCCTGTTGATTTATTTTTGAGTGGCTCCTATGTACCAGGAACTGTGCCAGACACAAGGAATACAAAGGCAGATAACAGCCTTAAACAGAAGGCAGGGTAGTTTGTGGCTTAGAAGGACACTGAAATAAAAGGTTACCATTGTACCCTTGTACAAAACATAATGTGTCTACAGGTGTTTTGTGTTGTTTTGTGTGTGTGTGTGTGTGTGTGTGTGTCTGTATGTGTGTGTATGTGTTATTTCTGGTCCTGAAAGAGGAGAGCTGACAGGGATATGAACACCATCTGTGAAACCACCAAGGAAACAGATTGGGTAAACACAGGTTTATTCAAACCAAATCGTGGTGTGCTAGAATTACAGGTTACTCTTTGAAATCCAAAAGAGGTAAACGTAGGATACATAAGATCAAATATGAATTTATACTGTTGTAAACTGATGAAGCCTGAGCTCAAGAGATAGTATAGGTTGAAACAGAAGTGGAAAAGGGACGTAACACCAGTTTAACAGGATTTTTAGGATCCTACCCGAGCTCTAAGCCCCACAAAGCAACAAAACAAAACCCAAGAGAAGGTGTATGAGAAAGGAAGCTTGTTCTCTCCAGCCTGGAAACAGTTTAAACAAAGGGAGAAAAGTGTCAATCTGAAAACTGGTGAGATGCTTTCTTTCTTATTTTAAACAAAGAGACGCGATCATTTTTGGGAAATCTAATTAAGGTTTTGAGCTTGTACTTTGATACTCTTTACTGAGAACCTCTGTCCCAACAGCTCTATAAACAAGCAGGCTCAGGGCTTCTCCCAAGCTTACATAGATGGATCTGGATGGATGAGCGTTTTATGGTCTGAGTTCCAATTTTTCAGAAAGATGAATTCATTGTCCCCCCAAAGTCTGGAGTTAGAGGGATAAAATGCCAAAAAGGGATTGAGATCCTTAAGAGGAAAATGCCAATGACTCTATTCAATAATCTAATAAAAACCTGATTAATGTTAAATATTTTAAACTAATGAAAATTAGCTAAAAAATAATGGTGCTATGGTGTTGAGTCCTGTTCAGTTTACTGTATACTTGTCATATACTCTGGGTCTCAGATTATTTTATGCTAGACTTGAATAAAACCAGCTCTCCTCATGATCAATCTTTCCTTCTTATAGGGATAATTTAGAAAAAGGCAAAACAATGAAAAAAAAAAAGACCAGGAAAACAAAGTAAAAAACAAAATATATCTCGATTTCAAGTTAGCATGATTGCACTTTTTAAAATGCATTATTTGCAAGTCTTTTCCTTATAGATACATTTTTTTTAAACATACTTGCAGTCATAGTAGACTTATTTTGATTTCCACTTTTAAAATGTTAAATTAGGCTGGGTGAGGTGGCTCACGCCTGTGATTCTGGCACTTTGGGAGGCTGAGGTGGGTGGATTGCCTGAGCTCAGGAGTTTGAGACTAGCCTGGGCAACACGGTGAAATCCTGTCTCTACTAAAATACAAAAAAAAAAAAAAAATGTAATCCCAGTTACTTGGGAGGCTGAGGCAGGAGAATTGCTTGAACCCAGGAGGTAGAGGTTGCAGTGAGCTGAGATGGCGCCACTGCACTCCAGACTGGGCAACAGAGCGAGACCCCATCCTAAAAAAAAAAAAAAAAAAAAAAGTTAAATCACTGGTTCTCAACTGGAGGTGATTTTGCTCCCCCAGTGGACATTTATCAGGGTCTGGAAACATTTTTGATTGTCACAACTGGGGAAGGTTGTGGCATCTACTGGCATCTAGTAGGTAGTGGCCAGGGACACTGCTTAACATCCTACGTCAACAGGAAAGTTCCCCACAACAAAGACAGTCTGGTCCAAAATGTCAATGATGTTGCCTGTGTTAAACATTAATATTAAATTTCAGTTTCTGGTATGAACAATCATTCTTTTTTAATGCTGGAATTAAACCTTTCACCGAGGGTGAAACTGCCATTGCAAATTATAACTGAGACAGTGAAAGAGATCTGACCTAACCAACTCCATCTTGATTGTAACCTCCAGGCTGTCCTTGTTCATTCCTGCGTGTAGGCTGAACTAACTTTGGGAGAAACTCAGTTTATAGTTTAGCTTTGAAACAAAGACGATAACAGCCCTTTCCAAAAACAAACTCCCTTGCTACCTGGGAAGTAGACTGTCTTCGCAGGACTAACAAATTCGCCACAAAATTAGAAATTATGGTTTAGGAGTCATGTGGCTGGAGGCCGCAAGATTCTAAACCTCCCCAAAAATTATTTCTCTGATGTTAGACTCTTAGGCTGTTTCCAGTTTTTCTCAATTTTTTTTTTTTTTTGAGACAGAGTTTTGTTCTTGTTATCTAGCCTGGAGTGTAATGGCACAATCTTGGCTCACTGCAACCTCTGCCTTCCAGGTTCAAGCAGTTCTCCTCCCTTAGCCTCCAGAGTAACTGAGATTACAGACTGCTGCCACCATACCTGGCTAATTTTTGTATTTTTAGTAGAGGCAGGGTTTCACCATGTTGGCCAGGCTGGTCTCAAACTCCTGACCTAGTGATCCACCCACCCTGGCCTCTCAAAGTGGTAGGATTATAGGTGAGCCACAGAGCCTGGTCTAGTTTTTCTCTATTATAGATAATGCTGCAAAGGACATCTTCACTGACTTTTTTTCTGTTGAATTATTTCCTTAGGATAAGTTTCCAGGGGTCAGAAATACATAATCAATGGATATTTTATGTTTTTCATATTTCATGAGTTATATTGCCACTTTGCTTTACAAAGGGATTCAACCAAGACTGTGATTCACCAGAAGTGTATATTAGTTTTACTGAAACGCTGCCAGCCCTGGGTGTTACCATTTAAAAAGAGTAAGAGGAGGCACAAATCTCAGATAGAAGGTGGTACTTATAGTTTGCCTCAATATGCATTTAAATTGCTAATCAAGATGAATAATTTTTTCACATTTATTTTCTGTTACTCCTTTTTGGATATGAATTGTTTCTGTCTTTTGCTTATTTTTCTCATTATGGTTCTCAATGTTTTTCTTTCAAAATTGCAGGTAATCTTTACTGAGTATAGATAGTCATGTTAAAGTTAATGAAATTATTTTACTTTTTTTTTTCAGTTTTACTTTCTCCCACCACTGTCTAGCTATGTTAATATTTCCTCCTGAAATTTTCATTTATCATTTTAATACTCTTTTTAGGTGCTGGTCACCTTACCCAACCTGCGGCCTCTACACAGACAGGCCTTGGGGCAGAGGAAAAGCTTCTCCAGCGATTGATGTCAGTGGCCCACTGAGGTAAGAGCAATACTCAGTCTCTGAAGGTATCCCAGAAACTAATTTCCCTTAATCAAATGAAGGGCCTTAGGAGGAGCCACGAGGCAGAAATGAAAATCAATCTGAAGGAGAATACCAAATTCTGTGAGGAGTTTGAAAGACCTGCATTAAAAAAGGGCACCGTACCTTTAGGACTTCAGCACTGGTGATGCTCCATATGCAGCTATTAATATGCAAAAAATGCCTTCATAAATACTTGATTCTGTTCACAGTGGGGAAGCAGTTCATTTGAAGAGGAAATGGGAGCTTGGAGTTGAAACATGTCTGCTTGTCTCCTTTTTCTTTTTTCATTGCTCTCTTTTCATCTCCACATTTCCCCTTGTAGTTTTCTTCCCCCACCCCCCCACCCACTCACCCCCCTCTTCCAACTTGTAGGAAGTTGCTGATGTCAGTTGCTACTCTTATTTCTTTTGATGGATTCACCGCTTAGGCCCTGCTCCTCGGGTCAGGTGTGGAAGGGGTGCCTTGCGAGCCGTTCCCACCGTTTGCCATCCTCATCGTGTGTTGGAGGAAGGAGCCTAACCCTTTCTGCTCCCACGGCAGCGCCAACAGCCTCCGAGGAGACAAGGTGATGGCTCTCTCATTGCTTCCGGTAGGGCCTCCGGAGAAGCCTCCAGCCCAGGAAACCATCACGCCAGCCTCTGCAGAGCACCGCGTGTTTTCCAAATCTAAGTCTGCGACTTCTTATTGGAGGGTGGTAATACCAGAATATCCACCTTTGGCATGTCTTCCCCTCTCTCAGCTAGCACTGTGATAAAAGTACAAGTCTTTCATGTGACTGAACCCCTAATCAGGTCTGATCCCTAGGAAGGGAGGGAGCGGGGGAGTCAGTGGGGGAACTGATGGAAAGGAACGGCTGCTAAGATCAGTATTGTGGTGTCCTCTGCTTCAGGGTGGGAAAGGCCACAGGGGAAGGAATCCCCTGGATTGCCAGTGGCGCATCAAGGTAGGGAACTGAAGTCGGCTGGGCAGAAATTTGTTCCTAAATGTGTTTCAGATGCTTTATAATAAACACGAAATTAGTCATTGCCTTGGAGTAGGCCGAGGAAGTAGTTAAAACTGAAGTCAGTGATTAATCTAATAAGAGGCCATTAGCCTTGAGAAGTGAGCTGAGGTGCAGGGGGCCAGGAAGTCAGCCCCCACCTCCCTCCCACCCTGTTTTCTCTGTGTTTGGGGGTGGTGGGGGTCCCTAGACTTCTCCTCAGATGCCCTTTCTTTCCAGGGTTGCCTGTAAAGGAATTGGGACTACTGCGTCTTGGACAAACCAATGGGTTCTGGTAGGAGCCCCCTGTCGGTTCATGTAGGAGGCAGGCGCAAGGGCTTCTCAGCCAGCTGACTTTCCACAGCCTTGCAGGGGAAACTGGGATGAGAGTTTAAGACTCCTCGCTCTGGTGTTCCTTTTTCTGACTGCAAAGTTAATAATTCAACCTAGGATTTAATTTGACATGTTGAGTCCCTCTTTTTTTTTTTTTTTTTTAGATGGAGTCTTGCTCTGTCACCCAGGCTGGAGTGCAGTGGCGTGATCTTGGCTCACCGCAACCTCCACCTCCCAGGTTCAAGCCATTCTCCTGCCTCAGCCCCCCAAGTAGCTGGTATTACAGATGCGCCTGCTACCACACCTGGCTAATTTTTGTATTTTTAGTAGAGACGGGGTTTCATCATGTTGGCCAAGCTGGTCTTGAACTCCTGACCTCGTGATCTGCCTGTCTCAAACTTCCAAAGTGCTGGGATTACAGGTGTGAGCCACTGCGCCTGGTTGAGCCCCTCTTTCATTGCAGGTGATAGTAGGTCTTGTGGAACAGAACTGTGGGGCTGTGTCAATTTGGAGTGTGTTTGGGGTATGTGAGGCCTTTGCATGGCCTTTGGGGTTGCAGAATTATCAAAATATACCATATTATGTTTTCCTTAGTCACAGACTCTTTAAAAAACTCTGTTTCTAGATCCCTTATATGGGATGTCTGCAAAGTGGGCATTTAAAAAATGCAAATGTTGATTTTGCAGCTGCTTGGCAGCTGGGAGGAGCTGCTCAGCAGTGTTGCACCTCAGTGGAGGCCTGACCCAGGCCTGGGGTTGTCACAGAGAGTTCAGGTCCTACCTCAGAGCCCACCTCAGGCATGCAAATGAAAGCAAACCTGTTTCTCCGTTTCTTTTCTTTTCTTTTTTTTTTTTTTTGAGACAGAGTCTTGCTCTGTCACCCAGGCTAGAGTGCACTGGCACAATCTTGGCTCATTGCAACCTCTGCCTCCCGGGTTCAAGCAGTTCTGCCTGAGCCTCCTGAGTAGCTGGGATTACAGGTGCCTACCATCACGCCCAGCTAATTTTTGTTTTTAGTAGAGACGGGGTTTCACCATGTTGGCCAGGCTGGTCTCAAACTCCTGACCTCGTGATCCACCTGCCTCGGCCTCCCAAAGTGCTGGGATTACAGGCGTGAGCCACTGTGCCCGGCCGCAAATATGTTTCTATTATCATTAATATAGTGAGTGCTGGGGAAGAAGAGAAAGCCAGGCCACGGCAGGAAGGAAGGTGGAGAGAATGGAGAAATCAAGATCATGGCCCAGAGGTGTTACTCAGCAGGGTGAGACCTGCGAGGCCCCTGGAGCTGCGTGTGCTGCCTCTGCCTCAGATTCTCCGAGGCCCTGGATTCAGTTCAAGGAATTCCCCTGAGTTGCCTCTCTAGAGAGAATTTGAAGACAGTTCCAGCTTCAAAGCTTCCAAGGAAGTAACAAACTTATAAATATTTGTGAACATATGTCCTTGAACCACAAATAGATATTCTTTTTTTTTTTTTTTGAGACAGGATCTCGCTTTGTCACTCAGGTTGGAGTGCTGAAGCATGACCTCAGCTCACTGCAACCTTCACCTTCTGGGTTCAAGCGACTTTCTTGCCTTAGCCTCCCAAGTAGCTGGGAGCACAGGTGCATGCCACCACGCCTGGTTAATTTTTGTATTATTAGTAGAGACTGGGTTTCACCATGTTGTACAGGCTGGTCTTGAACTCCTGACCTCAGGTGACCTGCCTGCCTCAGCCTCCCAAAGTGCTGGGATTACAGGCGTGAGCTCACGTGAGCATGAGCCACCTCGACCTGCCCGCTAATAGAAATTCTTTCTTTTTTTGAGATGGAGTCTCGCTCTGTCACCTAGGCTGGAGTGCAGTGGTGTGATCTCGGCTCACTGCAACCTCCGCCTCCCAGGTTCAAGCAATTCTCCTGCCTTAGCCTCCTGAGTAGCTGGAATTACAGGTGTGTGCCACCACATCTGGTTAATTTTTTTTTGTATTTTTACTGGAGATGGGGTTTCACCTTGTTGGTCAGGCTGGTCTCGAACTGCTGACCTCAGGTTATCTACCCACCTCAGCCTCCCAAAGTGCTGGGATTACAGGCGTGAGCCAGTGTGACTGGCCTGCTAATAGAAATTCTTAATGTATCCAGTTGAAGCACCATCCTCCTTTCTTTAGGGTTACCCTTGCACTTTTTTTTTCTTAATTGCTAATTTTTATCTCTATTACGAATGAAAATTAGTGCCTACTGCCTCATTGAATGCCACCTTTTTATGTTCCCTTATTCCCTTTTTGACTTTGCAGAAGTCAGGGAAAGGCCTATTAAGCTTATTCACACGCATAAAGAACTAAATGGTACAGTCCAAGTTAACACGTTCCAAGGAGTAAAGGAACCTCTGTGATTTCAGAGTCTACTTGTCTCATTTTACTGATTAGGCAAATGGGGCCCAGAGAGCTAAAGAGTCTCACCTAGGGCCACACAGCAAGCTGAGACAAGAACCCAAGAGTTGTGACTCCCAACGCCATCCTCATTCAGAGTCAGTACTGTACCTGCTTCTCTGTTGCTTGGGTCAACGGTGAGGTTTCATAAAGATTCATGTGAAGATCGGCTCTAGCTTCAGTGTCTGCTGTAGTGAAAATCAAAGAGGAACAAAGATCAAGGTGGTCAGATCTGGATCTCATGACTTTTTATATATACCATACACACACCTAGTTCATATGTATGTAAGATTATAAGCACATATACAGCCATGGCATTCATAATTTACTCACCAAATAACACCTGTAACCTCTATAGGCATAAACACCATTTTAAATATAGCATTAAGACCTTATATTCAAATAGATATTATTCTTGTTTTCGTTGCTCTTTGAAAGAACAAAAGTGAATTTTTTATGCTATTAAAATTCAGATAAAGCTGAAATTAAAAAGGAAATATTGATGGAAAAAAATCTGCTGATGCTGTTGAGTATAAATTTTGTATGACTGCACTTCACTGAAGTAGGAACATGCTTCTGCAAACTTCCAAACAGATCAGAGACTTCCCTTTTCCCTCATAACGTGGCGGGGCGAGAGGAGAGGTGGAAGCATGAATCAAACAAAGGCAAAGGCCAAAGTGAGGCTGGAGGGAGTGGACTAACAGAAGCCACGGAGACCGTGGAGCCTGCCGGGAAGCAGCGGACACCAGCATGGAGCTGTGGTGTGATGCCCATGACTCCCCTCCATGGCTGTTGTTACCACTGTTCTCTAGAGGTGTGGTAGCTGAGGCTCAAAAGGTATAGTAACCCACTCAAGTTCGTACCACTAGTGAGGTTTTTGAGTAAGGCTTTCCCTCTAAGACTGCCCTACTCTAAAACTCCATAGTGCAAAAGGATAGGTTTTATTTTGCTTTTCTTTTTTTCCTTTAAGAAAGTAAATTTGGTCAGGTGCGGTGGCTCATGCCCGTAATCCCAGTACGTTGGAAGGCAGATGTGGGCAGATTGCTTGAGGCCAGGAGTTTGAGACTAGCCTGGCCAACATGGTGAAATCCCATCTCTACTAAAAATACCAAAATTAGTGGGGTGTGGGTGGTGCATGCCTGTAGTCACAGCTACTCAGGAGGCTGAGGCAGGAGAATCGCTTGAACCTGGGAGAGAAAGGTTGCAGTGAGCTGAGATCGTGCCACTGCACTTCAGCCTCGGTGACAGAGCGGGACTCCGTCTCAAAAAAAAAAAGTAAATTTAATATTCTAAAGGAATGTTTTTGTGAGGAACAGATTTAGCTAAGCACATGGCCCTATTGACAAGGATTTTAGTATCTTCTGCACAACTCCAGGCACGCTTGAAACTGGGAGTTCACAGTCCTTCTGTGATGAACATTTCTGCCACTCTTCTACGGGACCAGTGTCCAACAAAAAGTTCTTTCCATACTTGGTACCCATAAGTAGCTCTTTTAGGAGCCAGTGGCTATATATGACTCTGTCTCTTTGTCTTTTTGACCTTAAGCCTCTACTCATTCTTTGTGGGCTTGACCTTCCCATTTCTTTTGTTTCTCAGCTATCTTCTTCTGTCTTTGAAAATGGCTTTTGCACAGATTTAAAACATTTCTTAGCAGGGTGTGGTGGTGCATGCCTGTAATCCCAGTTACTCAGGAGGCTGAGGCACAAGAATCACTTGAACCAGGGAGGTAGAGGTTGCATTGAGCCAAGATAGAACCACTGCTCTCCAGCCTAGGTGATAGAGTGAGACTGTGTCTCAAAAAACAAAAAAAAAAAGTTTTTTTAAAATTTAAATCAGCTTGGGGGAAACTGAGGCCCTGAAAGCGTTTTCATTCAATTGGCGCAAGGCCACACCTTGAAAGAACACAAGACTAGGACTCAGAACCCAGATGTCCTGACTTAGTGTCTTGCACTTTCCACTCCACATCACACGGCCTCCCATTAGCCTCACTGAGCTTGCCACATCACAGCTGCTTGGCCATGATCCGCCCTCGGGACAAATCCAGCCCAGCAGAATTGCGTTGTGATGAGGTTCACTTCACTGTGGCTTGGAAGGAACCATGGGCCTCTTAGAAATGAAACTTATAAATTCTAATGCATAAGGAAAGTTCTTGCAACACCAGGAGAATGAATCAGTCAGCCAGAGTTCAAGAAATGTAAACACATTTTTAGATAGGAGACTGAAAAATCACTTAGGACTTCTCCATCTCTTGGGTCAAGACCTTGGTAATTTGCTGAGGTCCAAGCTATCAAGGAGGAGACACAACTCAAGCTGCATTCCAGGGAGATAGAGCAGTGGGGGGTGATAAAACCTCCTTTCAGATCTATCCCTGTTATCAAGTCAAAGAAACTGATTAACCCATCGACCAACCAGGCAACTGGCCGCAAACAAAGGCCTGGTTCTTTTTTGTCGTTCAGAATCTGGTGTGCACATTCCATTTTTTACAGTCTATACAGACTATAGACTACACAACTTCCAGGCATGCCCGAAACTGGGAGTTCACAGTCTTTCTGTGATGAACATTTCTGACACTAAAGAGATAAACAGAAAACACATTCCTTCCTTGGCTGCCCACCATCAGGCCTTAGCAGATTTTCAGATGCTAGCATTAATCTAACCACAGGCTTTTAGGGAGAAGATAGCATTCCCGCCAGATAATCAGGCAGTTTTAGAGATGACCCTTTCTAAATGGGGGTCTCATCCCAAGCCTGTTTTGCCTTCTTCAAATCATGGGATCCTTCACCAAACACTCAAAACTTGAAAAGTAGGAAAGGGCATCTGATTCTAACTTGGAATATGGCTCCTTAACATTTCCTTCTATTTAGATCTGTGTTGGCTATGTTTAATTCCCAAGTCATTGTTTGTTGTTTTCAATAAAAATGAAACATAGTTGGCCCGGGCACAGTGGCTCACGCCTGTAATCCCCAGCACTTTGGGAGGCCGAGGTGGATGGATCACTTGAGGTCAGGAGATTGAGACTGGTTTGGCCAACATGGCAAAACCCCATCTCTACTAAAAATACAATTAGCCAGGCATGGTGGCAGGTGCCTGTAATCCCAGCTACTTGGGAGGCTGAGGCAGGAGAACTGCTTGAACCTGGGAGGCGGAGGTTGCAGTGAGCTGAGATGGCGCTATTGCACTCAAACCTGGGCAACAAGAGCGAAAACTCTGTCTGAAAAAAAAAAAAAAAAAGAAATATAGTCATATTTATTCCCATTGTTTCAGGTTGCCTTGGTATGGGACCTTCTTTTGGGCCCTATCTGGTGTCAAAGTAGAGATCAACTTCAAAGAGTCACCTTTTTAGGCTAGGTGGAACACCTGGCTTCTTCCTAGATGTATGTCAGGGTTTGAGAAAGATTATCACACCTGTAGGGTCCAAAGTGGCCAAATATCCGGTGGTTACAAGGGCAGTTGCTGCTGGAGGTGCTGGCAGGAGCTTCTGTAAATCTGTTTAGGGTCTTTGTCTATGTATACCATTTCTGAGGCATGAGCACCCTTTGTGGCTAACATGCTGTCATGGAATACACCCCATAACTTGAAATGTTTCATCACCATGGAGGGGATATATCCATTGCCAAAGAGGTCTCAGAAAACACCTTTGCGTTCTCATAGCTTTGCACAGGGACTTGCTGCACCCAACAGGAACCAGTGGGAGAAGGCCTGAAAGTCAGCCTCAGTCCCTTCATGGTTTTGTGTTTTTTTGGTCACAAATGGAAAATGCAAATGCAAATTCCAGATTATTAAAAAAAAATTCTCCTCAGTATAAACTTAACCATAAAAGGAAGGATAATTTTGGTCTTGCTGAACTTTCCTTAAGAATATCTAAAAATACTTTATTTTATATGATGTGACTCAAGACGCCTATGACCTATAGAGTGTTTGTAGTGTTATAATAAATTTTGAGTCTGCTTGTTTAATGTGGAACACCAAGACCCAAGATGGCCTTTTGGTATTGTCATTATCAAATTCTTAGGACAAGATTTAAGACCCTGTTTATGCTACATTTTCACTTTAAATCTTCCCAAATGAGGAGGAGGGTGAGATGGGCATATGGAATAGTTGCTGGAGACCTGAATAAGTCTCCAGGCGAAAGACATCCCCCCTGGGAGCTCTAGCTAGGGAGTCAGGTAGACAGATCTAGAAAATATGAGTCAGTCTGAATTTAAATATGGAAGTACACAGTAAAGGCAAGGGCAATATTTTTCTTCCAATTTGGGATAACCGTCCTTTTACTTATATCTTTTTAGATTAAGGCTAGCTAAGTCTCGAGGGTTTGGCTTTAGCTTTGGGAACACCAATCTTGCTCAAAAGTTCATAAATTATTTTTTATGGAAAGGTCTAAAGGCACATGGCAGTTTACCAAGCCCAGAATGAAAGCCTAGCTAGAGGACTGAATTTAAATTCAAGTTGCGTAACAACAAAATGTCAACCACACGAGAAACCCTCCAATCAGGAGACATCACAGGATTAATAAAGATACCTATGTGGAGGAAAGGAATTAAAAAAAAGGCTGAAGGTGGAACTGCATACAAAACAGTGAGCAAATGTCATTCACATGGTGGTCTCTGTTTTCAGAAAACATATATACATATATTTTTTGAGAGGAGTCTTGCTCTGTCGCCCAGGCTGGATTGTAGTGGTGCAATCTTGGCTCACTGCAACCTCTGCCTCCCGATTCAAGCGATTCTCCCTGCCTCAGCCTCCCGAGTAGCTGCGATTACAGGTGTGTGCCACCACGCCTGGCTAATTTTTGTATTTTCAGTAGAGACGGGGTTTCACCGTGTTGGCCAGGCTGCTCTTAAACTCCTGACCTCAGGTGATCTGACCTTGGCCTCCTAAAGTACTGGGATTATAGGTGTGAGCCACTGCGCCTGGCCACAAAATATTATTTTTGGTCACTTGCTCTCAAACAAATATGGATATCTGGGTCCCAGCCTCTAGTCTTATCTCCTCTATTCCATTCTCTACATAGCTGGGAGTCATTCCTATAAAATAAAAATCTGGTGATGTCAATTCCTATGTAAGCAGAGTCCCACCACCATTGGCATAAATTCCTTAGCTGCTTTCTATGGCCCTTCATGATCTGGCTCCTGCCTCCTTCGTGAGGTGCATTTCTCATCACTCCCTCCCTGCATGTAGCATGGGGTGCAGTCATTACAAGTTGCCTAGGTTTCTCCATGCTGCCATGCTCTCTCATCTTTATATGGTCCTTTCTCCTAGAGCATCCTGTCTTCACCACTCGGCTAGTTCCTACGTATATCCTTAGAAACTCTGCTCAAGTGTCCAAAAGCCTTCTCAACCCCCAGGCCCAGTCAATCTGTACTTGTTTGTACCTCTCAACACACTCCACCCCTGTGGGCTACTTTAAGCCATGGATGTGGTCTTTCAACTGTATTTTTGTGCCTAGCATAGTATTTGTCACTAGACGGACAATTGATGTTTGTTGAATTAATGAATGAGCAATATCTTTCTGCTTGGTAAAACATACTCACGGCCGGGCATGGTGACTCACTCCTATAATCCCAGCACTTTGGGAGGCTGAGGTGGGCAGATTACCTGAGCTCAGGAGTTTGAGACTAGCCTGGCCAACATGGTGAAGCCCTGTCTCTACTAAAAATACAAAAAATTACCTGGGTGTGGTGGCACGTGCCTGTAATCCCAGCTACTCGGGAGGCTGAGGCAGGAGAACAGCTTGAACCTGGGAGGCAGAGGTTGCAGGGAGTTGAGATTGTGCCATTGCACTTCAGCCTGGGCAACAAGAGCCAGACTCCATCTTAAAAAACAAACAAGCAAACAAACAAAACCAAACAAAAACGGCCAGGTGAGGTGGCTCATGCCTGTAATCCAAGCACTTTGGAGGCCAAGGCAGGCGGATCACCTGAGGTCAGGAGTTCAAGACCAGCCTGACCAACATGGTGAAACCCCGTCTTAAAACAAACAAACAAACAAACAAACAAACCAAAAACAACATACTCACAGATTCTTTCTGTTGAACACAGTCTGACTCTGGTGTCTACATCAATTTTCAAAGGAGGGATTATGGGGAAACCAAGACTATAGCAAAATCCTTAGGCCACAGAGAGATGTATGAAAGGAGCAAGAGAAAGAAACTAGGTGGGAAAAAAATCCTTTAGAAAAGTCTTATACTTCTTTCTTTCTTTATTTTTGATCTTATTTTATTTTTTTGAGACAGAGTCTTGCTCTGTCACACAGACTGGAGTGCAGTGGCATGATCTTGGCTCACTGCAAACTCCACCTCCTGGGTTCAAGCTATTCTCCTGCCCGAGCCCCTAGAGTAGCTGGGACTACAGGCATGTGCCACAATGCCTGGCTAATTTTTGTATTTTTGGTAGAGACGGGGTTTCACCATGTTGATCAACCTGGTCTTAAACTCCTGATCTCAGGTGATCCACCCACCTCTTCCTCCCAAAGTGCTGGGATTATAGGCGTGAGCCATCGCACCCAGCCTCATGCTTCTTCATAGTTTTGATGAGAAGACAACACACCTGTCTGAAGGGTGATGAAATAGAAAATAGTATTTATGAATTACTAGTTAATGAAAGTTATAATTTTTTGATCACTCTGACAGAAGAAAATTTAATATTCCAAACTTTAATGTAGGTGGAGGAATGTAACTCACACACAAAATTCCAAGATCTGTACCTGCTTTAAAATGCATTGTGCTAAGTACTACTTCACTGCTTGGGCAAGGTCCGATCTCTTGTGCATGTCATGCATTAAATGAACAGCAGATCCTGGCTACTTGGGAAGGACACATCCTGAGAATTTTAAGACTCCTTAGATTTGTGAATACCCCTAGTGTGTATCTATTGGTAATAAAACTAAAGAAGAATTGAAAAAGAGAGAATGTTCTTCAGACTCTTAATGAGACTATAAATAAAGGATTAGAGTGATTTATTAAATGAATTTTTTTGGCAGAGAACCATCACATTGTTAGGCCACTTCACTTTCTCTTACTTCCATCATGAGTCCCAGCAGTCAGCCTTTTTTTAGGGCCATTAAAAATACATGTGCGTGTATATATGTATATAAAGAGATCAATGTTCTTCTGTTTGAAAAGTAACTGCACAGGAGCTATTGCAGATGTTGTAATGAATTATAGACCACAATATGAGATGGGTGAGTGCTGCGAGGCTGGCTAGGCTCACTCACTAGCTTAGTGATAGTCTTCTGTCTCCCAGCCTTGCAGTATCAATGATTTAACTTCATGCCTCTATAAAATGACAAATTGTATGGGTCCTGATGTTTTATTTATTTTTTATTTTTATTTTTTAGAGATAGGGTCTTGCTTTGTTGGCCAGGGTGGTCTTAAATTCTAGCCTCAATAATCCTCCCACCTTGGCCTCCCAAAGTGCTGAGATTACGGTCATGAGCCACTACACTGTGCCAGTCCCTGACTTTTGAGGTCATTTCAAATAGTTGAAATCAACCTTCATGTCCACAAATACCCAAAGTCTACCATCTATGCAATCTTTTTAGAATCCTACCACTTTTATATGAAAATATTCATTAAAACCAAATGACCAAAAAGAAAAATGTGCAAACTCTAGGCCAGGGGCGGTGGCTCACGCCTATAATCCCAGCACTTTAGGAGGCTGAGGTAGGTGGATCACCTGAGGTCAGGCATTCAAGACCAGCCTGGCCACCATGGTGAAACTCCATCTCTACTAAAATTACAAAAATTAGCTGAGTGTGGTGGCGGGTGCTAAAATCCCACCTACTTGAGGGGCTGAGGCATGAGAACCACTTGAACCTGGGAGATGGAGGTTGCAATGAGCCAAGATTGTGCCACTCACTCCAGCCTTGGCAATAGAGTGAGACTGTTTCAAAAAACAAAATTGTGAAAACTCTATAGATGTTTCAATGAATAATGTTTTAAATTGGTCTTTGAACTCAGTTCCAGGGGGGTATCAGGTATTTTCTTTTCTTTCTTCTTTTTTTTTAGACAAAGTTTCATTCTTGTTGCCCAGGCTGGAGTGCAATGGTGCGATCTTGGTTCACCACAACTTCCACCTCCTGGGTTCAAGCAATTCTCCTGCTTCAGCTTCCCAAGTATGTGGGATTCCAGGCACGTGCCACCATGTCTGGCTAATTTTGTATTTTTAGTAGAGATTGGATTTCTCCCTGTTGGTCAAGCAGGTCTCGAACTCCTGACCTCAAGTGATCTGCCCACCTCAGCCTCCCAAAGTGCTGGGATTACAGGTGTGAGCCACTGCACCTGGCCCAGGTATTTCCTTAACAACAGATGGGGAATATTAAGCACAAAGTGAAAAAATGTTTTTGGGCAAATCAAGGGAACAAATAAGGTTCTAAGATGTCAAAGAGGCACCCTATAAGAGGCACCCATGCTTATATGTGAAATGCATTTTCCTGCAGAGACTGTTCTGCATAGTGATTAAGTTTCTAAGTCAATCTGGAAAAAAAAAAGCCTATTTCACCCCTATTGTAGCTAAACTTTTTAAATCATTAAATGCTTATGACTCACTGACAGCAGGTGTGTGTTAGCAGCGTATTACCAGGTAATAGGGGTGCTGGTGGGTCCCTGCCCTTAAAAAACTTGCAGTCTAGTGACAGAGTGTGGTACCTCACACCTGTAATCCCAGCACTTTGAGATGCCGAGGTGGGAAGATGGCTTGAGCCCAGAATTTGGAAGCCAGTCTGGGCAACATGGTGAAACCCCATCTCTATTAAAAAAAAAAAAGAAAAAGAAAAAAAGGCATGATAGCAAGCACCTGTAGTCCCAGCTATTCAGGAGGCTGAGATAGGAGGATCGCTTGAGCCTGGGAGGTCGAGGCTGCAGTGAGCTGAGATCCAGCCACTGCACTCGAGTCTGGGCAACAGAGGGAGATGGTGTCTCAAAAGAAAAGAAAACAAAGCTTGCGGTCTCATGGAGAGAAAAGTCTAGTAATTGGACAATGTAGTGAGCGAGACTCCATGGTTGTGACGGGGTAAGCACGGTTTGTTGTGCGCATGTGGAGGGGGACTGTCACCCCATTGGCGGGGAGGCGGGAGGGAAGGAGGGCCAGGGGGAAGCAGAAAAGCCTTCGCGGGGGAGGTCAGCTTGGGAACTAAACTGGGAAGTGAGGGATTAGCAGGAGTTAGACAGGACAAGGGTAAAAGTTGGGGGATGACAGAAAGTAGAGTGGTGGTTGCCAGGGGCTAAGGGAGAGGAGGATGGGGAGTTGTTTAATGGGTATAAAGTTTCAGTTTTGCAAGATGAAAAGAGTTCTGGAGACTGGTTGCACAATAATGTGAATGTACTTAACGCTACTGGACTGTACACTAAAAATTGGTTCAGATGGCAAATTTTATGTTATGTGTATTTTATCGCAATTAAAAAATGTTGGTAAGGAGGAGATGAGGAGCTGTGCTCCAGGAGGCAGAGGGAACAGTGCGTTATAAAGCTTGGAAATAGGAAAGAGATTTGCAAGGTCTTTTAGTTACTAGGAATAGAGGTGAGGAGCAAAGCGTTCTCTCCTTTTCCTGGACCTAGAGTTGCTGCGGGGCCCCCTGTAATAGGCTGAGTTAGCTTTTGGTGCGCTGTCATTGCCCCTTCTGTACTTTTCTCCTTCTAGAGTCCCCTTCTCCTTGCACCTAATGTTCCCCTGTGCATCCGCGCCCCCGGGGTCACTCCAAGGGCCAGAGATGTTTTACCCAGCGTACTCCGGCCCGGCGTACATAAAGCTCTACGTACGTACTTCCGGCCGGCGCGGTGGCTCACGCATGTAATCCTAGCACTTTGGGAGGCAGAGGGTGGCAGATTGCCTGAGCTCGGGAGTTTGAGACCAGCCTGGGCAACACAGTGAAACCCTGTTCCTACTAAAATACAAAAAATTAGCCAGGTGTGGCAGCGTGCGCCTGTAATCCCAGCTACTCTGGAGGCTGAAGCAGGAGAATCACTTGAACCCCAGAGGCCGAAGTTACGGTGAGCCGAGATCGCGCCACTGCCCTCCAGCCTGGCGACAGAGCGAGACTTTCTCTCCACAAACAAAACAAAACAAAACATAACAAAAAAACTCTACATACTTCCAAATTACTCACCTTTATGGCCACGCCATCAGAATTTTTAGTCTCTCAGAGCAGCTGTTCTCAGCTAGATTGCAAGAGAGTAACTATCTGATTAAATGCACTTTTACTAGAGTGTGACAGACTATTCACCTCTCAGAAGTCTCAGAATCTTTAAGAGGATACTTCTTAATCTAAGGTAAGTCTTTGGTGAGATTTTAATAGTAGAATGAAGTGAAATGGTAACATTTTATGTGCTATTAGGAAGAATATTTTGGTTTGTGGAGCTAGCCTGTAAACGAGCCTGACTTGCTTGAAAATTTGTTTCAGGACTTTGAGTCTCCCAAACTGCTACTTTTTTTTCCCCCCCAGCTTCTCTTCTTCTCCCTATAATATCTCTAAAAGTTGCAAATCCTTTTAGTGTTACCCACAAAAGGGTGTGTGATGTGAGTAGGGGGAACTGGGAGGGGAAACAGGAGTAGGATAGAAGCCATTTGTTCGTATGGGTCATTACTAAGCAAGGACTTCCTGAACTCTCACATATGGTCAGGTGGAATTGCCCCCTGTTTAGACTGATGCCACTATGAACCATGCCTAGTCATAAAAATACAGGTTCCTTGGGTTCAAATCCTAACTTCACCACTTTGTGTGACCTTGGGCAAGTCACTTAGCCTCTCTAAGTCACACTGTCCTAGATGAAAAATGAAGATAATGATAGGATTTATCTCCTATTGTTGCTGTGGGGATGAAATGAAATAATGAATTCGGCCAGGCACAGTGGCCCACGCCTGTAATCCCAGCACTGTGAGAGTCCGAGGTGGGCGAATCATGAGGTCAAGAGATGGAGACCATCCTGGTCAACATGGTGAAACCCCATCTCTACTAAAAACACAGGAGGCTGAGGCAGGAGAATCGCTGAACCTGGGAGGTGGAGGTTTTAGGGAGCCGAGATTGCACCACTGCACTCCAGCCTGGTGACAGAGCAAGACTGTCTCAAAAAAGAAAAAAAAAAAGGAATAATGAATGCAAAGCACTCTGCATGATGTTTGGAATATCAGGGATATATAATAATAGTAACTGTCGCTGCCACCACCACCACCATCATCATTTTCACCGAGCGCTCCTATTTAAGAGCTGCTCTGGCTCAGTTCTTACGATTGCATGAGAATGAGCAGAAACCGCACCAAAACTCTACCTTCATCAGGAGGTCTGCCCAAGGAAGATGGCAAGGGGGAATACAGAGGGCCAGACTTCCAGGTATTTCTCTGCTTACAGATTTTGAGATTGGCAAGGATATGATTGTGCCTTTTCTCTTATTTTTGCCATCTCTGGCAAAACAGTACTTCCACCCTAATTTGCCTACAGCCCTTGATCTGTGGCACTGCCTCCTGCCTGTTCCTACAGCAGCTTCCCCATGTGGGATTCATTGCCACCCAGCCCCAAAAGAAGCAGTCAGGAAGACCACACACATTTCTCTGTTAATCAAAGACTGTTTTTAGGAGAGAAAGTCTCCAGGTAATCATCCTTTCCTTGGTCTGAAGCAGCACCAGCCATGTCTGTGGAGGATGAGCTACAAAGTCAACCTACACTCCCAGTGTTTGCAGATCTCTCCACGGGGGAAATGAGATAGAAAAGGAATCTGAGGAGAGGCCTGAGACCTGGCCCCAGTTCTCCATTTAAAATACAAGCCTGAGTCTTTCCCAGATCGGCCCCTAGCTTGTGGGGTGTGTGCAGGCTGAGTGATGCACAACTCCAGGGGACAATGTCTGCCTCATTATTTTCAGAATTCTACAGTGGATAACCTGCAGAACCCACAGGACATCCTGCATATTATCCTTCCCCAGGCCAGCTAAGCACAAGCACTTGGTTCCACCCAATGTCTCTTCCTCATTAATATTTACACTCAGACCACGGGGCTGCCCCAAACTCATGAGAACAACACATTTCTCAGCTTTCTAAAAAGTAAATCCTCTTGGCTACTTATTGGTCTATTTGGGGAGAAATTGTGGGTTTCTGGAGGTCTGTATATGAAATAATATGATCATGAGTCAAATTACATAAAGAAGTAGAGGTGACTTTTTAGGTGAAAAGCTTACATTTTAGGAAATGCTCAGTACTAGACCCTTCCTCTTCATGGTTGATATTTGAATGGACTAATTCATAGGCTGAAAAACAATAAGATGTTTTACCTGAGAGTGGGAAAAATCTTGAAAAGATTTATTCCCTTATCCTAAGACAAGGGAAAACATGAAGTGGTTGCCTTGATGTTTAAGCTTTGCAATGAATTGGATCTTTTTTTTTTTTTTTAATTTTTGAGATGGAGTCTTTTTCTGTTGCCCAGGCCGTGTGCAGTGGCATGATCTTGGCTCACTGCAACCTCTGCCTACTGGGTTCAAGTGATTCTCCTGCCTCAGCCACCTGACTAGCTGGGATTATGGGCATATGCCATCAAGCCCGGCTAATTTTTTGTATTTTTAATAGAGATGGGATTTGTCATGTTATCCAAGCTGGTCTGGACTCCTGACCTCAAGTGATCTGCCCACCTCAGCCTCCCAAAGTGCTGGGATTACAGGCATGAGCCACTGCACCTGACCTTGAATTGGATGTTTTTGAAAATCCAGAGATGATAATCTGGAGAGAAGGTTGATCTAGGATTTAAAAAGCATTGAGGAAAATAATGATTTTATCCAAGATGTGTAAAGATAAAATTCTGTAGGGTCCATGATGATAAAATTCTGCAAGGAAAACTTTTGATAAAATAAGATCATGAAACAGTTAATGTTTGACACACGCTGCAAGATGCCCAGATTTGAACAGCAGCTGTCTCAGTGTGTGCAGCCATGGGGGATGACAGACAAGCACAAGGAGCCCCCTCTGCAGCTGTAGCACAAACAGAGTGTTGGACCAGGGGGAGCCAGGAGGGATTCTAGCCAAAAAGACAGACAGGCTTTTTCACAGCCCCTAATGAATTTTTTTGTGTGTGTGTGTGATCTGTTAGTCACCTGGGGTGAGAATTATTCTCCTAGCTCTCCTTGTCAGTCAAAATGAAAATCGGTTAAAACAATGCTTTTTTTTTTTTTTTTTTTCTTAAATGGAGTTTCGCTCTTATCGCCCAGGCTGGAGTGCAATGGTGTGACCTCTGCCTCCCAGGTTCAAGTGATTCTCCTGCCTCAGCCTCACAAGTAGCTGAGATTACAGACATGTGCCACTATGCCCGGGTAATTTTGTATTTTTTTTAAGTAGAGATGAGGTTTCTGCATGTTGGCCAGGCTGGTCTCCAACTCCTGACCTCAGGTGATCTGCCTGCCTCAGCCTCCCAAAGTGCTGGGATTACAGGCATGAGCCACTGTTCCCAGCCAACAATGCTGCTTTAATGACAGATGAGAATTAGAATGACAGACTTGAGAAAGCTAAGGGAGAGGTAATAGCAAAGAGGTCAATTGAGTGGGTCCTAAATGAAGGGAGACAGTTTTTTGTTTTTGTTTTTTAAGACAGAGTTTTGCTCTTGTCACCCAGGCTGGAGTGCAATGGCGTGATCTCGACTCACTGTAGTCTCCGCCTCCCAGGTTCAAGCAATTCTCCTGCTTCAGCCTCCTAAGGAGCTGGGATTACAGGTGCCCGCCACCACACCTGGCTAATTTTTTTTTTGTATTTTTAGTAGAAACGGCATTTTCACCATGGTGGCCAGGCTGGTCTGGACCTCCTGACCTAAGGTAAGCCACCTGCCTCAGCCTCCCAAGGTGATGGGATTACAGGTGTGAGCCACCATGCCTGGCCAGAAGAAAGGTTTTTAAAGGGAAATTTGGTGTGTGTGTATGAGAGGGAGAGAGTCAGGGAGTGAGAAGGGAGAGGGAGGTGTGAGATATCAGGGAGACAGCAATAGAGAAGAAAAAAAGGAATCCTAGAAAATTCAAACCGGAAAAGACCAGAGATCTTCTAGTCTACCTAGCCACCCAAACTTATTTCCAAATAATTCTGTTTATTTATTTTTTGCTTCATTGTCTCATTACTGATAACAAATAGACTATAGAAGTTGCCAGGAAAGAATGTTTGGGTTTTACTGATTTGCTAAACTGCAGTGGGGCTTGGCAAAGCCTGCCTCTAGTGCTTCTGTATCGAGGGGCATGCACAGGGCCACGTGCACACCGAGAGCTGAGGCTGAGCAGGCGGCCTGGGATTCTGAGCATCAACACTGGAGAGAGGAAAAGCCATAATTAGTGTTAATTGTTGACCCTACAGTTCAAGAATAGATGCTCTGGAGAATGGGAAATGAGAACAAACATTAATTATTGAGTAGGGACCTTGGAGACAGACACTCTGGATTAAAAGGAGAGAGATAAATTGCATAATGAATGTTAATTTTCCCTCAAAGAATTGAGTGGTCGGTGGTTGAAAGGGAAAAGAGGCTAAAAACAGTCATGAAAGAGAAAGCTCCGTGTGTGTCAGGTGAAAGGGTGGAGGAGGGTTACACAAACACTGTGTGTCACTGCCACCGTTCTGCCCTTTGCCTCGTAGCTCCCAAGAAGTTTGCTATCAGGGTTTTCCTTAGAACTCATTATTTACCACAGCTGCCTGCTAAGAAGCTCAACCATTTCCTCTACAGCCCGGGAGCCAGAAAACAGCTATGCTGCATTGCTGACAAGCTGAGAGGCACGTGGCGTGGGGGATCTATCTTTTCTGTGTGCTGGTGGGACTTTGACTTGGCTTGAGGGGAGGCTGCCAGAGCTGTGGCCCTATGGGTGCTGCTGTGGGACATCATGCGCTCCAGGCCTTAGTTGTTGTTTTAGCTTAATTACAATACAGGAGACACATGCCCTGCTTTCTGAAATAACCTTCTTAACTGAAAGTAAAAACAGAATAAAGAGAATTTGGGCTGGGCGCGGTGGCTCCCGCCTGCAATCCCAGCACTTTGGGAGGCCAAGGCGGGCAGATCACGAGGTCAGGAGATTGAGACCGTCCTGGCCAATATGGTGAAACCCTGTCTCTACTAAAAATACAAAAAAATTAGCTGGGCGTGGTGGTGCATGCCTGTAGCATGCCTGTAGTCCCAGCTACTCACGAGGCTGAGGCAGGAGAATTGCTTGAACCGAGGAAGCAGAGATTGCAGTGAGCTGAGATCGTGCCACTGCACTACAGTCTGGGTGACAGCATGAGACTCTGTCTCAAAAAAAAAAAAAAAAATTTGGGCTGGGCGCAGTGGCTCACGCCTGTAATCCCAGCACTTTGGGAGGCCAAGGCAGGTGAATCACTTGAGGTCAGGAGTTCGAAACCAGCCTGACAAACACAGTGAAACCCCATCTTTACTAAAAATACAAAGAATTTAGCCAGGCGTGGTGGTGCACACCTGTAGTCCCAGCTACTTGGGAGGCTGAGTGAGGCAGGAGAATCGCTTGAACCTGGGAAGCAGAGGTTGCAGTGAGTTGAGATTGTGCCATTGCACTCTAGCCTAGGCAATAAGAATGAAACTTCATCTCAAAAAAAAAAAAAAAAGAGAGAATTTGAGTAGAAGATGGGAGATGCGCATTGTAGACAATTTTATAAAGAGGATCTACAAACAGGCTTGTCACAGGCGGCCCAAATCTCAGAGTGCTGGTTGAGATGCCCACGTCCAGTCAGTGGCCCTGAGGAATGTCCCTTTTAGGCATGACTGTTTACTGCCTTCCATTCATTCGGCCCTCATGCAGTGTGTCTGGCTGATTTTCCAGTTGCCCAAGCCCTCTGTCTTTTCTCTTGTCTGTTCCTTCATGCTAGCTCACGCATCGGGTTGCATGATACCCCTCCTCAAACATCTGTGACTCCTTGTTGCCTAAACAGCCCCATTTCGGCTCCCTCCTGGCACACAGGCTTTCCCTGGTCTGACTCTGGTCTGTCTTTCAGGCCTAGCTCCTCCTCACCCGCCACGTGAAGCTCCTCCACAGTCCACTCACACAGTGCTGCTCTCCATTTCCCACATGTTCTCTATGTTCCTACCTCTTTCTTTGTTCATGCTGGTGTCTCAGCTGGCTGGCCCTCCCCCTTCTTTGTCTATCCACTTCTCATTTCTCAAAGGTCATTACAAATGGAGCTTCTTCTGTAAAAAGACCTTCCCAACCTCCTAGGCTAGAGTTAATAGCCTCCGAAGAATACCCCTGGATCATGCTCTTAGGCCTCTGTGATAGCACTCATTTCATTCTGCCTTAAGTTACAGTTAATGGTTGTGAATCTGTTCTCCACGTGGACTGTGAGGTCCTTGAGGGCAGTGACCACAGTGCCTGGGATGGAGCCTTGGTAAGTGGATTGAAGACAGACAGGCCTGGGAATGAAGCCCAGCTCTGCCCTTACCAGGTGAGTGAACTCCCTGTGTTTCAGTCTCCTCACCTATGATATGTGAATGAAAATACTCATTTCCTACGATTGCTGGGATGAGGGAACAAGATGACATGCATAGCAAGGTGCCTGAGAGTGTTTGCTCTCAATGTTAACATCCTTCCATGCCCCTTGCATGTGGGAGGTGTTCAGTACATTGTATCAAAGGAGTCAACACACATGTAATGGACCTTCTCTCTTTGAGGGTCAATGATATTTCATATTGGAATTGTACTTAATACTTTACAAGATGGAGTGCAAGTGTGGTCTGATTTGATTTTCACAAAGCAATGTGAAGTATATTGGCAGATATTATAGTTGCATTCTGTCAAGGCACAAGGTAAGCTGCTGTAAAACAAGAGGCCTGAAAAGATAAACATTTATTTCTCTCACACATAAAAGTCCAAAGGTAGGCAGGCAGGCTGATCAGAGTGGCTCTGCTCCAAAAAGTTACCGGAGCACCTCTGGTTCCTAATATCTTAGTACTCCATTATCCCATACAGAACTGTTCTCTTCCACATGGTTGAAGCTATTTCACCACCTCAACCAAGTCCAAGGAGAAAGACGAGGGGAAGGGCAAACAGTTTCCTTTTAAGGAAATGACCTGGAAGTTGCATGTGTTTTTCCATTCACATCTCATTGGTCAAATGTTGGTCATGTGGCCATACCTAGCTGCAAGTGAGTCTGGGAAGCATAATCTCTTGCTAGGCAGCCATTTTTTCAGCTAAAATTCAGGGTGGGGATTCTATTATTAGAATTTAGCTGAACACATTCTTCCATTATTCCTTTTGTAAATATTGTTCAGTCAATATTCATAATATTCAGTCAATATTATCGGAAATACTCTGGGAGTACCAAGTGTGTTCTCTGGGATATTCAGAGGTAGGTGAGGGGGGATCTACTTATAGGAATTTTAAATCTAGGAGGAGAAAGAAGAAAAATAGTAAAAAGAATAAAGGATGTGAGGGGGTGCTTGGTAAGAGGCCCAGGCAGTAATAATTGGTGGAACGTAAGGAAGTAGCAATTGTTGTGGCTGAGGTGGTCAGGTAAGGCGTCACAGTAGAGAGGGAACTTCTGCTGATCCTTGAAGCTTGAAAACCTGATTAAGAGGGACTAGAGGCCATGTGATACAGTGGGAAGAGCTCTGGCCTCACTAGATGAAGGCAGATCTGGGTTTGAGCCTTGGATTTGCCATCTATAAGCTGTATGTCTTTGAGCAAATCATACCTCTTTGGGCATCAGTTTTCTTACCCACAAAATCAGAGGTTTTCTTTTCTTTTCTCTTTTTGAGACAAGATCTCCCTCTATTGCCTAGGTTGGAATGCAGTGGTACGATAATGGCTCACTGCAGCCTTGACCTCCCAGGCTCAAGCAACTCTCCCACCTTAGCCCCCTGGAGTAACTGGGACCACAGGTGTGCACACCTGACCCAGCTAATTTAAAAATTTTTTTGCAGAGACGGGATCTCACTATGTTGCTCAGTGGAATTAGTCCATTTTCATGATGCTGACAAAGACATACTGGCAATTTACAAAAGAAAGACTGGCAATTTACAAAAGAAAGAGGTTTAATTGGACTCACAGTTCTGTGTGGCTAGGGAGGCTTATAATCATGGCAGAAGGCAAGGAGGAGCAAGTCACATCTTACCTGGATGGTGGCAGGCAAAGAGAGAGCTTGTGCAGGAAAAATCCCGTTTTTAAAACCATCAGCTCTCGAGAGACTCACTAAGAGGAGAACAGCACAGGAAAGACCCACCCCCATAATTCAATAACCTTCCACTGGGTTCCTCCCATGACATGTGGGAACTGTGGGAGTTACAATTCAAGATGAAATTTGGGTGGAGACACAGCCAAAAGATATCACTCAGGTTGATCTTGCACTCCTGGGCTCAAATGATTCTCCTGCCTCAGCATCCCAAAGTGCTGGGATCATAGGCGTGAGCCACTGTGCTTGGCCCAGCAGGTTTTCTAATTGTCACATAGCTCTAGTGGCCCTGCATAGACCCCACCCTGACTCCTAGAACCATTTTAGGTGGGGAAGAATTAGCTGGGCTGCAGAGGAGTTGGGAGGGACATAATTAGACTATCTCTAGTTCAACCAGGTATTTCTGCTTTTATCTGTATCTACTGGTATCCTGATTAAATGCTTCCTTTGCTTAAATACTGACAAAGGTGATGCCTAAGTTCGCTCTTGACTCTAGGGTTCGCTGAAACAGAACAAATACAAGGGAGGTAGAATTCATAGCTTCACAGGTTCTGTAAAAAATGACATAAATACCATCATCTTAAAAAAAATTATATATTCTTCAACACCCTATATTGATCTTTTTCCTTCAAAAAATGAATATCTAGTGGATTTAAAGCAAGCTATTTTTTTTTTTTTGAGGCAGAGTTTTGCTCTGTTGCCCAGGCTGGAGTGCAGTGGCACCATCTCAGCTCACTGCAGTCTCTGCCTCCTGGGTTCAAGTAGTTCTTCTGCCTCAGCCTCCCGAGTAGCTGAGATTATAGGCACCTGCCACCATGCCTGACTAATTTTTGTATTTTTAGTAGAGTCAGGGTTTCATCATGTTGGCCAGGCTGGTCTCAAAACTCCTGACCTCAGGTGACCCGCCCACCTCAGCCTCCCAGAGTGCTGAGATTGCAGGCGTGAGCCACTGCACCCGGCTGCAAGCTATTATTCTTGACATTTTTCTTCTTCAGAAACCATAAAGTGGGGGATGATGCCACCTTTTCAGCCACATATGAGGTAGGGAAGACTTTGTGTTTCTAGGAATTACAAGAGGTTTTTGTCAAAGGAAAGGAAGGAGAGTCCCTACTGTGTTTTAGTAGCTCTCTGTTGGTGGCTGTCAGGACACCTTCCAGAGTGGGCAGGCTGTGAGGCCTTGCTGGTCTCACTATGGTGAGGGAAAGAACCCTACTTCCTTCTGAAGGCTGGGACAAACACAGCTATCACAGCTTGCCCTTCTACAACCACTCAACACTGCGGTGCATGTGACAGACCTAACTTAACCCCACACCAAGCCTGAGGGGAATCTCCGTAATTTTTGTAAGGAGAGTTTATTAGTCAGGGTTCAGCACAGAACAGAAACTGCCCAGATATTTTTAAGAAGAAACAGTTACTATAGAAGTAACCGCCTCTTATCATGCTCAGTCTTCATGAGCTCAATGCCCAAAGCTTTGATGCTTCTGCCTCGCTTCTGCCCTCTCAGTCTCATGCAAGCACATCTAATTGGCAGAATATGATTTGCATCCAGCCCCTTAGCTGCAAAGGTTATCCGGGAAATGTAGTTTTTAGCCTTCTAGCCTCTGTAGTATGGGAAGGCCCACTGGAAGGAAATACTGGGTGCCCAGAGTATTTTCCTTTATTTCCATATCCAGCCACATTTTCCTTTATTTAAACATTTGACCTGAGATCAGTAGAGCTGGTAGCATCTGCCAACATTGTTTCTCATAGGGGTTATGAAAAACACTGAAAAGGCATAAGGGACAATGTACACTATGACCACATGGGCCTCCTCTTTTCCTCTGTTTCTTCCTATCCAGAGATGGATGGATTGTGGATCCTATGTTTCAGAACTGATGTTTAGAGAATAAAAATAATAATAATCACAAATCATTGAATGGCTGAAATCCTGTTTCAGGATTTAGACAAAAGGACTGTTTCACTAAGAGAGTCTCCTTGGGGAAAGGGGAATATTTAGAAATATGCAATGTTAGAGGAACCTTAGAAATCATCAGTTTAGCATTTTCCAAAGTTTGCCAAAAACTATTTAGATCCACATGATGCTTTACCAAAATCAAAAGCATCCAGTGATCAAATAAGTTTGGGAAACAGTGCATATCCCCTTCCTAAAGAACCATGATGCACATCAGCATATCGGAGATACTAGGAAGTCCTGCGGTAAGGAATCTGCTTAACTTTGGTCCACTGGTTTCCAGATGTATCTGACCCGAGAACCTTTCCTTTTTTACGCAATGCCTGTTAACCTTCTGAGGAATTGGAGTTCGACAGGACATGTGCTGTGAGGAATGGATCTAATACTAACTCCTCTTTTTTCATATGTGGAAGCTGAGGGCCAAGGCAATGAAGTTGTTTGCCTATGATCACAGAAATCCCAGGCAGCAGAGCTGGGAATAAAACTATAGTTTTTTCTTCTTCCTTACATGGCTTTATCGAAATTAATTCTCCTCCCAGACATCTGTAGGCATCATCAACAAGATAACAGCTACTAAGAGATGGGTTACTTAAAGAAAATCGTACTTTAAACAATATCCCACCAACACGGAAAGATTCTTTACCCATGGGGTCCCACAACCAACTAATCACAAAGGAAAAATTGGGAGAACAGAGAAAGTCAATTACTCATAGGGGTAGCCCATATTTACCCCTAAATGATTAGTGTTTTGAGACCAACTGAGCTATTCTTAGACTCATCTTTCTGTCAACCAAATCACAGACCATCACAAAATGACACCAAGAATATGAGTTATCTATTACTGCAAAACAAATTATCCTGAAACCTAAAACAATAAACCTTTGTTGTGTCTTGGTTTCTATGGGAATCTGGGAGTGGCTTAGCTGTGTGGTGCTGGTGCATTCTTTTGTGAGGTAACAGTTAAAATGTCAGCTAGGGATGCAGTCCTCAGAAGACTTGACTGGGGCTGGAGAATCTCCTCTCAAGGCAGCTCCCACACAAACCTGAGAAGTTCATTCTGGCTGGTAACAGGGGGCTTCTGTTCCTTGCCATGTGGACTGCTTGCTATAGGTTGCTTGAGTGGCCTCATCATAGATATGGTGGTTGGCCTTCCCCAGTAACCCGAGAGAAAGAGAGAGAGAGAGAGAGAGAGAGAGAGAGAGAGAGAAAGAGAGAGAGAGTGTGTGCGTACGTGCATGCACAAGGAGGAAGCCTTGGTGCTTTTAAGATCCAGTCTGAGAAGACACATACCATCAATTCTGCCATAGTCTATTTTTATTCAGAAGTGAGCCATCATATCCCACTCACACTCAAGAGGAGAAGAGTTGCTTTCTCCCTTTTGAAGGGAGAAGTGTCAAAGAATTTGTGGACATATTTTGAAACCACAACACCAAGAAAGAGTTGCAAGGGGGAAGGATGCTAATTAAATGACAAACAACAACAAAGAAACAAGAAAGGCCAAGTGCAGTGGCTCATGTCTGTATCCCACACTTTGAGAGACCTAGCTGGGAAGATTGCTTGAGGCCAGGAGTTTGAGACCAGCCTGGGCAACATAGGGAGACCCCCATCTTTAAAAAAAAAAGAGAGAAAAAAAGCCAGGCATGATGGCTCATGCCTGTAGCCCCAGCTACTTGGGAGGCTGAGGTGGGAGGATGGCTTGAGCCCAAGAGTTTGAGGCTGCAGTGAGCCATGACTGTACCACTGCACTCCAGCCTGTGCAACAGAACAAGACCCTGTCTAAACAACAAAAACAACAACAACAACAAAACCCAAGAAACCTTTTGAGGGTAAAAATCCATCTAGGACAAGAACAAATACTAAATAAAAACTCTGAAAGAGAACAGGAATTTAAATTTACATGGGACTTGAAGCCCAACCTGAATCATTGGCATAAACATCCTTGAACTTCTTTGTAAAACAAACTTCTGAATAAAAGAACTTCTGAGAGAAAAGTTCTATTGCTGGCACTGTGACTAGGGGAATAGATGAAGGATTTGAATCAAGGATAAGCAATTTGGAGAGCATATCCAATGTTTTGACTTGTATACTTCCAAGTTAACTTTTCCTTTCTCAAGCCTTTCAATTTTCTAAATGTTGCAATATCCCAACATGACCAAAAGGGTCAAATTCCAGCTCTAGTCTTCAGATTTTTTTTTTCTTTTGAAGGTTTATATTCATTTCCCTATGCTGTCTGAAAGCGAGATATCATGATCTAATTGCCTAAGAATTTATTTCCAAATACTTGTTGATGGAGCCTGGAAGTCTCAGAAAGATCAGACAGATCATATTCCTTCCTTTACTCAAGAGGGTTTTTTTTAAATTAAAAAAACCCAAAAAACAAAAAAACCAACAACAACTACAATCCCCAAAGAGCTTTCCTTTGTGGCACCTGCGGTATTCAGTCAATCAAGAAGCTTTTCTTGGACATATGATAGAGATGAGAGATTCTCTAGGACTCGTATATTGGAAGCTAAACAGAAAACAGATGCAGTTAAATGCAATAACCACAAAAGTGGGATTGAGAAAGAGAGAGACAGAGGAATGGGGCTGAGGCTACGTCTAGGCAGTTATGTGCAACGAGGTGGATTTATTATGGAAAATGTTCCAGAAAAGATGAACTTAAAGCTGTTCTAAATATTTGGGGGCAACTTGTGCAAAAGTTTAGAGAGAAAAGAATGAAGTCTGAATTTTTAGGCCATCAAAGAGATGAACAAGGGGTGGGCTGGAATATAGCAGGAGATGAGACTGGAAAGGGAGGGTGGAGACAGTGATTAAGATGGATTTGAATAAACTGATCTGCAAAGAGTTTGGTATGGTTGGAGCAATTATAGGTTGGTGCAAAAGTAATTGTGGTTTTTGCAATTAAAAGTAACTGCAAAACCGCAATTGCTTTTGCACCAACCTAATACTTTGCGAGAGGAAAAAGCCTTTTCAGTATGCTGTCTCTTGAATCAAACCAAAAATAAAAATAAAAAAAGGCCAATCCAAAAAAATCTTCGCTCATTAAGAGACAAACAACAACAAACTAGAAAGCTAGACCCTCCCTTGTAGGAAGATGTGGATTTAAGATCTACACCCTGACACCACCTTTTTTTTTTTTCTTGAGATGGAGTTTTGCTCTTGTTGCCCAGGCTGGAGTGCAATGGCATGGTCTTGGCTCACCACAACCTCCATCTTTTCTCTCTAAGAAATTCAAGCGAGTCCCCCTGCCTCAGCCTCCTGAGTAGTTGGGATTATAGGCACCCACCACCATGCCCAGCTAATTTTTGTATTTTTAGTAGAGAGAGGGTTTCACTGTGTTGGCCAGGCTGGTCTTGAACTCCTGACCTCAGGCGATCTGTGTGCCTCCTCCCTAAGGGCTGGGATTACAGTGAGCCACTGCGCCTGGACAATCTTTCACCACCTTCTTGGGCAACATCCTATCACCATCAAGACTGAAGGTCAACCAACTGCCCATGGAGGCAAGGCTTGAGAGAGGTCAGCAGCTAACTGATTCATTCATTCATTAATTCAGTGAGCACACAGTGAATACCTTTAGGTTTGAGAGGCAAGTAGGATTAAATATACTGTCCATGGGACTGGGACAAGTTGGCAGCCAAGTCTTCATTTATCAGCGTAAGTTTCATCTTTCTCTCTCTCCATGTCATGGAAATTATTGAAAGATTTTTCAAAACGTTTCGATGAACATTTATTGTGATCCTTCTAGGTATATGTCAGGGACTATGCTAGGTGCCAGGGATACTGAAATGACTGAAGCATCATATTGACAATGGTGACAATAAACTTACAGCCTAAATATTTCCTTTTCTGCTTCTAGCTTCTGCTGTGCCAAAAGGGGGAACTATTTCTCCTGGAACGGAGTGGACAAATGTGTAGCAGGTGAGCAGAATCATTTTGCTTTCCAGCTGTTGCACCAGCTGTGTCATGCTGACAGTGGTCTCCACCTGTCTAACTGCTGCTCCACCAATTCAGAACCAAGATATTTTTATACTCATAACATGGTGTAAACCAAGTGCTGATGAAGTTCTTTGATGCTGAATTTGGAATCAAATACATTCTACTTTCCGGAAATCCATATACTAGGTGGCTACTTCGACAGCAACAGACACAAGATGTAAAACGCAGCAACGGTCAAGGAATTTCTCAGGGGAGGAGTCAATCCTCTCATTTTGGTTGAGGAACCTTGGATACAGGGAGGATAAGGGACTGACTCAAAGTCATCTGGCAACTTAGAGGCGAAGCCAGAGCTCCTCAAATCTCCTAGCTCTGAATCCATCCTCTTTTATTGAGCCAGTCATGATGTAACCCCCAAATGAGTGCAGCTTTTAATCTCCCACATCAAGGGGCCTGCTGGCTGCCAACTCATGCATGCACCTCACGGTGGTTTCTGGGTGGTTGATGCTCATCACCCTCTGACTTCATTTCTTTTTTCCTTTGCAAAATGGCTATTGCCCAGAGGCAGCATCTCTTTTCTAAAAAGTGAACATGCCAGAAGGGTTTTTGGAAACTGCCTTGCTATCTGTCAGGAGCCAGATGATTCACAGAGATGAACCAATGCTCATAACAAGGGTACCTGGTTGGATTACCAATTAGCCACCTCCACCTCGGCAGGGTGGTTGGAAAGAAGAGAAAGGCAGTGTTTAGTTTGGGCAAATACCAAGAGGACTTATCATTCTCATCAAGGCATCAGTGCGGCACATCAGACCTTTTCCAAGCCATTCCATTGGAACTTCTCTCTCCAAATGCTCCAGCAAGAGTAAACTTGTTATGCAAACATTGGATTATTGTATCTGAGCGACAGAAGCACCTCTGTGTCAGTGAAAGGGGAGAAACTGGCTGACTCACGTCTGTTTTTAATGATGTCTCTGCTGCTGGGAAAATTTGGAAGCTGCAGGTAACATCTTCCCCTTTGGAAAAAAAAAACCAAGGCTGCCCTAGAATGTGTTAGCTTACCTTTACCAGATGGAAACATCTCGGTCTGGGTAGGCCCTGGGAGGGGATACGCAGACTTTTTCTCCATCTGGACCCAGCAAGAAGTGTCCCAGTGTGGGGTAGCTGGAATCTTCTTGAAAATAAGCACAAGCATAGGCGCCATCAGCACCGTGCTGGTGAGGGAGACAGACTGAACCTAGGCTGTGTTCCCCTAGTCCCCTGCAGGCACACACCCATAGATGCCTGTGTGCTTGGGTGCCCACCAGAGTATAGGGTGAGCCCTACTCCTGGGACTCAGTAGAGTAGGGTTGTTGTTCAGGCCCTGGCTTACAGGGGTCAAGGTGGGGTGAACAGGGAGGGGCTGCCACTTGCCTACATCATGCCTTTGGGAGAGCCTGGCTATCTCAGGGGCTGGGCTAAGTGAATGGGGGCACTCTGTGTGAAGGAAAGGGAACCCCTTCCTCCAGCTGTATACAGTCCAGTCCCTGGGTACAGGGCTTCCTGCTTCCTGCTTCCTGCCTCTGCTGTCTGTCTCCATCAGATGTCCTGTTCAGTACTCAGCATACATGGCCATATCCTCTAGATGAAATACTGGGATGACTTGGTGATGCCAGAGGCTCAGGTCAAGGAGGAGGATACTGTTTCTCCCTACTTACTTAGAAAGATTGAAGGTGTTTTTATAACCTGACTATAAAAGTAAAAAACAAGTGATGGCCAGGCGCAGTGGCTCATGCCTGTAATCCCAGCACTTTGAGAGGCCGAGGTGGGCAAATCATCTGAGGTTGGGAGTTCGAGACCAGCCTGACCAACATGGAGAAACCCTGTCTCTACTAAAAATACAAAAAAATTAGCCAGGCATGGTGGCATGCACCTGTAGTCCAGCTACTTGGAGGCTGAGGCAGGAGAATTGCTTGAACCCGGGAGGCAGAAGTTGGGGTGAGCCAAGATCGCACCATTACGGTCCAGCCTGGGCAACAAGAGTGAAACTCTGTCTCAAACAAACAAACAAACAAACAAAAAAAACCAAGTCATTTTCCCCCAACTCTAATTCCAATTCTCAACCCCGAACATTCCTGGTACTAGATTGTGGGGGTTCTCCCATGCCAAGCAATTCTCCAGCAGATGCCAACTGGTTGTCCTATAATTTAATTCAGTTCTGACACTCTCTACCTGGAGATGGTGTCAGATTCTACAGGGCAGGGCTCAGTCCACAAGATTGCCCCCCCACTTCAGGTGCCAATTGCAAGTCCCAGATTGTGACCTGGACTTCTGACCAACCAGCTATAAATTGGGCCTCCCACAATCGTCCCTTTCCTTGGGTTCAACAATTTGGTAGGACAGCTCACAGAACTCAGGGAAACACTTAACTTACATTTTCTGGCTTATTTATTTATTTATTTATTTTTAAAGAGACAGAGTTTCACCTTGTTGGCCAGGCTAGTCTTGAACTCCTGGCCTCAAGTGATCCACCTGCCTCGGCCTCCCAAAGTGCTGGGATTACAGGCATGAGCCACCGCGCCTGGCCTTTTCTGGTTTATTTTTAAAGGACATTAGAAAGGATATAGTGAACAGCCAGATGAAGAGATGGGCAAGATGTGGGGAGGATGTGCAGGGATTCTGTGCCCTCCCTGGGCGTGCTGCCCTCCCAGCACCTAGACGTGCTCAGCAGAAGCTTATCAACTCAGGTTCAACAGCTAATAAAGAGCTTGATCTTCAGTGCCCCCTCCCCTTTCCTGGAGGTTGTGGCTAGAAGCTCCAATCTTCTAATCCTCTTATCACTTGGTCCTTCTGGTCACTGGCCCCATCAGAAGGCTACCTACAGGTCTTACCCTATGTCACCTCATTAGCATAAACTCAAGTGTTTTCAAAGGGACTTATGAATAACAAAAGATACTACTATCATTCAGAAAATTCCAGGAGTTTTAGCTTAGGAATAGAAACCAGGGACAAAGGCCACATTTATTCATATTATACTACATTTACCTTCTCCATCTCCAAGACGAACAGGCCAGGAGTCCAGCTACCTGGACTAGCAGACCACCAGCTAGAGTGGATGCTAAGGAGTGCACACATACACATGCACACTTACAAACATACACACACACTGACATATTCACACAGGGGCACACATGTACACTCTCACAGGACAAGTATGCACACATAACTGCACACATGAACAATGACATATGAACATGACACATTCGCAGGACTGAATATATGACATACGTGCATATGCAGACATGCATATATGGAGGTGTACAGTGACACTCATACAGTTGTGCATGCATGCACACAAGCACACATGTACTCACATGGGCATATAAGCGCACATCCCCCACACACATTCACTTACACACATGCACACACCCAACACACACACTTGAGGCTTCAGGCTACTCTCTTGTCACAGTCCTGGTCCTGCCTGGTGTTCCATTTTCACCAGATTCTCCCTTTATAAGGATGTCTAAAGTAGGTGTGAGTATCCATTTACTGTGATTTGTCCCAGGCCAGGCAACTTCCTAGGAAGGCCCCAGGTGGGGACATAACAGTACACCAAGTTTGGTTCATTTGCATCAAAAGGGCATTGCTGCCACACAAGTATAAAGGGGAGGGGATTGTGAAAGAGAGGTTCCAACCCTGGAATGATGTCTAGGTGAAAACAGCGTCTCTAGGGATAGAGAGTGTTGCGGGGAAGGAAGGGTTTTAATTTTGGCCATCTCAGCCTGAAACAGGAGCTGCAAACACAGAATGGAACTATTAATCTGTGAATTTAATTTATGCTTAAAGAATTCAACTATATATGCTTTGGGGAGAGAATGAGATGGGGGTGTGCTGGGCCGGGGGAGAGAGAGAGAGCAAGCGAGACTGATTTAAATAGTGAGGCATTCTGTCCCTGAGTGATCATGAAATGAAAGATGTGAAATCTGTTGCCTCTGTGATGGCGCTGTGTTCCCATATGCCTCTCAAAGTGTGAGTTTCTCGCAGCCCTGAGTGTGATTGTGCTGTTAACAGAGATACCTCTTTCTTTATACGATCTGTCCCCCAAACACATGTCATCTTCATCTGGTGCTCAAACTGAGAAAGCAGCCCACGCCTTCAACGAAGGAGAAACAGCTGCCTGGACCACATGTTCCTGAAAATGGTCTCAGTCTCCAGCGTGGCACCTTCCCAGGGATTTTCAGAGGTAACTTGGGCTCTTAGCAATTTTCGCTCTATGAGCTACCTTTATTTTAGATGGAAGCCCCCGGGCTGCTGTTGCACTGTCCTTGCATTATTGCTCTGTATAAGTATCTTAGTCACCTCCTTGACTATCTGCTCCTGAAGGATAAGCGCTTTTAGTGGGGCTAAATCCTAGAGGGAATGGCGTTGCCCTGACTCACCCTACTACAGAAATCAGCGTCCTTCCCTCTCCATGAACAGGTTCTACCCTGGGCTGGAGTTGACTTCTGTCTGGGGGACTCTTTTGCTGGCAGCGTCATCTGGCTCTCTTGCCTCAGGGGGCAAGGGTTATGGCTCAGTGTGGAGTATGCCTGGTAAATCCAGTAGCGTGCCTCCCGCCGAAGCGCAGGGAGCTATGTCATCAAATGCTGCTGCCAGGAGTGAGGAAAGCACAAAACAGCGTGGCAGTACATGTGGGTGCAGCAAACCCTTAAAACATGTACTGACCCCTTTAGAAATATGCATGGGGAACACTAATCCCACTGACTCATTGGAAACAGTGTTGATTACCCCTTTCCAATGGAGTGCCTTTTAGAAAACGTACATCACAGCAGCCATGCGGCCCAGGAAATGAGCAACATACAAGCCAATGGGGGGGGCATCCATACACCCTGGGAATGATTACCTTGACCTGCTGGTAGTGCCTTCCTGGGTGCTCTCACGTTCGGGAGACTTGGGGGGCTGCTGTGGCCTGATGTCCTAGAGCTGTCCAGGTCCTTCTGGCTTGCAGGACTTTTTTTCCCTTTAATCGGGGGTAGAGATCCAGTGGTGGGGTCACATTGTGGGGCGGGGCATCATCATCTTTAAAACAAAAGGGGGAAAAAGCCTGTGTAAGAAAATGGAATCAGCAGGAAGGAGAAGGAAACTGTCTTCTAACTTGGTTGATGGACCTCTGTAAAGACTGCCACGAAGAGCTGGTCAGTGTATTGTGGCTAGGAGGGAGAAACCAGAGTGGTTTATTATTATTAATAAATCATCCTAACACCAGGATGGTTTATTCCACTCATTCTCAGGTTTGTCTCACTTTTCCAGTCCTGCTCAGCAGCAGGGACTTGCTCTCTCCCATGGCCAAAATAACATGACTCTTGGCTAGAATCGTGGCAGTTCATTTGGAAAATTGCCAAGAACTGGGAGGAACTGAGTGGTGCTTGTTTTTATTCTCATCTTGCGGATAAAATCCTGAGATGTAATGAGGACTGGAGAGGCTGCCAACTGCTTCCACCTCCAGTCTGAAGGCTGTGACTAGGGAGATCTCAGCTTTAGAGCTGATGAGGTTGTTGGATACAGATTTCTGACCGCAAAGCAGTTTTGCTAGGCAGAGTCAATGATCACATTCCCTCCTCAGGGTTAAAGTACAAGGTGCTGCTTCCAGATGGAAGTCAGAGGGTATCAGGATTGATGGTAGCGTTCCATAAAGCACACCCTACCCTCTGCCTCTGTTTTCTCCTCTAACACCAACAGGGCCTGCTCTAGGAAGGCTGAAACCCAGGAACCTAAGTGACTGAGGCCTTGGTTTCACCTTTTTCAGTGAGAGTAGTCTTTATTTCACCTCTTTCAGAGGGAGTGGCCTTTATTTCACATTTAAAACAACAGTTGCTATTAATATTTGGGTTTAAACGTTGGCTTCATGTGGTCTCAAATGATCACAGACTACTTATTCATTAAAAAGAGGCAAAGTGTCTTTACATGGGGAAATGGGGCAGACATCACCTTTAACCAAATAATAAAATTTAATATCACCTACAATGGAACAAACTGACATTTTGCATCCCTATGATGGGCTGAGAAGGACACAACATCACCTCTCTGATATTCCTGCCCAAAATGTTTGAGATGAATCTTATTATGAGGAAATAGAAAAATCCAAATTGAAGATAATTCTGCAAAGCAACTGGTCTGTCCTCTTCAAAAATGTCGATGTCATGAAAAACAAGACTGAGGAACTCTTCTAGATGAAAAAATTCTAAAGAGAGGGCCATTAAATGTAATGCATGATCCTGAGGTTGAATTCTAGGTTGGAAAAAAAATCTACGAGGAACATTATTAGTATAAATAGATAAATGTGACTATGAATTAGAAATTAGGAAGTACTATTACACCAGTGTTTGCTTTCTTTTTTTCTTTTTCTTTCTTTTTTTTTTTTGAGATGGAGTCTCACTCTTGTTGCCCAGGCTGGAGTGCTATGGCATGATCTTGGCTCGCTACAACCTCTGCCTCCTGGGTTCAAGCGATTCTCCTGCCTCAGCCTCCCGAGTAGCTGGGATTATAGGCATGCGCCACCACACCCAGCTAATTTTTGCATTTTTAGTAGAGATGGGGTTTTACCATGTTGGTCAGGCTGGTCTGTAACTCCTGACCTCAGGTGATCTGCCCGCCCCGGCCTCCTGAAATGCTGGGATTATAGGCGTGAATCACCATGCCTGGCTCAAACTGCCTCTTTAGATCCCTTTCTTTCTGCATCTATTCCCCAGGTTCAGTCACATGCATAATTTAAGCCAAGGGGCTTCTGAAACCAGTTTCCTCCTGGCAGAGTGGCAGAGGAGGGACAAGTTTTGGTACAGTGGAAGATGAACAGTATGGAAGGTGAAATTCACTGGTGTCGTTTGTCCTGTGGCTCCGGCTGCACACCTGGTGTGGCTCACAAGTAGAAAGGTGCTTTTTTCTCTGTTTGCAGAGTGATCCTTGCCCATATTTGGATTTTTAAAAAAGGAAACACTGAAGTCTTTAGGATAATTAACTCCCACTTAAGAGAGAGACCAAATAAGCCTCTGCCTCAGTAATCAAAGGACATTCTCAGAACCTAAATGTTTTGAGAATGTCCTGACTTATGTTCATTATTTGGTTTATTCTTTTATTCTTTTTTTATTTTTTTGGTATTAGTTAGAAAAGTCACTATGTTGGGTTTATTCTGAAAGGGAATGTTGTATGATGAGTTAGAACATGGGTTCTGACATTAGAAGTCCTGAGCTCCAATCCTAGTGAGATTCCAATCCTAGTGAGCTCCACTCCACTTACAGTTATGTGACCTCAAACAATTACTTATCTCTCAGGGTTGCCGTTTTCTGATCTGTAAAAGGAGGAGAGGGTTGTTGTGAGGAGTACCTGAGAGAATACGTGTAAAAACTAAGAGTGCCTGGCACAGGGGAAGAACTCCATACACATTAGTGTGCATCCGCCTATTTCTGATACCAGTAGTCAGAGGTCATTGATATCTGTGATATTGTTATCTCGCACATGCCTTTTGGAAAGGAGACTCAGTTTTCTGAAAATGGGGGAGCTTTCTGAATATGGCCTGTTACTTCCAACCTAGCCAACACATAAACACAAACACTTAGATGTACCCATGTGTATAATTTCAAATGTCCACATGTCATGGAAATTGGAGTGAATACTTTTATCAATATTATGGACTTTTTTTTTTTTTTTTTTAGACAGGGTCTTGCTCTGTTGCCCAGGCTGGAATACAGTGGCAGAATCTCGGCTGTCTGCAACCTCCGCCTCCCAGGTTCAAGTGATGCTTGTGCCTCAGCCACCCGAGGAGCAGGGTTTACAGGCATGTTGCCACCACGCCTGGCTAATTTTTTGTATTTTTAGTAGAGAAGGAGTTTCGCCATGTTGGCCAAGCTGAGAACTCCTGACCTCAAGTGAATCCCACCTGCCTCAGCCTCCCAAAGTGCTGGGATTACTAGCATGAGCCACCGCATCCGGCCAATACTATGGACTTTTTAATGAATAGATACATGTTTATAAACAGATTAGAAATGACATTTCATTGTTTAAAAATACAGGACAAATTATAAGGCATGCAGCAAATTTTTGGTAAGTTTGATGCTGTTTTTTTGTTTTCTGTTTTTATTTGAGACGGAGTCTCGCACTGTCGCCGGGCTGGAGTGCAATGGCGTGATTTCAGCTCACTGCAACCTCCGCCTCCCAGGATCAAGCGATTCTCCTGCCTCAGCCTCCTGAGTAGCTGGGGTTACAAGCACCTGCCACTGTGCCTGGCTAATTTTTTGTATTTTTAGTAGAGACGAGGTTTCACCATGTTGGCCAGGCTGGTCTTGAACTCCTGACCTTGTGATCTGCCCACCTCAGCCTCCCAAAGTGTTGGGATTACAGGCATGAGCCACCTTGCCTGGCACTTGATGCTGTTTTACATCTGCAATCAGAAAATATAAGTAGTAAGTTAGGGATATTAGTAGTGAGTAACAGTAGTGAATGAGTTAGGGAGTAAGTAATTGGTGAGTTGGACACTTCACTTTGGTGAAGGCAGCTGCTGCCTGAACAAAGGCCATCTTTCAGTGGTTGCCGGTGAACTGACCTCCCTTCCAGCCTCCTTTTCCTTGGATGTGGACCCTCGTGTGTCTTGCCTTGCTTCCCTTCCAAGTGAGGTTCCCGAGGGATGCTGGAGGGAGGGAGGAGCTACCTTGAGGCGAGAGTGAGTCCCTGCCCATGTTCACTGAGAGATGCACCGTTAGCTCCCCTGGCTTTTCTAAGGACGCATGCTTCAGGGCCAGTTTCCACACAGGCCTGGCCTCTTCGCTTATTTCTGGTTCTGACTCAGGGTGTAGAGCACCTACGAGACAGAGAGGAGGCCAAGTTGTAGCAGGGGTCTGTCGTTTTTGCCTAATGTCTCTTCTTTTGGGGACCTATCCCTTCCCTGCTCCACCATGTGGTTTGGGTGGAGCAGTGTCCACTTGCTGATTCCAAAGAGGGGCATGGAACTGAAGCCTGGCATGAGTACCTCATTGCCTTAGCCACAGAGATTGGTTCCGGGGTGGGCAGAGGACCCAAGCCCAGTCAATCGGGTGATTTCTGTGCTTTACAAGAGCTTTTAAGAGGCATATCCTTTCTATAAAGGTTAACAGGAAGGAAATTAGCATGGAATTGCAAGAAGACATCTTTATCACCTGATTGTAAGAGCCTGCTTGAGAGGAAAAACTAAGAGTTGAGAGACTAGTACTGCACACATATTTTCTGAGGCTTGGATTCAGCTGGTCCTGCAGTTACCTGATTCTTGCATGAACAAATTAATTAATTCCTTCCTTCCTTCCTTCCTCTCCTTCCTCCCTTCCTCCCTCTCCTCTCCCTCCCTCCCTCCCTCCCTCCCTCCTCCCTTCCTCCCTCCCTCCCTCCCTTCCTTCCCTTCCTCTCCCGTCTCCCTTCCCATCCCTTTCCTCCCCTCCCCCTCTCTCCCTCTCTCTTCCCTCTCTTCCTTCCTGTCTTCCTCCCTTCCATCTTTCCTTCCTTTTTCCCCTTTCCTTTCCTGTGTTTTTGCTTAACACAATTTGAGTTAGGCTTCTGATGCTTTTTAAATGAGAGTCCTCATGACATGTAAATGAGGGAAGAACTCCATGGATTCACTTTTTTTTCCCCCACTCTGTTGCCCAGGCTGAAGTGCAGTGGCATAATCTTGGCTTACTGCAGCCCCCACCTCCCAGGTTCAAGCAGTTCTCTGCCTCAGCCTCCCGAGTAGCTGGGATTACAGGCACCTGCCACCACGCCTGGCTAAGTTTTTCATATTTTTAGGAGAGATGGGATTTTACCATCTTGGCCAGGCTGGTCTTGAACTCCTGACCTCATGATCCACCTGCCTCAGCCTCCCAAAGTGCTGGGATTACAGGCATGAGCCACCGCGCCCGGCTGGATTCACTTTCTTTGTACCGGATTCCTATGTTTCATTGTCAGTGTGTTGGCAAGCTCAGTGCATCTGGCTTTAAGAATCTGGTTCATGATGGCCTGGTAGTTTTCCTCACTTTTCTATCAGGGTCATCATGGAAAATAATCAGATCTAACCCAATCTTGTGAATAGTCTTGTCTCTCTTTGTATTAAGTATATCTTTTTATTCTGATGCTTTGACGTCTGGGACCTGACTGTCCCTGCCAGGGCTGGCTGATTCCTAGAGAGAGTAAATGACCTACCTGGTAACATATTTGTCATATGCACCCCAACCAACCCAGAGTTCCTAACCCCCAGCGGCCTCCTTTATTGAACTCTTACATTCCCAGCCTACTATCCACCTGCTGTAATGATCAGAGGACTAGTACCAGACAGCAAGGGACAGCCCCTATGCTACAGAGCTGGCCGAATTATGCAAACTAGACAATTCTAAATCTGCTTAGCTTGCTTGCTCTGCCTTGTCCATATTCCTTCTACAAAAACCACAATACAACCTCTTGCCTGTGCTCCCTGCCTTCTGCCTCCTGGAGGCTGGTGCACCCCCACGTGGCCCTGCATGGTGTGGCATGCCTCCTCCTCTTGGGAACTGTGAGTAACAAACTAACTTTTCAGTGCGAACTGTCTCCTTATCTCTTGGCCTCACCACACTTGAATAATAAGACCTACATTTTAAAACAGTGTGTTGTTGATTTTTTTTTTTAAGAAGCGGAGTAATTTTTTTTGGCAAGGTAAAATCTGCATATAGTGAATTGTACAGATCTTAAGTGTACAGTTCAATGAGTTTTGACAAATGTATAATCCACAAAACCAACCCAGAGTGAGAACATTTTTATCACCCCAGAAAGTTCCTTCATGCCCCCTTCCATTGGTCTTTTAAGTTCGACCATTAGGTGTTCTTCTTTCTAGTGAGAAGTCCAAACAGCGTTAGAACAAAATGGCTGTCTGGTGTGATTTTTAGGAGTCAAACTCTTTAAGAAGCCAGTGACAGTCTCTGGAAAACTCAGACTAGGACCTGTGTCAAAACTAGGATACCTTTTGCCTCAGAGATTCTGGAGAAGTCTCAAGAGCAAGAATGTATCTTAAACAAGAGTACTATGGAATGACAGGAAGGTCAGAGTTTCTCCTTGTGACACAGGGTGAGAAGTCACTCAGAAGCCTCCCCCTAAAAAGCCCACATCCACAATTGGAATTGATCTCCCTTGCTCATATTCTCTTAGAACTTCACTTAGAATTACATAATCTCTGCCCTGGCAAAGATTGTAGAGGTCATCCCTTACATAATAACCTAATTCAAAATCAGAAAAATGACTTTTTGGATGAACTTTTATCTTTCTTTTATAAAATGAAGATGCAAAGATTTTCAAGTGTTCTTTTTACCTCGGCTGCCAGGAAACTCAGCTAAATCCAGTACTTACCTCAAACCATGAATTCATCTCAGATATCTGATAACATCTATTTCTCTACTCCTTTTGACCAGTTTTTTTCAGTGTCAATTTTAGTTGTCTTGTTTTATATATTTAGTTTTTTGTAAGCTGCCTGAAAAATTCTTGCCCTTTTATAACACCTATGGTGTGTTGGACTTACTTATGTATATGCCTGTCTTCCTTTCTCTTCCATGGTTTAATAAAATACTTGCTTAATGAAGGGTCTAATAAATATTTTAAAAATCCAATTGAATATGATCAGAAGAGATCTTCTAGATTTTATCCTTTTTCCTTCTTTAAAAATTATTATCTGAAGGGGGATGACCATAGGGAAGGTCAGCCATGATGTAGGAACATGTAGAATTGGCAGGACCCTCCATCCCAGGCTCTCAGGAGCGTCCATGCACCCGGGACCTACCTCTTCTGTGGGCTTTTTCTTTAGGGGGTGTCGGGTGTGGTAATGAATCTCCAATGGGAAGATGAAGAGCTCTGTTGGGGGCTCACTGGTTTTAAATTGGCACTTCAGGGGCTCCAAGACTCTGGGTGGTTCTTCTGAGATAGGAGGTAATTTCAAAGCCTTTGGTGCCTGGAGAAAATTTAAAAACAAAACGAACACGGCAGGTATCCAAACCCTGCTGCCTGCAGGGGCAAATGATACTGTCTCTTATTGTATCTCTTGCACCAGGAGCTGCTGAGAGAGGTAAGCTAATCCAGCTGGGAGCCGGTATCTCACTTCAGTGTTGCCACTCGGTCTCCTGGGATCCAGCACATGCCCTGTTAATCCTGACTGGGATTCATCTGAGAATTATAAACATGCTCAGTTTAAGGGCCTTTAGGAGGATATATAGTCTTTCTTTTTCTTGCAGCTGGGGAAACTGAGCCGGACTAAAATGACATAGCTGAGACCTCTGTACTGATTGGGAGAAATCTCAGCATATGTTGTTAAGGGACGAAGCAAGGTGCAGAACATCGTTTGAGCAAGGTTTCCCCTAAGAAGGGGCAGGAAAGAGCATTTGTGATTGCTGACCTTATCTAAGCTCTCTAAGCCACAATTTCTTCCCCTGGAAAATAGGAGTAATCATACTATCTACCTCATAAGGTTGTTGTAAGGATTAATGAGCTAATATCTGCAATTATAATATGTTTGAAACTAGGATTATTTCCTTATTTCTTCGAGAGTAGACTCTCCTCTCATTAGCATTTATCTAGCCACTAGCAGAAAAATTGAGGCTTTTTCATACTTATCGAATATGAATATAACTGACAAAGAATTGCTGTGTGTCAGAATCAGCAACTAATTTGGTCCAGTTTTTTTCTGCCCCCCAAAAGTGTGTGTGTGTTTGTGTGTGTATGTGTGTCTATGAGGGATTCACTGGGGTAGTAGTAAGAGCCTCCTGTTTCCAATTATTCAGAGGTTGCTGAAGATTTCTCCTTTTAGTTTGCAACTTTTAACGTATGAACTTGGCTGTATGAAATGTTTACATGTGCTGGTTTCAGGAGTTCAGTTTCATAGGAGGAAAAATAAAAGCATCAGGCCTGCTGTTTGCTCCTGGTCCAAAGAAATCTGGGAAGTCAGATACCCTTCTGGTATCTCCTTTTTAGTACTCAAAAAGAAAAAATAAGATCAGAAGCATACATAAGCAGCCTATGTATTTAGAGTTGATTGAGGAAGGAAATTCAGCCAAATCTATGCAGGGTAATATTTATAATTTTGAGACATTAAGAAAATGATTAACCAAACACATGCACATAGGATCTTTATGTTCCTGGAGACCTTCACTGTCCAGGTGCTGGCTGCCCACCAACTGCCCTTTTTTTGAATACTGACCTTGTGCATTTTGTTTGACAAGGTTTGCATTGAGAAATCAATGTGGAAACTCAAATGATTTGTGTGAGGTATGGCTGACAAGCCAAGACTTAATTTCTTTGTCCTAATTAAAAATTTACGCAGGCCAGGCATGGTGGCTCATGCCTGCAATCCCAGTACTTTGGGAGGCCGAGGCAGGCGGATCACAAGGTCAGGAGTTCAAGATCAGCCTGACCAATATGGTGAAACCCTGTCTTTAAAAAAAAAAAAAAATTTACACAGAGTTTTAATATGGTGGAAAATATTGCTTTCCTCTGTGAAACCATATGCATGGGTTGAGGGGAAGGAACTCCTTTCCTCTGGGCCTGGCTCAGTTTTGGGCTGACCCAGGAGTGAAGTCGAGGGCTTTCCTTGGGCTTGTGGTGAGCTTGGTAGGTCAGGCCTGTTGTTCCCCCTCTGCACCAAAGGAACCTGGGAAGACAGAGGCCCTTCTGGTGTGGATGGAAAGGTTTAGATCAATGCAGAGACAGAAAATCTGAGAAAATCTTGAACAGACTGTAAACAACCTCCCTCACTGGCACCAGGACCACCTGGGGTACCCATGGCTGCTTCAGGGCCACTTCAGATGACCTGAATCCCTACAATTAGTCAACATTGCTGTAGATCACAGTCAGATACAACATGCTTTTCTAAAAGCACCTCATCTCTTCTCATCCTCTACTATCCCTGAAAGGTTGACATCATTATCTGTATACACAGATAAAGTCACTGTGCTCAGAGCATGTGAGTGACCTGCTCACGTTCCCGTAGCTACTATGGGCAGAACATTCTGGATCCCTTGCTTGTCCCCATTTATCATTGGTGCCTCCAAACACTGAATAAAGACCCACATAGAACTGCAAGGCAGGACCGGGCCAGAGACAGACAAGGACATCTCTAAAAAAGAAGGTATAATTGGCCCCTGAAGGAGGTTGATAAATTTGCAAAATTTCCCCTACATTTTCAAAGGTGGTAGACCTTCAGTAGAGCCAAACTGCTGCTCGATTCAAGATCTCCAGCATTTGAATCTGAAGTGGGTTTACTGCTTATAAATTCAGATTCTGATCTTTAATACGTTTACGGATAATCCCCAGCCCCTTAAGAAATCAAAGGATTCTGTTGCTGCTAGGGAGTGTGGTGATAACACATGCTTTAAGGTAGAATTGGTGGCAGCTGAAATTCCTTGCACTTCATGATTTTCAACCTTTATTAAATTACTACAGCTCTATCCCAGCTCCACCTGGTGAGCTCAGATGCTAGAGAGGCCAATTCTTTCTTGAGACATTCTTTTGAGTCACCTTATTTCTAGATTGGGATTAATCTCTCTCTCTCCCCTGTCCCCTGTCTCTCTCTTGTGCATGCACAAACATACATATACATACAACCTTTTTCTTCTTCGCTTCACCAGGGGTATTTATTCCGGAGCCAGTGGCAGTTACTACAGGAGGGAAGAGGCATCTTTCAGCAGGAAGCTCCCGTAACAAGTGGCCAATTCTGGCCTTGTGGAGTTTCACGTTCCTTTGTTTTTCTTTGAACACAAGATGAGAATGAGAATTCATTAATTGCAGGTATGGGGATGAACAGTTGAGTTTTGACTTTTATCACGTTGTGGTTAATGGGGGAGAAAGGCAGGGAGAGTGCTGGGGCACTGGGACCGCCCTAGCTTTGGGGGAGGCAGGTTCAGGGAGCCTCAGTCTCCTGATCTGGGTTGAATGCTTGCTGGCTGAGTCAGGTGGTGAAGAGAATGATGACAATAATAATTAATATGTATTGAGCTCTAAATCTGGGGAAAGAATTAGGTAGAATATTTCATATACATTAACTCAATTTCCACAATAGCTTTATGGGGTTATTATTATCCCCGTTCTACAGATGAGAAAACTGAGCATCAGCAATATTGGTTAATATGCCCATCATCACAGCTGTAAGTGGGGGTAACTTGAGCCCAGACAGTGTGATTTCTGAATGACGCAGCTAAGCACTAGGCAAAGACGTGCCTGCCAGAGTCTCATTCCCATGTCCAGCTAGATTCTGGCTTTTCTTTTTTCTTTTTTTCTTTTTGAGACAGAGTTTCGCTCTTGTTGCCCAGGCTGGAGTGCAATGACACAATCTTGGCTCACTGCAACCTCTGCCTTCTGGGTTCAAGTGATTCTCCTGCCTCAGCCTCCTGAGTATCTTGGACTACAGGTATGAGCCACCTCACCTGGCTAATTTTGTATTTTTAGTAGAAACAGGGTTTCTCCATGTTAGTCAGGCTGGTCTCGAACTCCCAATCTAAGGTGATCTGCTCACTGTGGCCTCTCAAAGTGCTGGGATTACAGGCATGAGCCACTGTGCCTGGCCTGGCTTTTATTTTCTAAGGTGAGTGGCACAAGGAAGTGATGTTCGGGTGCCTCAGTGTCCTCAAATGAACTCTGCATTACTGGATTCACCCAGATCAATGAGCAAGACATTTGGGCTCTTACCACTGAGATCTGCCTTCCTATTGGGGAAGGTGCCTCCACAGAAGGTAATGTGGGATTTGTCACTCGGGAGCCAAGAGTGATCCATGTGGCCATGCCCAAAGGCCTTCCTGAAGGTTTGCTGTGTCTTTTCATTGTAGCTTTCCTTTGAAGCATGTAAACGAAGGTGATTCTCTATTGACGTGTCCTAGGGAACGACAGATACACATTCCTGTAAACAGGCTGTCATAAAGGGGCAGAGCAGGTTTCTTTAACGGTTAAGTCCTTGTAGCTAAGCTTGTGGTTTCAAGGATGAAATGTCTTTTGCAGGTTGGGAAGGAAAATAAGGTTATAACAGCATGCTCTCTGATGCTGTTTATTACAATAAAACATTTTATTATTAATGATAGAATAATACTTAGCCATGCCTGACAGATAGTGCTCTCTTGTGAAAAAAAATTAAAATATTTTGATTAAAAATAAAAATAAAGTGCTAATATTGGTGTCTTTATCCATCATGAAATGTTTCTCAGGCTGAAGGCAGTGGCCCACATCTGTAATCCTAGCACTTTGGGAGGCTGAGGCAGGAGGATTGCTTGAGCTCAGGAGTTTGAGACCAGCCTGTGCAACATAGTGAGACCCCAACTCTACAAAAAATTTTTTAAAAAATTAGGCATGGTGGCACAAACCTGTAGTCCCAGTTACTCAGGGGGCTGAGGCAGGAGGATTGCTTGAGCCCAGGAGGTCAAGGCTGCAGTGAACTATGCTAGTGCCACTGCACTCCAGCCTGGGCAACAGAGCAAGATCCTGCCACCCCTCCCTCCGCAAAAGAAGAAATGTTTCTTCCCTCTGCCTTTCCGTTCTGTGGCTCTTCTTCCTCTTTCCTCTTCTCCTTGGCATATGACCTTCTTGTAAGTCAAATGAGTTTATTCAGGATGGGAGCAGGTGTTGTCTGTGTTGCTCTGAACAGTTGTTACGTTGTACACACACATACACCCCGCCTTAGAGTTTAGAAAGTGTTTCTACATTGTAACTCATTTAATCCTCACAGTAATCTTGTGAGACATATGATAATAGCTCCATTTTACAGAAGAGGTTAACTCAGGCTCAAAGTTACGATTCTTGGACAGGCTCATCACAACTAGCACAAAGCAGGACCCAAACCAAGGCTTTTCTGAGTCTAAGGCAATAGCTGTTTTCCAAACAAGATTAACAGCTGCCAAGATGGGCAAAGAGTCAGAGGAGGATCTGTGGTTACAGAAGTTTGGAAAACCTAGAGTTTAACGAAGTTAAGCTGGTGACTATGTTACAGAGCTTCTTGAAGCCCTCTGTATCTAACTACCCATGTGACTTTCTCCAGCATATTTGCCTATGAAACTCTTATTTCTTTATTTAGAGACAGAGTTTTGCTCTGTTACCCAGGCTGGAGTGCAGTGGCACGATCTTGGCTTACTACAACTCCTCCTCCTAGGTTCAAGCAATTTTCCTGCCTCACCCTCCTGAATAGCTGGGATTACAGGTGCCTGCCATCCTGTCTAGCTAATTTTTGTATTTTTAGTTGAGATGGGTTTCGCCGTGTTGGCCAAGCTGGTCTCGAGCTCCCGGCCTCAGGTGATCCACCTGCTTTGGTTTCCCATAGTGCTGGGATTACAGGTGTGAGCCACTGCACCCGGCCTAAACTTTTTTAAATGGAGCATCTTGCAATGCTAGAGTTCCATAAGTGACACTTCGGGGAAATGATGGTCAAAAAGGTCGAAGTACTCTTCCCTTCTCTGGAGCTCTCAAGAAATGGCAAATGGAGAGAGAATCCTCTCTGTAGTCAAGAACAATGATAGAGGAGAGCCCATTAGAAGTGGTACCTCTGGCCAGGCGCGGTGGCTCATGCCTGTAATCCCAGCACTTTGGGAAGCTGAGGTGGGCAGATTGCCTGAGCTCAGGAGTTCGAGACCAGCCTGGGCAACATGGTGAAACTCCATCTCTACTAAAATACAAAAAGTTAGCCAGGCCTGGTGGTGCTTGCCTGTAGTCTCAGCTACTTGGAAGGCCGAGGCAGGAGAATCGCTTGAACCTGGGAGTTGGAGGTTGCAGTGAGCTGAGATCACGCCATTATACTCCAGAATGGGCGACAGAGTGAGACTCTATCTCAAAAAAAAAGAAAAGAAAGAAAGAAATGAAATAAATGGTACTTCTGCCCGTGTTTTATCTTCCGGCCAGGGCTGCTTCCTGAATGGTAGCAAGCGAGTCCCCTGATGGCCGTGGTTCTTGGCTAGAGGGTCCTGGTCCAGGTGTCCAGCAGCTTCAGCTTCCCCTTCATCCAGGCCCTGTTGACCTGCAAACGTGAACAATGGGTCAGCTTGTCACCCCGGAAATGGACATGGGGTTCTTGCTGCCTGCAAACTGCCTCCCTTCTTGCTTCTGTTCTCTGAGTGAAAGTGCACAAGGCCCTCCCTTGCTCTCCCTCCTCCCTTATTTCTGTATTTCTGATGGTGCCTCCTCAGAAGTGGCAGCCAGGTTTCTGGAAGCAGCTGCACTAGCATTCAGGAAGCTCAGGGGTGAGTCTTCATTTCTTAGACACAGTTTCCCCATCTATAAAATGGGGGATACAGATTTCTTGCCCTTACTTCCTTGTAGAGTTATCTGGAACTCAAATAAGATAATGAATGTTTCCCTTTGTAAACTGTGAGGGATTAGTGGATGACAGTGGTGTGATTATGGTGGCGTGACGTGCAGCCTGCTCTGTTGTCATGGAGGGCTCAGCCTGAAGCAAGCTCTTGGGATTCCTGGGCTGTCTCCTGGCTCTTTACTTGTGGGAAAGCCTCTGCTGAACGCACTGAGTGGGACTGCTGTTTAGCTCTCTGAACTTATCCTGTCTGCAACCCTCAGGAAGGATCTGAGTCAACAAATGACTTCAACATAGTTAACAAATCTTTCATCAATGGTTTAAGGGGTCCTGCAGCTGTTTTCATCACTTTCTCAAGGTAGATTTAGTGCTGACACAGTCTGGCACAGCTTCCTTGTTTGGAGCCAAGCTTTAGCAATACCTTTATTTCCAGCATGTGGCTCCATGGAACAATGTGGGGTTGTCTTTCAGCCAGGAGCTCTGGAAGGCTTCGGGGGCCTGTGCGTGATGGAGCATAAGACTTCTGGGAGCTGCTCCTCCCTTGCCTCCAGCAGCCAGCCTCAACTTCCTTCTCTGCTCCCCCTCATTATTTCCATCCTTGGTGTCATTGAGCCAAGAGTCAATTGCCCACAGGTGGGGCTACTCCAGCTCTCCTTTTTTTTTTTTTTCTCAGTAAACATCATCATCTGATTCTCCTTCCTTTGCCCACTGGCTCCTGGAGGCTGTGCTGGATGTGAACTGAGGCTGAGTGTTGGTGGAAGAAATATAGGCTCAGGCTCAGGTTCAGGTTTACAGGGTCTGCTCTGGTTTTAGTGGCCCAGGGAAGTCTGATGGGCTGGGGACTCATTAATATGAGGTGACTTGGGGCTACATTAGGCCTGTTCCTAAGAGGACCTCGACTTCATACAGACTGCAGCACTAAAGACCTTCTGGGATATTCTAGAATGAGTCCTTGTAGAATGATTCCTTGGGGTCAAACCAGACACTAACTAGGTCCATCTTGCCTGGTCAGATTCACCTGGAACCAGATGCATGTCTGAGGTTGGAGAAAGTGAAATTCTAGCCAAGTGGCCACTTACCTACTGAATAGTTTTTTTTTTTTTTTGGTGGGGTTGGGGGACGTAGTCTCACTCTGTTGCCCAGGCTGGAGTGCAGTGGCGTGATCTTGGCTCACTGCAATCTCCACCTCCAGGTCCAAGTGATTCTCCTGCCTCAGTCTCCCAAGTAGCTGGGATTACAGGCATGGACCACCACACCCAGCTAATTTTTGTATTTTTAATAGAGATGGGGTTTCATCGTGTTGGCTGGGCTGGTCTTGAACTGCTGACCTCAAGTGATCCACCTGCCTCAGCCTCCCAAAGTGTTGGGATTACAGGCATGAGCCACCGTGCCCAGCCTGAACAGTTTTACACATTGGGTATCTAAGTTGGGGCGGGGGCGTTGTGAGTAGGGGGATATAGAAACAGTCTTTCCTTTGGTGATATCCCAGGGGAGTTTGAATTTGTGACTCAATCAGTGCAAGGGGAAACAAGAATTCCTTTCTTAGTAAACATCATCATCTGATTCATTTATCTGTGCTTAATAGAAACAGGTTTGCAAGCAAAGTATTGGAAGCTTCAGTTGTTGAAAGGAGACCACAAAACTTAGTCTCTCTCTATCTCAAATATGGATTCAGATAATCCAGATAATGTGCATTGGAGTAGCTCTGTCCTTTCCTGTGATTTTTCACGAACAACCCAGGGAGGAAGGAATGCACACTTCGGTATTTGCATTTTACAGATGCGCAAACTGAAGATGCAGGGAGCTTAAGTGACTTGGCCAACATCACATTGTTGGAGGACATGGGATTTGCAGCTGGGACTTTTGCTGCTGCTTCAGATAAAGTGTCAGGCAAAGAGTGGGAAGCCAGTGGCAGATAAGGTTCAAACAAATGAAAACATCAGTCAGGGTTCAAGTTACAGCCACTGAACTATTTTTGCTTCTTTTAAAATAGATTTTTTTTGGCTGCTGTGATTATGGGCAATTGGGCATTACAATTAGTAATTATGCTTAAAACACAAGCTAAGGAGGCATCATGAACATTTATTGAGCACTTAGTATATACCAGCTTCTATTAATACATTATCTCATTTAATTCCCACATGCAGCCTTGTGAGATAAAGATAGGTATGGTCATCTCCATTTTATAAATGAGGAAACCGAGGCCCAGAGTGACTATATGACTTGGATTCAGTGCAAATGGCCACATGTTTAATCACTATTCGATACAGCCTCTTTGTTTTCTGCCTGATTGTGACAGCTCCTTGGTATATGGCATCAATTAGGAAAGTCACTTTATCCCTCAGGTGTGCAGTGTTAATCCACCCCTAAAATGAAAGCTCTGAGGCTGAGCACAGTGGCTCACGCCTGTAACCACAGCACTTTGGGAGGCCAAGGTGGGAGGATCACTTGAGAAAGGAGTTTGAAACCAGCCTGGGCAACGTGGCAAGACCCCATCTCTACAAAAAATATATAAATTAGCTGGGTGTGGCGGTGTGCTCCTATAGTTCCAACTCCTTAGGAGGCTCGGTGGGAGGATCGCTTGAGCCCAGGAATTCAAGGCTGCAGTGAGCTGTGATCACATGGCTGCACTTCAGCCTGGGTGACAGAGCAAGTGCAAGAGCTTGTCTCTAAAACAAAAACAAAAAAAGAAAAAGAAGAAAAAAGACTCAAGTGAGATGTGTGGTCATTTGAAATGTTTAATGACCCCAGGCTCTGAGAACCTGCCATATTCTTCTCTATTCATTCAATAAACCAGATTCTCTACTTATGCTGACCAGATCATTTCCCCAAGGATGGAGCTTGGTCAGATACTGCCATTGTTTCTGAAAAATATATATTTTAGAGACAGGGTCTCACTCTGTTACCCAGGCTGGAGTGCAGTGGTGCCATCATACTGCTCACAGCCTTGAAGTCCTGGGCCCAAGTGATCCTCTTGCCTCAGTCTCCCCAGTAGCTGGGACGATAGGCATGTACCACCACGCCCATCTAAAATTTTAAACTTTTTGTAGCGGTAGGGTCTCACTGTGTTGCCCAGGCTGGTCTCAAACTCCTAGCCTCAAGCGATCCTCTCTCCCTGGCCTCCCAGAACATGAGCTTCAGGTATGAGCCACTGAGCCTGGCCAAAAATCTTATGTTGGGCTCTTGCTCTTTTATTTTCTCAAGAACTCTGCTACCAGCCAAGGCCCTCATCTTTGCCTATTACTGCTACCCAGTTGTCTTCTCCCATCTCCCATACCAGCGGCAACTTCTGACTCTTTTAATGCTTCAAGTTCCATAGAATAATATTGACAGGGTCAATCCCCATAGTACTAAACAGTTTACAGGTAGCTCACAATAATTGTCTATGTAGCCACGATGTAGATCTTATTGTGCCCATTACAGGGACAAGCAAACAGAAGCTCAAAGAGGTTAAGTGACTTGCTTACGATCTTACACTGGTAGTGAGAGAACAGCCATTTTGAGACACATTTCTGGCTCTAATCCTGTGTATATATTTCACATTATATTGCCACAAAAATCACAGGATTAAGGAATATTAAAGCAGAACAGATCTAAGAAATCATCTAAAATCTAGAGTCTAGACCTATACTGCCAAATACAGTAGCCACCAGCTGCATGTGGACATTTAGATGTAAATTAATTAATATAAAATAACATAAAAAGCTCGGTTTCATTATTGTACTACTACATTTCAAGTGCTCAATAGCCACATGTCGCTAATGGCCACTTTATTTAACAGCACTTATGGAACATTCCATCACTGCAAAAAGTACTATATTGGACAGTCCTGGTCTGCACTAACCCCTCATTTTACACACTGAGGGCTGTGCAACCCAGAATCCCAAGACCTCGTTTTGGGAAACTCCATTTTAAAGTGTTAACAGTCCAAATATCTGAGAAGTGGCCATAAAATCAACATGTAAATTGACATGTACCTTGTTCAAAAGATTTTCCTTGTTGAATCCAACATGAAGGGAAGACAGGCAGGAGATGGTATTTTGGGGGTACACCTGAAAGATCCTGTTGCGGCCTGAGCTTCTTGGTACATTAAGTTGACTGTCCTGGAGCAGCACAGAATCCTTGATGTATCCTGAAGAGTAGGTCAGGAGGTATTGATAGAAATAGTGGACACCAACTTCGAGTTCTTGGCAATAACTACAAGGTTCCTCACTTGCACTAGTCTTGGCTTTGGACATTGCCCATTAGGGAAGACAGTTAGAAGATGAGGGAGATTAAAAAATCAGATAGAACCCATAGAGGCTTCTCTGTTCAGTGTCTTGGGTGCTTCTGGTTCTGTGCTACATGTATGCTTCCTCCACCCCATCATTCCCAAGAACTGGCTCTCCCTGGTGGAAGGAACATGGCAGCTTCTTTGGGACAAAAGCTCCTCCTGCCTTAGGAGGAGATCCAGTGGTAGTGGATGTATCCTATTTGTTTCTGTAGGCCCCATGATCAGCAGCTTCCTCAATCCAGTCATTCTCTAAGTATTCACTGAGGGCTTCCCTATGGGCCCACCCCTTGGCCAGTGAAGTAGATACAGAAGAACCAGACTTGGGCCCTTTTAAAAGGCACTCATACAGCTGGGTGTGGTGGCTCACACCTGTAATCCCAGCACTTTGGGAGGCTGAGATGGGTGGATCACCTGAGGTCAGGAGTTTGAGACCAGCCTGGCCAACATGGTGAAACCCTGTCTCTACTAAAAATACAAAAAATTAGCTGAGTGCAGTGGTAGGCGCCTGTAATCCCAGCTACTCAAGAGGCTGAGGCAGGAGAATCGCTTGAACCTGGGAGGGGGAGGTTGTAGTGAGCCAAGATTTCGACACTGTACTCCAGCCTGGGTGACAGAGTGAGACTCCAGCCTGGGTGACAGAGCGAGACTCCATCTCAAAAAAAAAAAAAAAAAAAAGAAGGCACTCATAGTCTATCGGAGAGACAGAGCTCTCTTGTGTTCTGTATGGCTCTGAGTGTTAGTGTGATGTAAGGTCAGAAAACAAGGAGCTTGATAATGACTGGAGTTGTCAGCAAAGACTTTGTAGAAGATGTGGACTTGAAGGGTGGGGATGATTAATCATAGGGGTGTAAAGAAGTAGTCCCAGAGAATATATATATCAGTATCACAAAGTGAGAAGCTCTGAGATGTGCAGGAAGAGGGCGGCAGGGGCCATTGGGCTGGTGGGCTCACATTCGATTCTTGCCATTGTGCCTCCAGCTTGAGGGTCTCACCTTCAAGAGGGACTTTGGCAAGGAATTATGGCAAGTAGCTCAAGAATGTGTGTGTGTGTGTGTGTGTGTGTGTGTGTGTGTGTGTGTGTGTTTCTTAAACCACATGTTTTAGCCATACTCCATGGAGGACTCAGAGATATTTTTTGAGATTAAGAGGGGTCTTCATTCTGGGGAATGTTGGACCTTGGCTATGGGAGAGTGGCCTGCTCTGCCCTCTGCCCCACCCAGTGAGAAACACTTCTTTGGTTAAGAGGCTCTTTCTCACAAGTGTCAAATAAATGGAACTGGCTATAACTGTGGAACTGCCCTGGGAGTAAAACCAATGACTAGATGAGCCCACAACTTTCATTTTGCTTCAAGTCACCACTTACTGGGGGGAGAGAATTGTTTTCTCTTCTTTCTAGGGTAAACCTATAAAGCAGGAAAAAAGTCAGTCTTTCTCTGGTCCTGCCTGTTTGCTGTTACTGAAGAAATGGCAAACAGCTGACTGGGCACTGGCACATTCTCTGCTCACTCTTCTCATCCCCAACAGGTTTGCCAAATAAAATACAGGATGTCCCAGTTAAATTTGAATTTTAGATAAACAATGAATACTTTTTTAATAGAAGTATGTCCTGAAGATTGCAAGTGTAACTGTTTATGTATGTTGAGGGATAGAGGTGGGTATGCACATGCTAAATCTGGCAACTCTAACCCCCAACCACCTCCCGTTTTTGTTTTCAAGCATTTACAGAGTGCATTTAGGGTCTGTTCATCAGAGGGTGTCCATCGCACACCTAATGGATTGTGCTGGAGAACCGCCATCTTTAAGAGGAAGAGTCCTAACATTTCGCTTCTGGGAGGACATGGGATCACCTCAGATGGGGAACTAAGGAATGTTGGGAAGAATGTGGAACTGGGGGGTACAGGGTGGATATGACTTCTGGTCCCAGCTCTGCTTTTGACTGAATGACCTTGGACAAATTACTTTGTCTCTCTGGGATTCTTTTTCCTTATCTTGTAAAAGATGGGGGTTGAACTGGAGGGTCTCTGAGTGGAGAAGATTGGGAAGAAAGTTCTGGCCTGGAAGTGACATGTGAGGCTGCTGAGGGGGAGGAGTGGGAGTGAAGGCAGGACTTCAGGCTGTCCCCTCCCTCTGCAAATGCGCCAGAAGACAAAGGGTGGGGAGCTGTGAAAGAGGCTTGTGAGCTACCAAGTGTGGGGACTTTGCTTTAACACAGAATTGGGCTTGAAATCCTGGTGTTTTAGGTCTTGATGGAAAACACACTCACACCAGAATGGGAGGTAGCGCAGTTTGGGGTGTGTCCCCTCCCATTTCCCCACTGACCTGCACACCAGAGCCTGTACACGGCGTCTGGGGGCCAAGTCTGCAGGAGGCCTCGGAGGTATCTCTTGGGTGAATGCCCTGGCTGGATCTGCCGTTGGGCCTGGCTCTCCAGCTGGCTTCGGAAGTGGAGGTATGGTTGCCAGGCTCTGTCCTGCTCCCCCTGTGGGTATATCAGTCAGGAAATAGCACAGCTGCTGGGCCCTGAGCTGCCCAGTGACACAGGCTGGTTAGCACAATCTTCATCAGTAACCCAGGAAACTCCGAGAAGGTGCCAGAAGGCACCAAAAACAGATACCTCGGCTAATAGACATAAACCAAGAGCCCACAGAGCAAAGCTCTGAAAGGCCCCTGCAGGCTTGCAGTTGGAAGCAGAAGGAGAAATGACATATACCAGACCCCATCTTGAGATAGAGCATTAGGAAAGGATAAAAGCTTCAGAAGAAAACACATTACCTAGTTCAGCCTGTGGAAATCATTTTAGTATCTTCAAAAATGATTCTGTACTATAATGGGAAAGCCAGCTCACAAATCTGCATTGGCAGTCAGTGTTTGTAATATGAATAATGGGACAGACAAATCATATCCATGTTCACAGGGAGCCTGGCATTTTGAAAATACCTGGCTCTGATGCATTTCATTTCAGCTGGGGAGAATTTTCTGGGAACCTACCTGCCAAAGTCAGTGCCACTGTGCAAGACATCATGGGGAATAAATATGAATAATAACATCTTACAATTGACTAGAAATTTACATTATATGGCTGGGTGCGGTGGCTCACGCCTGTAATCCTAGCACTTTGGGAGGCCGAGGTGGGTGGATCACCTGAGGTCAGGAGTTCAAGACCAGCCTGGCCATCATGGTGAAACCCCATCTTAAAAAAAAAAAAAAAAGAAAGAAATTTACATTATACATAGAACTTTATTTTATCTTATTATTATTTTTTTTTTGAGATGGATTCTTGCTCTGTTACCAGGCTGGAGTGCAGTGGCATGACCTCGGCTCACTGCAACGTCCACCTCCTGGGTTCAAGAGATTCTCCTGCCTCAGCCTCCTGAGTAGCTGGGATTACAGGCATGCACCACCACGCCAGGCTAATTTTTGTATTTTTAGTAGAGACAGGGTTTCACCATGTTGATCAGTCTGTTCTTGAACTCCTGACCCCGTGATCTGCCCACCTTGGCCTGGGATTACAGGCGTGAGCCACTGTGCCTGGCCAGAACTTTCACCTCAACTGCAATCCTATAAGGTAGACTGAGTTACTATAACCACTTAAGTGATGTAGAAACTCTCAGAGGATGATCACTTAGGCACAAGAATAGCAAAAGTGTGACATTTGTATTGACATCTCTCACCCTCCCCAGTGTCCATGGCAGACATCCCTAATCAATCACAGCATTCTTGACTGCTGAACTGAAGGTGATCTCAGAATCCACTTTCTCCTTAAAAACATTTTTGAAACTGAGGCATAATTTATATAACATGCACAGAGCTTAGATGTTCGTTTGATAAATATTGACAATTGTGTATACCCTTGTAACCATCACAGAAAACAAAATACAGAATACTTTCATCCACCTGGGAAGTCCCTCATGCCACTTTCTAGTCAGTGTCCTCCTACCTGCTAGGTAATTGCTATTCAGATTTCTAACACTGTGGACTGTTTTTTTCTGTTTTTGAACTTCATATAAATGGAAACATACAGCATATATTCTTGCATGCTCCATGAAAGTGATCCACACCGTGTTCCAGTGAGAACTGGCATGAGAGATGAAGTCCACTTAGTCCCCTTTGGCTAAGCAGCTCTCTCAAGGCAACAATATAGCCTGGAAGGATAGAGGGCAACTGTATGGAGCCAGTTACCAGTGGAATTGGGCTTGAATCTAGGGCTTCCAGATCCACGTCAGGGCAAAGACTCTTTTTCTTTAAGAACTGATCATCTCATCAAAGGACCAGGATTTAGCACCATGAACCGGCTTGATGTCAAAACAGGAAATAAAAATGTTTGAAAGCAGGTACCTCAGTGAGTATCCCAGACTGTAAGAACTGTAGTCTAGAGAGGCCAACATTTTCATAAGTGTTAGGAGGCGGTAAAATCTGACTCAACAGGCTTGAACAATGAGAGAGAAAGTTTGTTATCTCATGTAACAAAAAGACCAAAGGCTAAGAGTACCAGGGTTGGTTAATTCAGTGGCTCAATAGCTCTGGCACCCTGAAACTCATGCTGTAGGCACCAAATCTCTTTCTACCCTTCAGAACAGTCTTTTCCTTCAGTCTTATGGGCCTGCAGAGGCTGAACAATGGATACAGGGGAGACATCAAGTGGGTCCAAAAAGCACAAGCCGAAGAGTGGGAAGGAGACAGCCTGTGAGAAAGCCTGGAAAGGGCCCTGGATTTTAGGGCCAGAGTGCCTGGGCTCCAGGCTGGCTCTGGCTCATGGGAACTCTGTAATCTTGGGTGAGCTCTGGAACATTCTGAAGCTCTCTCTAAAGTGGAGCTAATAGACATAGAGGGGGTTGGAGAGTGCATGGGTTCTGGAATCAGCCTGAGAGTCCGGCTTCACAGTGCCTGACACATACTAGGGGCTCGATATTGTGGGGGAAATGAATAAATGAACACACAGTTCCAGTCCCAGCCCCACTACTTCTCAGTCGTCTGCGTGATAGAATTTCATCCATAACACTGACATAATACCTCCTTTTTGGTGTAAATGAAATAATGTAAGTGAATGGTGTCCCACTGAGCAGGTTATGGTAAGGTGAGAGGTGCATCCTCTCCCTGCCTGCCCTGCACCCGTGAAAGCGCTTTCTCATCTCTCAGCACTCCTAATGGGAGCTGAGGAGAACACGGTGGAGGGAATGGAGGCTTTGCCTTAAGATGGGATTGATCTTGAGAGCTTGGTTAATCGCTTCTCTCAGTAATTTTACTCAGTGTCGTCAGTATAAGGATTATATGAGCTGAGGTATGTAAAATATGTAATGCTTAGCATATAGTAGGTGGTGAACCAATATTAGGTCTTTTCTCCTTTCCCTTGTCCAGGGGGTGGGAGACTATGCTAACTGCCTAACACTTTTCCCTCCTTCACTTCTATTTGCTAAGAGAGCCCCAGTTTTTTGTCAGCAGATCCTCTTTCCCAAATACTCATCCCTAATGGTCTGTGGGGGAATTGGTTCCAGGACCTCTGTGGATATCAAAATCTGCATATGCTCAAGTCCCTTATATATTATAAAATGGCAGTAATAATATTTGTACAGTATAGGCTGTACACATCCTCACTATACTTTACATTGTTTCTCGCGACTTATGATACTGAATACAATGTAAATGCAGTATAAATAGTTGTTATACTGTTTTTTAGTTTTTTGTTGTTGTTGCTTGCATTGTTATTTTTTTTCCTGAATATTCTCGATCCCTGGTTGGTTGAAGCCAGGGAAGTGCAGACATGGAGGGCCTTGCTTTCCTAGCCTCTGTCGTGTCTCAGAGTGGCCAACGGACCTACTCTGGCCAATGAAACTAAGAGGAAGCTACTTGGAGTCTCTGGAAGGTCTTTGATTCCTTAGAGAAGGAACAGCTGTGCAAGGATGGCTTGGTGGCCCTTTTCTTCTGCTTTGAACCCAGATGTGACCTCTGGAAGTACAGAACCATCTTGTGAATGTGCGCTAACAAGCCTAGAAAGAAAAACCAACACTCAAAGGATAGTGGAAGGAAAAGAGAGCACTTGAGTCCTTCATGGCATCGGCAAGAAGCTGAGCCAGCATAAAACTCCTACCCCTCCATTTTGTGCTACTTGAGATAATCACATCTCTTTATTGCTTAAATCGGGTTGGCTTTTTTTTTTTTTTTTCCGAGACCATCTCGCTCTGTCACCCAGGCTGGAGTACAGCAGTGCTAACTCAGTTCACTGCAACCTCTGCCTCCCAGGTTCAAGCGATTCTCCTGCCTCAGCCTCCAGAGTAGCTGAGATTACAGGTGCGCGTGACCACACCTGGCTAATTTTTGTATTTTTTGTAGAGACAGGATTTCACCATTTGGCTAGGCTGGTCTTGAACTCCTAACTTTAAGTTATCTGCCCATATTGGTGGCTTCCCAAAGTGCTGGAATTACAGGCATGAGCCACTATGCCTAGCTTGGCAAATTATTTTTTTAAAGGGCCAGACAGAAAATATTGTAGGCTTTGCAGGCCATATGGTCTCTTGCCACCACTCAACCTGTCCTTGTAGTGCAAAAGCATCCACAGACAATATGTAAACAAATGGTTATGGCTGTACACAAACAAGCAGTGGGCAGGATTTGGCCAGTGAGCTGTGTTTGCTGATTCCCCAACTTCAACCATTGATAGTCATGCAATCTGTTGCTTGCAGCCAAGAAGTATTTCTGATACGTGGATACAATATGATTTAAAGCTGCTACAAATTTCTGATATGTGGATACAACAGATTTAAAGCCGCTACAAATTCAAGGGATGGGAAACAAGCACTGGAGAAAAGGGGATGATGAAGATGGATTGATAACTAACAAAATCACATCAAGTGGATCCAAAAAGCACAAGTGGCAGAGTGGGAAGGAGACAGCTTGTGACAAAGCCTGGGAAAGCACCCTAGATTTAGGGCCAGAGTGCCCTAAATCAAGGTTCAAGATAAAAGAAAGCGTGGCTGACTATTCAGTTGGCTTTACTCCTTAGGGACTTATGAATTAAACGAATGCTTAGAATTCAAACATAGAGCATCACCTGCTTCTTGATGTCTGGAAAGTTTATGTGGCAGATACTTCAAGTGCAAAAAGAGCCTAGAAATTCAGTCTCGTGGTCTTGAGGTTTTTTCCAGGGGACATGAAAGAAAGAATTGTAGAGACGATGATGGAAGCCAAATAACACTTTCACACACTCCATTTTTTCACTCAGTCATACGATAAATATTTGTTGGGTACTTTTTATATGCCAGACACTGTGTTGGGCCCTGAAATATCGAGCCATTACACCAGAGGCCTTTTCTGGGTGAATTGGGACCTCATTTCTTTTCTGTGAATCTTTGCTTTGACTGACTTTCCTCTGAATGCAGTAAGGACCATCAGCCTCTTCCGAGATGCTGTGGCCCTTGTGCAGATGGGATGATGTGCTGTTCGAGTCTGGACAGGAACCCTTGTCGTTTCTCATCAGTGGATATTTCTTTCCTTCCTTCCTTCCTTCCTCTCCTCCCTCCCTCCCTCCCCTCCTTCCCTTCCTACCTCCCTCCCTCCTTCCCTTCCTACCTCCCTCCCTCCTTCCCTTCCTACCTCCCTCCCTCCTTCCCTTTCCTACCTCCCTCCCTCCTTCCCTTCCTACCCTCTCTCTTTCTTTTCTCTTTCTCTCTTTCTTTCTTTTTTTTTTCTTTTCTCTCTTTTCACGAGTTTCACTCTTGCCCAGGCTGAAGTGCAGTGGTGCGCTCTCAGCTCACTGCAACTTCCGCCTTCCAGTTTCAAGCGATTCTCCTGCCTCAGCCTCCCCAGTAGCTGGGATTACAGGCACCTGCCACCACACCAGGCTAATTATTGTATGTTTAGTAGAGACAGGGTTTCACCATGTTGGCCAGGCTGGTCTCAAACTCCTGACCTTATGATCCACCCGTCTTGGCCTCTCAAAGTGCTGGGATTACAGGTTTGAGCCACCGAGTCCGGCCATTAGTGGGCATTTCTGAAGCACTAGCGTGGTTCTGAAGCTTTGTGGGGAAGCTTGCTCCATGGTGCAGGGAGTTGCCCAGAAGAGTTAGGGGAATCCTAGACCTGGAATTTAGAGTATTTACATATGTTTTTGCTTAGGGTTTGGAAGCTGATTTTGATGTATTCATTTCCTATTGTTGTTGTTAACAAATTACCATACATTTAATGGTTTAAACAATACAGATGTATTATTCTTGCACTGTTCCGGAGGTTAGAAGTTTGAAATGGGTCTTACTGGGCTAAAATCAGGTTGCTGACAGGTCTGAGTTCCCTCTAGAGGCTCTAGGGAAGAATCTGTTTCCCTGCCTTTTCCAGCTTCTAGAGGTCATCCCCCACCTTCATTCCTTGGCTCGTGGCCCTTTCCTCCATCTTCAAAGCCAGCAACATTGAGCCGAGTCCTTCTCAGGATGCCCTCGCTCTGATCATTCCTTCCGATTCCTTATTCTGCTTTTAAGGACTCTTGTGTTTACCTTGGGCCCACCTGGACCATCCAAGATCATCTCCCCATTTGGAGGCCATCTACTGATGACAATCTTAATTCCACCTGCAACCTTGATTTCCCTGTGCCCCGTAACCTCACATAGTCATAGGTTCCAGGGATTAGGACATAGATATCTTTGGCAGGACATCCTGCCTACCATATTCTCTTAAAGTTTTTTTTCTCATTTCCTGGTTTCCTTTAATAATCTCTCAAATGATGCCTGTGAAGTTGGTTAGTAATGTCCTATCTCATTGGAGAAACTGAAGCACATAGGGATGGCTAAGACCTGCTAAGGGCTGCCAAGGAGACCAGCCAGGGTGAAAGCGACTTACTCATTTCCAACTTGTTGAATAATATTTTCAGTGGAAAACAGCAAAATATAAGAAAGCATGTATAGTAGAATTACAATCTCATAAAAATATATCCTGTATATAATCATGGTGGAAAGACTGGAAGAAAATAGATGAAAAAGCTAATAATGGCAATATCAGGTTGCTGGGCATAAGATTACAAATAGTTCTTTCTTCTCTTTTTTTTTTTTAATAAAATCAAGTTTTCAGTAATATAGTTAGATTATATTTCTAAATAGAAAACATGTTAAAAATTAATTAATTTTATGGCACCCACCCTCTTCTCATGCGTATTTCTTTCGTTCTTCCCTAAAGTTATTCTAGACCTAACCACCCACTCAAAAGTCACTGTAAGATATAAAAGGAGACAGAAGGGAGCCGGGAAGGGAGTTTCAGGAACAGAGAAATAAACATGACAGCCGGAGGCTGTTCAGGCTTGCCTCGGCTTTGCCAATCAACCCCAGCTTTGGGTTTCTTCTGCAATGAGTAATTAGTGTGCATGGGGCGGCCTGTTATCCACGTTTCACCATGAGTGCTTCCTTTAGCTTCCTTTAACGAGGGACTTGCTCTGGCCAGTTGCCTTCCTGATGCATATCAGGTCTCTGAATGCAGAGCTGTGAAGGGGACTCCCGGTACCTGCCTCTTCCCACGCACTGGCTATCCTGTCCACCTGCTCTAGTGCTGGCTGCTGAGGGTTTTCAGAGGATAGAAAGAGATGGTAGGGCTTGTGCTTCTGTCCAGCAGATATGGGGTGGCAGGTCACCAGAGTCCCCAGGAAGAAAACAAAGGCCCAGATAGCAAGCTGCTGCCCAGGCTTTGTGCGAAGGAGTCAACAGAAGGGAAGAGAGAAGCCCCCAAATCCCAGAAGTGGCAGGCACAGCTCTCCACAATTTGGCCCCACCCACTTCCCCAGGTATATTTCCAGTCGGGAGCCTAGCTAGTGACCCTGACTTCCTCTGCACGTCCTCTCCTCGAGGCCTCTGCTCACCTAAGCGAGGAAGGTCTCACCCTGCTTATCTTGACAAGACTCAGCTCAAATTCTACCTTCTCCAAGAAGCTGCTCTAGATTTTTCTCAGAGAGAGAAGCAATCACACTCTCTGCCTTCTTTATTAGGAAGCCATAATCTTGCTTCTCTCATGGACTGCCTTATCAAAAATGTCACTGGGGCACAAATCTGCCCTCTTCACCAGATCGCGCACTCCTGGTGGGTAGAGGTTATAGCCTCCCCCTGCCACATCCTTGCAACCAATATGTCCGTAAACAATTTGCTGAGCATCTGCTATGTGTCAGGCACTGTTTTAGACCCAGGGCAGTTCCTGACTACTCAGATGTTGGCTCCGTTGAATGGAAAAACCCAATAATGTCTGCATTTTACTGCTCATCACCTGTGCTCCAAGGTGCCTGCTCCATCCAGCCAGAAGTCCTTCTCTCAAGAGGGTCACAGCTGGCACCTCCTAGCCCTCAGTCAGGCTTGCTGGAGTCAGTTCTCTGGCAAAGGCCAAGCCTTAGAACAGAGTGACTGCCCATTGTTGTTGCACCTGTGCACGTGTGACTGGAGCCAGCCAGGTGAATGCAACTGGAGTAGGGATGGGGGCAGGGTGGGAGGCGAGAGAGGCCACCCGCAGCTGTTCCTGGAAAGCATCTGCCACCCCCAGCCCGATTTTGATCAGCTTTGTGCTAATACTGCTGCTGTCAGCCAGTCGTTTCTCTGCAGGTTTAATTTCTGGGATTCTGTACAAATACAAATACTCTCTCTCTTATCTCTCTTTGGTGAGCATGTTTTTCTGGAAACCAGGCCATAAAGAAGAGAATCCTGAAGTGGTCTGACTTTTCTCATTAATGCAGTGTTGTAACAAGGCGTGATCCCTGACCAAACCATTCAGCATCAAAGATTTGACCAGCCATATGTCATAAATGTAAAGGTACAACTAGGATTGCTAGCAGCAAAAATTTGATTCCAGTTCCTATAAGAGCTCAATCTGCCTGGATTTGAATCCTGTCTTTATGACTCACTAGCTGTGTGACCTTAGAGAAATTATTTGATCCACCTGTGCCTCTGTTTCTTTGTCTGTCAAATAAGGATGACAAAAATACATACTTTACATGCAAAAAAAAAAAAAAAAAGAAAGAAATCAGACTCTTGTCATACACATTTACAGAAGTTAACTCAAAATGGAGCAAAAACCTAAACGTAAGAACTAAAACTATAAAACTCTTAGAAAAGTTTTCCCCTAGAGTTTACAACCATAGGGGAAAAGCTTCATGACATTGAATTTGGCAATGATTTTTTAAATATGATATCAAGAGAACAGGCTAAAAAGAAAAAATAGATAAGTTGGACTTCATAAAAATTAAGAACCTTTTTTTTTTTGAAACAGAGTCTCACTCTGTCACCCAGGCTGGAGTGCCGTGGCATGATCTTGGCTTACTGCAACCTCTGCCTCCCAGGTTCAAGCAATTCTTCTGCCTCAGCCTCCTGACTTTTGTTCATCAAAGGACACTATAGAGAGGGGAAAAGGCAGGCAACCCATGGAGTGGGAGAAAATATTTGTAAATTAGTATCTGATAAGAGATTAATATCCAGAATATCTCTTCTAGAGAGAGACAGAGACAGGGTCTTAGTCTATCACTCAGGCTGGAGTGCAGTGGTGTGATTATATCTCACTGTAGCCTCAATCTCTTGGGCTCAAGGGATCCTCCTGCCTCAGCCTCCCAGAGTGTTGGGATTACAGGCACAAACCAATTATTCAGAATATCTTAGAACTCCTACAATTCAACAACAAAAAATCCACTTAAAAAATGGGGCAAAGGACTTGAGTAGATATTTCTACAAAAAAGATATACAAATGGCCAATAAGATAAAAATATGCTCAATGTCATTTATCACTAGGTAAATGCAAATCAAAACCACAATGAGATTCCACTTCACACCCATTAGAATGGCTACTAAAAAATTTTTTTTCAGGTCCGACAGGTGATGCATCGATGTTGTAACAAGGTTCAGAGGGTGGCACATCTCACACATGCATGTGAACACCCAGTCATCATGCTCATGAACTACAAAAGGATCTGGCTATTATAAAATAAAATGTTTAAAAAAGAAAACAAAGTAACAAGTGTTGATGAGGATATGGAGAAACTGGATCTCTATGCACGGCTGGTGGGAATGTAGAGTGGTGTAACTAACTGCTATGGAAAATCGTATGGTAGTTCCTCAAGGAATTAAAGACAGAATTACCATGTAATCCAAAACAATTCCACTTCTGTGTATATACACAAAATAATTGAGAACAAGGACAGGAACAGATATTTGTACGTGCATGTTTACAGGGCATTGTTCACAACAGCCAAAATGTGGAAGCAACTTAAGTGTCTGTTGATGGAAGAATGGAAAACCAAAATGTGGTATATACATACAAGGGAATATTACTCAACTTCACAAAAGAAGGAGATTTGGATACATGCTACAACATGAATTCATTCTTCTAATGAATGAAGACATTATGCTAAGTGAAATAAGTTAGCCACAAAGGTTAAAACTCTGTGCTTTCACTTATATGAAGTACTCAGAGTAGTCAAATTCACAGAGGCAGAAAGTAGAAATGTGTTTGCAGGGGCTAGTGGCAGAGGGAAAGGGGGAATTACTGTTTCATGGATATGAGTTAAGTTTAGCAAAATGAAAAAATTTCTGGAAATTGATGGTGGTAATGATTTTACAACAATGTGAATATACTTACTGCCACCAAACTGTACACCTAAAAATGGTTACAATGGTAAATTTCATGTTGTATATATTTTGCTACAATAAGAAAGGCACCTATCTTATTAACTTGTTGTGAGGATTGAGTGAGTTAATAAGTGTAAAGCACTTAGAATGGTGCTAGTATAATAATAAGTTCTACGTAAGCATTAGCCATTGTTATAAATATTCTGTTAGTTATACAAGGGAACCAATGAATGAAGTACATAAAACCTGGAAAAATGGGAGTGTACTGGATCATATATAATATATATATATATATATATATATATATATATAGCACTTATTATAGAAATGCTACTTACAATCCATTTTAATTTTAATAAAAATCTGATTTGCTTTCCTAGAATTATAAAGGGTTAGCTTAATGGATGTGTTGAAAGACTCAGATCCACTTTTAAAAAATACTGCTAAAGCTGGGGAGATGCTTCTTTTTTCTCTGGGGCATGTGGAGTTTTCGAAATCAAGCCTTCTAGGGGTTAAACGTGGGGCTTTGGAATCTGTTGTTGGGCTCCAATTCTAGCTTCACCACTGAGGTGTGTAATTTTGAGCAAGTTAGTTAATGTCAAGCTCCATATTTTCCTCCTAGAAAACGGAGGTAATGCTAGCTAGCACCTGGCTCATAGGCTTGTGCAGATTGAATGAGGTTGTACAGGTAAAATGCCTGCCACACAGTTAGCACTCAGTAAGTTCAGCTATTATTGACATTACCTTTGACCTCATAGTTGAGTTGACCATGTTTCTCTCTGATCATTCCTACTTCTAGGTTTATTAAAGGCTCCAAGTACAATGTCTCAGGACCTGCTCCAGTGGAGCACACTTGGAAAAAGGAGTGCAGGCAAATCACCCTTTCTCCCCCTTTCCTGCCTTACTGCCTGCTTAACACTGTTGACAGCCACCAGAGCACTTCCCACATTTTACCAACACCATCAATCGAGTAGCAGGTTATTGATCGGGACTTGCAAGGAAACTTCATCCTCCTAATCTCTGGCTAAAAGGGTAACAGATAATTTTTAATTCTCTCTCCTTTAATAGTTTTTCTGATTTGCATACAAAGCCTGTATTATGGTTAGAATGGGAAGAATAAACTTAATTCAAAAGGCACAATATTTTCTACTTGATAAAATGGTAACCTGGGCCGGGTAATGTGGCTCATGCCTGTAATTTTAGCACTTTGGGAGGCCCAGGTGGGAGGATCACCTGAGGTCAGTAGTTCCAGACCAATCTAGGCAACGTGCTGAAACCGCATCTCTACTAAAAATACAAACGTTGGCCAGGCATGGTGCCATGTGCCTGTAATCCCTACAACTTGGGAGCCTGAGGCATGAGAATCGCTTGAACCTGGGAGGCAGAAGTTGCAGTGAGCCAAGATCACGCCACTGTACTCCAGCCTGGGCCACAGAGCGAGACTCTGTCTCAAAAAAAAAAAAAAAAAAAAGTAACCTAAAGGTTCCTTCATGGGTGGACATTGACTGAAAACAGGAACCAAAGCATTAAATGCCTTGAGTATTAAGATTTGGGGAGAAATTAGGCAGTATAGAATGAGTGGTGACTATTCAGAGGAACAAGGCCGACAATACTTTAAAAACTAAGCAAATTTATAAAGGAGATGGCAGTAGCAATACAGTTGGTTCTCTGCATCTGTGGGTTCCACATTTGTAGGTTCAACCAACCATGGATCAAAAATATGTGGAAGAAAACAGTAATAGCAATATAGACTAGACTCGGTGACTCACACCTGTAATCCAATAATTTGGGAGGCTGAGGTGGGAGGATTACTTGAGCCCAGGAGTTTGAGACCAGCCTGGGCAACAAAGCGAGAACTCATCTCTACAAAAAAATTTTTAAAAATTAGCTGGGTGTGGTGGCACATGTCTGTAGTCCTAGCTGCTTGGGAGGCTGAGGCAGGAGGATTGCTTGAGGCTAGGAGTTCAAGGTTAAAGTAAACTATGTTCATGCCGCTGAAATCTAGCCTGGGCAACAAAGCAAAACTTTGCACTATGGAAAAAAAAATACATAAAAGTAAAAAATAATACTAATAGGAACAATACAGTATAATAACTATTTACAAAGCATTTACACTGTATTAGGTATTACAAATAATCTAGAGATGACTCAAAGTATATGGGAGGGTGTGTAGGTTATATGCAAATACCATGCCATTTTGTATAAGGGACTTAAGCATCCTTGGATTTTGGTATCCTCAGGGAGTTCTGGAAGCAATGTTGGTCCTTGATTTTGAAATTAGGGGTATGCTGGAACCCTGCAGATATGAAGGGACAATTGTACCATGTTGGTTGAAATCTGCTATAGTTATCTAAATCCTGTTTATCTCTCAATGGAATAGAGAAATGGCATGTCCTGTGAACTGAATTTTAAAACAAGTTATTTAGAATACATTATTTAATCAACGTCTCATTGTTGGGTACTTATACTTCCCCAAATTATGGTTACTTAGGTTTTGTAGCTATTTGACGTCTCAATAATGGGAAGCCGAATAAATTAAAGGCCTCAAGAAGAATGGTTTCAACTTTGGAAATGCTAAACAAGATTTCCTTCTGTTAAAAAACAACAGCAATAAAAAACCAACCAAGCAACATATCTGTGTGTATCCAGAAGTCTAAGAATGCTGACCTCTGATTTCTTGACTTAACATTTATTTACCCATTAGGGGTTGGGCCATGAAGAACGTTCAAGGGTGGATGTATGCTGAGTTATAAATTCCAGATGGTTGGCACATGTGTGCTGTCAGATCAGTAGAGCTGGAGGTGCTGTGAGATGCTTTAAACCTTGACTTGCACCTTTCTGCGACAGCCTTCATTCTTGCAGGTCTGGGCGAGGCGTGAGACATGTGGATTTCTTGATTCACAGTTCAGCCAAGAACAGATCCTTCTGTTAGCAGCACTACTGTATTGGTTAACCTCCTCTACCCCTTTTCCCATCCTCACTTTGGCTCTTTGACTTTGAGTGTAGTGTTTTAAACTGTTAAACTATCCTATTTTGACAAAGAAATACTCACCCTTTAGACAGGTGGTGTGGTTATTGGTGGGCTCATCTTGCAGCACTGTTTGCTTTTCCATTTTCCTCCCCAAAGCCTCTCACCTTGATCTCTAGGGTCAACTGTCTACCTCCTTCAGAGCTATAGATTTCTATTTTATTTGTAAAATTCCATAGTTTAAAAAATATATTTGGTAAAAAGAAGTGTATAAATTAAAATATGGTTTATAATCCCACCACCCATGATTTATGCCACAGTTGAAATTTGGGTAGATTTCCTTTGGTGGATGTATAATCAATTTTTATTTATTTATTTTTTTGTGGTGGAGTCTCACTCTATTGCCTTGGCTGGAGTGCAATGGCACAATCTCGGCTCACTGCAAACTTCACCTCCTGGGTTCAAGTGATTCTCCTGCCTCAGCCTCTCTAGTAGCTGGGATTACAGGTGCATACCCCCATGCCTGGCTAATTTTTTGTATTTTTAGTAGAAATGGGGTTTCACCATGTTAGCCAGGCTGGTTTGGAACTCCTGATCTCAGGTGATTCGCCCGCCTCGGCCTCCCAAAATGCTGGGAATATAGGCAGAAGCGACTGCACCCAGACAATAATCAATTTTTAAAAATCAGAATTACATTAGAGAGGTGATGTTTTCTATGTGGCCTAGTCTCACATTCTGGTGCGGTGATTTACTTTGCTATGTAACCTTGAGTGAGTCACTCAAACTCTCTGTGCTTCTGTTTCCTCACCTTTAAAGTGGATAGTAATAGTACCTACCCCCAGGATTATTAGAAAGCATACATGAGTTATACTTGGAAAGCACTTAGAATAGTGGCAAAAATATCATAACTACTCAAAACAAGTTAATGAACATTGATATTTTTAGTATATGAATACAATTTTGTAATCTGCTTTTAAAAAATACATTCTGGGCCAGGCATGGTGGCTCACGCCTGTAATCCCAGCACTTTGGGAGGCCGAGGTGGGTGGATTGCTTGAACCCAGGAGTTTGAGACCAGCCTGGGCAACAGAGCTAAACCCCATCTCTACAAAAATACAAAAAATTGGCCTGGCATGGTGGCATGAGCCTGTAGTCCCAGCTACCTGGGATGCTGAGGTGAGAGGATCACCTGAGCCCTGGAGGTTGAGGCTGCGTTGCGCTGTGATCATGCCACTGCACTCCAGCCTGGGTAACAGAGGAGACCCTGTCTCAAAACAAAAACATTGTGCATATTTTCTCATGTTATTCATGACTAACACATGGCTTCATTGCTTTACCCAGGTCATTACATGATTTATCGTAGTTTATTTAATCAGTGTTCCATTTCTGGATATTTATTATTTTCAATGTTTTGCACAGTAATAAACAACCCTGTAGTAAGTGTTTTTCTGCATAAATCTTTGAACATATCTCTGATTATGTCCTAGGACCAGCTCCTAAAAGTAGAATGTTGAATCGAAAGGTGTCAGTCCTTTTTAGGCTTTTGCCATATTGCCCTCCAGAAATGTCATATGAATTTGTGCTCCTAACATGTGAGACTGCTGTTTCCCTATACCTGTCCTGGCACTGGGTATTATGATTTTAAAAGATTCTTGCCAGACTGTTGTTTTCATAGTCAGATGGTACTATTTTCCAAAGCTGCTTAGGCGTTCATTTTCTTTTCTTTTCTTTCTTTTTTTAAGAAATAATTTATATTATTTTTATTTTAATAGAAACAGAGTCTCACTGTGTTGCCCAGGCTGGTCTTGAACTCCTGGACTCAAGCAGTTCTCCTGCTTCTGCTTCCCAAAGTGTGGGATTACAGGCATGAGCCACTGCACCCGGGTGTGTTCATTTTCTTTATTCCAAGTCCCTTTTGAGTTGCTTCCCCCTCCTCTTTTAATCTACTATGTCATTTAATCTTAAACTCCAGCCACGTACTCTTCCATAGGTTTTCTTTTCTCTGATTTCTTCACACTATTTCCCTCTGCTCATGTGGAATTAGACTACATATTCTGTTTTGTACAGATATGAGCTATACATTTAGAAGATGGATGGCACAGGAAGATAGCAACTTCTTTTTTTCATTTAGCCCAAATATAACCAAAAATAAAACTGACCCCAAATTGACTCATCTACTTTATAAACTAATAAGATCTCTGTTACCTGAAGTATTTAACCTTATAGACAAGCCTCTGAAAATGATGGGAGGTATTTTTACTCTGGGCAGTAAGTTAGCCTATATATCACTCAGTGTCCAACCAGGAAAATAGAAAGTAAGTATTTAAACACAGAAGGAATTGAATTTAGGGAATTGGTTGTACAGGTGATTGGAGAGCTCGGAAGCCAAACAGATGGTGGTGGGGGCGGGCGTCATTGAGATCCATAACATCAGAAAGCCAGCGCCACACTTAGGCTAGAAGGACAGAGGGAGGAGCTGGTGGGGTCATCTGGAGGAGTCGGGGGTCATAGTGGGCCTGTCTGTTGAGAGCTGGATCACAAAGGTAATGCAGATGCTTCTTTTCACTTGAGGCAGAATGGGAAGGGAGAAATACTGTGGTCTTCCTCTTCTTCTCCCTCTCCAATCTGTTCCCAGTGTCTGCCATTGGCAAATTCAATCAGAAGCCAGTGGACACAGATGTTTATGGAATTGTATGTAGCCTGTGGTCAGCCTGCCTGTGATGCAGAGCAGAGCAGGGGAAGAGAACAGAGGGGATCTGAGAAAAACAGGCCACGACCAGGCACAATGACCATTGGAGTCCCTTCGAGTCCACAAAAAACAGGACAGTGCAAAGTATGCAGGCCCTGGTGAGGTAGGCAGTCCTGGATTTGAATCCTGGCTTTGTCATTTAGTAGGTCTCTGGCCTTGGGCAAATCACTTACCTACCCTGAGCTTTGGTTTCTTCATCTATGAAAGGAGGCAAGAAAAACTGTATTGCACAGGGTCATTGTAAGGTTTAAATAAAATAATATTTAGCTATAATGCGACAGTCAGCATTCAACAATTGGTTTTCTTTTATTCAAGAATTTATTATTTTTAAGACAAAGAACATTGGATATTTGGCCAAGGTCATCAAGCTTCTGTATTTTGAAAGATGAAAACAGGGCAGAGGAGTCTTTTCTTTTGGAAGCTCTGCCTGGCATGGGGGTAGGTGATAAACTGTCCAATAGTGATTCTGGGAGATGATCTTAGAAACATTGAAAATATCATGCATGACCAAGTCATCCATTCCACAAACATTTGTGGATACTCATACTTTCTGGAAATGATTTAGACATGGTCCCCACCTTGGAAGAAATGTTAATCCATCAGGAATGACAGAGAGTCAAGAAGATAAATCTCAGTGCATGATGGTATGAGAATGTTTGCAGAGGAGGGAGCCATGGGCTATCTCTGCCTAGGGGAGTGGGAGAAGGCTTCAGTGAGGAGGTGGTATTTAAGTTGTGTTTTGAAGGATGGGTGGGAGCTTGCCAGCTGTAGAAGTGTTTGCAAAAATGAAGAGTCACGAAAGGGCACAGGTGTTGAGGAACGATGAGCTAAATCACATGGGTGGGGCCTTACGGCATCAGTGGTTGAAGTGGTATAGGAACAGGTGGGAGATGTAGCTAGACATGGAGAGAAAGCCAGTGTGTGAAGGGCCTGGTGTAAGAAACTAATGACTTTATTTTGTGGGGAATGAGAAGTCAGGAGAGACTTTTAGATTAGGGAGTCACCCACCACTTCTAACCTAGAATTTTACCAAGTGACACATCTTCACAGACTATCTTATGGCCTCAGTCAAAGGGCTGATGCATGCAATTCTGTAAAGCAGGGGCCAGGTGCACATCTCACAAGACATTAGGAAGTATGAATCAGAAAAATGAGCACAGGCATTTTCCCTTAATATTATATTCAGGATGGAAAAAGTCATTAACTTATCCTGCAGACGCTGAAGGGCTCAAGGTAAATATTTAAAATGTTCTCCCTCTCATTTCCACAGAGCCAAGAACATCAGAGGTGGGATGATGATGCTTGTGGCTACAAGACAGGATTTCAAGGATCCTGATGAAACGTCTGCTGGCCTGAATCTGTCTGAATGCTGAAAAGGACTTTGTGTTACTCTAACTAAAAGGAAAACACAAAATGATGATAATATAGCCCTTTATGCTTTTCAGAACCCTTTCACATACATGATTTTATTTTAGCTTTGTGACAATGGTGTGCAGCAGATAGGGCTAAGAGCACAGTCAATCTCATTTTAGAGATGAAGAAATGGAGATCTGGGAGTTTCATGCCTTCCCCAAGGTCCAAGAAGTTATTCCCACAGCTGCAGCTAGGTTTGTAGACATGCTGTCAGCACCTTCCCCAAACCCAAGGGAGTGCTGTACCTACCTGTTGCCTTCCATATGCCAGGATGGCTTCTTTGAGGTCTTGAAGTGTGTACAGTTCAAGATCCAGCTTCCTCCAGTTACCTTTGGGGTGGTAGGGCCCTTTTCCCCTCTCTTTGTGTGTCCATGCCGGAATGGCTAAACCTTCTGAGTAAAGGATCAGGGCACCCTTTCTAGTGCTGAAAGTTTTAGGGAGAAAGAGGCTCCAGGAGTGCTGGTTGGCATTGTCCTCATCTTGAGGTTTGCTGGCAAGAACATAGTCTTCTGGGGACTTCCAGTTCAAGTAATCCTGCAATGAAAAGCAGCCACCTTGACAGGGCCACTGTGGAAGATCTTTCTACAGCAAATACTGCTGGTGGAAGGCTGGCGTGCTGGTTCACACCTGTAATCCCAGCACTTTGGGAGGCCGAGGCGGGCGGATCACCTGAAGTCAGGAGTTCGAGACCAGCCTGACCAACATGGAGAAACCCTGTCTCTACTAAAAATACAAAATTCGCCAGCATGGTGGCACATTCCTATAATCCCAGCTACTCGAGAGGCTGAGGCAGGAGAATTGCTTGAACCCGGGAGGTGGAGGTTGTGGTGAGCCAAGATCATGCCACTGCACTCTAGTCTGGGCAACAAGAGTGAAACTCTGCCTCAAAAAAAAAAAAAAATTTTTTTTTTCCATCAAAAGAAATATTGCTGGTGGAAAGCCTTCGGCATTTTTTTAGTTACTGATTTTCTCTGAATTGTTCCCATGGTGTTATGGAACACAATTGCTCTTCTTAGCAACTGCCTTTTCTCTCCACATTTCAAAATTAGTAGAACCCAGAGCATGGTTCTGTTTCACCCCATCCAACTTTCAGGAGAGTCATTTATGGCTGGAGGATTAACTCAGCTAGAGTGTAGGTTACAAGCCAGTTAAAGTTTCCTGGTATGCAAGTAAGCAGTCAGAATTATTAAGGGCAGCAAATAACTTTGAAATTAGACCTGGACTAGCTGGCAGTTTAAAAGGAGCATTCCAAGCCCCCACCACTTCAACTGTACACAGGGAGAATTTCTATGCATTCCAGATGCTATGTAACATTACCTAATTTGGCTATTTAGGGGCCTATAAAGCGGTTGCATATCTTTAGGTAAGAAAATGCCACTGCCCATACAGGTCCTTTGAAACTTAATATGACTTTTAACACAGCAAAGGCCAAATATCATGACCAACTACTATGACAATGGAAATCTCTGACCCCCAAATTTGCAAAGTTTCCCCAATAGATTTCTTATTCCTGGCAGGAATAAGAAATAAATTCCAGTACAACAAGGGAATTTTGCCACCTCTTTAAAATCTAACATGAGATTTTTTTTGGCCTATATTAAATATGAGTCCTGTGGGTTGAATTCCAGAAAGTTCAAGGAGGCCATTGAAATAGCACGAACACACACAGCATTTTAACCACAGAGCATGACTTCCAAAAACCAAACAACCATCAGCTTGCCTAGAACCCAGGTGGAAATTCTGGTCTTGCACCAAACCATCCAAATTCCAGAGACTCTGGAATTCCTTTGGTTCAAGCAAAGGCAGATACAAGGAGAAAGATGAGGGTCCCAGTGGCAATCTCGGTGTGTCAGGAAAACGACATTATTTTCTCGAGTTTCATGGAGGAGGAAGGAAGATCTTCCAGTGACCCCCGCCACCTCACTAACAACACACACCAAGACACACATGGTTTACCTCCCAAGTGGAAAAATAGAGCATTCCTCTCCCACCCCCCAAATGTGCCTTTCTTCAGCTGTGAGACTCACCTCTGGTTCAAAGTAGACTTCTAACTTCTGTTTGTCCTGGCCCAGCTTCCCATGGCCCCGGCTCAGGAGGGAGAGCGTGAACATGTTTCCCTCTGACCACCCCTTCTCAAGGGCAGTTCATCTTGATTTTGAAGGCTGAAATCTGGTCACACCTCAAGATTTCCAGAGCTCACAGCAAGCCCAAGAAGACCACAAACACTGGGCCTTTTATGAAATACATTTTTCCTCTTGCAGCAGTTTCTTAATAACAACCAGCCACACAGTTTAGACACTGTGTGTCTTTGTGGAGCAAAAAAATAAACTGCATAGCCGGATTCCTCAAGCCCTGGATTGTCTACACTCTGGGCAACCTGTCTCTCCCTTTGCCTGAGCTCTTGTTGTCCCTGGGTCCCGGTTGCTCTGTTACCAGCCCTGTGCATCTATGGATCTCGGCCTCAGCACCATCCTTCTCCTCTGAGCGTAGGTTGTTTCCTGGTTGCTATGGCAGCACAGGGAAATGAAGTCCCTTAGACTAACTCAGGCAAGGCAGAGACGGGTGCCGGGTGCAGTGTGCATTCGCCGGGGGATGGGGGTGGGGGTCAAATGGACACCGAAGGGACCAGGCTCAGGTTGCAAGTCCCGGTTGCACGGGGTGGGGGCTGTGTTGGGGTACTTTTTCTGTTATTGTTCTCATCTTGCTTTTAGAGAGCATCTTCCCCCTCTCGCCTGATATGTGAGCCTCTCGCTGTCAACTAACCGTTAACAGAGCCAGGGTGTCATCTAGGTCACCCAGCACTTTGGGAGGCCAAGGCAGGCGGATCACTTGAGGTCAGGAGTTCGAGACCAGCCTGCCCAACATGGTGAAACTCCGTCTCTATTAAAAACACAAAAATTAGCCAGGCGTGATGGCATGCACCTGTAATCTCAACTGTTTGGGAGGCTGAGGCACAATAATTGCTTGAACCTGGGAGGCAGAGCGTGCAGGTGATGGCATGCACCTGTAATCTCAACTGCTTGGGAGGCTGAGGCACAATAATTGCTTGAACCTGGGAGGCAGAGCGTGCAGGTGATGGCATGCACCTGTAATCTCAACTGCTTGGGAGGCTGAGGCACAATAATTGCTTGAACCTGGGAGGCGGAGGTTGCAGTGAGCCGAGATGGCACCACTACACTCTGGCCTGGGCAGTAGAGTGAGACTTGGTCTCAAAAAAACACGTTTTTTTTTTTTTTTTTTTTAATATTGTATAGCAAAAAATAAGAACACAATGAATTCAGCACGTCATAATCTGAAAGCCGACTGGTCAGCATTATCACGGAGTGACCTTCTCACAGCAGGTGAGACAAAACTTGAGAAACCCAGGGTTCCAAATAGTTTTTGGGGTCTTAGCTTCCAGTTGCTCCCTCCCTTCCCCTTCCCTATCCCTTTGAAGTGCAAAAAGGGCCCTTAAACAAAACTTTGTCGAGAGATTGCTGTATCCCAGACATGATCCCTGGACTCAAGGTGGTGCCGACACCTGAAATATGACGTGACAGTTGTGTTAATGGAAGTTGAGTGAAGTAGGTGCTCTAGGAAGAGAGGTGAAGGTGTGTGCATGGGGGAGGTGGGGGATGGATGGTGGCAGGCACTGTGGAAGGCCACCAAGATGAGGAAGCTTAGAGGTGGGCTTTGGAAAACAGCAGTTTGCTAAGAAGATGTGAGAAGATGGTGAGGAGGGAAGATGAAAGAGGATATTGCAGGAGGCAGGGACAAGGAAGCTTGAGGTCTCTGGGGAAGGGGTGACTTCTCTGTTGTGATCAAAACTACAAGTCAGCTGGGAGCAGTGGCTCACACCTGTAATCCCAGCACTTTGGGAGGCTGAGGCAGGTGGATTACCTGAGGTCAGGAGTTCGAGACTAGCCTGGCCAACATGGTGAGACCCCCCCCCCACCCCCCGACTGCCTCTACTAAAAACACCAAATTAGCTGGGTATGGTGGTGCATGCCTGTAACCCCAGCTACTCAGGAGGTAAGGCTGGATAACTGCTTGAGCCCAGGAGGTGGAGGTTGCAGTGAGCTGAGATTGTGCCATTGCATTCCAGCCTGGGTGACAAGAGTGAAACTTCATCTCAAAACAAAAACAAAAACAAAAACAAAAAAAACTGGGGTTAGCATGGTAGCTCATGCCTGTAATCCCAGCACTTTGGGAGACCAAGTTGGGCGGATCACAAGGTCAGGAGTTTAAGACCAGCCTGGCCAATATGGTGAAACCCCGTTTCTACTAAAAATACAAACATTAGCCAGCTGTGATGGTGGGCACCTGTAGTCCCTGCAACTCGGGAGGCTGAGGCAGGAGAATCACTTGAACCCAGGAGGCGGAGATTGTAGTGAGCCGAGATTGTGCCATTGCCCTCCAGCCTGGGCAACAGAGAGAGACTCCGTCTCAAAAAAAAAAAAAAAAAAAAAAGAAAGGAAAAAGCAAAAAAAAAACCAAAACTGCATGTGGACAGAGGTGCAAGGACAGAGGTCAGCTTGCCAAGGCCGTGAGGGCTGCTCACATCCTGCTGAAGCATTTTGGATTTTATTCTTCAGGTAGGTTTTTTGTTGTGGTTTTGTTTTGTTTTTTAGAGGCAGGGTCTCACTATGTTGCCCATGATGGTCTCAAACTTCTGGGCTCAAGCCATACTCTTGCCTCAGCTTCCCAAATAGAAATCACATGAAACAAAATAGACGCCGGTTAATGGCCACTTCCCCGGCACATTCAGGAATGCATCCCTTGTTTCAAAGTGCTGGAGAAGCGTCCCGTGTGATAACGTCAGAACCTTTATCCCTCTTTAAAAGGGAGTGTAATCGTGTTTTCTAGTATTGTATTCATCTTTAGGGGAAATCTATAAGGAGACTCCTTGGTGTTGCCCTTGTTACCTTGGGATTACAGGCGTGAGTCATTTGCGCCCCCATGTAGGTTATATTAAAGCGCCGGACGGGGGTGATATGATTCCATCTGGGTTTTAGAAAGATAGCTCTGAGGAACTGATAAAGGATGAATAGAAGGAGGAATCCTTATCTCATCAACCTCTGGGTGAACTTTCAAGACTTGAGACCCAGGCCAGTCTTCTCTTGGATATGAATGAACTTGTCAAATAGGTCAGGAAAATCACCAGCTAGGTGGTCTTTGAGTAAGGCAGACGGGGAAACTCTATACCAGCTGCAAAGAAAGATAAATCTTGCCATTTTGAAAATGCCATTGCTCAAGTAAGAGAAAAGTAGCACCAGAGGAACTTGATGGAGCTCTTGGGACCTGAATGAGAACCACTATCTTTAGCTGAGGGACGACTCCAAGTTTCTCCAGTGGAAATTCTTTCTCTGAACTCACCTGACTTTGAAATGCTAACTCATCCATACATAGTGAACCAGGGCCCCAAGACGTGCTCTTTCTGAGTCTAGGTTGAGAGAGCATCTCACCTAGGAAAATGCCTAGGAGTCCATCTGGCCCTCCCAAGGCTGTGACAAGGCTTCCAGGTCTCTGTGGGGCCACAGGAGTCTGTAAGCAGCCAGACCACAGCCTAAAGTGGGCCTCTCCTGAACCAGTGTGTTTACATCTATGCTGTTTAATATGGACAATGAACAGATCCACAGATCAATTAATAGTCATTTAAAAGCATTTACTCAGTCCCGACAACAGTTTATAGAAAGTGCATTTAGAAAGCAATCCGGATTATTGCTATTCTAAAGAGCTTAGGGATCCCAGATGAAAGGGCCTTGTAACTGGAAAGTATTTATAACTCAAGAAGAACCCTCCACACCCATGTTATACAACACCAACACCATCTCCTGGCACGCCTGACCTGTCAGCCCATGCAGCATGTCTGTTTGAATTACACTGTAACTTCTATAGGGTGGAGACCTTGTTTTTATGGTTTGTAAAGCATCATGAATAACCATGGCACTCTGTAAATAAATAGAAACCACAAGAAACAAAAAATAGACATTTTTCAATGGCCACCTCCCCAGCACATTCAGGAATGTATCCCTTGTTCCAAAGTGCTCAGCGTGAATGAAGTCCTAGGAGTCCATCTGGCCCTCCCAAGGCTGTTTGCATAATAATATGAGATGCATAATTGTCTTTGAGCCAGTATGAAAAATATAGAAAAGAAGAGAATTGGATCAAAGCCTGTTTTAGTGATTGGTAGTTAGCTACAGTACAAAGCTCAGACCCACAGGTTAAAGGTACTGCAGTGGCCTATATGATACTGTCAGAATCTTTATCCCTCTTTAAAAGGAAGCATGATAGTGTTTTCTAGTATTTTATTTATCTTTAGGGGCAATCTACAGAGTCCTTGGTGTTGCTTTTGTCAACGAAAGAGTAAAGATTGTGCACAGAGAGATGAAATGATTTGCATAAAGCCATATAGAGCAAACCAGAGGTAAAATGGGACCTTGTCCAGATTTGGTTCCAATTTCAGCCTGTTGTTCATCCTGTAATACTTCTGCAACCGAGTAGTAGCAGTTCTTCATAAGAAGCCCCACCGTGGCTCTCAGAGTGCAGCTATGACTTTGGTCCCCACTACCGCTTTAGCCATGAAGCTGGTGACTGGGCCCTGGACCTCTGGTCTGGCTACCATGACTGCTTCTAGGCACTCAGATCTCCCCAGGCCTGCTTCTCTTAACTTCACTTTGTAAATCTAGTTGCAAGGGAGTCTAGAAAATAAAGTTTTCAGCTTTCTAGCTCTTCCACCAGAGGGAATATAGAATAAACGTTGATAGAGCCAACTACAGTTATCTACCATAAGCACCAAAGACAAGTTGTATGAGAAAGTCAACACAGCAGACTTTTCAAAATGTGGGGTGTGAGGTTGGGCTCAGTGACTCATGCCTGTAATCACAACACTTTGGGAGGCCGATGTGGGCAGATCACTTGAACTCAGGAGTTCAAGACTAGTCTAGGCAACATGGCAAAATCCCTCTGCCTATATAAAACATAAAAAATTAGCCAGTCTGTCTACAAAAAGTACAAAAATTAGCTGGATGTGATGGCGCGTGCCTGTAGTCCCAGCTACTCTGGAGGCTGAAGTGGGAAGATTGCTTCAGCCCAGGAGGTAGAGGCTGCAGTATGCTGTGATCGCACCACTGCACTCCAGTCTGGGAGACATGGCAAGATCTTATCTCAAAAAAAAAAAAAAAAAAAGGGCCATGTATATGCAAGCAGCAATGCCTTACATTATTAAGGGTCTTTCCATTTGCTGTGTTTTATGCCCCAACTAGACGTCTAGACTTTAGGTCTTTGGAATGTAGAGACTATATCTTACAATTTTTTTTTTTTTTTTTTTAGAGACAGGGTCTTGCTTTGTCACCCAGGCTGACTGCAGTGCTGCAGTCCTTGACCTCTGGAGCTCAGGCAGTCCTCCTATCTCAGCCTTCTGAATAGCTGGGGCTACAGGCATGCACCACCATGCCTGGCTAATTTTTTATTTTTATTTTTAGAATGCAGTCTCACTGTGTTGCCCTGTCTGGTCTCAAACTCCTAGACTCAAGTGGTCCTCCTGACTCAGCCTCCCAAAGTGCTGGGATTACAGGTGTGAGCCAATGTGCCTGGCCAATACCTTAAAATTCTTAATACTCCCCATAACATAGCACCCCTTGCATTATAGCAGCTGATTATTTGTCATTTTGCTTTTTAACATGCCCAAAGAGATGCATAACTGTCTTTGAGTCAGTATGAAAAATATAGAAAAGAAGAGAATTGGGTCAAAGCCTGTTTTAGTGGTTGGTAGTTTGCTATAGTACAAAGCTCAGACCCACAGGTTAAAGGTGCTGACCAACTCAAGGCTTAGTATAAAAAGGCTGAAAGGGCCTTAACACAATCAGTGTGAAAGATGGAGACCCTCTGAACTTGTTAGAAGAAGCACAGACTTGCTAAGGATAAGCTACTTGGCTTATTCAGAGACTTTGACTAATTTCTCATGCTCTGGAATCCTAGCAAAGAGAGAGAGTGTCAGCCTTGGATCCCTGCTTCCTTTCTCTCCTTAGCTATAAATTATGACTGCATGGCCTGTCTAGTTCAGAGGGAAGGGACTAGAGATCTATTTATTTTAGATCTTTCTGAATGGTTTGCTTTGGGAGTCTAAAATATTTAGTTTTGTCTTTGCTCAGGGCTTCATTTTATTAGTAGGAGCACTCACTGTAATTGCAAGCTTTTAAATTTGTGGTGGAGAGATAGTGAGTTTGTAGAAGAAGTAGAAACCACACATTCTTGATTCTTTCATAAAATGGGGGAAAATCAATCACTACCTGGCTAGCAGGTCAGTTACTGAGGGCAAAAGTAACAAACCTCACCTCCATAGGAACAAACCTGTGGCGGGTAACAGGAACAGGGATGATTTTAATTCTAAGGGGAAGATCTCAGAGCAGATGTTGTTCATTGAGACTGCATGGATTCTGATAATTTAACACCATTGAACATCAGAGTAATAACATGTAATAATAACATAATCATGTTTTTTATCTGTGTTGTTTGGTGGCGGGTACATTTTTCTTTTGATTTTTACTAAATACTTTTACAATAATGTTTATATAATTAACAAATGAAATGATTTGTGTCGAGCACTGAGTATTGTGCAAGCACTGAGTACATGCTCAATAAATAGAAACATATATATATACATATATATATATATATTTTTTTTTTTTTTTTTGAGATGGAGTCTCACTCTGTCACCAGGCTGGAATGCAGTGGTGTGATCTCAGCTTACTGCAACTTCTGCCTCCCAGGTTCAAGCCATTCTCCTGCCTCAGCCTCCCAGGTAGCTGGCACTACAGGCACGTGCCACCATGCCCAGCTAATTTTTGTATTTTTAGTAGAGAGGGGTTCACCATGTTGGCCAGGATGGTCTCGATCTCTTGACCTCGTGATCTGCCTGCTTTGGCCTC